>JANBPO010009603.1:31813744-32413744 GCA_024336825.1 Amorphophallus titanum
AGATTTGAGAAAATTTGCTAATTTCATTTTTCTTTTTATTTCCTTAACCCCCTCTCTCCTCTCTCCACCATGCTCACTTCTCCCTCTCCATTCTCTCTCCTCTTTCCCCCTCTGCTCTGGTTGCAGACGGAGGAAGCCCCGGGGATGAGGCAGTGATGGCATGGAGGTGTCATGGAGCATGATGGTGCGAGTACCGAAGCATGGCGTTGGCGCGATCCCTCGGTGGATTCATAGCGTCACGGCATGGGTTCGTGTGATGGTGTCGGCGTTTCAGCTCGGGTGGTCGGCGAACAAGGTAGGGGGATAGATTCTGTACCATTTGTTCTGCTTTCCCCTCAATTTTCATGCTGATTCGTACGAGTTTAAGTGGGTTTTTCATTTTCAAATATTTATAGCATTTTTTGGGGTGTGAGCCATGTTCGCCATTTTAGGCGATGATTTTCAATCAGAATGGTCTCATTCGGACCACTTGCATGTCTGGGTGCCATCCCCATCCCCGCTGGTTTCGTAGCATTTAGTCGTGATTTGGAGCCGGTAGGAGACTGGTTTCCCTCGTGAGTCATTATGGGTTGATTTGTGGAAAATCACCCATTATCGTGTCATTTTGTATGTGGTTTGATCCCTTCCAGTTTGTGGAAGGATGATATGGTGATTAGGGTTGTTTCCTCAGCGTTTAGAAGTGATTGGGGCGTGGAAAGATCGAGTTTTGAGATCTTATGCGATTTTCACACAGTTACGAGAATACGTAGGTTACATTAGCCGCATTCTCAGTGTAACGTGCTATATCGTGTGACCACGTTCATCGACGGTGATGAATAGTTAGGCGATAAAGGAACTTGGTCCAAGTGTTGGACGCGATCCTGGAGATCGCGCTCAAGGTCTCCACCATGATCTTGAAGAACGTGCTTGAGGTCTCCGTCGCGTTTTGTGATTAACGCGCTTGAGGCTACGGCCGCGTCTATTAATGTGACCCTAGCCTGTGTCGCGTCAACGCGTTGACGTGCAGTAAGGGTTGGACACGTTCTATGGCATCGTGATGCATCCTTTGGACGTCTTCATCATCATGACGCAACTATCCACTGCATTAATGGTCTTCCATTTTCAGGTTTTACATGAGATGTCTCGGGCTCTGGTGAACCCAGTATTTAATGTCTTGTTGGCGTTTGACTCGACGGATGCCTCGGGTGTTCCGTGAGAGTCAGATCTGTGTGTTGAGGGATCCCGAAAGAGTAGTCTTATCCCGAGCAGTGTTCGGTGTTTCTCTGTGATTATTGGCTTGCCTTCGACCCCTTGGTTAGCCTATTGTACGTGGATATCGTGGACATCCTATGAGGGCGGTGACCGTGTTATAGGGTGTTCGAATATGCCAATGCATCGAGTAGTGTTTTGTATGATTTCAAGAGTCATTATGGTTTTTGGTCAACTCGGTTGTGACCCAGTGGTTGACACGTGACCTCGTGAGTGTCTCAGTTATCCTATGTGGATCGAGACTCTGACTTTAGGCACTGGGAGGTATTATCTTACCTCGACTTACGTACCTAAGTTGTCCACTAAAGCCAGACTGTCTGAAGAAGGGTCTACCTGTCTCACAGAAGGTCTACCTCTGTGTGCTCCCAGAAGCATTTCAAGTCTGCCTACTGTCAAATCAATTGGGCAATCTAGAGAGAGAAAATAGATACCGCAAATGCTTAAAAATACGCCTTTTGAGGTCTGGAAAGGTTTCCTTGCTGAGTCAACTATCCTTGTCATCATTGGTTTGCTATATTAGTCCTTTTGGTCAATGGGGAAGCAGGTTACCATATCTGGGAATAGTCACCTTTCCTGGTACCCAGTTTTTTGCCTTCAACCAATCAGTTGCTCTGTCACTAAGATCGCACAGGACAAAATGACGTCCTGGACAATCCTGCCAGTAGAAGAAAACATGCTGCAGATCTTACTTGGGATGCATCTACTCTCATATCTTTCTGGTCAACCCAAGAAACCAAAATGTTGGAAATCTTTCTGCTGCTTCTCTGGCCAATCAGAGGGTGCCAAGATAAAAGCTTCTTGAAGACAAACAATAGTTTATGTGGAGCCAATCACATATAGCCTGAAACCTCCTACTGGAAGGACTGCTTACGCCTATAAAAAGGACCCCATTCTTGGAGAAATAGCTGCTGCTGCCCAGAGAGAGCCATGCCCTTGAGCATCTACAGAGAACATCCTTGAGAACTGTGATGTCCTGGACCCTTCGGATCCTTCTTCTCAGGTCTCGGACTTACTTTCTAGTAGAATTTGTGACCGTTCTGTTCGGAATTATCTTTTGGACATCTTTTGTGTTCGGATTCGTGCGATTTGGGTCAGTTTCGGAGGTCGAAACGCGTTCCGTGACTTTTTCTACGTGTCTTCTGATTCTCGCGTGTGTGTTTCAGAAATAACTATGGAACCCTGTTGTGGGTGAACTAGGTCGTTCATCTACTCGCGAGAGGTACCATTGCGATCAGCGCATTGCGAGTATCGAGAAAATGTAATTTTTTATTTTGTAGGATTTTTTTGATTTTCCAGATTTTCTATATAAACCAACCATTTTTCTTTTTCTTTTTCACCTTTTCTTCTTCTTCTTCTTCTTCCCAACCGTTGGAGAGCGTCCCCCCCAATCGCGACCATTCTTCCTCCCCGGATGACCGAGGCGCTGCCCCTCTCACTCTGGCAACGGCGTGGTGGTGGCGGCAGCAACGAGGTGGACATGGGGACGTGCTTTTCACGGTGGGAGGTGGGCGAACCGAGGGTGTAAAGCTTCTTCCTTCGATTGACGGCGATCCGGCGGAGCTCGAGCTCCATTGTGGTAGGGAGACGAACCCCTATGCTCATCCCATCATTCCCCGTGATTTGTAGGCCGCGGAGAGGCCAAGAGGGGGAATTTTGAGTCGGGAGGGTGAAATCCATGTTTTTAGGGCTTGTGCACCGATCCGCCGATTCGTCCAATTTTTGACCGATCTAAGGGCGTAGGTGCATGCTAAGGGTGTCGGGGGAGCTTCCCCCTTGTTTTCCCCGCCATCCGTGGATGATCGGGGCGTGGAATGGGTTTTTGGGAATGTTCCCACCGTCTCATTCTCAGGTGAGTGTAACTGTCCTTCCAGAGACTGCCACACTCACTGGCGGCCCAAGGTAGGCATGCCAGAGGTAGTGGCGGCCCAAGGAGGGTGCGTCATAGGGTACTATTTTATCGACAGGGCATCCGTCGACCTGGCAGCCGCACGATAAATCGCCAGAGCGTGTGACTCTCCATGGTCCGACCGCCAGAGGGGTGAGTTGACCATTGATTTTTGACCGTTGGGCTTTTGACTGTTGGGGTCCTGTGCCTCTAGCGGCCATAGGTACGAGCACTAGAGCACTGTGGCGGCCTGAGATTGGGGTGCCAGAGTTAACGTGATCTGTCTTCTAGCACACCAGGGTTGGTCCGCTAGAGGCTATGGCTGCTTGAGGCAGGTGCGCTAGAGCCAGTGTTACCTTTTCTTCTAGTGTTCGAGGGTTGGACCGCTAGAGTCCTGTGGTAGACCAGAGTTGGTCTGCCAGAGCCTGTGGCGCTCCAAGGTTGGACCGCCAGGGTCTGGGCTGCACCGGGTGGTTTGTAGTCCCGTTTGATTCGATCTGTGGTTTTCGTGAGTCAGTTCTTACCTCCGGTGACCCGTCCACTAGTCGTAGCTTCCGCGACACGCGTGTGTCGGCCCACTGGGCACATTGGTGTGGCATACCTGAGAGAGACAGTGAGTAGGCTGGTTACCATAGGGCCCCCGCGCATAGTTGAGTCTGGGCTCAGGGGGAATTACCAGCTAGAGGACAGGCCTAGGGCGTCTGGTCTGAGTGTGTACAAGAGGCTGAGGGTTCGGACCCGCGTTGACGAGCGTGACCTCAGCTAGTCCTTATTTTGTGGTACTTCTGGTTACTGTGCGTGTCTAAGTCTCACGTCCGGGGCGTTGTAGCTAGACACTTGTGAGGCGGTGTAAGATGTCAAGGGATGCATCCGGTCATTCTTCTAGTGGGAGGTGCTCCTGTCTACTGGCAGGTACGGACTCGAGTTTTATCAAACCGAGATTTAGTAGTACGATACTGTTAGGGTAGACAACTTTTCCATTTACTTACTGCAGCTTGCTGGTTCTACCGTGCTCCTGTTAGGTAGCATTACTTTCCTATTTTATTGCTTTATTGCCCTATTTTTCGTGCGAGGTGGGGGTCCGTGGGATCCCTACTGAGCCAATGAAATGGGGCAAGCAGTAGTTTAAGGTAGATCCTTTATATTTTTAACAGAAGCAATGTGAATTGATGGAAAATTATAGTGGGAGATACAATGAGATGAGGAATACCTGGAGTTCGCATTCCCAAAACTTGGAGGTCGTAATAGGATGACTACTAGAATCATTCTTTCATAATCACGTTTCAAATCCTGGCCTTTTGGCGATGAGCCCGTAGAGTGAGAAATAGACATAGAATATGTGTGAATGGGTTAACCTCCCTTTGTTACGCGCGTGGGTTTTTCTGGCCCGCCCTTGATCCATTTATAAGAGCCACAACAAGGGCCAGTGCATGCATTAACCGTATGCACCACCCGTTCACGACGTGAATAGGCGCTTGCTGCTCCTTCGTGGGCAGCAGCGCATGTTAACATCTTTCACTTGCCCATGAAGGGCAGCTATAAAATTCTCTCTATTCTTAATTCTTTTACTTTGTCATACAGGAAATGAAGCGTGCGACCTCATGAGAAAACTCTTAATCACAAGAGTAGTGAGTTGTTAAATTATCACCAAAACTAACAAAACACTTTAATATCATATATCTCGTAGTACGCTAGACAATCTCATATTCACCTGATTTAACACTCCGGATCTCTCAAACAACAAGCAGTGTTAAATATCAAATGTCATGTGGTCATGACTCTATCATCACAAAGTTGACAGAGTCCCCCGGGGTATGAGCCACAAAACTTGGTACAATATGTAGAAGTCTTCCCTGAGTTCTTATGTCAATCTAATTGGTCTTCATTACTTTTCTAGACATGTCCTGCTAGACTGTATCAACCATAGTCTTAAGGAGCATGCTGAAGTAGCGACGCCAACCTTCCTTTTCATGACACAATCCTCAAGTCACAAAGGGTATGAATGGGATCAAAAAATATGATCCAGGAGCTCACACAATGATGAAACAGAGATCCATTCATCATTCTCACTTATAGTCATATGTAGCACATGCGGTATGAGACGCATGCTATGGTGTTCTCGCATCGACATGGGCATGTCACTCAAAATAATTAAACACCATACGGATCTTAGTCTAGTCACTCCTATTATGACTAACCTGAATCTTATGCCACTGTCGCTCCCACTCAGCGCCATGTCATAAGATTCACATCTGACTTAGTCAGGCTTCACAGGATAAGGCATAGGGAACCTGTGAGCGATCCAAGTGGATCTCATCTTAGCCCTCTCTAAGGTGACATACTAGTTTAATTTTCATGCATATCTTGCTCGCTTTTCAAGCACCATAAATATCTAATGTCTCATCTTGCTCGCTATCTTAGCGCCAAGGTGAATTACCCATGTGAGGTGGTCAATTCGAGCCTGGTGACATCTTCTTTTAAATGATGTGTAAACTTGCATAGCATCTTAAGACACACATGAAGGAATAACAATATTCATTGATGTCAACAAAAATTGTTCACGTTTACAATTTACATAACTCCCCATAGCTACAATATGGGTTAAGAAGGCCTCTCTAGGAAGCTACTTAGTTAGTGGGTCTGCTACCATGCGACTAGTCGATATGTGTTGGAGCACCACTAACCCTTTCGCAAGTAGATCCCGAATGTAGTGATAGCGAATGTCAATATGTTTGGTTCTACCATGGTACTTTGGATCCTTAGTGTAGGCCAATGCCGATGTGCTGTCAATGTACAACAACACTATCTCTTCAGGGTGGTGTGTTATGGCAAATCACCGCAGGAAATTCTGTAACCAAATATTCTCTTGACATGCTGTTGAACAAATCACGTATTCTGACTCCATTGTGGATAAAGCAATACACATTTGTTTCTTGCTGTACCAAGAAATGGCCCCACCTCCTAGCATGAACACATAGCCTGAGGTGGATTTTCGCTCATCTTTGTCGCTAGCCGAATCAACATCGCTATACCCTCTCAGTCTTAAGTCACCTCCTTTGTAACATAAGGCAAGGTTTGTCATTTCATGTAAATATCGAAAGATTCTATTCACTGCCTTCCAGTGAATGAGACCAGGGTTACTCTGATAGCGACTGACCAATCTGACTGCATGACAAATCTCAGGTCGAGTACACAGCATAGCATACATCAGACTCCCTATTGCAACTGCATATAGCACTTTAGACATTTCTTTCTTTTCGTCATCAGTCTGTGGGCATTGACTTATACTCAAAGCACATCCCCTATCAATTGGAGTATCGATGGGTTTGGAATAATGCATTCGGAATCGCTCAAGAATTTTATTTATATAGGTCTCCTGAGACAGACTCAAAAGTCTTTTTGAGCGATCACTTACAATTTTTACTCCAAGCACGTAATTTGCTTTACCCATGTCTTTTATCTCGAAGACAGAAGACAAGCACTGCTTAGTGGCTTTGATTGACTTTATATCATTCCCAACCAATAACATGTCATCAACATACAATGACAAGATAAGAATCTTCTTCTCTATTCGTTTGACATACACACAGTGGTCTTCCTCAATCATCTCAAAACCAAATGAAAGCCTTATGGAATTTAAAATACCACTGTCTAGACAAATGTTTGAGGCCATAAATGGAACGTTTGAGACGGCAAACTTTGCGCTTTTGTCCCTCTACCTCAAATCCTTCTGGTTGAGTCATATAGATCTCCTCGTCTAGTTCTCCATTGAGAAATATAGTTTTAACGTCCATCTGAAAAAGGTCCAAATCTAATTGAGCAACAATGGCTCGGATGAGGCGAACTGATGTGAATCTCATCACAAGAGAGAATGTCTCATCAAAGTCTATTCCCTCCTTTTGAGTATAGCCCTTTGTCACAAGTCGTGCTTTATATTTGTCGATCGATCCATCTGCCTTGCACTTAATTTTAAAAATCTATTTATTTTCAAAAGCTTTGCGCTCAGGGGGGAGATCAACTAATTCCCAGACCTTATTCTTAGCCATGGAGTCCATTTCATCTTGCATAGTAGCCTCCCACTCTTTTCTAGAAGATGATGCAAACACCTCTTTAAAAGAATTAGGCTCATCATCATCTGTGGGCAGACACATTAGAACTTCCCCTTCAATCTCAAATAGACGACGAGGAATGTGCCCACGCTTACTGCGGCGTATTTGAGTCTGTAGCTGATTCGGTGATGTGCTCCCACTGGGCACACTCCCACAAGCTCACACTCCCACAAGCTCGCTGATCACCTCTTCTATCTTCAACGGTCACTTCGTTAGGCTCTAATTTCCTCCCTTCGCTTGAGGATGGTAAGATATCACTAGGCTCGTCTAACTCATGGAGCTCAAAATTTTTCGCAGTGTCGCCAATGTTAGGAAATTCCTTTTCTAAGAAAACGACATCTCACACCTCTTTTTTCGTCATCCCTCCATCAGGATGGTGTCCATACATCATATAGCAACCTATCAGGATATCTTATAAAGATAAACTTTTTAGCTTTAGGACCTAGTTTTTCAAACTTATGTGAAGTGTCATGGACATATCATGCACATCCCCAGGGCCGTAGATTATCTAAATTGGGCTTTTTACCACGTCATAACTCATAAGGGGTGGAAGGAACGGACTGTGAAGGCACGCGGTTAAGGATATAGGCCGCATTTAGAAGAGCATCTCCCCAAAAAGATATTGGGCATCGACCTAACCATATCTAACAACGTTCTATTCCTTCTCTCGGCTACACCATTTTGCTGCGGAGTATATGGAATAGTAAGTTGCCTACGAATTTCCTTTTCTTTACATAAAGTTCGAAATTGATCTGATAGATATTCGCGTCCTCGATCCGTCCGAAGAGCTTTTACACTCTTGTCCAATTGATTCTCAGTCTCTGCTAAGAAGTGTTTGAAGCAATCTAACGCTTCATAGCGGTGAGTGATCAAATAGACATATCCATATCGCCAATAATCGTCTATAAATGTGAGAAAATAGGATGTCCCTTGGCGGGCCTTCACACTCATAGGTCTGCAGATGTCAGAGTGGATAAGTTGTAATGGCTCAGTGGAGGCCTTCCCAAAAGGTTTTCGACATGCTTTGCCTGCCAAACACGACTCACATATAGGTAGATTGGCGAGTGGGCTTAAAAGACTTTCTCTAGCTAACCTAGTCATTCTATCCTGCCCTATGTGTCCTAACCGAGCATGCCAAACTACTGAATTGAGGTCTTTTTCATCATTTGCCACACATGATATAGAAGAGACAGACATATCTATTTCTAAATCCAGTTTAAATAAACCATTAACAAACAACCCATGTCCATACAAAACATTATCTAAATAAATAATATCAAGTCTACTGCTAGCAAAAACGAGAGAAAAATCTAGTGCTAATGATGATGAAACTGATAGTAGATTATGTTAAACCCCTAGCGCATAGAGTATGCCATGCAGTGTCAACGTCCGTCCAGTCTTGAGCCTGAGTTGGTACACACTAACTCCAAGGACTTCTTCACTAGAGCCGTTGCCCATATAAACTCTTTGTGTGCCTGCTGAGACTCGGAGATAATCCACGTATCCCGCTCGATCCCTTGTTATGTGGTTAGTGCTCCTGAATCCACAATCCATTCAGGATATGTTCTAGCAACTAATACATGCGAACAAACATACACATATAGAGAGTTAGAGAGTTGGGATACCTTTTTAGGCTTAATGCATTCACGAGCGAAGTGTCCCAAATTTTCACAGTTGTAGCACTTAGCTTTCATCTTATCTCTCTTCCCACCGTGCTTGCCTATGCGGCGTTTCGGTGTCTGCCTTGCGTTGGAACCAGATGCACTGTGAGATCCCATCCGTTTGAAGCCCTTCCCTGGACCATTCTTGCCATAGCGTCTGCCTCCTCTGGCGACTAGAGCAGCGGCGCGCGCAGCCACCTCGCGCTCTGCCTCCAACTCCACATGACGAGAAATATCAGAAAAATTCTTAATGCTCTCATTGTGAGTCAAAATTTGCTTCATATGAGTCCAGGAATCTTGCAGGGATCTGATCACGGCCTGCACTTGTTGTTCATCTGTGAGATCATTTCCTGCTCCTTTCAAGTTGCGGATCATGCTAGCCATCACTCTAAGGTGCTCAGTCATGGTCTGACGCGAGTCCTTTCGATAGGTCTCGAACTTTAAAAACGAGAGCTCTCAACCTAGTGGTTGAGGTTCCACCGAAATTAAATTTTAATTGATCCTACATTTCTTTAGCAGTTTGGCACTTCTCAAATTTGCCGATAAGATCGTCCTGCATGCTGCTTTGGTGAAGCGCGTGCTACGATCTTTGTTAAACCATTGTCTATAAGCTTTTTGGTCTCGGTGATGCTGGGTGGTGTTTCCTTCCTCGGGAGGGGACATGGTTATAGTTAAGTGGTCGAGCAATTCTTGCTCATTCAGTAAGTACTGGATTTTCCTATCCCGCATATCATAATTGGTCCCGTCTAGCTTTTATCCCATTTGGTCAAATCGGCAATCACATTTTTCATCGCCATTGATTAATTACCGCATCAAACATACAATATAGGCTTAAGTTGACATCGTTTACACATCATCATATTTAACTCAAAAATTCAAACTAAAAAATATTAAAATTTCTTGTATAATGAGATCGAGAGTAAGCCTAGGGCAGTACAATCATCTCCCATTTATATAATATCATTCAATATTAATAGTTTGATTTCGAACAAATGTTCTAAGTGAGAGGAACTAACTTCTCTCATCACATTATAATTATCACGAGGGAACCTGATCCTGGGAGCTGAATACTGGCAGTTGGATATGAGAACTAGATACTAGAATCTAGACATTAGAATAGGAGACTGGAACTGGATGCTGGAAGCGAGGTATTGGAGCTAGATACTGGAAACTGGGTACTGGAACTAGATGGGATTAGGTACCGAAAATTGAATACTGGAAGTTGGATATTGGAGCTGGGTATCGGGAATTGGATATTGGTTGGATATTGGGAACTGAGTATAGGAAATTGGATACTAGAAGCTGGATGTTGAATGCTGAGTACTGGAGGCCTGCCTAAATGAGGTGTATCGACCTGACTGGTTAGAGACTGGAAGCTGGTGGACAACCCATTGGGTGGTGTTGACCTAGAGGACTGGAAACTAGAAGCTAGAGGCCGACTCGCAAGAGTGCATTGGCCTATGTTACTAGAGGATGAAGGTTGGAGGCCAGCTCGTGAGGGTGTGTCGGCCCGAGTCATTGGAAGTTGGAGGCCGACCCGTGAGGGTGTGTTGGCCTATGTTACTGGAGACTAGAAGCTGGAGGCCAACCCGTGAGGGTGTGTTGGCCCATGTTGCTGGAGATTGGAAGTTGGAGGCTGACCCGTGAGGGTGTATCAGCCTATGCTACTGGAGACTGGAGACTGGAGACTGGAGACCGACCGGTAAGGGTGTGCTGGCCTATGTTCCTGGAGGCCGGAGGTCGACCTGTGAGGGTGTGTTGACCTATATTGCTGGATACTAGAAGCTGGAGGCCGACCCGTGAGGGTATGTTAGCCTATGTTGCTGGAGACTGGAAGCTGGAGGCCGACCTGTAAGGGTGTGTTGGCCTATGTTGCTGGAGGCTGGAGGTTAACTTGTGAGGGTGTGTTGACCTACATTGCTAGATACTGGAAGCTAGAGTCTGACCTATAAGGGTATGTTGGCCTATGTTGTTGGAGACTGGAAGCTGGAGGTCGACCCGTAAGGGTGTGCTGGCCTATGTTGCTAGAGGCTGGAGGTCGACCCGTGAGGGTGTGTTGACCTATATTGCTGGATATTGGAAGCTGGTTGCCGATGTGAGGGTATGTTGGCCTATGTTACTGGAGACTAAAAGATGGAGGCCGACCCGTGAGGGTGTGTTGGCCTATGTTGTTGAAGCGGCTGGTTGATCCTGAGGTATGCCAGACGAAGGTCGGTCGCTGGCCGACTGGTCATTGACATGTTGTTAGCCGAAAATGTAGTCGATGGAGGACTGGAACTGGAGGTGACCGGCTAACCGCTGGGGGTGTTGTAGCCAGGAACTGGGACCGGTGCTGGGGCTGGTATTAGAACTGGGGCTGGAACTAGGATTGGAGCTGGAGCTGATCGGCTGGCCTATGAAGGCGTTGTAGCCGAAATGCTGGAACTAGTGCTGAAACTGGAACTGGAGCTGGGGACTGGAGCTGGCTGGCTGGCATGTAAAGGCGTTGTAGTCGGAAGCTAGAATTGGAGACTGGAAATGGAGCTGGCCGACTAGCCTGTGAAGGCGTTGTAGTCGGAATACTGGAACTGGAGACTAGGACTAGAGCTGGCCTGCTGGCCTGTGAAGGCGTTGTAGCCGAAATACTGGAACTGGAGATTGGGACTGGAGCTGGCTGGCTGGCCTGTAAAGGCATTGTAGTCGGAATCTGGAACTGGTCAGCTGACCATTAAGGTGTATAGCCAAAATGCTAGAATTAAAGACTGGGGATGGCCAACCCTTGGGGGTGTGTCGGCCACTGTTGTTATGGAGTGATGTTGAGCCTGCCACTAGCGCGGTGTCGTGGTCGACGACTTTCATCGGGGAGGAGTAGAGAGGGATAGAATTTTTTTATTTTTTAATTCTCTTTACCAGCCCTACCGCCCTTGCGGGTTTTTGCCAGAGCTGGCCCCCTTTTGCTTTTTTCGATATGCCCTTGTAGGTTTTCACATCGAGGGGTTACCCGAGTTTGCCTGAGACACCCTCATGGGTTTTCACCTTAGCTAGGTTGATGACAATTTTTGCCCTCAGTAATTCCGTAGAGGGAGTTGACTGAGGCCACTGGGATATCTCTATTTTTAACCCCACCCTTTTTTTAGAACCTTATGGCTGCCGTCTATAGCATGCTACTGTCAGGGGACGTGACCTGAAGTTCATGTTGTGCGTGGTTTGTCAGCATTTTAGCCATGGCAGTGGCTTCAGCTGGTTACTGAGTAGTTTGAAGTTTGGCTAGTAATCTGGGAACCGGTGAGCCTTGGTGGCATATTGCTGGCATCACGGCTGGGATCTGGGAACTGGTACGCCTTTGTGGCATATTGCTAGAGTTATGACTGGGTTCATGGTGACTGGAAATTATGGGTTGATGGATTCTCATGATAGATAGATCCAAGGTTGTTGTGGTGTAGAGGCTAACCGAGGTGGCATATAGGCTGAGATTTACTGGAATGAATGACTGGAATGGTGCATGAGTTGTTGGTGTACATGGGCTGACTACAGTGGTGTGAGTCCGGAGAAAGTGTGAGCCAACCAGGGTGGTGTATGGCTAACTGTGAAGTGTAAGATTAATGAGCTAGAGAGGTGTACTAGCCAGGGACTGTTATAAGCCACCAAGGGAGGGGAGCGGCCTGGGGAATTGGCTTAGGCTGAATGTGATTGTACATGGCCGACAGGGAGGTGCAAGATTTACAAACTGGAGTAGGGCATTAGTCACAGATTGGTATGGGCCCATCACAGAGAAAACCAACAAATATCACTCTGATGAAGAAAGTGCTCAATCAACCAGTTAAAGTACTTGGCAGAGGTTCGATCGAAGATCTCCTCACGCAAGAGGTGACATTCTAGATAGGCCTAACCTATCCTTCCTATCACGCCTTTTGATATACTAATAGGTTGATGAGACACTCAAATCATTAGATTGTAATTGCATTCAGAACTGAAAACTAATCGACAGCTATCCTAATCATGCATCTATAGGAGCAATGCACAGACAAGTAATCACATATGAGACAAGGAGTTTTTAGGTGGTTCAGTCTCAACCTTGAGAGCTACATCCACCACGCACTCAGATCTGAGTGTGGCTTCCACTGACACACAGCTTAACCGCTGATCCACAGCTTCGGGGATGAATCCCTGCAACCGCTAACTAACAGCTTGATCTGCTGAGCCTCACAGCTTGGTAACAGCTGAGCACAACAGCTTGCTGTCCGAGGATATAATCCTCGCCGCTGAGCGTCACAACTTGCTCTACTGACTAACAGCTTGAAAGATAACAATAAAAGAAAACACAAAGACTGAAAACGATGAATAGATGTAACAAGAAAAGCAATATAGCTCAAAGATGAGTAAATGATCCTAGATTTGATCTAGAGATCATGACTGCAGCAGCTCTCCCTTCTTCTCCCTTTTCGATACTCTGTTTTAAACTTCCTTCCCAATCTGCAACTCACTTTTCACTTTTCTCTCAGAAGCTCCTCACTGCTCTCTTCGTTGCTCTCCTTCTCTTCTTTTGTTTCTTCTCACTCTTTCGCTCAGTTCTGCTTTGTTGCTCAATATCTCTATCTCTTTTTCTCTGTATCTCTATTTCTCAAAGATACTCCTCTTTATATACTAGCAAGCCAGATGACGTGGACCCCGCACCGATTTGCTCCAGCTCGTGGAGGTAGAATTCCCGCCAAAGGCTTTATCAGGAGAGTGGCTTAAGTGATTCCACATGTCACATCTGATAGATGGGATGAGACTACGTGGCTGATTAATCTTGGAGAGCAAGCCGCCTTGGATCACTTGTTTCATTAAGTTGAATCTTGGATCACATGCCCTCTTGAGTCTCTGCTACTCTCAGTCCATTTAGTGTTTAAGTAAATCCTGTTAATAAGAAATGAGACATTTCGTCAAACACCCTTTACATCATTATTGCCCATGAGAGTGCATACTTAGACAATATCAGAGAAATCAGATACTCAGACCAAGAAGTGTATGATTATGCAAATGCCTTAAGTATGGACTTGATGCACAGACATGATGACCTGAATCTACATGTGCATCAACCCTGGTCTCTACATGTGCACAGACCCTAGATATGCACAGACCTATATGTGCATAGACTCTAAATGATGCACAGACATATATATGCACCGACTCCATATATGTGTAGACCTTAGACTCTATGTGTGCACAGACCAAGTACAACATGCTAAAGAATATGTATTGACCTGTAAAACATGCTGCAAAACATGCATCGACTTGAATTGCATGAACCTAGCATGAGCATCGGCCTTATAAATTGAGTGTAAGGATGTGCATTGACCTTGCCTTACACAAGATGCCATGTACATCGACCTTGTCTTACACAAAGTACAATGTGCATCAACCTTTCTTTACTTTAAGGTACAATATGCATCGACCTTGCTTTGCTCAAGGCACAATGTGCATCGACCTTGCTTTACGCAAGATGCAATGTGCATCTACCTAATACACTACTTGTGAATATATGCATCGACCTGTGTGACTTCATGCAAGAACATACATCGACCTTATTTTTCAACGTAGTATAAGGATGTATCGACCTGAATGGATGAAGACAATGCATGCATCGATCTAACAAACCTAATATGAAAATGTGCACTGACCTATCATGCTTAAGCCTAAAAAGTGCATTGACCTATCAGACTTGATGCAAAAATGTGCACTGACCTAATGTGAAGAAAGTGTGAACTTGCATTGACCTTGTCTGATTCAGATGCAAACATGCATCGACCTTACCTAACTTAGACTTGAACATGCATCGACATTTATTACTAAGTGCCTATATGTGCATCACCCTGAGTTTCGACACTTAGACAAATAAAATATTTGTTCAATGTGAAAGTTCTTATGCAGTTTAGTCTCATCATGATTCATAGAGTGTCATCATCAAAACCAGGGTTCCAACAGCATCCACTCAGGATGCCGTCAATTTTAGAATTCACATCCACTGCGGTGGTCGCTAATTCTATGAACAGTAAGGCACGACTGAAATTCACGTCAACTATACTGGACGCTATATTCCATTTGGCATCAACTATTCTGGATGCTAATTCTAGACAATGACTGAACTCTCACAGAACACCTGATCACAACACTCTATGATGGCTAGGAGTCATGTTTCTTCAGAGTGACATGACTAATAGGGTTTTTAGTGTACAACCTGCTCGGCTTCCTTGAGAGATTCTAAGGATAGCAGAGTCTTACGGAGACCTTGATGAAGAAAACTTCAATCCACCAAAAGGAATATCCGGCGGAAGGTCCTAACCTCACCATGTGATAGGGTGTATCAGAAAAACACACGAAAAATGGGACTATGTCTCATCCTTGAGATAGTAGCGCCATGGGACCCTCGGTATGGGTCAAAATAGCAAGTTATTGAGAGACAGGAAATTCACATCCAATTACTAATTTTTTAAGGGGATTCATTCACCCCTCTCTGAATCCATCGCTTTGCACCCAACATCCTTACCACTGGGTGGCAGTGCTCGGCGAGGATAATCCTAAATATTGGCCAATGTCATCAACTCCACAGTTGATCGATGATTCTCCTGAAGGATCCTAATCTTCTCCTCCAGCTCCAAGGGGATTACCGACTGCTTCAAGGGGAATATAGGATGAAAGTTTGGCTAAACAGGAAACCCCACTTGGGATTTCCCTTACTAGTCTCGACCCACAAAAATTAAGTCTTCCACTCTTTGTGTGAGGAATACCGAGGAGAGAGAGTCATACAACTCCTCTTCCTCCTCACCTGAAGATAGAAGAAGCCCTTCCCAGCATGAGTTTGCTCCTTTAACTCGAAGAAGGTGTGAAAATGTCCAAAGAAGGTCAAAACCGCACGAGCAACATAGAAAAATGAAAGAGAAGATGAAGGAATACTAATTGGAAACCAGCTGGACAGGAGATAACTGGTAGAATTGCAACAGCTGCATGGCGAACGGGTGAAGAGGGAGGTGAAAGTCACACTTCCAAGCCAAGGAGGGTGCAGAAGAGGCTCGAATGAGTGTCCAGGCTGGACTCATGTGGTTTGGCCAGAGAAAAGAAATACCGCCATGACAATTCTTAGTAGGTCTCAATCCCCTTCACCTCGACCTCACCTAATTCGCTGCGCAAAGGATGGCTAGGCACCGAACCTCCCACACTTTGTTTGGGCATTTGGACCTCAACCACCGGATCATGCTCTGCCATGGAGGGACAAGAAGAGCGAGAGGAAGAAGAGGGAACTGTAGAATCAGAAGACTCCGGAAGAGGAGGAGGAAGCTGATGGATCATCGCCACCGTGATCTCTACTAACTCTGTGAAAGCCTCTGCGATCCTCTGCTCCCTCAAGTTGCTCTCATGACGCATGTACTCCCTCAGAATATCGGTGCAATGAAGGGGAAAAGTCCTGGGTAGAGGAAACATAATATGCAAACATACGGGATATTAACATATCTATCCTGACTACACTAGCGAGATGCATCGTGATGTTTCAAACTCCTAGAAGGGCCTCCCCACGTCAGCTCGAGGAAAGCATCATCATCATACTCACCCCCCCAGGACAGTCGCATTTAATGGCCCCTGTCGGCAACGACATTCCCCACTTGAGCCACCAACACTACCCGATAACATACCACTCTCCGAGCCCAAATTTTGGCTCGGGAGTAGGGGCAGGTGGAGAGGGGTACATCCGCATCCCAGATATATGCATGGATCGGGACGGCCAAACTAGGTCCAAACTGGCCCAAGCAGGCCCATTTCGACCCAACCAGGCCAAGCTCCCCAAGTGACAGCCCCACGAATGGGCCCACTTATTTCAAAGCCCAAACACGCTTGGATCAAATCTTCCTAGGCAGCCCCTCGGCCCGAAAGTTTGAGTAACGGTCGCTCGGAAGAGCCTAATCGGCATCTGAGCATAATCATCGCAGCACTGCCCTCCACACTCGGGAGAAGCCCAAGTGCCTCACCAGGGAGTATCCTTCACTTGGACCCCCAACGGATAGGGCATATCTCTCAGCGAGAATCTCGCTATTGCTCAGAGAATGGAAACTCGAAGGGATGGGGAAGAAGAAAGAGTCCTCCTCTGGGACATAATGCCCCCTGGTCCCTCCAGGTGCCCTGTCTCCAGCCACGAGGGCAAGTGGCTATATAAACTCCAAGGAAGCCCTCTGAGAAGGTAAAGGTGATCCTGAGCACTCAACACCACACTCATTGGTGGAGAGCGATCTCCTACCCCATACTCTTTCTCCTACTCCCGTTCCACCAATGCTCTGCTAGTTCGCTGACTTAAGCATCAGAGGGTTTTCCCTGGTGTTCCAACCCTGGGCTCCTTTGATCCGTTTCCTATCTTGCAGATCTCTCATTCGTGGTGATGACAACCAGATCAGACGGCTCAGGACCCAGCGTGAGATCTCCTCTCTTCATCTGGTGCCGTCTATGGGAAACGTACGAAGAGCCAGCATGGTGAGAAGAAGTTCCAGTAGGGGAAACATCAGCGACAAAGGAAAGACACTAGCTACCACCGAAGGGGAGCATGCGCCGACCCACTCCTCCACGGGCCCCCTCTCCAACCGACAACCTAACTCCTTACCTCCGCTGGCCACAGAGGGACAACCCACCCTTGAGGCCCCCGATACTCTACAAACCCTCAATGCCAAATTAGATATCCTCGTCGACCTGATGAGGACCCAAGTGGCCAGGGATGAGAGGTCGCTGCTATCTCGGGTGAGTCCCCCCCGCGCGGAAGCTTCTCGACAAATAGCTGGAGGCCGCTTCACCCTCCAAGGCAGGTGACTTATTCCTAACGGGCCAGGCGAGCCCTCACAAGCTTTGCCTCCAAAGCAAGAAGCCTCCTCCAGTCTGAGAGGAAAGAAACCTGGGCTACCTCAGCAATCCTTAGAAGCAGACATTCTCGCCGAAGAGCAGTGGGGTAACTGCCAGGGACGAACTCACAGCCTCCCGGCTACATGTCAGCCGGAGTTGTCCCTGCGCCTATGAGATTTTGAGCGGCATGTCGTCGAACAAGAGCATGCCCTCCGTGCCCTGCAAAAAGGCTCCACTCCGGAGGATGAGGAGCAATCACCATTCTCCGAAGAAATCTTAAAGGCTGAAATCTCCCCGAGAGTCTCTTAAAAGACCTTCACCTTCCCCGGGCATGGCCGAAGGAGAAACAGTGTTACACAAAAAGAAGACCCTGACTGAGGGGTGTCGTGTAGTGTGTAGGCGTTGTACTAAAGAATCTTCCCTAATGATTAAGGCAAGGTTGCCTTGTTACCTAGCCACCGTTAGCCAGACTCTTTTTAAGGATAAAAACGCTTAAGGTATAGCCCATTCCACGCGTGAGACAACTCCTCACCCTCAACGTTAACTAAGCGATAGGCATTCCCAGGGTACACCTCCTTGACTACGAACGTACCCTCCCAGTTGGGTTGCAGCTTAGACCTAGGACCTCCTGATCTAATAAATTTACGTTTCAAGACCATGCTACCCACTTGAAATTTTCTTTTAATGATCTTCTTTTGAAAATGACACGAGACACATTTTTGATAAATGAAAACATGATTGGCCGCATTAAGTCTCTTCTCGTCCAAGAGTTCCAGCTGGACTAGCAACGCCTCTCGACGCTCGTCGAGGTTAAGTTCTTGGTCAAGCTGCACACTTAGGGAAGAGATCAGGATCACATATGGGAGTACCACCTCCATCTCATAAGTGAGAGCAAAAGGAGTTTATCCCGTGGGAGTACGGATAGAGGTGCGATAAGCCCATAGTGCTTCTATTAACCTGTCGGCCCAATCGACGAATTTATGTGACTCACATGTTTTCTTGATAATTTTAAGAAGAGTCTTGTTGGTGGTCTCGGCTTGTCCATTGCCTTAGGGATAGTATGGTGATGAATGATGCAATAAGATGTTATATTTCTTACAGAGGTCCCAGAGTTCTTGTGACACGAACTGAGGCCCGTTATCGGTGACGATGTCACTTGGCACTCCAAACCGTGAGATGATATTCTTCAGGATGAAGCGGCAAACTGTGGTGGCTTTGATCTCCGCGTATGCTTCAGCTTCAGCCCACTTGGTGAAGTACTCAGTAGAGGTAAGGATGAAGGATGTTTACTTGGTCTGAGAATTAGGATCACCTAGTGGGCCAATAATGTCAAAAGCCCACATGGAGAATGGCCAAGGAGCAGAAAGAGGATGGAGAGATAAAGCAGGAGCATGAATCTTATCAGCGTGGAGTTGGCACTGAAGACACCTACGGACATAGGTGTAACATTCTTCTTCTAGGGTTGGCTAGTAATAGCCCTACCTAAGAATCTTCTTCGCTAGGGCTTGACCATTGACATGCCCTCCACACTCACTTGAGTGAGCTTCTTCAACTACTTTCCAAGTCTCATCATCATCTAGACACCTTATAAGAACTCCATTTAGAGCACGCTCATACAACCCTCCTACAATAATCATGTATCTTGAGGCGACTCTTTTAATGACCTTGCACTGCTTGGCGTTAGCCGCTTTTGGGAATGAGCCATCCCTGCAATACTACTCAATTTTGTGATACAATGGCAGTTCCTCTTCTTCTATAATCTCCTCAAGCTCTATTAAAGATACTTCTTTCAAATCCTCCAACTCAGCCTTCTTCTCTACAGACTTCCTAAGGTTATCAAACCATGGATCCTGAAGGGAAGGAGTATCTAACCACTAGACCACGACGGTCTCAGTGGAGCGACTGAGAGGGAAGGAAAGGGAAGAAGTAAGCGATGCGAGTGCATCAGCGAGAATATTCTGTGATCGAGGGGTATGGATGTAGATCAGCTTGCGGAATTGCTTAGCCAAGAGCGTGGCCAAATCTTGATAGGGTTTAAGCTTAGGGTCACGGGTGTGATAAGTAGGGAGAACCTGGTGCAACACCAATTGAGAATCTCTTATAATGTTCAAGTATCGCACGCCCAGAATGTAGGCATGCTTCAATCCAGCAAGGAGAGCCTCATACTCGGCTATGTTGTTGGTAGCAGGAAAAGAGAGTTGATAGGCAAGGGGAATGGTCACTCCCTCTAGAGTGAGGAGAGTAGCGTTGATCCCTCGGCCCTGAGAGTTGAGTGCACCATCAAAGTGTAATGACTAGAAGGGGTGATCAGTGAGCACAGCAAGGTGTTCATCAGGGAATTCCTCCTGGATAGAATCTGTATAAGGTATAGGTGAATGAGCAAGATGTTCAGCAATAGCATATCCCTTGATTGCTTTTTGAACGACGAAGGTAATATCAAATTGGGAGAGAAAACTCTGCCAGCGAGCCAACCTACTAGAAAAGACAGGTATTTCTAAGAGGTAGCAGATTGGGTCCATTCTAGAGATCAGCTTGACTTCATGGGCGAGGAAATATTGTTTCAATTTTTGAGCTACCCAAACCAATGCTGCATAGGTCTTCTCCATAGCAGTATACTTGGCCTCAGTAGGATTGAACAACCTAGAAAGATAGTAGGCTACCTTTTCCTTACCTTCATCGTCCACTTGTGCCAGGACAACACCTAAGGAGTCCTCAATAATAGAAATGTATAGAATTAGGGGTTTCCCAGGGATAGAGGGTTGCAAAATCGGGAGATTAGGCAAATAAACCTTTAGATCTTCATAGGCCCTTTGACATTGTTCATTCCACTCAAACTTAGTTCTCACCTTCAATAGTTCGTAGAATGGGCAGCACCTTTGCGAATGTTGTGATATGAATCTCCTAATAAACTGTAAACACCAGATCAGTCCTCGAAGCTCCGTAATGTTTTTCGCCGGTGGCATATCCAATACGGCCTTTGCTTTATTTGGATCAATCTCAATCCCCGCACCTTGGGCATCTTGCGGAGGTCTGCAAGCAGAAGATCACTCCACCGTAGGGTGCGCCCAGACATGCCATTGTTAGTGGAAGGCCCCCGCCCCCCCCCCCCCCCCACCTCCTACTGCCCCAGACACCGGTCCTCCTCGTGCGCCTGTTTGGCGACCTGCTGACCCAACTGTCCCGGTCATTGCTCCTCTTGCGCCCTTGGATGGCTCCCCTGTTGTGCTGCCCGACCCGATGCAGACCATCTGCGCAGGGGTCCCCCCTTCTCCGGTGCTCCTTCCGCATGCCCAGGCAGGCTTGGAGTCCGTGGCCCCGTTTGCTCTGCCTGTTGCTGCTGCGGCCCGTGCAGGGCCCTCCGTGCCCGATGCCGCTGCCGCCCCTGTTGGTTCCCCCGTTGTCCCTGTGGCTCTGCCAATGGGGGTGGCCCTTGGTCTCCCCCCCTCTCCATCCTCTGTAACTGCCTGTGTCCAGGGGAATGGGTCCCCGCTTGTACCTCCTGCGACCCTGCAGGTCCCCTCAGTCACAGCACCTGCTGTTGCAGCTGGTCCTCCGGGCTGCCCGCCTCCGGCCTCGCCCTTCGGATCTCCCCTGGTGGTATGCGCTGGTGATGGCCAGCCAACCGTGGTGGAGTCCCAACCGCCGTCTGCTTGCTGTTCTCCGCCTGGCCTCTCTGCCTCGGTCCCTCAAGTGCTGCCGATGCTCCCTCAAGCTTCTTGTCCTCCCCATGGCCTCTGCCCCTCCGGGTAGATTTTCACCTCCGGCGTGCCCGGGAGGCGCTCTTTCCGCAAGTCCCCTGCTCCGCGCCCTCCGGCGGAGCGGGCGCTGCCTGTTACTCTTGTCAGGTTGATTGTCGGGATGGTTGGCCCGCCCTTCCTTGCCACCGTGGCTATCTATGGCTATCGGTTGAGCAATGGCATGTTCGGTATACTCGCTTCTATGCTGAAGCATCTTCCTGCTGATCATTCGGGCAGGTCGCCTGCCGAACACCTTGACTCTGTTTGGGTGCCTCCTTCGCCTCCCCCCGGTGTGGCGGGGCACCCGGTGGGGACCGCGTGCGCCGCTAGCTACTCCGCCCCGGCTCCTGTCTTGCCTCCTCCGCCTCAGCAGCCCTGCCAACTTGTTCTTGCCCTACGTGCGGAGCCCCGTGACCAAGACTTGCCTTCGGCTGCTGCTCCTGCTCCGCCTCCGGTCGGTGGTGCCTCCTCTGTGCCTGGCCCTCCTGACTCGGTTGGCTTGGTGGTCCACGACGTTGAATCGGTTGCTGAAGCGGAGGTGGATGGTTTCCAGCCCGTTCGCAGGCGCAACCATAGGAACCGTCGTGGGCCCTAGTTTCTTAGCCCCTGGCTGTGTCCTTCGTCGGCCCCCTCTGGCCTTTTTGTATTATCGGGCCTTAGGCCCTTGTTGTATTGGGCTCCTCTCTTCCTCTGCAGGTTGCCTCCCCCGGCCCCTGGACCTTTGATGTCCCTTGTATCCCCCCTACTATCTTTCTTTGCATCCTTTATATATAGAAGGATGCGTAGGATTCCAAACCGACATATGATGTTGCGTAGGATCATCTTTCTAAGGGGTTTTATCTTGACCCATTTATTGAAGTAATTGATGGTGACAATGAGGAATTTCTTCTTCTCTAGGGCTTCTGGGAAGGGGCCCAGTATATCTACCCACCACTAAGCAAATGTATGAGACTCCATCAGGTTGTGAAGTTGTGTTACGGTTTGGTGGTGCGGGTGCATGTACCTTTGACACTGACATAGCCCTACACTTACTCAAGGCAATCTTATTATAGGGTGGGCCACCAATATCCTTACCTAAGAAGACTCCGGGCGAGTGCTCGTCCTCCCATATGGCTGTAGCATAGTCTTTCATGGACTTCGTAAATGGCTTACTTGACTTCGGTAGAGAACAAGCACTTCAGGAGTGGCAACGATAGTGAGTGCCTGAAGAGGTATTCATTGACAAGCGTAAAATGTGCCGCTCGAGCTCTTACTTGCCTAGCCTCTGAGCGGTCCTTAGGCAAGCATTGATGAAGAAGATATTCAAGGATGGGATCCATCCACGATGGCTCATAGCCGATGGTGTTCACCTAAGGCTCGGGTTCCTCAACGCTCGGTTGTTATAGTTCTTCAATCAGCACTGACTAAGAGCTTATGGTCATTGTGGACGAGGTCAAGTGGGAAAGGGTATCTACTCAGACATTTTCTTCCCTCTAGATGTGTACTACCTCGAAGTGAGAGCGGCCTGAGGAGTCCTCTTTGGTCTTCTAGAGGTACTTCATCATAACAGCTTCTCAAGCCTAGAACTCCCCGCGGTCTTGGCTGGCGACCAGTAAGGAATCACTATATGCACAGAGATGGGAGGCTCCAAGGTGTTTTACAATATGGATGCTAGACAACAACGTCTCATCCTTGGCCACATTGTTCATGGAAGGGACGTTAAAGCATAGGGCGTACTGCAACTTGACTCTGTCTGGTGATAGGAGGACCAACCCTGCACTGCTCCTACTTGTACAAGAGGACCTATCTATATACAGCTCCCATGTAGGCCTGATGTAGCGACCCGGGATCCGTGTACCGGAAAGGAACCGGCGCGACTCGAACCTCGACCTGCCACCCACCAGCTCGAAGACTTGGAAGGGTTAAAGGATAGGTGTGGTGTACATAGAAATAGAAAATAAAGTAGGACAACAGATATAATGACGAAATACCTTCCAGCTTGTGGAAGGTTGGCAATGTGATTTCAGATGTATCCCCGTCGTTCTGGAGACGATTGGGGCATGGAACGGTGATTTCCACGGATTTTCTTATTTTCTAGGTTCAGCGTTGTAATGCAGAACTCCCAGGGGGCACGTTTATTAACGCGTTGTATCGTGTGGTCACGTTCATCTTAGAAAATGAACAATAGGGCAGTATGGAACACTGTCGGTCTATCCACCGTGTCTATTAATGCGGATTTCATGATGACCACGATCTTGTGTTAATGCGCCCTAGGCTATGACTGTGTTATTGTGTTGTCACACTCGAGGTGCTGGGCGCATCTATCAACGCGTCCCAAGCGTGCGACACGTCAATGCGTTGATGGGCTATAGGTGTTGGACACGTTCTAGTGACATCGCGACCCTCTGTATGGGCGCGTTAATCATTACGACGAAGGCTATAGGCGCGTTAATGTTTTGGTTTTTTGGGTATTATTTAAGTTGTCTCGGGCTCTCGTGAACCCAAGATTCAATGTCATGTTAGCCTTTGACTCGATGGATGCCTTGGGTGTTCCGTGAGAGTCATGTATGTGTCGAGGGATCCCGGAAGAGTGGCTTCGTCCCGAGCTATGTGCAATGTTTCTTTCGTGTTCGTTGGCCTGGCTTCGACCCCTTGGTTAGTGCATTATCCGTGGATGTCGTGGATGTCCTATGAGGGCTGTGATCGTGTTATAGGTTGTTTGGAACTGCCATTGCATCGAGTAGTGTTTTGTGTTATTTCGAGGGTCATTACGATTTATGGTCAACCTGGTTGTGACCCAGTGGTTAACACGTGACCTCGTGAGTGTCTCGGTTATCCTGTATGGATCGAGACTCTAGTTTTGGACGCTTGGAGGTGTCGTCTTACCTTAGTTTGCATGTCTATCTGGTTTGAGGGTTTTGATGTTCCCTCATGTTTCGTGTTTATCTGTTATAAGGAATGGAGAGTCCTGTATGCAGCCTTGGGGATGAGGACTTATGTTTCTTTGTGGTTTTGGGCTTAGGGACTAGGCTAATTAACGACATGTTTCCGTGATGTGCAATGATCTTGACCCGAGTCATGTTATTCAAGGATCATTGTGTACAGGTCTAGTTGACTATCCTGAGTCTGGCAGTAGTGCTTACCCTGTCCGTACTTCACTATTTAACTCTGTGTGTCTAGTGTGCCTTCACTAGTCGTAGCCTGACCACACTTCAGTGTGTCAGCCCATCTGGGAGTGGTGATGGGGTGAGTTCCCGAGAGATGATTGTTAGGCTAGTTTTTGTGGGCCCCCTTGCTTTGTAGTAGAGTCCTACTTGGGAGAAAACTAGCTAGAGGCCTGGCTCAAGACATTGGACTTGTGTGTGCACACATGGTCAGGGGCGTTTGGACGAGCGTCGATGGGCATGACCCTGACTACTCACTCGTTACTGTTGTTACTTGCACTTGGAACAGTGTCTCAGTCACCATGTTCGAGGCGAGTGTGAGATGCTTGGGGCGCAGTGTAAGACGTCAGTGGACGCATCTGACTTTGCTTCTTGTGAGGAGGTGCTTCTATCACATAACACGTGACTTGTGATTTTGTGACCGGTTCTCTATCATTATTGATGTAGTGCAATGGGTTGCTTGTCTCTAGCTTCTCTGTGGCTTGTGTAGCATACACGACGGTTAGGTCATGTGTGCACTGGTGTTTTGGATGGTGCTTCCCACGTCCGAGAGGTCATGATGTGAAGCCTACACATATGTTGTAGCAGGGCGTGTTCTGGTGTAATCGGAGTTTCCCTGTGTCAGTTTGGTGATTCCTGACTTTGTCTGGGAATCCATGTTCTTACTGATTTAGTAGTAGTTTAGAGGACTGAGGTCTTATCAGCTACAGTGGTTTATTCTGTACAGCTTTCCTCTTTACTTCCATTGTTGGTACTCCTGCTTATTGTTGTTGCTCTTGTTGTTACTTTCTATTATTACCGCTTTGGTTTCTTAGTGAGGATCTGCGAGACCCCTACTAAGCCAGTGACACGAGGCTTACCCCTGACTTTTCAGGTGTGGCTACTCTTCTTCCTCGTGGTCTGGTGGTGTGGTGTGTGGTCCTTAGTTGCCAGCTTTGCCCGTGTCGGGCTTCCCCCGATTTGAGGGTATGTTCCCTTTTCTGATGGACTGTACTTGTCTTTAGTTGGACTGGACTCTGCAAGCTGTTGTAGCTATTAGTTTAATTTGTTATAGAAAATGTAATTTTATTTTCTATATTTTTATAATCCTGATCAAATATAGTAATTATTTACTGCTCTATCTAGAAGTTCAATGTACTCCTATGCACCTTCACAGACTCCTTTTATCCCTTCGGAGCTTTACCACTCTTGGGAGGCCTCTCAGGATCCAAGTAATTTTGGGTTTACTCGAGCCCGGATGCTGGGTCATCATAGTTGGTATCAGAGCTATGTGTTGCGAAAGATGTGTGGAAGTACATGGGAATTCGAGATATTGTAGTGCTTAGAGTCCGTAAGGTCCAGTACAGTCTGTAGCTCGCATAGGTTCTACATTTCTTTACCGCTTTGCTTTTTGTATGAGCGCTTGCTTGTGCTGTGTTGGCACTGTACATGGTGGTTTTTGCTCTCACCAGGATGTGACGGAGAGTTTTCTTTGGTTATGATGTTGGTCTCGGCTGTGCTGCATTGGGTGGAATTTGCTAGCATATTTCATTACTGTAATATTATGTAATTAATCTTCACCGGGAGTTACCGACTTGGCCGGGATTATCTTCCCCACGCCCCAAGCGTGGAGGTACACTCGGTACCCCCTTGTAGTCATACTTACTTTCTTAGTATATGCTTGTTTGCTGCTGCTAGAGAGCATATGTTAGGACCATTAGCTCGATATATTCATTTCACTGCTGCGAGAGAGAGCAAACCGTCCCGTGAACTGACCCGAGCATGAGAGTTGTGAGTTGGCCACCCTTGACTCATTGTCGGTTTCTCAACCGTGCAGGTCCGAACACTTCCCTCGCTAGGGACAAGTGCGAGCTTGCTAGAGTCCCAAGTTGCATATCCTACTCGGCGTCGAGTCCGCGTCTCCGTCCCGCATCAATAGGACCTTCACCAATGGAATAGATTTCTATCTGAGGACTTGCTCCTTACGATCTAAAATCTTGACTGGTTGCTCCTCGAATAACATATCCAGTTGGAACTCCAAATCTTCATAACTGATGATGTGTGACGAATCATGGACATATTTATAGAGCATGGATACATGGAATGCCAGATGAATGGCCACCATGGATGGAGGTAAAGCCAACCGATATGTCACGTTCCCTACCTTGTCCAAATCTCAAAAGGTCCAATGAATCTTGGGTGCAACTTCCCTCACTTGCCAAATCTTGTTACTCCCTTAATTAGTGATACTTTGACGAAAACATGCTCACCTGTTACAAAGTCCAGATCCTTCCTTCTATTATCTGCATAGCTCTTCTATCGATCTTGGGCTGCTTTCAATCTTTGCTGAATTAGCAGAATCTTCACAGATGTTCCTTGTACCACTTCGGGCCTGATCAACTGCCTGTCACCAACCTCTTCCCAACATAGAGGAGATCTATATGGCCTCCCATACAAAGCCTCAAATGGAGCCATGCCTATACTTGCATGATAACTATTATTGTAGGTAAATTCTACCAACGGTAGATGTCGCTCCCAATCACCTCTCCAATCAAGAATACAGGCTCTCAACGTATCCTCCAAAGTGCGAATAGTCTTCTTGGACTGACCATCTATATGGGGGTGATATGCCGAACTAAGCTTTAACTGGGACCCAAAAGCAATTTGCAATCCTTGCCAAAGTCTTGACGTGAGGTAAGGATCTCGATATGAAATAATGGACTTTAAAACTCCATGCAATATGACGATGTTCTCAATATAAAGACGTGTCAAGCTTTCCACCGATTGCTTCTTCTTCATGGCCAAAAAATGTGTAGTCTTCGAGAATCGATCCACAATCACCCAAATAGAATCATTGCCCTTTGATGATTGGGGCAAGCCTGTAACAAAATCTATGGTGATAACCTCCCATTTCCATTGTGGTATCTTGATCCTTTGCATCAACCCAGATGGTCTTTGATTTTTAGCTTTAACCTGTTGGCAAACCAAACATCTGGACACAAACTCCGCTACATCCTTCTTCATGTCTGGCCACCAAAAGGACCATTTAAAGTCTTGATACATCTTGTTACTACTAGGATGAATGGAGAACTTCGATCTACGAGCTTCCTTTATAACTTCATCCTTCAATTTGACCACATCAGGCATGCAATTTCTATGTTGAAATATGACCACACCATCTTCATCTCGAGCAACTCCAGCCTTACTAATCATACCTTGTAACTAAGGGTCATCCCGCTGAGCTTCTATATATTACTTGATCCATAACTGTTGACCTGAGGCATAGCTGAGCAACGAACGCCTGGTAAAGTTGAGGCTCAATCGATGTCATGGAACATACTGCATCCTCAATCATCTTCCAATCTTGCTACAACAAAGTCCTCTTCTGACTAAGGGCACTAGCCACTACATTAGCCTTTCCAGGATGGTATTGCAGTTCAAAATCATAGTCCTCAGAGAATTCGACCCATTGTCTCTAGTGTAAATTCAGCTCATTCTGAGAAAATAAATACTTAATACTCTTGTGGTCCGTGAAGACTTAAGACTTGACCCCATACAAGTAATGTCTCTAGATCTTCAATGTATGGACAACAGCGGCCAACTCCAAGTCATGCGTAGGGTAATTCTTCTCGTGCTCCCTTAGTTGCCTGGAGGCATATGTGACAACCCTACCATTCTGTATTAGAACACAACCAATCTTGATCCTTGAAGCATCAGTGTAGAGAGTGAACATGTTGATGCTATTGGGTAGGACCAAGAGTGGTCCTGACGTCAGACGATCCTTCAGTTCCTAGAAACTTCACTCAGATTCCTCTGACCATATGAACTTCACTCCTTTCCTTATCAGCCTCGTCAAAGGCACTGCAATAGAAGCAAAACCCTTAATGAACTTCCTGTAGTAACCAGCCAAATCAAGAAAACTCCAAATTTTAGTGGGAGATTTCAGATTCTCCTATTCCAATACTGCCTGAACTTTGGCTGGGTCAATTGCCACGCCACTCCCTAATATCACATGGCCAAGAAAATGAACCTCCTTCATTCAAAACTTGCACTTGCTGGACTTCGCGTATACCTTGTGCGCTCGAAGAATCTCCAAAACAATCCTTAAATGTTCCTTGTGAGACACTTCATCTGGGGAATATTTCAAAATATCATCTATGAACACAACTGCAAAACTATCCAGGTAAGGCCTAAACACCCGATTCATTAGGTCCATAAATGCTGCAGGGGCATTCGTTAGACCAAAGCTATTTCTTCTTAGGTCTAGAATAGACTCTATTCCGCTGCGAATTATTTTTAAATTGGTCAAATAGATCAACCTATTTACCCCCTCCCCCTCTAGCTTGATCTCCGAGTCTCACAACAATGGTGTGATGCCACGAACATGTGCCTCCACTTTGGGGCGAGGTGCATTCTTCTTCTTGTTCTTTGTAGGAACTTGCTGCCATCCCTGTTGTTCTTTCATTGGTGCCAGGAAGCGGGCCTCATAAGTATGCCGGGTGCTGGCTTCCACGATCTCTTCAGGCAATGCCTGATACAGAGAGACCATTTTGACTATGGCGCTTCTCAGAGGCACTTCATGCGACTGTGGAGGGTCGACCTTGTACTCCCCCATCTCTATCTCTTCGTTCTTCACCCAGACTTCAATAATATCCTTGAAGACATAGCAATCTTCAATTGGGTGCCCCAGCATCTGGTGATAAGGGCAGAACCTTGGGTTGCCTCTTCTTTTCAGGTCATCTGTACTTCTTGGTTCAGGCAAGGTGACCTTGTTATACTGGGTCACCGAGTCAAATAAAACTCTGGTCTTTTCCTTCAGAAAAGAGTAGGCCTTCTTCATTTTATCCCGAAGTGAGGGACCCTCTTTGTCATCTCCGACTTTAGCAGGCTGAGGGGCACTTACCTTCTTGCCTTTATCTTTTTGCTGTTCAAACACCTTGATATCAAGGGTGTTTGCTTCCTTAGGTGCTTGACGCCATTCTACTACTTTGCCTTTTTATGTTATGGTGGCAGTTGATGTAGGGGCAAACCTGGCAAGGAAAGCTTCTACCTCAGCCATGACATTATCTAATCGGTCGAACAATCAGATTTCCATGCCAATCATCTTTTCCAGCACCTCCCTCCTGAGGTTCTGTTTGCAGATTTGTACAACATCCTCTTGGTGCGGGGGCCGCTTGCATCTCATTCCGAGGTTTCTCTACCTCTCAATAAATTCAAGGGCTGTCTCATCTACCCTTTGTCTTGTTGAATAGAGCTCGGCCATTGTGACCTCCCTCTACGTGACATGGAATCTTTCCCTAAATTTCTTCTGCATATTTGACCAGTCATTGATCGACCCGATCGAGAGGCTTGAATACCACTCAAATGCGAGCCCCGTCAGCGAGGACCCAAAAAATTTTAGCAAGTATGACTCGTCGACAACTAGATCACCGATGGCGGTCATATAGTGGGTGGCATATTCTTTCGGAGATCCCTTCCCATTGAACTTGTTGAATTTAGGTGGCTTACTGATCCCAGGAGGGAGCTGCTTCGCAGCATGGTGTGGTGGGTATAGTACCTGGTAGGCATCAAATGTGACGTAGTCACCTTCACTTTGCTTGGCAAGCTTCAGTTTGATCATCCTCTCCACCATCAGCTTATTTATGGCAGTTGGATCAACCGGTCCTTGGTAGAAATGTGTTGACTATAGGTACGGTGTGACCAAAGCTGTCGCCTACGAAGGATGACGCAACAGTGGAGGTGCCTGGGTTGTTTGGTGCACCTGCGGCAGCACTGGCAGCATTAGCGGCTATGACATGCACTGCTGGGTAGTCGCCAAGCTTTGATCTGTCGACTGGGGCAAGGTGTAAAGTGGTGGGAAATCACTCGGGTTGGGAGCTCCCCGCGATGATTCACCTTGCATCTCAAGCTGCTTGGAGGCCAAAGCCTACTCCGTTTTCTCCATTAGTTGTTTCTTCAGGAGCTTTATCTTCCGCTGGTACCTTTGAAGTGTCATCAGCACTGCTGGGTCCATGGCCACTGCGCTGGCTGATGCACCTTCAGGCAGGATGTCGAGTAGCACACCCTCTTCTTATGTCGTCACCACATTGGCAGTTAGAATGGTGTCTTCATCATATTGCAGGTGGTGAGCTAGAACATGCCTTCCCCTAGCTACTGCCATCATCTCTCTTGCGGCTTTCGCCATTCAGGTATTTGGCCCTGGCCTTCCAGACAACCGAGCTAGCTCCTAAGGCTCCTAAGGCAGTCTTCCATATCGGCCGGACACCCCAACAATATTGCAAGTAAAGACTCACATTCCCTGCTTCTATCGGTGGACCCTCCTCTTCGGGCGCCCAATAAGGATCAGTCTCTCAAAGAAAGAGGCTCTTCTTCTTTCTTCTCACTGAGGGGCAGTTTCATCGGCCCTGATCTTCCGACCATCTTCATGCTCATTGTCATCAACTGACGATGCCATCCTTCGTACTTCTTCTTCTTCGACTGCCGTTGGCGGGTGGTCTTCTTCTTCTGCCATGGCCACTTGCAGCATCCATTGTTGGCCTAGTGAAGGGTTGCCCAAACCTCTAAAGTAATTCCTGACCATGTCGGTCATCTCTTCTTGCTCCCGCTCCTGATGTAGGATGGGGGATAACTGTCGACCTCCTACCAGAGGGAGGTAGGCCAGCCGAGCTCTTTCGGAGAGTTGCTTGAATCTTCTCCCTAACATGGGGACATCAGCTTGTAGGGCACATGCCCGAAAACTTAGATAGCGCGGAGGATCCGTGATAGTTTCTTCTCTTCTCAAGGCCAGGCCCCTTTCATTCTTCTCCTTCGACTCAGCAGGCTTGGAGTGGCAACAGACTTGCACCTTACGGCGAGTGGGTTGTATCCTTTTTGGGATCCACACTTGTTTGAAGGTCTTCGACCTTGGGGCCAGCTTCTTCTGGTCATGGTGACCGACTTCTTCCTTTGTACGTGGAGCATGGGGCAGTGTGTTTGACGGCACTGTGTTTTGGTCATTAGTGTGATGTGGGGACAAGGGGAAGGCATTGTTTCGAGTGAGGTATTGGTTATTTAATCCACTAGTCGAGTGATTAGTGTCGTTTAACGATGTGTTTAATGGTTTAGAAGATGATTACAGGGATTACGCGGATGCTTATTGAAGGGTTTGCTCGCAACTTTTGTTCTTCGTACTCGCAACTTTGGACCAGCTTCGCGTGATGGCCGAAGCGGTCCGAGGCGTTGCAGTCGATGGTATGGTACTGCGTCTTGAATAATTAAAGCACGGTATTTTGTAGTTCTCTCTTGTATTTCCCATGGGTGGCGTGTTATGTATGGTGAAAAGATTTTGGACGCTCATCGGCGGAGTTGGTATTTCTCTTGCCAACATTATAGGGAAAGTCATCACATCGTCTCGTTGCGATTGCATGATCAATTTGGTACCAACCTATTAATCTAACTAGTGTCATTTAATATCATCCCACGAGTTGTCATTAATTAAGCTTAAGGAGCTTGGTCACTTTGCTCTCATGGGCAGTACGACAGTTGACATTCACCAAATGCCCGTTCACATCCGTCGTTGGCCAAATGAGCAAATGAGGTTTGTGTTGGAGGCGGGATTGACATCAAGTCGAATTGACACGGGCAAATTTATTCGGATTCACAAAAATTAGAGACATGATTCAACTCACTAGGAACGAGTCACTCGTCTCTTCCTCTTTTTTTTTTTTGACCTCGTAGGTGTGCTCCGGCGACATTAAATTAGATCTGACGATGGTGACGATGATCCGGTCAAAAAGAATGTGGTCAGCTACGATGGGAGATTGTCAGGGGTGGGGCGGGGACATGGAAGTGGGCTACCGGGGTGGCGGTGTTGGGGTGGGAGAAAAAATTGCCGCCGGAGTGAGAGGGCATCTGGACGGGGGAAGAAAAAGTTTTGTGAGGTGAGAGACCACCGAGTCAACCTGAGTCTTATGTTACTCGACCGCACCGTACCAAATTAAATAGATTTTGAGGATCATCTAGTCGTCAAACGTTGCATCAAACTCGCACTAGCGTATTGACGTAGGGTTGAAACACTTCGGCACTGCTGTGGACGTGTTCGGTGGCCTTTCTAATTCAAAAAAGCAATCTCTCATGGCATCATACTTTGAGAGGGAAAGTGATGAAACTGTAGAAATTAATTTGAGTATGCGACTTTTGAAGGTGCGAATGGCCATTTCGAGGTTCCCAAATTTGTTAGTTAGAGAAGACGTAAATTTAAAGTGGCCGCCAGACACCGGCCCTAAAGTCTCGAGCGTGACTCGGGTGAGACGTTTCCAGCGTGGAATTCGCTGTTCGGGAACTCCTTTCGGCTCGATATTTGTCTTGCAGTTGATATACCCCCGGCTACCTTTCTGTGACGGTGCGCGAACTTTGTCCCGCGGTTCCATTGCAAAAGGCTGAACGGAATCTGTGTAGGTGGTCTCCTGCAGCTTCATCCCAACCGTACGTACTTGTTGCGATCTCTAACCTCTCCACAAGCAAACCATTAATCCTACGAGCTACGGATCCCTGAAAACCAAGAACTAATTCTCACGGGTCTGCCCGACTTACCCAGCATCGTTCCGAGCAAAAGCTACAGCCCTCATCCCGAATTGTGCATGCTACATGTCCCTTTCTCGTCCCATTGGCCGCCTCAGTACGTCACGTCATTTATGGCAGCTTATGTTTCGACTCATATGAATGCCCATGTCCTTATGCGAAAGCCATTGCTTGGTGCGGCATAAGGCCATGGTGAGAGCACGGAGGAGCCACGGTCCGGTGCAGAAGGCTTCGCATCACTGGCGACGAGCCCTTCTCGACTGCTCTTCGTCTGTGTGTGTGTGTGTGTGTTGCGTCGACGTCCATCTTGCGTTTTAGTTTCTGTACGTACGTTTGTGTTGGGCGATATCTATCCCCTCACTCTCTCACTCTCTCCATTAGCTTAGTTTTGTCGTGTACCTTGCATATCTCTTGGCTGCAGGGGTGGACAAAGGGTATGGGATCACCCTCTGGGCCAACACTAAAGGCTCACGGGGAGGGGGACGGGACGGGACGGGACGGCGACGGCGACTGCGATTGCGAAGATAACGCGGAGGATGGGGGTGGGACAGAGGGAGGGCCCCCCCCCCCCCCCGCCACAATTGCACCTATCCCCTCCGGCGGCGGCCCTACACTGGGAACAGCACCGTGCTAGGCACCGGCAAGCCCCTTGGCATGGAGGCACTGGTTATGAATTATATAGAGTTGATAGTTACGCCCAATCGTTTTAAGGACTACACATGTTAACGGATCAACAAATGCACGACAAAGATGGTTGGACAGATCAATTGGTCAACATGTTGAACCCAAGCTGTGTGTGGCTCATAAGTTGTTCACCCGCCCCCGCAATGGGGAGGTTGTGGATTCCAACCCCACACCCGTCATTTGAGGGGGTGTGGGTTTCAAACCCTCCTGTACTTTGGGCGGCTTCCTTCGCCTTGGGGCGCAGAACTGTCGCCCGGCGTGGGGGCGGAATTATCGCGTCTTCTTCCCGTTTTCTTTCAGATTTGAACCTCTACATTGTTTGAGAGAGAGGGTGTACGCCTGGGTTATCGCACCGCGTGCACCAATTTTATTTTATTTTATTTTAAAAATAGAATTTTTAGTTTCCATTTTCTTCTCTGCACCCCTGTAACTCTGCCCACTGTGCAGACCCAGTTCCAGCAAGCCATCACCCGACCCCTTAGCCCATCTTAACCAAATCCAAATCCAATGAAATTTTAACTGGCTATTTTGTCCACCAAATCCCACCTCCCATAATTGTTTTACGAATTTTGAAATTGTTTTACCCTTCCTAAAAATTCCTGCAATCCCCAATTTCCTGTTTGTCCACTATTTTCCAGATCCGACGCCCAGTCACTATAAAACTCACAAAAAATCTAAACCTTCACAAAAAATCACAAAACAAATTTTCACGTTTTCCTTACTTCCCCCTCTACAACTTCCATGAAGAGCCCATTGCCCAGATCTATCATCAACCCCTCGGTCAAACCATGTTCTCAGAAAACTCCACTTTCTGCTCTATCGGTCCAAGATCTGTGAACCAGCACATTCTAAAATCACCCGTGGCCAGCACAGAGGATTTAAAATTCTTATCCCAGCCCAGGATCGTAGTTCTTCAAGAGAGCTTTCCAACGCCATTGGCCTCGCGTCAATCTGACGTCGAGGCTGATCACAGCAGCCGTTCTCGCTGGGTCATGTGGGTCCGAAACAGCCACTTAGATCCGTGGACAGCAAGTTCAACAAGTGAAGATCGGAGCCGCCTCGCCATCCGCGAGGTGAACCGGGGCATCCCTCTCCTAGGGATCACCCCTCCAGCAGCCCTCGCCACAGCGGGACCAGTCTCGCCCCGTTCGGTGGTCTGAGCAGTACGTGGGCCCCACATCTTGTAGAACACGCAGTCCAAATAGCACCGGGTCGCGGCTTGTCGGCACCGACAAAGCGCCCCAAAACGCTGCCCGTCAGCCCAAACACGTTACTCCCGGGCCCCACATGTGACCTATTACCTCCCTGCGTGGAGTGGGCTAATTTTTATAACTGTTAATTATTGTTAGCCGGGAGTACGGGTTCGGCCGGGGTCATCTTCCCCACGCCCTGAGCGTGGAGGTATAATCATCACCCCTTGTAGTCGTAGTTACTTTGCTTTCTTAGTATACATTCTTACTGCCGCTGCTAGAGAGCATGTGTTAGTATCCTAGCTCATCAATCAAATCAACCATCACTGCGAGAGAGAGAGTGAGACTCGTCTCATGACCCGACCCGGGCATGAGAGTGAGCTTGACCACCCCTGACTCACTGCTGGTTTCTCAACCGTGCAAGTCCGACGCTTCCCTCGTTAAGGGATGAACACGAGCTTGCTAGAGTCCTAGGCATGCATTTCAACTTGGCGTCAAGTCCGCGTCTTCGTCCCGCATCAACAGTCTCGAACCACATGTCCAGGTTGATCACAACGAAAACAAACCACCTGCGGTGAACAAGGTCTGCCTGGATGACTCCCACTACATCTCGGACACGCTCTTGGCTGACTTACTATTGATCCCTGTCGCTGGAAGGAAGAAGGTGTGGTTTGCTGCTGCACGGTACCAGAAGAAGCTTGCTGGTCATACCGCTTCTTAGACTTCCTGAACATCCGCTTGAACTTGGATTTGGAAAAGGAAGTGCCACTAGCAGTAGGAATAGAAGATGGAACTCCTATCACAGTTGGCTAGCTGACATGCCGATGCTGCACACTCGGCTGAACTGAGTCAACTTGGGTATGCCCTCGGGATCTTGCCATATCAAGTTCTAATGCCGCAGCTGCCTGATATGTTGCATCCATCTATGCTACCCTGGTTGCAATCAAAGGCTGCCTTAATTCTGCTTTCAACCCATGCAGAAATTGCTCGATTTTCAAACCTTCATCAGCAAGAATGTGAGGCGCATATCGACCCAATTCCATGAACTTGTTGCGATATTGCACGACGGTAATGTGGCCTTGAGCCAATTCTATAAACTGGTACATCTTGTCCACTCTGAGATAAGCCGGACTGTATGTACGCTCGAAGGACATGACAAATTCCCTCCAAGTTATCTGACGAAGTGGACGAGATCTAAAAGTAACTTCCCACTCCGTGGTCCACCACGTGAGTGCTGCTCCCTGCAGTTGAAATGTAGCCAGCATCACTTTTTCATCTTCAGTGCATTCCATTGAATGGAATACACGTTCAGTAGCATCTAGCCACACTTTGGCTGCATCTGGATCTGCCAGTCTTTCATATATTGGTGGATGGAATAGCAGAAATTGTTTCAATGCTCTATCAACCCCACCTTGAGGCAATTCATCTCGAGGAGTAGGGTCAACTTGGACTCATCTTGGAACATTCACTGGAGGAGGAGAGGTACCACTTTCCTCCCTTAGGACATGACCTCTTCTTCTAGGTGACATTTTTAATCTAGAAGACACATAGCAACAGAAAAACTATAAGTAATCACGAAAAACAACCTAAGCCAGTAGTAGTAGACACACACATGGACTTGTTTTGGACTAGTACAATTGCGATTCCTTATACATAATCTCAACATCGCTCTGATACCAACTGTAATGACCTGGAGATCCGGATACTGGTAAATTGATACCAAGAACTCGGGGAAGCCACCCAAGGAGCTGATGAGGCCCCATAAGGGTTGGAGGGTTTTGTCAAGGTAATGCATAACGAATTGAAATTACACGTGCGTAATATTAATTATAGCAACAATTTGAACTATAAACTGAAGCAATTAAAATATCAGAGTGATAAATATGTACAATAGTCCAGATCCACAATTTAAACTGGATGCCATTTTCTCAGATTTTCTTATGTCTTGGGTTTTTACATAAGTCATCCCTACATGAATTCTATCCATGAAATCCATTTTTTTGTGAATCTACCTTATCATCCTACAAATACTTATTTCTTTGAAATTCCATTGACTATATCCATAAGTGGGTATCTAAATATCACATGACCCAATGCCTGTGCATATAGGGCCCGATCTGGTCTTGGGAGGAGCACTCGAAAGTAATTGTGCCCAATGGCATTTAATGATCACGGTGTGACATTGCACTGAAGTACTTGTCTATCTAGAATTTATGACATTCCACACTCTCATGCTTGACTTGACTTGTCGTGATATTACTTGCGTGGCCCAGAACGGGTGAGTACTTGCTTACTTTATATAGCTAATTCTCGTGACTCAACTTCTTAGCACTTTCTTGGAACACTTGATATTACATATGCGAATACTCGATATTACTTGCTTGGACCCTTATTATTTCCTCATGAAAGATTGCAATATTAATGAAATTTCCTTTCTCAAATATTCTCTAATGATCTTACATCCATGAGCATGCCACGTTAATTGATTGGTTAATTACTTAAAGTAATGTCTAGAATAGAGATATAATTCCTACTGAGCATTCGCTCATCTAGTGTTTTCCCCTATTTTTCAGGTAACTCCGACATCGACTCGCAACCGGATGGGGATGACAATGAGTGAAGAGTGTAGAGCCCCAAGCGTCATGCCGTTATGTCAAGTCTTGTTGCGTCGTGTCTTTCCTCTTGAGTCCATGTCGTTATATATCTCTTGTTTATTCAAGTCATGATGTAAACTTATCCAGGCTTGTAGCCTGCTTATGGATGTGGTTCTTAGTTATGTGGCTATTAACATTTTGGGTCTGGTAAATTGTGGTAAATGAATTATTGGATTATGATCGTTATACATTACTCTTGTCTTTAGCGCACTCTATCATTATGTAGAAATTCTTATCGCTCTGATTGACATGAATGATATAAACTCGTCATGTCTTCAGGTTCCTTCTGCACCCGTGGCATCACAATTTTTGTGGTATCAGAGCCTGGGATTTTAAATTCCTAGGAAAAACTCAAGTCCAAGTATAGGTCAACTCTTGAACCCGTGAGATTGGGTAGAGCCATGGGATTAAGTCAATATAGGACATTTAATCATATAATCAAAATACGAAACTAATTAAGATTTAAATCTCTTGTAGGATCATGGCCGCTGAGCGTGCACAGTGGCACGAAATGCAGCGCACCGTACAGGGCCTTACCCAGGCGCTACAGCAAGTGGCGCAGGGCGGAGCAAACCATGGAGCAGGAGATCTCCACAGAGGCTTCTGAAACATGAACCCACCTAAGTTCGTGGGCTCTTCCAACCTTGATGATGCAGAGAACTGGCTGAAAGATATTGAGAGGATATTCCGTGTCATGTAGTGCACGGATGACGGGAAGGTTTCATTAGCAACGTTGCAACTGGAACGAGACGTAAGGTGTTGGTGGGAATCAGTTGAAGCTACCTTACTGAAGGATAATTTTACCTGGGCCGACTTTGTTAATCATTTCAACAATAAATATTTTTCTGACTGCATCTAAGAGAAGAAGGTCACGGAGTTTGCCACTCTGAAGCAAAGGACCCTAACTATGGCCGATTATGAGGCCTAGTTTTCAAGACTATCAAGGTACGCACCTCACTTGGTGTGTACGAAGAAGATGAAAGCAAGGCACTTCTTAAATGGGCTTCGGCCACAGTTTATCACCTCGCTAGCACCGATGAACATCTAGGTGTATCCGGAAATGGTTCGACAGGAGCAGCTGCTAGAAGATGCCACGGAACTATCAGACAAGATCCATGCGAAGGATAAGAAGGAGAATGTTACAAGTCCCAACAATTATAAAGCTTCTTTTAACAAGAAATGGCCCAATAAGGGAGGAGAGCCCTTATTGGGTGTGACAGTTTGTGGGAAGCAAACTTCTGGAAGTCAGTAGCCGAGTGGTTCTGCCCGTGCTGGTCACCCGATGCAGCAAATTTGCAGAAGTTGGTACAGTTGGATCCAATGTCTGATCAGGGTGTCGTTTGTGGGAGCATGTCAGCGACTAGATGAAAAACAAGTCGGCCAAATGACATGATCAGATCTGATCATATCTGGGCATGACAGTGCCTGAACCAAGGCTATGGTTCGGTTCGCATCGAATTGCATAGGAAAACTAAAAATTATACTAAAAAAGCACCGGTGTCAGAACAGATCGCCGCTTGCTGGAGAGCATCGGTGACATCAGGAGGAAGATCCAGATCGAAGGATCTGGTCATATCTTATAGGAGGAAGGAGGCGCAACTTCTTCAACTTGCTATTGGTACTCGGTCGGTTCTGCACAGATCGGCTTGTAAAGTCCCACAAAAATCTTCGCCATTCCCAGCACAGATCTCCGAATGACGCGAGCTTAGTGGCAGTACGAAGAAGACAGGAAGAGGTACGACGCATACCAATTTCAGCACAAAAGGAGTTGAGGGCAGATCTGGGGAAAATTCATAAGATGGAGGTCATAATCTACCTTACAGAAACTGGTGACAATGCGTGACTTCACGGTGGGAATTGTTGCTGGATGTCCCGAACTTCGATTGAGACGAAACTAGTGCTGGATCGCTCTTGACTTGCGTATCTACCTTTGAAAAAATCACCAGATTCAAATCCCATTAAATGTTGTTATTCTTAGTTATAGAAAAGCATTGAGAAGGCTGCAAATGAATTGAAGGATAGACAATCCACCCTAGAGAGAATGACCCAAGGTAAATCCAACTTAGATGCCATCTTAGGTACCGGAGTGAATTTTAGAAGGGAAGGGTTAGGATTCAACCCCACTGAAAAAAGGCCCATTGAATTCAAGACCATATCTTTTTGTCCTGAGCAAGGGAAGGGTAAGCTTATCATCGAAGAGCTAACATGGCAGAATGTCCTTAAGGCCACTACTCTCAAAGCTCAAATTTCCCTAAGCAAAGGGCAAAATACCCTAAATCAGAAAGGAAACCCTCAAACCCATCATAAGAGACCAGCTACTCAGTCAGGTCAATGCACCTATCTGCAAGGTCGACACACCTTTGCTAGGCCTCAAGCTCAATCAAGACCTGCTAGATAGCAAGGTCGATGCCATGGCCAAACAGGTCGATGCCTCAGTGCTCAACAGGGTGTTGGGTCCCAACAGGTGCAACCAGATCTAGAAGGGGGGGTTGAATAGATCCTTTTAAAAACTATGGCCCAATATAAAATCTTAGCTGATTAAAACAGAACCCACTGCTTATAATACAAATGGGATACTTTAGGCACAATGCACAGACTGCCAAGGTCGACACCACTATATAGTGAGGTCGACACTCCTCCAACGGATCACAGCTATGAGGAGCTAAGGTCAACACTGCTGAGCAGAGAGGTTAAGGCACTTAGAGAGATGGTTCAGAACGAGTGAGATCTACTGCAATGGATTGTAGGGATTACACTATGCACAAACTGAGTGAAGGATCTGAGTAACAGTATGTGCGTGTACTTTTTTGATCAAATAGATTTTCACACAATGAGGATTGGCTGCTCATCAAGAACCTAGTATGTGTGTGTAGGCAATATATTAATGTGTGCGATGGAAATCAGATAGAACCGAATACGTTTGAACTCATGCGATCTTATGAATGGGGGTAGAGGATATAGAGCAAGTACACAAATAGCAACCCATTGCACGGAGATTTTTAAGGTGGTTCGGTTGCAACCCAGCAACCTACGTCCACCCCTCACCGAACCTAGTGAGGCTTCACCACACGCTACAAAGTAGCACCACACGGGGACGACGCCCCAACCACACGAGGAGCAAGCTCCTCACGAGGACCAAGTCCTCACGCTGCAACAACAGCACACAGGTACGAACCCCACTTACATATTTAAACAAAGAACAAAGGAGAAAAAGGAAAGTAAACTACAAGTGTAGTGGAAAAACTAGAACAAGGAAAGAAACACCAGCTATGCCTTCAGATAGAGATCTAGAGACTGGTGGCTGTAGCTTCAAATTTAGATCCAAAGATCTTTCTCTTGAGGATCAGACAACTACAGGGTTGCTCTTCTCTCAATGCTGATATCACTTCTTCTTCTTCTCTCTTTTCTCTCCACTCTTATAGCATTGGAGTGGATTGGCCTTAGTGCTGGGCTGCTCTTACTCCCTTCTCTTCTCTCTCGAATTCTTCTTGAATGCTCAAGGGGACGTGGGCTCTCTTCTAAGGGTAGTAGCAAAACAATAGCAGCACCTTCTTTCAGCAGAAGCTTCAGGTATTTACAGAGGAGCTACTGAGAAAAATTCCCTCCAAGAAAATCTATAGAGGACCGATTCAAATTTGAAATGTACTTTGAATTCTTACCTTCTTTTAGTAGTGCTTGAGTAGATCCATCGATCACAAGGGAGTAGATGAGAGATCTCTATTTTTCCCTCCAAAAACTTCTCTTGGCTTGAGGGAGATGCTCTGCAGGGAGTTGACTGTGAGTTGGCATGGCTTCTCAACTCAATCCTAGGACAAGACGGTGGCAGACAGAGAATGGACTTTTCTAAAGTCTTGTGGCTTTGTCCAATGTGTAAAGAGATGCAATCCACCTGGCCAGTCCTTTCTTAGGACAGAAGAGATAATTTTCCTGGCGGAAGGGACTTTCACAGATTTGGTCCCTGACATGGTCCACTTCAAAAAGATGTTCTGAGGTGTCATAAAGAGATGGTAAATCCTCTGACCAAGAAACCTTCTTCCAGATCTCAAAAACTATGTATTTGAAGGTTTACGCCTTAATATTATATTCCCTGGATGGTTTTTGAAAAGACAGTTCTGACAGAGAACTTTTGAGTGTTCCTTCAGTGAGGTAGACCTGCTGAGATAGTACTGTCGACATCGCTTCATAGAATCTGGTTTATAACGGCTTCTGGAAGCACCATGAGGTCGATCTGCTGTAACTGTAGTGTTGACACTACTTTGTAGAATTGTGTCTTCAACGGCTTCTGGAAGCACTATGAGGTCGACCTGCTGAGACAGTGAGGTCAACACCACTTTGAAAACTTCATCAGACAGATGGCTTCTGGAGTTGGTGAGGTTGACACTACTGCTCTGTGAGGTCGACACCACTGCTATGTGCGGTCAACACCATAGCTTTGTGTGGTCAACACCACAGCTCTGTGAGGTTGACACTATAGCTCCGTGAGGTCGACACCACAGTTCTGTGAGGTCAACACCACCCTTGAGAAAACTACCTTACAGGGTTGGTGAGCTCGACACGATAGCACTGTAAGGTCAACACCACCCTTGTTCACCCGTGAACTCCTCTTGGCTTTCTCTTTTAAATTTCTTTCTTTTTGCATTTCCTACCTTCATTTTCATGCAAGTTAGCAATGTATTCAGATAACGTGCCGACACTATCCGAGCTGCTGAGGAGCGGCATCTGAGGAGGGAGGATCTGCCTCCTATATTTCTTGACCCCGAGTTTGTCAGGTCTCATTTTTTTGGTGCTGACCGAGCCATCCGTGAGATAAAGGCCCGCTGGAGGGAGGAGGGGCTCCCCATTCCTATTGTCGAAGAAGGGGATGAGTCCTCTACCAGCCAGGGGACTTCTTCATCCTCAGATTCCTCGAGTGGGGGAAGCTCCAGTACCTCATCGAGTACAGGGACTTCCGACGCCTCTTCTAGTGGGAGCTCTTCTTCCTTCTCATCAAGCTCCTCTGAGGTGGAAGAAATAAGGATGAGCCCAGGTAATCTTAAGACTGGATCATCCTCATATTTGAGCTGTGAGCCCTTTGACTCATTTTGTTGCACATTATGCAGCTGCCCGATCGACTTCCTCCATGGACGAGCTTTCTAGGCTCATTGAGTCAGGACCTTCCACCGACTTGTCGGATTATGATGGAGATCTGAGGGCTCCGAACATTGGGACCGGGGTACCTGATGGGGTAACACCACCCTTGGCCGTGGGGCCATTGGCAGGCACTGTCGGCATTGCAGAGTCCAACGAGATGTAGACTTCAGGTATGCACAAAATATTTTGCACATTCTTCCTTCCACATGTCCATGCATATTGATATGGTATGGTGCCCCTGACTTGGACAGCTGTTGATCACCCAGAGGGGAGGCCTGCCCTTCAGCCTGAAGGGGTTGATATGGCGGCGGGATCCCCCTAGGCACCTTTGGAAGAGTGAGACACCATTGACCAGGTAGTGGCCTCTGCGGAGCCCTCGGCTCTAGGTATGTTCTTCATGGATCAAAAGCTCATATCATTTGTTAGACGAGGCTTCCTTTCTCTGTGATATTAACCATCACTCTACGTGTGGATGTCCCCTTTTTCAAACTCTCTCTCCTTCTGCGGAGCCAGCGGCAGAGGTTGACACCGCCGCGATTGGGGGGGACACTCGCGTAGAGATCGATATGCTTTTATCACTTTGAAGTCCTCATCCTTGTTGTTGGTGCAAATGAAGTATCATGATTTTTATGTCTCGTTTCACTTGCAGAGAGATCAGCTGCACCTGTACCACCTACAGAACAAGGATCAGGCCTTATCGATACCTCCCCTCCAGTCTTGGAAAAGGGGTCTTCTCTCAGACCTGACTCGACGATCATGGCTGCTTCAGGTGAGGCCATCATGACTTGCAGTTTTGGAACTTTGTCGGTTCTGACTTTATTATGGTGGTACACACACAATTTTTTATTTCTTCTTCTTTTTCCATTTCAGGCTCAGTAGAGGGAGGGGCAGAGGTGCCCCAGGATTTTCAAACTCTTGGGTTAAAGTGGCCCGACGGGCCTCAGCTTGGCGTAGCCTTGGGGAATGCTGATCCGGGCACTTTGCTTATTCAGAATCTCTGATCGTTGTTACAGCTTGACCCCCCGCCGAGTGTTGAGGCCGTGTGGGATCACCTGGTGTGCTACACCCGAGGTTACCACGCCTTCGGTCTTCCGCGTGATGTTTAGATGGCCGAGGTCGCGGCCATGTGAGAGGAGTTTGCCCGCCTTCACGCTACACAAGAGCGGAGACAGAGGATCTAGATGCAGATCCGGCAGCGGGAAGAGTAGCTTTGTGGACTTCAGGCGGCCCATGTTGAGGCCGGCCTCTAGCTCGAGAGTGCTGAGGAGCGCAGCCGGAGGGCCTCCCTTCGAGTAGAGGAGCTACAGAGAGAGCTTCAAGAGGCCGAGGTGGAGCACCACAATGCACAGGCCAAGGTAGAGAAGCTCCACTGCCAACTTGAGGAGCTCCGAGAAGAGACTCTTCAAAGCGAGACTTTCCTTGCCGACTTGAGAAGGAGCGGACCTGGAGCTTGACGAGCTTTGGCACCTTCTTGTACATATGGCTCTCATGCCCCATTTTTGTCTGAGTTACCCTGAGGACTTGTCTCGGGCTCCTTTCTTTGATGATATGGTGAATAAAAGATAGAGCTTAATAATTTTCGCTTCCATCCTTTTGCATGTATGCTGTTTTTTTTTTGTTATTATTTTTTTGATCATTTTACCAGTCCTACCGCCCTTTCAGATTTTCGCCAGGATTGGCCCCCTTTAACTTTTTCCAGTGCGCCTTTGCGGGTTTTCACACTGAGGGGTACCCATTTTTACCTAAGGCACCCTTTCGGGTTTTTACCTTAGTCGGGTTAAAACCTGTTTACCCTTGATCGCTCCCCTAACAAAAACAACCAAGTCCGCTAGGGCCAATATTTTTAGCCCCATTTTTTAACACCTATAATGCCAAGAGGCGGAAAGGGTTTGGCACTCCTGGAGGGACATGTGTGTCGTATGGGTGGGACGAGCGGGTAGATTCGATAGCCCTAGTGAGACACGGTTAGTCAAATCCAAAACCCGATAAGTCGAACGGGTCGGCAACCCTAGGAGAGCGTGCATAGGCGAAGCCCGATTGGGGCAGCAAATAAGCAGGTTTAACAGCCTACAAAGAACATGTAGGTTAAACCTAGAGGCCGATAGGCGAAATGGGTTGGAAGCCCGAAAAAGACATACGTAGGCCAAGCCCGATCGGATGAAAAAGTAGATTTGACGACCCGGGTGGGACATATGAATCAAATCCGTAGGTCGATAGAAAAATGAAGTTGAACTTATTTTGAAATACGTTATTTTCATGTCAAAACCCTTTATAATCTTATATTAAAGGTATTTATACATGGTTTATGAGACATATTTTCATTGATGATTGATCGCCATTTCATGGTCTCACTCTCATCTCCAAGTCTTTCATAAGTATATAGCATGTATCCCTGTACGTAGCTATTAGATACACCTTGCACTTATAGGCACACTTCTTGGACTTGTTGATCTCTCTGCCGAATATTCTTTCTGTCGACTAAGGGATCATGTTTTAAGACCTCTGTAAGTCTCCGCGAGCTTGTGATTCCTACTAGGACACCGAGCTGGTTGTACCCTTAAAGCCCATTTGTCTAGAAAGTACTTTACCGACGTTTTCTATGTCTTGGATAGTCACAACCATCAGGCAACCGCTAATGTCAAGTAGCGGTCATCCTGTGACTACGTTATGCCAGTTTATTCTATGACATCGACTCTTTCTCAGTCTGGTGTCGACTCTATCTAGAAACGGTCTTGACCTGACCGCCTCTTCATTATAGCAGTCCTGCCATGACCACGTTTGTTTAGAAATGGTCCAGACATGACCGCTTCTTGTCTCCATGTGTTTAACCCGAGATTTGACCCACGGGTTGATTTCCCTATGTTCCTAGAGGGTCTATTGATTGTCTAGAACTTAACACTCTATTCAAAAGCCATCTAATGAATTATGAATGTTACTGAATATGTTGTTATGCTGTAGGATTCCTCTCGTAACATGACCTTGTCTTTAATTCGTTCTTTAAACTCTCGTGATCATATTTGGTACGTTCTTACCTTGATCTTGCTATCATGAGTTTATTATTGAAATTGTTAGATTACTGGCCGAACCTTATTGTTATATCTCGTGGAAGTAGCTTGACTTATAATGTGAAGATGCAGATCGGCCATTGATTGTGTCCAAGGGCTCGACTCTAACCCCCTCGACTGATTGTCAGAAACATGCTATAACTCATGGGGTATGATGAACACTGGCGTCGCATTACGCTGGGAGTACTTATTTTTATAAACGAGTAAAATCCACGAGGTTATCTCATGGTTAAATTATTACATGCTTGTTACATGCAATCCTAGTGCGTAGCCTTTATGGTTATGAAAAGTGAAAGTGCGTTCTCGTTAAGTGCTTGCACATTCTCGTTCGTGAAAGGCCAAACTTACATTCTTGTTATATAGTTGCTCAATCACGTTCTAATAACTCTTAACTTGGTCATATCCTTTTACTTATGCTACTTTGGTTTTATCCACGTGATTTATCACATTTTCATCATCTTACTCCCTAGAGCTAAAAAGCTAATCGTTTAAACATTACCATTATGTTGATATGAAGATACCTACTAGGCAAGTGTGCTCATTACCCTACTTTTCAACCTTTTCAGGAAGTTCTAGCTGGTCGGATTCAGACAATTCAAGCGATGGATCTGAGAGTGATTAAAGAAGGAGCGAAGCCTTAGAGTGTCCTTAGTGATAGTCATGAGTCGCTATGTAATTTTTCATTTTTATTATGTCTAGTTAGTCAGTTAAAGAGTCAGAGTCAACTCCATGTACTTTTGATTATTATTATGAAATAAAGTTGGAGTTTTGGATCAATTACTTGTGCAATTACTTTTGTGTGATTGTCTTGCGCTCTGATTTCTTGCCTACAAGAGGCTTACCATGCCGACTGTTCACATTCCCAAAATTTCTTCCACTGTATTAAAAGCTCGGGGCATGACATGGGTTCTACAACGACCCATCAGCAAGTCAGGGCCACCCTCGACCCTCAGACACGTGGTGACAAGCCACTTATTGTTAGCTCTCGGGTCAACCCGATGCTACCCTGTCAAGTAGCCGTGCAACATGGCACACACCTCGAGACCGAGTCCATATGCCCAAAGTGCCTCTCCTCGGCTCCCACGAGCTCATATCCTCAGCCCAAGACCCATTCCAAGGCCCCTCAGCTAGTTATCTAGGCCGTTCGACAACCTAGGGTGTGTCGAGTATTTACCCGAACACATTGCGAGCGGCAACTACGACTCGACAATAACAGTCCCCATGGGGTGATCCCAGCATCTCGGAGTCCTGTGTCCCATAGAGGACACTCCCAGACAATGAAAGAAGACCCCTGAGGGCCATCCCTCGGGGCTGCGGCTCACCCGGGGGCAGTTCACCCCAAGGCGCGATCGTGCCCCCATGGAGGGCAAACCCCTTGGGGGCCGCACCCTCCTCCCAGTCTAATGGCCTCACGGCCATCCTCCAGCCCCAATCACTCCCAGTTTCATGCAAGATCAATTGTACCCGTACATGGAAGGATTCGATGACAAAGAACTCACCAACGAGAGGTCGAGATCATGCAAGTCCCACGTCAACACCCGTGTTCCTCATACGCACACGACTGATCAACCAGTATTCTCCCAATATCCTTGTTGTATCCTCCCAATATCCTTGTCCTTTTCTTCTTGGTCAAAGTAGGAAGAAAATGCACAAAAATCAGATTTTGTAGAAGTGGGGACCGCCCTCTCTCTCTCTCCCTCCCGTCTGCCTAAACCCCATTGAAAAAAAAAAAGATTTTTTAAAAAATAAAAAAAGCCCCAGCCCCAATCCCAGTCCACCTAAGCCCATAAGTTTTGGCAAACCAGACTGGAGACCCAGTCTGGTCCACCTAAACCCACCCAGGTGTTGGAACCCTAGTTTTGATACCACCTCATAAAAATCCCCAAAAAATATCCTCGTGTTCCTTACTTTCCCCTTCATCTCCCATAAAAATCTCAGCTCCCAGATCCATTGTTTGAGCCTCGGTCAACGTGCATCATCAGGCAAATCAGAATCTGCCCAGTCAGATCTGAGCTCAGGAGTCAGGCTGTTCATAAATACCCCACGCAAAAACCCAGTGCCATAAAGATTCCTGTAACAACCCGGGTTCGAAGTTCTCTGAGAGAGCTTTCCAACGGCGCTGGTCTTACGTCGATCCGACATCGGAGTTGATCGCAGCAGGCGTTCTCGCCGGGTCGTGCAGTGCTGTGACAGCAGAACCAGTTCGGGATAGCAAGCTGCCGCCCGAGTAGCAGTGCACCGGCACCGTCAAAGCTGCCCCAGAAGCCGCCCGTCAACCCAAGATCGGTCCTCCCGGGCCTCACTTGTAGCCCTTTACCTCCCTGCGTGGAGTGGGCGGTAAATTAAATTCTGTTATTATTGTTTAACTGTTTGTACCGAGAGTACGGGTCTTGGCCGGGGTTGTCTTCCCCATGTCCGGTAGCGTGAAGGTATCGTGTCCGCTCCCCTCTTATCGCATTTGCTTAGCTCGTATATCTTTTAATGCCGCTGCATGAGAGATTGATAGGAATCTAGCTCGATAAATTATTTCAATCACCGCTGCAAGAGATAGCGGGACCATCCCGTGACCCGATTCGGGCACGAAAGTGAGAGTTGACCACCCTAGCTCACTGTCGGTTTCTCAACCGTGCACATCTACTCGCCTCCCTCGCTAAGGGACGAGTTGCGAGCTTCCTTAGAGTCCCAAGTTCACCTGCAAATCGGTCAAGTCTGCTGTCCATCCCGCATCAAATTGGTATTAGAGCTTAGTTGAGTCTAGGGTAGTCATTATTTTGAAAAAAAAAGTATTTAGGTTTGCATTTGCATTCCTCTATTTGGTATATCAAAAGACGTTACCGGAAAGATAGGTTACGCCTATTTGGAAGGTAGCCCCTTACGTGAGGTTCACCTCCGCAGCGTACCAGATATTGGTTAGAGTCTAGGTTTGTAGTCGAGTCTGCATTCCAACTTTGTCTTGTTGTTTTAGGGTCATGTTTAGTCCATTGTCTAGTCCATGAGAGAGTCAATTTGGTGTGTCACCAAGTGTCTGCATGGCCATCCTATAGCTCCCCGAGTCCCATAGATTCCATGGATTTCCAATCGCCCAGGCGATATCACTAGTTGCATAACACCCATGGGCTCGGAAATCATCCTGGACACTTCCGTAGGCCCGAAGCCAGATCATAAAGCTTTTATTGTATCTTTCGACAGAATCAATCCCAGTGTTTCAGACTTGATAGAAATAGCTGTTCTCCCACACACCCGCTCTTGCAAGGCTAGTCGGGGGGGAGGTGCTTTTTCGGGTTTGGTTTGCCTAGATAGGAAGTGCGCTTGCGCGGAGGCGCGAGTCAAATTGCGGCAAATCAGGTACTTAGGCTGACTACTCTTTTCATTCCAAATTCAAGAATATGACCGATACAATTGATTGGTCTGTGCACCTGCACAACTCAAACTCGCCCACACGACAACAATCGTGTTGTGTCGTAGGAAGGCTTTTATGGCTCCAACGACCCGGGCGACTACCTAAAGTGGGAGGCTGCCGTGGATAAATATTTTGAGTTTTACACTATGTCCGATGCCATGTAAGTCAGTTTTGCCAAAAAGAGGCTTGTCCACAAAGCTGCTTGGAAATGGGAGAGTGTTGAACGCATGAGAGAGATTAGGAGGTAATGGCCAATTGAGTCATGGAGGGGGATGAAGGATGAGCTTAGAAAGATCTACCTGCCCCACCCAGTCCCCTCCAACCTGTCCCACCCACTCACCTCCAACCAATCCCACCCAAGTAACTCCAACGAAGTGGGTTATAGTCGGAGGCAAAGAGCCCCGTGTGTAGATGCGCCTAGACCCAAGACTAGGCCGAGTGATTATGTGCAAGTCCACCACGATATCCCTACTCCGAACCCCACCATTGTCGAACTCTTCAAAATCATTTCGGATAGGGTGGATAGGATATGTACTTAGATTGATGGACTCTTGCCCGAGTTTAAGGAGGTAGCAGTCGGTAGTCCTAACCTGGTGCCATCTACGGTGCCATCCCATAGTCCTCTCCCCATCATGGAGGATCCTCTTCCCCCAACCATGAGAGCTCCGTTGTCACCACCCTCACCTTCCGAACTTTATTCAGAATCATCTCAACCGGAGCCACCTGTACTTCTAACGGGGAAGCTATTCATAGATGAGCCGCTACTTAGTTGGCGCAAGAGAGGCATGGTCCCTAGGACACCGTTCTACCCCTCCATGGACCCTACACTACCAATAGTGCCCGTCAACTCCTACCACACAACGTTTCGGTCTAGTCACCATATAGATACCTTGGAAGACCTTCTCAAGGGATTAGACTGCCAATGGAAGTTGACACATATGTTGGCCCCAGGTTTCGACCAGTCTGTGAGTCATAGCTTCACGCATCCCGCGTTGGGGTCCATTACCTCTATGTACACCGTGGGTCATGTCACTACGGAGGTTCTTTTGTTCCTCCCCATGCCGGCCAAGCCTAACTACATTCCCTTTATGCTGAGGGAGGAACCATATCTTCTATACACTGTCTCATCTACCATGATGGATGAAGGTGACCATTTACACCTTCAAGCCGTTTTGGCCACAGTCTGCTATCAGGACCAATCCATCCATCCCACCATAGTAACCAGTACAACTCGATGGCTTAGACCTTTCGTCGAAGCCCACTTCCCTTGATTTCGGCTTACAAGCTCTCTCTCCTTAATTTCAGCTCATAGCCCGCTTTCTTGGATGTCATCTCGAAAGCCCGCTCCCCTTTATGTCAGCTTACAAGCCCGCTCTCCCTGATTTCAGCTTGGCAAAGTCTGCTATCACACATGGCTACTATCATATCTTTCAGTTTAGCCATTTCAGCCAAAGCCCGCTATCGTAACTTCTCAGCTATTCTATCTTCTGGCTTAGCCAATCTAGCCAGAGCCCGCAATAATATACTTTGGCTATCTCATCTTTTGGCTTGGCCATGATGGCCAAATCCCACTACCTTATATCTTAGCTATGTTATCTTACGACTTAGCCACTTCGGCCAAAGCTCACTATCATATATTTGGGTTATCCTACACCTTGACTCAGCCTTTTCGATTAAAGACCGCTATCACAGAATTCAGCTAAACTACCTTTTGGCTCTAGCAGCCTACTATCCTACTATCTTTCGGCTTAGACCTTCGGTCAAGGCCCACTCGCCTCTAGCTTAGACACACCGTCGAAGACTGATTCCCTACTATCTTTCGACTTGGACCTTCAGTCAAAGTTCACTTTCCTTTGGCTTAGACACACTGTCGAAGCTTACTTTTCTGCTATCTTTCGGCTTGGATCTTTGGTTGAAGCCCACTTTTCTCTAGCTTAGACACATCATCGAAGTCTACTTTCTTGCAACGCTTTGGCTTAGACCTTTGGTCGAAGCCCACTTCCCTTCAGCTTCGACATACTGTCGAAGCCTGCTTCTCGACTATCCCTTTGGATTAGACCTTTGGTCATGACCCACTTTCCTTCGACATAGACATACTGTCGACGCCCACTTTCCTACTATCCTTTGGCTTAGACCTTTGGTCAAGGCCTGCTTTCTTTCGACTAAGACATACTGTCAAAGTCTACTTCTATACTATCCTTTGACTTTGACCTTTGGTCAAGGCCAACTTTCCTTCTACTTAGAAATACTGTGGATGCGACCTTTGGTCAAGGCCCACTTTTCTTTGGCTTAGACATATAGTCGAAGCCTGCTTCCCTACTATCCCTTGGCTTAGACCTCTGGTCAACGCCCGCTTCCCTTCGGCTTAGACATACCATCAAAGCTCGCTTCCCTACTATCCCTTCGGCTTAGACCTTTGGTCAAGGCCCGCTTTTGGCTTACACATACTGTCAAAACCTGCTTCCCTACTATCCCTTTGGCTTAGACCTTTGGTCAAGACCCACTTTCCTTTGGCTTAGACATACAGTCGAAGCCCACTTCCCTACTATAACTTGGCTTAGACCTCTAGTCAAGGCCCGCTTCCCTTCGGCTTAGACATACAGTCAAAGCCCGCTTCCCTACTAGCTTTCAACTTAAACCTTTCATCGAGGCCCACTTCCCTCAGGCTTAGGCACGCTATCAAAGTCTATTTTCCTGCTATCTTTTGGCTTAGACCTTTCGTCGAGGCCCACTTTCCTCTGGCTTAGACATGCCATCGAAGCCTACTTCCCTACTATCTTTCAGCTTAGACCTTTCATCGAGGCCCGCTTCCCTCTGGCTTGGACATACCGTCAAAACCCACTTCCCTACTATCCTTCGACTTAGACCTTTGGTCAAGACCCACTTTTCTTCGGCTTAGACATACCTTTGAAGCTCGCTTCCCTACAATCCTTCACCTTAGACCTTTGGTCAAGGCCCGGCCACTTTCCTTCGGCTTAGACATATAGTCGAAGCCCGCTTCCCTACTATCCTTTGGTTTAGACCTCTGGTCAAGGCCCGCTTCCCTTCGGCTTAGACATACCGTCAAAACTTGCTTCGCTAATATCCCATCGGCATAGACCTTTGGTCAAGGCTCACTTTCCTTCGGCTTAAACATACCGTCAAAGCCTACTTCCCTACTATCTTTTGGCTTAGACTTTTGGTCAAGGTCCTCTTTCCTTCAACTTAGACATACAGTAGAAGCCCGCTTCCCTACTATCCTTTGGCTTAGACCTTTGGTCAAGGCCCGCTTCCCTTCAGCTTAGACATACCATCAAAGCCCGCTTCCCTACTATGTATCAGCTTATACCTTTCGTCGAGGTCCACTTCCCTTTGGCTTAGACACGTCATCGAAGCCTGCTTCCCTACTATCTTTCAGCCTACACCTTTCGTTGAGGCCTGCTTCCCTCTGGCTTAGACACGCCACTGAAGCCTACTTCCCAACTATCTTTCTGCTTAGACATTTCGTCAAGGCCCACTTCCCTCTGGCTTAGACATTTTGTCAAGGCCCGCTTCCCTCTGACTTAGACATGCCATCGAAACCCATTTCTCTACTATTTTCTAACTTTCACAGCCCACTTTCCAACTACCTTCCAGCTTTTGTAGCCCACTTTCCTACTACCTTCTAGCTTTTATAGCCCACTTTCTTACTACTCTCTAACTTTTGCTGCCTGCTCTCCAAAATTCAGCCCGCTGCCCTTCCATATAGCAAAGCCCACTCTCCTACTTTCAAGTTAGACTTCTGGTCAAAACCTGATGTTTTACTTTCGACTAAGACATCCTATCAAGGCCTGCTATCATACCTTTGACCCAGACTTACCATTCGAACAACATGACTCCCTTTTGGCAGTTGATAGCCTAGTTTCAATATGATAGATCAGCCTTTGGAATCCCGGATCTTCGGCTTCTCTTTAATATTGACAGGTGCAGTGGTGGGCTTGCATGGCACATAAGCCCAAGGAAAGTCCAGGTCTAATACTGAAATAACAAGTCGACTGCTAGGCCACAGAGTTGGCAGATGTTTTTTTGAGATAGCTTTGACGGACTGGACCGTGGATAAACTTTTCACCTTAACCACCATCCATTGAAAAGGGAACTTGAGACACTGATGGGCAGTGGATGGCACGGCGCTTAGAGTATCGATCCATGGGCGACCCAAGATAGCCTTGAACATAGGGTCGATGTCCAGTACATAGAATTCCATGGGCATAGTGAGAGGCCTGAGCTCAGCTTGAATAGTTACAACACCATGACATGCTCTCCTTGAGTTATCATATGCTACTATAGTGGTTAGCGTCGGCCGTAAGAGTTCTTCTAATAGGTTGCAAGCCTTGAGAGTGCTGAGTGGGCAAACATTAATAGATGCCCCTGTATCAACTAAAGCCACATCAATGCTTACTTTGTTCAAGATTATGGAAATACAAAGTGACATCTGTCGAGCTTCTGGAGGTGCTAGCTCGATCTCAGAGAATGTAATTGCTGGCCCTTTTGAAATAGTTGCCAAGGTCGTCAGTAGGCTGTCAACTGCCATGTCTTCACTAACCATCACCTTTTGAAGAAAATTCATTAATGCATCTTGGTGAAGGGTGGACCTTTTTATTAACTCCAGCATGTATATTTTGGCGGGCACCCGGTCTAAGTGATGCAGTAGATCATATTGGGTACCCGACAGTGGCTCGGCCTCTTCTTGATCAGCAGCTGGTTGCGAAGACTAGGGATTGGGTGCAGGCGCACCAGTGGAAGTATAATTTCTATGAAAGAAACGCCCGCTCCATAGGGTAAGATTCTGTGCCAGCACGGCATCAGTTGACAGCTTGATGGGCCTGATGGGGTGGATAAGTGGCGTGGAAGAGGGTGTGGCGGAGATGATGGGAGTGGTGGGGATGATGGTGGAGGTAACGGGTTGTGGTGGGAGAATGACGGGTGAAGGGTTAGGTACGGGCGCGGTGACAATGGGTGCGGGTGCTGGTGGAGACGTAAAGGCGAGTGGGGGCACGGTGTGCAAAGGATTGGGCGGAGGCGTATTGACGGTGGTGGGGGTGACAAGCAATGAGCGAGATGGAAGGGTGGGTGAGGGTGCTGGTGGTGGAGCGGAGGCAAGTGGAGTGATGGTGGAAGTAGGTGGCAAAATGAGTGGTCTGGCAGGCGAAGGAAGGGTTTGGAGGTTGGGCATGAGGATGATGGGAGTAGGGGGTGAAGATAGGTTGCGATGGTTATGGTGGATGGCTAGAAGCTGTTGGACTGAATCGTTGTCATCATATGACCACCCGACGTCAGAAGCCGGGGGTTGAACTAAGTTAACCTGAGCTGGTGCCGGCGGCTGAGGCTACGGAGCGGGAGCATGGTTTGGCATGGGGTTTTGATGGATCCCTAAGTCTTGGATCTACTGTTGCTGCTGCGGTGGCTACTGCTGTGGCGGCGGTGCTTGTTGCTGCTGCACTTGCTCTCTCGGCGCTTGCCTTCTCTTTTCCTTGATTTTCATAATGGCCTTGTGCATTTCGGCCCAATCTATCCTCTGTCCTTCGTGTAGGTCATAGACCAAGTCTCTAAACTGAAAATAGCCTTTGATCGTATGACCCGACTGCCTGTGGAACATACAATACTCTGTCTGATCAACTGTCAGGTTCCAGCTGGGCCATTCCAGGGGAAGCTGGATTGCACTAACTAACATGAGAGCCAAAAAAATATTTGTGAGGGATTCTGGCAAAGGAGGGTACTGGGCTCTCTTTAGAGCTGGGCACTTGTTGGTGTAGCCATTGGGTGGAGGGATGTTGTCATATTGCGGGGGTTGCTGGGGCTGTTACGGAGTGAGGAAGGTGTTTTGTAGAGTAGTGAATGTAGGTGGAGGGTTTTGTGGGGTGGAGAAGGTGGGTGAAGAGTTTTGTGGAGTGAAAAATTGAGGATTACGAGGGTTCTGCGGGAAGCGGACTTGAGTGGATTGGTTTGGGAAAGGGAATACAACGGATTGCACCTATTCGTTTGACTGGACTCCTTCTGTGACAGGCCCCTGAGATTTTCTATTGTATTTGGGCTTTTGGGCCTCAAAGAGAGAATGGATCAGGGAGTCCTTGAATTGTGTTTGAATAAAATGCGTCCGTCTATATAGTTGGTGCATATTGACTATATCATTAATGGCCACGATATTTTAGAATGTAGGAGTAGCATTTGAAATCAATAGCTTGACCTTCTCTTCCTCTGGAATATGGCCTGGCACTCGGGCGGCCATCTGCCTCCACCTATTGGCATATGTAGCGAAATCTTCATCTGACTTCATTTTCTCGGCCACTAAATCTATAAAGGAATATTCCTGGCTGACTCGGTCTTGGAACCTCTAAATGAACTTTTCCTTCACCACCTTAAACTCTCAGCATCTTCTAGTGGCAAATGGTAGAACCATTCTAGAGCAACTCCATCCAATGAGCGGCGGAATAGATACGCCATAAGGCGATCATCATATTGAAATTGGGCCGACTCATACATAAAGTCCCTTACATGAATAAAGGGATTGTTGTTCCCATCATATTTGTAGTATGTGGGGAGCTCAGACTGCAGAGGGAATTGGATATTGTGGAAACTAGGGACCAAAACTTTGATAGGGATTGTGGGCCAACCAGCTTTTGAAGGAAGTCGAGTTGTTGTTGCATAGCGGCCCATTTGTCGAGCAGTTCCTGCTGTCGGGATGGAGTAGGTGGAATGACAGGAGTAGGCTCAAGACGAGGAGCTGAAGGGTAAACAAATGGAGGAGGAGGCCCATAAGCATGATATTGGGCCAGAGGATGACCTAGATTGGAGGGGACCTGGGCCGCCCCTTGCTAAGGGCACATGAAATCGGATGGGCCGACAAGAACTTGCGGCACTTATGGAATGAACCTATAAGAATCCTCCTAGATAGAAGAAGGGAGGACGGTCTTCCTTTTGTCTTGCTGCGCCGATCCAGAGGACTAGCCCATTTCCAGACTAGAAAATCAAATGGTCCTAGGCTAGACTGGACTAAGATCAATTGGGATGGGCTGAACTCCAGGCCCATCAACTCTATGTTGAGTAATGGAGGCATTGGACAGACCTTGTGTAATCGTGGGAGATCGAGTATTGGACCCCTACAAGGCCTAATAGATAGCCTGAAGTTGGGCCGGATCCAACTGGGCCATCATTTGAAGTACATGACTAGCAGAATTGGTGGAACAGAGGGAGGGCTGCACACTTCCCATGGGGATGGAGGTTGGAGGAGGGACAAACCCTTCTCCAGATGGGAGAGAGATGACCCGAGACGGGTCTTCTAGAAGCCCCTGAGGAAGAGACTCCTCCTAGGAACGAGGAAGATCAAAAGAGTACATGTTTGACTCAAATAATGGATTGACGTAAAATGTGGAAAAGGAATTGCCCCTAGGAGATGACTCTGCGGATCGGAAGCAACTCCACGTGCACTATGGTACCTTGGCAAGATGCAAACAACACAAACAAGCACCCAATAAGTGCCTTTAGCTAGATGATTTTTGAACTAATGTAAAAGAGAAGGAGATAAAAAGCATTCAAAGTCAACTAAGTTATTTGATGATGCACAAAGTTTTATTTATTTCTCCTTTAGAACCTTAGTGATTTAAAAAAATGTGCTCTCCAACACTAGGTTCTTAATAGGAAAAAAGGTATAATGGGCTTGGTTAACTCTAAGTGTAAACACTCCTTCACTTATGCAACCTAGACACGGTGTGGGCAAGGTACAACCGGCCCAACATCCGTGTGGGAATCCACGGCTCATGGGGACTTACGGAGATCCCTAATGCGATCACCTAGTCGACCCTAAGGAATATGGAGGCGAGAGGCTCACACACCAAGGTAGGAAATGCAACTATGATATGAATATGAATGGTCCTATGTACACCGGGGTGCATGCAAAATGTAGCCTAGAAACTAACAACCAAGTATGCAAACAATGATCTAAATATGTATAAGAACCAAGGAGGAGATCAAATAGCATCCAAGCATGAAAATCACAGGAAAAACTACAGAAATAGACACAACCTCGGGATGCGTACCTATAACCAGAGAAACAGTCTAAGATGCGACTGCCAGAGAGATAAGATGGTCTATTTATAAATCATTTTTAAGCCGAAAATAGCCGAATAGTAGACCGCCAATGAGACCAGAGAGTAGAAAATAGCAAGAAATAAAATAAAAAATCTGAGGAAAACACAAGGGAAACTGGGGTAAATGAACAGCAGCAGGTCAAACAGAGGCTCAACATGATTGGCACTAGATGTCCCACCGTGATCGCCAAAATAACAGAGGTTGTAGATGTTTTCTTTTATGTGTATGTGGGTGAAGGTGTGTGTGATGAAGTAACTATAAGTGATATGAAAGCGCAATATGAAGAGCAGGTGGTGCACTAACTCAAGCAATTAGTAGTATAGAACATGTGGGCATGTCATCATGACAGAGAGAAAGCAAGGAATAAAGAAAAACATATGCCGGGGCGTGGAACAAAGGAATAAAAACGAAAACACACACCATAGGTGTGGAGCAACTAAAATCAGGAATTAAGGAGGATGGACATGTGAAAGATGAAGACTAATGCCCAAACAAAAGGAGTGTGATCGTTACCAAGGTAGATGAAGCAGCAAAACTACAGCACATACCTTGGAAAGAGTCGGACGAAGCCACCCGCCCGCGGGAGAGAAAACCAGGCACTGCAGAAGGAAAATAGTCTTCCAGACGACCGCCAAATGATGCCAAACGGTCCTACGATAGACTGTCTAAGATCCACAAACGGCCTTCCGAATGACTACAAAAGCGCCTAGAATCGCAACGTGGAACTTAATATCTCCACCCCTCCTGGCCGGTCAGAAGAGGTGGGCCTCATGCAATGAACCGTGTAAACCTGCAGAAAGATGTAGACACAAAGAAAACAACACAAATCAGCCCTTGGACTAGTGTAGAACCTATAATGAAATTAAGCTAAAGTGCATAAAAGGAAGGGTGGGTACCTGGGGGTTGGTGATTTTTTAACCCCTGTGGGGCGTGAAAAAGATAGGAGGATGTTTAAAAATGATGCAGGAAAGAGAGAACGTGGAAGAGGAAGAGGGAATATGCTTGTGGATGCTATGAAGAAGAGGAAGAACTAAAGAAGAAAAATAACACAACTAAACCCTTGGAACTCAATACTCCTTGGACCAGAGGCCTTGTGGATGTGGAAGCAGCCTCTCCTTGGTTAGTACTTGCTCCAGGACGCAGCAGCACTTCGTGGTAAACTCCAAAAATCTCCTTCCCAACTTAAGAAGCCAAGGGTTCTATTTATAGATCCTCAAACTCTCTGGAGAGTCCAGCAAACTCTCGAAGATAATACTCCCAAGAGTCCATAGAAACAAACAGAAGCTTCTAAGGATCCCTATTGAGAGAGAAATCATGAAACAAGGACTCCAGTCCGTCCACGGCGTAGCAGAGGAAGAACAGTCCTGACAGGACTCTCTGTCACCGAAAATGGTCCTACGATAGGCCGCCAGACATCACAAACAGTCCAAATATAGACCGCTTGGCTTGGTCATCCAGCATATTGATCATCTGTTCTCCATGTTTAAGTCACTCATCCAATTGGTATATAAAAAGGCGTGGTTGGAAGGATAGGTTACGCCTATCTGAAATTCCACCTCTTGCGTAAGGAGAACCTCCGCCAGGTACCGTATCTAGATGTCTAACGAATTTTTGATATGAATTGCCGTGTTCTACTATGCCTCCCCATTACTGTTGATTCATCAGAAATACATTCATCTATCTGAAGTTTATCTAAACATTGTGATCTGAAGTTTATCATACTATCGTTTATCTGAAGGTAGTCATAGTTCATTGGGTTTAAGTAAGTCAGTAAATCTATTTAGAACAATTCAAGGTTGTTTCTGCATGAATCTTTCAGAGAGTACTTTAATTTCGTAAAGTTTTTAAAGGGAATTCATTCACCCCCCCTCTAAATCCGTGTCTTGCATCACCGTTAATTTCAACAGAAGGCCTATATCAAGACCACGTAGTCCAAAAACACGGTCACGACTTCGACATCATAAAGTCTACACTGTCTAGGGAAGACCCTCGGTGACGCTCACCGGAAGCCCTAGACCTTGGTCACGGGAAAACACCCGGAAACTATGCGCAAAATCCTATCTCGTAGACAGGAAACAGAAACACAAGACATGAGAATCTCATGTCAAGTGACGGTAGTACCTGCCCACTAGAAGCAAGGCTGGATGCGTCCCCGGATGACTTAGTTCACAAACTCAGGTGTCTACCTACAAAGTCTCGGGCGAAGACTGACACACCGTACAGTAACCAGGATCACAAAATAAGGACTAACTGGGGTCGCGCTCGTCAGCGCGAGTCTGATGCCCCCAGCCACGTGTGCACATACAGGCCATGCGCCCTAGGTCAGGCCCTCTAGCTGGTTCTTCCCCCGAAGCCCGGACTCAGGCTATGCGTGGGGGCCCTACGATAACCAGCCTAACAACCATCTCACTCGGGTCAAGCTCTCCACCACTCCCAAGTGGGTCCGCACACATGTACACAGGAAAGCTACGACTAGTGGGGGCTCACTAAACGTGAACATTGGAAATTACGCATGCACCCATCACGAGTAACACGGATTAATAGGTGGCTCAGAGCCACCCAACACTGGACAGTCCACTAGACCTAATAATCCAACAGTTCTTGACTCACAAGACTCAGGTTATGATTGCTGCACGTGACAGCACAGAGCCATCAATCTGGCCTAATCCCTAGGTCTGAAATCACGGTGATATGATTCTCAAGGTAGCTCACTAGTCGCTGAGTTAATCCCTCGTCCAGGGGACACACGAGAAACCTCTAGCCCCAGGCTGGTTAACTAGACTCACAGTCCAAGGCCAACCACATGGCCGATGCGGAAAGCACTTTTCGGAGAAACCCACGTCGTGCGGGAAAGACCCACTGCACTCGTACCAACTCACGATGACTCAATCTAACGCAAACACGAAAGCTCAAAACTCACACGGGGTCACCCGAACCCCCAAGACCCATGACACACTAATCGAGATAACTTGGTACCTCCAAACACCCCTAAAAACATGAACACAGAACCCCTGGGTGTCTATGACTCTCACAAGACCAAAGGTAAACCACTGGGTCACAACTAGGTCGACCAGATGCCATCACAGTGGCGGTCCATGACACACTAATCGAAATGGACACAACAAATAGGAAAACCACGTGGCGGTCCTCCCTGGACCGTCATAGTGCCTGGCGGTCTCCTCTGGACCGCAAGGCCTGGCCTAGCGATCCAGTTAGGACCGCAAGGACCCAAAGACTCTCGAACCTCAAGCGGTCTCCTCTTGGACTGCCAAGCAGGGTGGCGGTCCTTGGCCTGACCACTAGCCGTCAGCTGGTGGTCAGTCTCAAGGCCGCTACCCCACCTGACCTTGAATCGACCACAAAATGGAAAACAATCATGCCCCAATTGCAAGGCACACCCTGGTGGTCTCCTATAGATCGTAAAGCTTGGTAGCGGTCCATCGCGTGACTGCAAGGCTCGAACCGACATAGGGGGACCCTGGAGGTCGCTAGGGGACCACCTCACCTCCTAGCGGTTCCTGGAAGGACTACTAAGCTGTCCCGAGCCTGAAAATGGTGAATCACACAGAAAACCCCATTCCCCGTCTTGTTCACGCCTACGTGAAGGGGAAAACAAGGGGAAACTAGTCCCTAACCTCTCTAGCACCAAGAGGAGTCATTTAAACCCCCAAAACTCGATCAAAATACAAGATCTGGCTCACACCCCAAAATAAATTCTTTTTCCCAAAACGTGAAAATAACCTTGCTCGGCTCACCACGGCCTACAAAACTCACAAGAAAGGAAGTACAGAGGTTAAGGATCTATCCCTTTACCTCCATCGAAGATTTTGCATACCGAGGACATCGATCCATCGTAAAAATGATACTAGAAACCCCACCGGTGCCTTGAGCTCACGAATCGACTTCACCACACCACCACGCCTCGATCCTCGACCCGCCCTCACATTTCTCGCCCTCACACCATCGCCACCTCACCCTCCTCTGCCACCATCGGCTGCCTGGTGAAGAGGAGGAGAGAAAGAGATGAGAGAGAGTGAGAAAGAGAGATTGGGGAGAGAGCGGGGGTTAAGGGGTTATATATAGAAAATCTAAAATTTTAAAAAATATGAAAAATATAAAAAAAATTACCTCCGCGATCCTTGAAAAGAGCACAACACGCTAGTGAAGACTTAGGAAGTCAATCTTGTCTAGATCGAGTCTTTGTAATTTTCATTTTTCTTGAGTCTGATGAATTAAAGTAAGTTAAAATAGTTGATGTATTTGAATATTTGATTAATTAGTGGAATAAAGATGGAGATTTGAGTACATACTTGTGCAATTGCATCTTAATGTGTGATTATCTTGCGCTCTAATTATTTCTTACTTTCAAGAGGCTTACCATGTCGACTGTACACGTTTTCCCGAGCTAGTTATCCACTGTAAATAAAGGCTCGGGGCATGACATGAACTACCTGAGGTAATGGAGGCACAAAGTTGGACTTCCTTCATGTCGTCACATAGAAGGTATTACCTGCACTTGGTTCAAGAATTTTACCACAATTTACAATGGGTCGATGGGAAGCGATATACTGTGGCTAGAGATGTGGTAATTGGCATTTCCAAGCAAATGCTCCATAAGGCCTTAGAGATTTCGAAGACTGGGGTCGATCCTAAGGAAGACTTGTTTGATGCAAAGGAAGCTCATGCTATCATGACTGGCAGCCAGCCCCTGATCAGATTCCAAAGGACATCAATGCCAACACTTTCCCCGCCTTTCACCATCTTCTTCATCATATGTTCACTACAATCATTCAACCAAGAGGTGGTGGTCGGGGTCAAGTTAGACATACTCGCATGTTCCTCATGCAGTGCTTGCTGACAAGGAAACAAGTTTGTCTACCTCAGCTAATGATCCACACATTTGATCACATATTGCACAACCCTTCTCACTCGCTTCCATATGCCTCTCACTTAACCGCCATCTTTCAAGCTGTCCACATTCCATTGAAAAATGAAGAGTGCATTGAGATCCCCAAAAGAAATGTTTATACATTTCACTATGTCACCACCTTCATGGGGTATAAGAAACAGGGAGACTGTGTTTCTAGAACTTTGCCCTCTGTAAAAAGCCAACCTTTCGAGCCCTTAATTAGCGAGAAATAGAAAGAGATCATGGCACACAATGAGGTTCCTCTAGAATTCACAACCCATCCCTCAGTTATTCCCACTCTGCATACTTCTCCATCTCGATCTCCGGTTACTGATGCTCCACCTAGTCTCTCAGTTATTCCATGGATGCCAGACACTCAAGCTCGTGGTGAGGCATCCACCTCTTCTGCTCAACCCTCAACCCAACCAAAACTATATGCCTTCATATCTTCACAATTTGCCATCTTGTCGAATAAATTCACATCCTTGCAATCCTCCAGGGTAGAGATGTCCTCCCGATTTGATCTTAGGCAGGCTAGGCTTGAACAACAGATGGAAAGCAGATTTATCAAACAACAACAAAATTCTGAACATGCTTCTAGCAAATTCAAAAGACTAGTGGGTACCCTCGCTGAAGTATCAACCAGTGTAGCCTTCCTTCAGACAAGGCTGAATGCCAAATTAGCTCGCCTGGATAGTCAAATACAGCAAGGGAACTCACTCCATCACAATGCCATCTCCGAAATACAAAAAGTGAGACTATCCTATGTACATCTAGTTGAGAATATGGACATCATGGAATAGGAATATGCATCTATCCTTCAGCGTCACATGGATCTCAGGCAAGCTCTTGATCAAGGTCACAATGAAGTCAGAACTCATCTGAAGAAAGTGAAGGACCGACTAGCACCAATTGAGGCTCAACTATCTACACTGGTGTAGATATATTTTCCTCTCTTTCCACTCCTTTCCCTTTTTTTCAAATCAAGATATGGAATAATAAAAACAAACTAAGGGCTAAGGAGATAATGCAAAGGAAAACTGTGATTGCCACCAAGACACGAAGTGCCAAAAGGAGAGGGCACCATGTACCTTGGAAAAGGGGAGATGGATGAGGACACTCGCCAAGGTGCAGCATTGGAACATGAATGAACACGGTCCAATGGAGACCGCCCAAGTAGGTACACGGCTACTCGACAGGCCACATGAAGCGATGAGAGGAACGTAGGACGAAGGACGGGCTGGTGCTTACACAGTCTGTCGTAGGCCGCTGAAAGTGCTGGAACGGTCGGTGGAGGACCACTCACGTATGCAGACAGACGGAGGTAGACCGTGTAGAACGTCCAGACACCGAGATGTGAAACATATTCCTCCACCCCTTCCGGCCGGCTAGAGGGGATGGGCCTCATGCTTATACTCCTGTTGACCTACAAAACAACCAAGGAACAAGAAAATAGAACCCAAATTAGCCCATGGATGTGCAATATCTATAAAAGAAATGGAAGACTTAACAACATAATTGAAATGGGGGATACCTGGGGGTTGGGTTTTTTTTAACCCCTAAAGGGGCGTGAAAAACAATAGGAAGGGTGAAGGAATGAGTATGCCAGTGAAAAATATGGATGAAAGAGGAGGAAGGTGATCATGTAATGAATGAAAGAACAACTAAACACCAGACTAAAGACACTAAAGAATGACTACTCCCTTGAACCGAAGGCCTAAATGGACGTAGATATCCTTCCTCCCTGACTGTGGTTTGCTCAAGAGTTCGACAGCACTTCATCGTGAACGCTAGATCTCCCCCCCTCGCGAGCTTGGACTAAGGGCTCTATTTATAGACCCCTGTAAATCCAGTCAGAATTGAGGGTTCTCTCGCGCGAATTAGGCCGAGATTCTTTAGGATAAAATGAAGATAATACTCCCAGCTCTCACCAAGATCAAATGGCATCGCAAACCCGTGGCCAACCCAAGAAACCAACCCCCACCTTTTCCTCTACAACTGGGCCTCCTACCTCAACCCATCCCACAAGCCCAACCTAAAGGCCTACAATTTTAGAATGTCAAAGCTATTTCAACCTTGAGAAGTGGAAAGGTGTTAGATGGCCCATACAAGGATGGAAAGGAGTTGTAAGATGCTTCAAAAGAGAATCAAGATGATGAGGATGTCAACAAGGAAGAATGCACTCAAGATAAGTTGGGGGGAGATCCTAAAGGGAAAGGTAAGGCCCATGAGTACCCAAATTCCTATCAACCCAAGGTTTCCTTTCCTAGTGCCTTAGAGCTCAAGCCCAATAAGACTCGGCCAACACCAAATGAGGAGTTAATGGAGCTATTTTCACAAGTTCATATCAACATTCTACTCCTAGATGGCATAAAATATGTTCTGGCTTATGTCAAATTCCTCAAAGAGCTTTGCACTCCAAGAAGAGGGCCCAAGTTGGCCCCTAAGAAAATTTGTCTCTCTGAGGATGTTAATGTGGTGTTGATGAATAATCTCCCTAGAAAGTTGAAGGACCTCAGTGCTCCTCTCATTTCATGTGATATAGGTGGTGTAACCTTTGACCGTGCCCTCCTCAACTTAGGAGCTAGTGTCAACCTTTTACCCACCTCTGTTTATGAGCAATTTGACATAGGGGAACTCAAGCCAACTCCTGTCATTCTTCAACTAGCAAATCGCTCAGTCAATACCCCACGAGGTTTGATAGAAGATGTGATTGTGAAAGTCCATGATTGTTACTTCCCCGTAGATTTTCTCATTCTTGACATAGCCTCTTCCTCGGAGCTAAGTCATAATCCAATCATCCTAGGCCGTCCATTCCTTGCCATTGTCAAAGCCAACATCAATTGTGCTACGGAAACTATGGATATCTCATTTGGAGGCCAAAAAGTCTCTCGCAACATGTTCAAAGCCTCCCAATACCTGGACCTTAATGAGGAATGTCATTTCATAGACATCTACGATGAACTTCTTGAGAATGGTCTGAACATTGAACCAATAGGGAAAGCTAATGCTCTATAAGATTCTCCTCATCTTTGGCCTAAGGTTCAACCCCTTCCATCTTTGCAAGATGAATCGGCCCTACCATCACTTGAAAGTCCTCCTACACTTGAGCTGAAGCCTCTTATGGACTCTCTCAAATATGCATTCTTAGGCCCTGATCAAACTCTTCCTATTATATTGGCCTCCAACCTTACCCCTACCTAAGAAACCCTTCTGCGAGACGTCCTTAAGACTTATAAGGGTGTCATAGGTTGGACAGTGGCCGATCTTAATGGTATAAGTCCTTCCATTTGTATGCATCACATTTACATGGAGGACAGTGCCAAACTAAGCCGGGAATTACAACGGAGGATGAATCCGAACATGAAGGAAGTAGTGAAGAAGGAGGTTGTCAAATGACTTGATGCGAAAATTATTTATCCCATTTTGGATAGCCAATGGGTGAGTCCCACACAAGTGGTTCTTAAGAAATCGGGCCTCACAATGGTTAAAAATGAATAAGGAGAAGATGTGCCCACTAGGCCCACAACGGGATGGAGGGTGTGCATCGATTATAGGAAACTCAATGCCATGACCAAAAAGGACCACTTCCCACTTCCTTTTATTGATCAAATTCTAGTGAAATTGGCAGGCTAAAGATATTTCTGTTTCCCATATGGATAATCTAGGTACAATGAAGTGGCCATTTACCCAAAAGACTACCTTCACATACCCATATGGTACATTTACTTTAAAGAGACCTTGACCAAAGCACCCATTCTCCAACCTCCCAATTGGTCTTTGTCCTTTGAAATCATGTGTGATGCCTCCGACTATGCTATAGGGGCAGTCCTAGGCCAAAGAATTGATAAGTGTCTGGTGGTGATCGATTATGCGAGTCGCACCCTCGTCGATGCCCAACTTAACTACACCGCCACAGAAAAAGAGTTGTTAGCTATCGTCTTTGCCCTTGAAAATTTTTAGTCATATCTTTTAGGGACAAAAGTCATTTTGTATTCTGATCACTCAGCACTCAAATATTTATTTTCCAAGAAGGATGCCAAACCTAGGCTCATTAGGTGGATCCTCTTTCTCCAAGAATTTGATCTTAAGATCAAGACAAAAAAGATTCTGATAATAAAAGTCATTTTGTATTCTGATCACTCAGCACTCAAATATTTGTTTTCTAAGAAGGATGCCAAACCTAGACTCATTAGGTGGATCCTCTTTCTCTAAGAATTTGATCTTAAGATCAAGACAAAAAAGATTCTGATAATAAAGTTGTTGATCATCTTTCTCGGATTCTCACAACTGATAATGCTCCCTTGAAAGATCCATTTCCTGATGAAGACCTCTTGTCCATTACCCATAGTCAGCTCCCATGGTATGCCGACGTTGTCAACTATTTAGCCGTGGGACAAGTTCCTAAGGGGTGGGCTAAACATGAAAAAGAACACTTCTTTGCCAAAGTCAAACACTATTTTCGGGAAGACCCTGAATTATTCTTTGTTGGTCCAGATCAAATAATTAGGAGGTGTGTCCTCGAGGAGGAATGACAAAGCATCCTAAACTTTTGTCACACTCTAGCTTATGGAGGACACTTCGTGGGAAAGAAAACGGCTGCCAAAGTGTTGCAAAGTGGGTTCTTCTGCCCCCCTCTCTTCAAAGACGTGCCTGAAATGCAAACACATGCACGCACTAAGGACTTCTGATGCCAATGTGCACGAGGTATGAGAAACACCAGAGATTACACTCGTGCACACATATTGTGCCCTTGAATAAGAATGCTTGCCCTCAGCACTATGTTGCTCTTTGTTGCTATCATCAAAACAAAAATACAGAATGCTTGCCCTCAGCACTATGTTGCTCTTTGTTGCTCTTTGTTGCTATCATCAAAACAAAAATACACATGCTTGTGCCTAGGGGGGCATAACACTTCTTCCCCGGCAAGTACAGACTGTCCCTGCCAGAACTAGGTCAGACCCCTCTCTACTTCCCAGACCACTACACTCTCCCCCAAGCTCAAAAGGAGGTCCCGTCAGTTCCTGAGCGTTGCTGCCTTGCCCACAGTCACGTCAGAACTAGTCCCATCTCCATCAGAGTTTGTGAGAGTCTGTGGCAACTTCTACAATTTCTCACTGCTAATCTACGTCAGGCAAGAGCACCCCAGACCTATCCCGATCCCGGAGCTGTAGCAGCCTTCGATGCTCCCTGATCAGCCCCCAAACTCTACGACAACTTCCTGGTCCAGTCCCAGTCGTTCCAGTACTGATTCCTTTCCTAGCCACATCTAGAGAAGTCTGTGGATGCCCCAGCACCAGTGCCCTGTCACCCTATCCCTGACCAAATCGAAATGTGGCAGATCGTGAAGATGAAGTAGCAGCAACCCAGGCCAGTCCCCAGATGACTCCCACCATCGTCTGCTAATTTCCACCATGTCCCTGAATGATTGGGTACCTGCCTCGACTCCTGTAGTGTCCAGAGACGTTCGTGGTGCCCATGACTTCAGCTTGTTGTCCCTGCAGGCCGATCAGGACAGAACCGGGTTCTTTCACTTACTCCCCCACCCCGCTTGGCCGACAGAAGGCCCCTCCCTACGTGGAGGTAGTGTTTGTCTTTATTTGGTAAACCCCCACCCCGTGTTCACCCCTCCTGCAAGAGGTGTAGTGCTGTAACTCCATAATTTCAGGTCAAGCGACACCGACACAGCGTGCAGGTGCTTACCCACACTTCCTCGCTCACCCGTCTCCGACCGAAAATTAGTGTCTTCATACCGATCAGGTGAGTGCCTAGTTTTCCCGTTACTGGTCGACTTTGCTTATTTTAGTATCGCTTCTGGATGCCCGTCGGACGGTGAGGCTAGTGCCCGTTCCATAATCCACTTATTGTGTGCCCACTGTGGAGTGAGTTGCGAGTGCTGCCCCCCATTCCCACGCCCTCGGTGTGCCAATCACTCACGAAGCTAGGAACCCCAGCCCTCTTTGAGGGGCCAGCCCAAGCATAGCATAGACCCCAGCATGACAAGTTCCCACCCCCGGACCCTCACCACCATCTCCAATTTTCCCTCGGGAGATAGTGCGCACCGTGCGTGTGAGCCCGTTCATGTGAGTCCGACACTCTTTGTTGTATGCTTGCAAGTTATGTCCAAGGTGCATTGTGTCCCCGCTTCACCATCGTGGGCTGTGCCACATCATTTATTTAGTCATTCGTTATGTTCCCAGGTGATTTTGGTGGCACCTCCCCTATCCTGAAGAGTATCAGGGAGGATATAGGAGACTCATCCATGAAGTGTCGAGACGGTCCCGTAACAAACGGTCATGCCCAAGTGGCAATCCCATACCTCATGATAGGTGGAGGAGCCCGAGGGCTAGCCCTCCAGGAAATCCCAATCACCTTAGAGGTCATCAATCAATGCTCACCCTTTTATTGTTGAACCGCCTGTGTTATTGCAGCATATGCACATAGGTTTATGAAAACCAGTATGACTGCGCTCCAACGGGTTCATAGGTCACTGGGACACTGTATGCTGAGAAATGGCACTTATTTGTTTATTTATTCTCTTTATAGGGCACCTTGCTCTCATAATTTGATATGGGTAGCTGTGAGGCCATTACCCCTACAAGAGGTGAAAATCGAGCAAAAAATTGAGAAAAACTCGATGCAGAGTGAGGAATGAAATTCTAATTTCTAAGAATATTTCAGCAGTATCTCCCCCTACCCTAGAATATGTCGGGGGAGATGTACATAGGAGGTTCATCCACGGGGGCTGAGATGAACTCCGAAAGAGTAGGACATGCTACAATAATAGCCTGAACCCCATAGTGGATGGCAAACTTCAGAGGATGTATCCATCGGGAGACCCGCACTATCCAAGGGTCATATGTTGTGATTACCGACCATATCAAACCAATGACCGCCATGGCATATATATATAAGGACTCCGAGGAATGCCTGTATAGCCACAAACCAAGTGGGTTTTAAGCAACAAGGCCTTGTACACCCACTGGGTGACTTATTTTCCACTACAAGAGTGGTCAAGAAACATTTAAACTTGTGTTTGTAATAATATGGAAAATCAAATGGAGAACGGGGAAAATCACGAAGTGGACATATTCCAGAAGCATCTCCCCTTGCCCCGGGGTATATTAGGGGGATGAATATAGGAGGCTCATCCACTGAGGGCTGAGACGAACTATGAAAGAATTGGACATGCTATAATAACAGCCCAGACCCATAGTGGATGGCACACCTCCGGGGACGTACCCATCGGGAGACCTGCATTATCCAAGGGTCATGAAATTGTTGGGTCTCCTCTGAAATTATTAAGGAGTATGTAGACTACTGTGAGCTGAATATGTTTTGATTGATTGGCTTGGTTTGACAACATGGGATCGTTCACTCTCAGTATGATATAAGAGAGAGAATGTCCTACGGATCTGTACTCGGGAAATCCCCTGGCCAAGGTACTAGAGTTCATTATGGAAAAAGAAGTTTTTCTAATAAACCTGTTTGGAGTCCAGGATTCAGTTGAGCCAGGAGTCAATAGGGTTTGACGGTTTAACCATACCCTAGTCTTGGTGGGGCATTGGCTGAATGAGGATCTATAGCTGTGTGGAATCTATAGACAAAAAGGTTCCAGAGTGGGTTGCTTATCCCCAATGTCATTTGGGCTTACGAGGTGTTGTTTGGTATTTTTCGTGATCGAAAAGCCCACCAATTCCATTCAGAGTTAATGGATAAAATTAATTAAGTTAAGAAGGAGTTCTTTACTTAATACACTTGAAAATCAAACTTACTATTGGGCCTAGAGGGTCACACACAATAGAGTATTGGATAGACCGGGATGGGTGGACTTTATAGACTATTATTGAGTTTTTGTGAAAAATGTCAAAAGTCTATAAATATACGTTGAAGGGAAAAACCTTGGCCAAGCTATAGGAAGAACCATGGCTGCCCTCTATCCTCTCTCTCTCTCCTAGGGACGCCCTCCCTCCTTCTCTCTCCTTCCTCCCCGGTGGATGGTGGTGTGGAGATCGGGTCGACGCGTGGAGATCATGGAGGAGATCTCGTATGCTTCCACTGCTCGTGTGGATACGTCTAGAGGTCGGACTCTTGAACGGCTCACGACCCCGGGATCTTCCTCTCGTTCATCTTCGAGATTTTGGGAGATTCTCGACCCCGCAAAGGTAAAGCATAGTTCTTCACACTGTGGGATTCACCGACTTGGTTCGATTTTGAAAAATCACCAATGATATGTAATCTAAGGTTTCGATGATTTTCGTTGCGCATTCTGATCGAAACCTTATAGTAACAATATCCTTAAAGCTGCTGGACAGCTTGTAAACTTCCTTTTGAACACTATCAAGCTTGGCATAAATGTTGCCCATTTGAATGATGCTACCTTGGATTTCTCCTATCATGGTGTTGATTTTCTGTGATAAAGTTTGCTATTCTTGTTGTATGTGGGTCAATTGTTCTCTAATGGTCTGCTGTTCTTTCTTGATGTCAAAAGTATGAACCAGCATTTGTGTGGTCTTTAAGTGGGTTTCTGCTTGGTTCAATCTCAGATTCTTCGTTAGAGTTCCAGCTTGCTCATAAACATGGAGTAAAGAGTCTAAAACCCCATGGAGTCTCTCATCAGATCTGTACTTATCCCTGACAAACTTCTCCCATTGACTGTTTACAGTTTGTTCTACATGAACCATTCTGGCATCTAATCTCTCTACAGCCATGTGTAAGTGCATGAAAGAAGCATTCATCATTCTAAATTGATTTAACAATAAATTTACTAGAGAATGGTGAACATCTGCAGGATATTGAGAAGAGCTTGGTCCTGCTGAATCTGAACCCTAAAATTCTGGTGGGATATGAGGTTCCTCAGGGGATAATGGTGGTTGAATACCTAATGTCATCATTGGCCCTTGATAAGGCCCATGATATGTGACGGGACCTACAAAATCTTCTTGTAGTATTTCAGCCTCAACTTCTTGATTTTCCTAAGGTTCTTCTAGTGGATCTTCCACCTCTTGTTGCTCTTGGGGTTCCTCAACATGTGGCTACTAACTACTCTAGTATGTCTTCATCCACATTCATCTGCTCTGGCTGAGCTTCAAAATGTTGCTGCTGCTACTCAATCTGCTCAATGAGCTGGTCTATATGTTGATCAATTTACTACATGACTTGCTCATCAGATAAAAATTACTGTTCTAGCTCATGGAGAACTTATTTTGGCTGTTCATCATTTTCAATGTCTTCCCTTTCTTCCTCCTATTGAACAGGTTGCTGTTCTTCCTGAACTTGCTCTGGATGGGGTTCTTCCTATAATTTTGGAGTGTGCTCTTCCTGAACTGGCTCTAGAACTTGCTCTTCCAAGACTGGTGCTATTTCCTGTTTAGACTGCTCTTGCAGGTTTTCTTCATGAATAACTTCTTCCTTAGCCTCCTGCTCAACATGCACTACCACTTCTTGTTCAATTGCTTGTGGCTGGTCCTCCCCTTGACCTTGTGCATCTAGCTGGATCTGTTCATCTTGTCCTTCATCCTGTTGGTGCTGCTACTGTTCCATTTTTGGCTCCTTTTCAAATACTACTTCTTGTTGCTGCTGCTACTCATGTTCTGGTTCAGAATGAACTTCTGGTTCATCTTCTTCCAGCTATGACTATTTCTCTATTTCCACTGGTTGGACGGGCTGAACTGCCATTTCTTGCAGGGCCTACTGGCCCCTGACCTTGGACTCTACCACCTAATGGCTTAAGCTTCATAAACTTGGTGATGAAGTCCATGTTGTATACATTTACCTTATGGATCTCTTTGAAAGTTTCATCCTCTAAGGAAATATTCATCTTCTTAAAAATGGCCGTCAGGTGGGCTGCATAGGGCTAGTGTCTTCCAGACTCTTTGCAGGTTCCCATAATCTGGATCATCAACTTAGGTAGACAGACTCTAATCCTCTTAAACATGTAGAAGAAAATAAATCTTTGTGACTCAGTAAGTCTCCCTCTGCCTCCTCCTTGTGGAGTAATGATAGTGGTAAACATATGATGCAACAATCTCTTCAGAGGGAAGAATTTATAATTTCTTATGCATTTTTATCTTAAGGATAGATACGTAATTTGTTTACTCAGTGTGCAGGTTACAGGTTATAGATTGAAGTTTCCTCGCTCTTCATCTTTCGCTCTATCTCTTATTCACACTCATCTTTCGATCTGTTCTCTTCTTTAATCTTGTTTCTCGATCTATTCTAGGGCTTATGTCCTTATCAGCTTGTGCTTAGTTTTTACCTAATTCTCCTCATATCTGTGTGAGAGAGCTCCTTGTCTCACGATTGTGAACCCGGCGGTTCTGCTTTATCTGACCTTGGGCTTGATTGAAGACATATCTGTCAGGTCTCGTGTTGTCTCATCCCCTGTGGTCAGTCCTTGTGTCATTGTCCCAACCGTGTGTTGTCCCTCGTGGTTGTCATCACGGGTGTCTTTGTCCCACCATGGTCTTGTCCCACTACCTGTGCCATCACTCCGTGTTGTAGTATTGTCTTGCTCCACCGTTGTTCCTTGGTCCCGCTCACGCTTACTGTTATTTGTTCATGTCATATCTTACATATGTTGTTTGTTCGTTCATTCTTCATTGTGTTATGTTGTCTTTCGTTCATTTGGTTGTATTTTCGTTATGTTCATGCTTGCTTATTTATGTTATTCATGTCGTCTTATGATGAAAATCTATAAAAATTAAAAAAATCTAAAAAAATGTCATTTCACCTGCACAGGTAAGTCAGGTATGGCTCTCTATCCCTCCTCACTGTTGTATTACTATATGGTATCTACATTATTATAGCCTCTCAAGGACCGGCTGGTTGCCCGTGTGTTCTACGATCTGATGTTCCCCTTTAACAAAAATGATGATGATCTAAGAGCATACAGTTAATCGTTGGATAGGCCGCTCGGTTGAGTCGGGTGGGGGACGATGGACTCTGTCTCACACGCCGTGGTTGCAAGAAGATTCTTTACCCCGTCCTGGCTCGGTGTAGTAATATTATCCTTGAGTAGTTTCTATTTTATCATTTCTTTGCATTCATTTTGATGATTTCTTTATTTTAGCCCAACATGCATCATGTCATTTTGAGCATTCACGTCTCGTGATCCGTTCAAGGTTCCACCTCAGCAATGGTTAATTGCACTTCAACTCTCTTGGATAAGAGATTCTCATTCGACTCTGAATTTAAACGTCTTCTCTGAACTTGCCGCTTGGTCTGGATGGCCAGTGTGATTCCTGTCTGGATTTTATCTCTATTTTCTTTCTCTTTTTCTAGCTCTTATGCCGTGTTCTTTCTGATCCCCTCATTGTCCGTGGATTGTGTCCTCGATGAGGCTGGTCGTGTTTCCTTCTCCTCCTTAGTTTAATTCTCTAGACATGTTTCATCCGTGTCAATCATTCCCTGTCGTTAGTTCAGCGTTTTCGTGAGAATTCATGTCGCTTGTTGGTTGTGACGGATGTCTTTTTTCTTGATGCCCAGTTATCAGTTCTCTCCGCTTCATCTCTGCTTCATCTCTATTCCACTTCATCCCCTTTTTCCTCTATTAAAAAAGTGCCATTCACCAAAGTTGTTCAATTTTTCGAGATCTACAACTTCTTCTTCTATACCATTAGCCACTTCTACACCGATTTAAAGTTATTCATATTTTTCAGGCAAGCTATGTTGTTCACCTATAGAACCAACATTTTTCCTATCTTCTAGCCCCATTTTCTCCCTCTTATGATCATCTTTTCATCTTTCTCTCTTCACGAAAGTTGTTCATCTTTCAGTTATGTACAATTTCTTCTTCTACCACTTTTGTTAGTTCGACACCGTTTGGGATATATTATCCGATTTCCAAAGTTGCATGAAGTCTACCCAAAATTTTCCCCAGCAGCCAAGCGGTCATACGATAGACCGCTAGCCAGCCCAAGAGTCCAGCCCGTGTTGCACTCTGCCCGATTTCTATCCGCCGTGGCTATCTTCCAGGAGCTATAACTTCTAGAATACTCTGCCAAATTAAGCACCATTTGTTCCTATGTCTTCTCCTTAATATTATCTCGGATTTGGTCCATAGAACTCGAATTTTCATTGGCTATCTTGCTTAGAAACGTGGATGGAAGTTGGGGGTTTATGCGTCCTAGTTCAACACAAACTCTATTTCCTGTGCGATGGGCCCTCCTTCCAGAAGCCATATCTTCTAGATCCTTCCTCCAAATTGAGTTTCACTTGTTCGTACCTCTTATCCTTTGTATTATCTCGAGATTGATCCATAGGTCTTAAGATTTGGTGGACTCTATCCTTTGGAATCGTGGCAGAAACTTCTGAGTTCCAGCAGTTTCTATATAAAGAGCTCTGTGCAGACCTTGCAACGGGGGCGTGTTTCAGAGGCGACGGTGAAGCAATGCTGTATTGTCCTCATCCTTATTCGACCCTAGCCTGAAGAGGGAAGTATTAGCTTCATTTTGGTTCCTTATTTCCTCTATTTGATCATCGTTTGGCCTACTTTCGGCAAATCATCACAGTTTTGCTGGTTTTCTGCTACAACTCCGCGATGGGGGCCTGTTCATCATGCCGGGGCGGAGTCATGCTTCATCCTCTTCATCTTCCTTCAACTCCATCTTGAAGAGGGGAGTATTAGCTTCATTTTGATTATATATGTGTCTTATTTCTCTCATCTTTTCCCCCTCTTCCAAGTCCCAACTTTTCAAGTTTCACCACTCTATTATGCACTTTTCTGAAACCCAGATTTCTTGCGACGGGGACTTCTTCATAGGCCTGCCAGTCGGAATGCGGATCCAGCTCGCCCTCGACCGGAATTTTGACGGCATAGCCAACTATTTGAGAATTGACGGCCTTCATTTTGCAGAATGGCCATTCGTCCAGGGCCGCAAGTGCCGCCTGCTCATTTTTTGTGAAGAAGCCTTTGAACTCGAACCCCATGGACTACTTTCCCAGCACCTGAATAGTGAAACATGGGCCGCAGGGCGAAAAAAACTGCCTCACTCCGCCACCTCTACCCGGCAATCGCCCCACACGCGCAACACCTTGGCCGTCATCGGGTGATCATAGGCGGCATTGTCCGCTTTCAGCTTTTGCCGCATGCCGTCCTGCATTTTGCTGCTCAAGGTGGTGCTCCACATGATCAGAAAATCGCGGTTTGGCAAGCCGGCATAAAACGGCTCACCCAGCGTCCGTGCTGCCGTTTGGCACACGCCCGGTGCCATGATGCGCGCTGCATCGTAGCCATCGCGGGAGCCATAGTAAAGAACCTTCCCCGGTTCGCCGCCTACACCGGCATGCACGTCCAGCGTAAGAGCATCAAGATTGCGCTTCGCCTGGTCGAATAAGTCGGCCTCACTCACGCCCCAGCGCGTGAGCATGGCTTGATTCACATACATATAGCCCTTGTCCGAATCCAGGACCGTCGCCTGCAGCAACCCGGCCACGAAAGGGCGCCATACAACCATCTTGTCACCCGCAGTCAACCGGCGTAGATACTCCTCAGGCATCAATTGCAATATCACTCGCTTGTGTGCCTCGTCCCAGCCGGTTTGCGACTCCTTTTTGTCCAGGTTCATCAAGGACATCACCGTGGCAAAGTGCTCCGCCATGATCGTCTTGCGTTCTGCCGGAGCATCCGCCGCGCCGGCGGTGCAAATCTTGGAACGCAGATTGGGCAAGCCGAATTCGCGTTTGTCGATCCAGACGACGTCATCGCTCTTGCCGGCATCGATCACCTTGCCAGGATAGGTTTCGGCCAGAAAGCGCATCACGTCGGCCTTCAACTGCGTGGCAGTCAATGAACATTGCGCAAAGGTCGAGGGGGCCAGCAAGAGCAGGCCTGCAATCGCGCAGCCGCGGATCAAGGCGGCAAGCAAAAAGTTTTTCATCTTGATCTTGATGAGGGAATAAAAAATCCGGTTCGCCGGCGTTCACCCAGCCCGCCGCCAAACCCAATAAAACGCCAAGGCCCCAAGCAGACCCTGCAAGCCCAGCCGTCCCATGCAAAGCAGATAATCCAGCCAGGCATACAAGGTAGGCGAACCATTGCGGTAAAAATCCACCGCATGCCCGAACAAGACCCCGGAAGACGAATACCCGCCATACAGCCCGTGATAAGGCCAGCCCATCAGCGCCACCGGCAACACGCCGATCAGCAAGCCGGCCAGGGCCACCGTCCCCGCATTTGCGCTCCCACGGCCACGCAAGAATGCAAACACCGGCAAGCCAATCAGCAACACCGTTGCCGTGGCCACGATCAACACGGCGGCCACATAAAAGCCGAGGTCGTCGCTATCAAAGCCGCCGGTCGCCATCTTCGGCAGCAGGCCCAGCGCGCCGAACAAGGGCAATTGCACCAGGATCGCAGCCAGGGAGGCGGAGAAGGAGGCTTTCATTGCATCAGGCTCCGCATAAACCCTTCACCCGCGCAATCGCCGCCTTCACCACCTCGACGTGATCCATGCGTTTCAACTTCGTCGGCGAATTGCCACCTTGCGAGAGCAACACCTTGGCCACGGTCGGCCCCACGGCAAATACATAGGTATAGCCGACGATGGTGTCGACCTTCTTGCCGGTCGCTTTGGCAAAGAATTCCGCCTTCGCATTGCGCGGTCCGAAAATACGCACCGCCACGCCATCGATCTCGGCCGGCTCCACTTCCGGCGTTTCGTCCGTCAACTCGCCCAGCTTCTCCGCCAGATAATGCTGCGCCTGCTGTGTCGTGGCAAAGCGCAAGCGCAGATCGCGCACGCTCCACAACTGGTCTGCCGTATTGGAAGAAAACCAGGCACGCTCGCCCGCCGCCTCGGAGTGAAACAAGCCATGTTCATCATGCGCCGCGCCGGGCGAAGGAGGAGCCGACTGCAGCAGCGACATGCCCGACAAATCGTGCGCGTCGATAAAAGCTTGCGGCTCGTCGCCTTTCCAGTGGCACGCATCGGCGTGGGCAACGGAGCAGATGATCGTCAAGGCAAGGGGCAAAGCCAGTCGCATCATGAAATGATTTCCTAGTGATAAATGCAAATGGTACGGAATTTGTGGCGGTGTGGCTACCGGCATTGACAATGGCAGGCAAGGGGCAGCGACGGCATTACTCAACAATGCATGAATTTGTTATTATCGCCCCGATATCGATATCTCATAAAAACATTGCCCAGGGAAGCTGTAACCATGATCAGAACATTCGTCGCTGTTGTCATTTTAGCTTTGTTGTCGGGGTGCGGCGGCGGAGGAGGCGGCAACTCGGCGGTGAGCGTTGCAACGGGCGGCGTGGTTGGCTCCGGCGGCGGGTCCAATGGCATGAGCTTCAGCCCGAGCACGATTTCGTTCACGGTCGAATATGGCACCTCGAATATGTTTGGCGTCGGTGCCACCCCGAGCAATCCGCAGGAATTCGCCAGTGGCGCGCCGGTCTATGTGGAAATCGTCGATCCGCAAGGCGTGCTGCAGCATAGCGGCCCGCAGCCGGTGGTCGTCCGCGGCCAGACCGCGTATGCTGCGCTGAGTACCTCGCCTACGCTCCCGGTCGGCGAATACAAGGGGAATTTCCAGGTCATCGCCTGTAGCGACAGCGCCTGCAAAAACCAATTGTCCGGCTCCCCCTGGAACCTGCCCTACGACATTCAAGTCAAGTACATCCTGGCGGTCAACCCGACTGCCGACATGGACGCCGGCAATATTCGGTATGGCACCGGACCTCTTCCCTACATCTATACCCTCCAGGCCACCGGGCTGACCTGGAGTGTCACCACCGACGTGCCATGGCTTCAGACTACCGCCAGCGGTACCGGCTCGACAACCTTCGACGTCACACTCGACCCTACCTCGCTGCAGATCGGTCCGCATTCCGGGCACGTCACCGTCACTTCCACGGATGGCCAGGTTGTGACAGGCACCTTCAGCGTCAGCATCGTGGCCGCCCAGCAACTGGGTGTGACACTCTCCACGCAGACGGGCATTGCGGTCGATGCCGGCGACCTGGCAACCGGTACCGGCGTAAGCATATCCGGCACGGCCGGGGTCAATTGGACGCTTTCCAGTTCCGTGCCATGGCTGGTACTGCAGTCGACCAGCGGCACGTTGCCGGCAAACCCGATCGAGGTCGACGTGAACGCAGCCGGCCTGACGCCCGGCAATTACAGCGGCCTTCTCAATGTCGCAACCAGCGACGGCCAAAGCGCCAGCGCGACCGTGTCGATCACGGTATATCCGGCCGGCACACCGCTCATTTCGATTTACGCAGGCTCTTCCCAATTGGCGACTTCGACGTTGCCGCCCGACAGCACCTTCGGACTGGCCACGAGCACCTTCACGGCAGCCGTATCGATGGCGGGCGACGGCGCCGGAAACTTCTATGTATCCGATGGCGGCGTAGGCGCGGCAACGCGGAAATTCGGGCCGGACCGAACCATCTCCTTCGTTTCCGGTGCCCAATGTTCCAGCATGGGCGTAGACGGACAAGGCAATTTCTATTGCCAGGAGAGTTCCACCAATATCGTGGAATTCACGCCAAGCGGCAGCTCCAATGTGATCTTCGGCGTCGGCTATTCGGGGCATGTGTATCCCATTGCGGTGAACAGTGCCGGTGGCGTCTATTTCGTCGATTCGATGAAATTGAGCAAGGTGTCAACGTCGATCCCTTCCGGCCAATTTGTCGCTTCCCTCGGAACCCAGACGCCTGGGAATCCGCCGGTTTCCACGCAGACCGAGGTTAGCGACATGATCTTCGACAATGCCGGAAATCTCATCCTGGCGGATTGGGGAAATCGCACTATCCGGAAAGTGGCGCCGGACGGCACCATCACCATCCTGGCGGGACAGCCTGGGGTGGCCGGCACCGCGGATGGCAGCGGAAGTGCGGCAACGTTCCAGGCGCCGCTTGCCATCGCCATGAACGCGGCAGGCGATTTCTACGTGCTCGATGGCGGACCGGTTAATTTGCTGCGCAAGGTCACAGCACAAGGTACCGTGACGACGATCGGTGGCGTTGCCGGGAACGGCAGCTTCATGGCGGGGCCGCTGACGACCGGATCGCTGTCTGCGGCCAATAGCATGGTCGTGGTCGGCAACTCCCTGTATTTCCCGATTGCCCGCGGCGTCGGCGTAGTCAGCCACTTGCCATGAACCGAATGACACCGGCCGACGTCGGTTGACGGAGCAACTCGCGTCCGCGTGCCTGGCCCGCCCTGAGGCAATACGGCGGAGCCAGCGCACGGGCCATGGTCCGCCGTGAATGCGGGGCACATCAGCGGCCATCGTCCGCATTCAGCACCCGCTCCACCTCCAACACCGCCTTCTCCAGCCAACTCGCAAACACCGTAATCGGCCGCACCGGCAAACGCATCTTGCGGCACACCACTTCGGGCCGCGCATTGTCGATATAGCAGTGCCACAGCATGCTCTTGTGCGGCTCGCGCAAGCGGCGCCAGGCCGCTTCCACGCGGCGCGCGTCTTCGTCGTCGATCGCGTCGCGCACCTCATGCCCGGCCCATACATTGCCCAGTGCGGCGCGGCGCAGGTTGTCGCACACTACGCCCGTCATCGTCTCGTTGCGCCGCCGGTTGCGGAGGTTGGCCCACTTGCCCCAATTCTCCAGCCGGGCTTTTATGTCCTGATTCGGGATCGCCTGCTCTGCCATATTGCTGCTCATCGAAACCTCCTTTTCTCCGCCTTGGCTGCACGCCTTTGCTCGCGCTTCTTCAACATCAAGGCCACCGCCGTGCGCACGGCTTCCTCTTCCTGGTATTCCCATTCCTTGTGAAACTCCGTGCTATCGAGCGCTTCGCAAAACGCCGGCGAAGCTTCCCATGGTGCGATCGGCACGTGCTTGCAAAATTCCGTGTTCATACGGCTTCCTCCTCGGGTTCCGGCAAGTCGAAGCAGACGTGGCTCCAGTTGCCGCCGGCCTTGTTCGCTTGCGCTTTGCGCGATGCATCCAGCCGCACCAGCACCGCCGCCGTCAGCGCCGCATCAAGCCGGCGCATCCAGCTATCGAAACGTTCGCCGCGTGTGTTGTGCAAATCGGTGCGCCCCTGTTCGGCAAACACGCGCCGCGCCGCATAGACGGCTTGCCTGAAGTCCTCGCTCCAGCGCGCCCGGCGCAGCGCCACCATGTTCCCGGCCAGCCAATGCTGCTCATCGAGGCAGGCAGAGATGCGCGGCCAGCGCGAGGACGGTTGGTTGTGATGCAGATGGCACAGCCAGCGGCTGTCACCGTGCGTGCTGCTCGTGATGGCGCCCAGCAGCGGGCAACCGTCTGCCACACAGAGGTTGGCGCCATGAGCGATATCGAAGCCACTCATGGCTGCACCTTGCGCTTTTCGAGTTCGGCAAAGATGCGATCCTTGAAGTCGGCGTAGCTCTCGGTGCCGTGCGCAAACATGCGCAGCTCATGCCCCTTGCGTTCGATGCCGGCATTGCTGGTCCACCAGATGTCGGCGGATTTGGTTTCGGGTTTGTGCCCCTTTCTCTCCCCTTGATCTAAAGTATCAAGGGTATTTTGTCCTAGGTCTAGGGTTTAATATATAATCTATCTTGTATTAATTTTGGAGGTAGAAAGAAATGAAATATTGAAGCAAGATGCCTTAGGTGCCCCCTTCCTCTCTCTAGCTTCTCCTTCTTCCTCCTTGCAGCAGCTGATCCAGGGTGTGATGCCCTTTCTTTGGGAGTTATTCCCACTTCTACCTCTTCCCCTGGATGCGACTTCCAGCCACCACTGCCACCGCCTCCATTCGTGTCGCCATCGAGTCGCCATGGGTCATTCTCCGACTTGCTGTCCAGATCTGTGACCTACAAAACAGAAGGTGAAAGAGGAGGTTGGATCTACAGATCCGACCGTCTGATCAAGCTGAAAGTTTGATGGTTTGTTCCCCACGTCCTCCCCTACTCCCAGTTTAATTTTCACGTTGACCAGCCTCCGTTTGAGTCCCTTCCCACTACTGTCTTTCCACCCCTCACAGTTTGCCTGTGTGCAGATTTGCGAGACAGTAACTTGAAGACCCATTTTTCCACCCCCCAAACCACCTCAAATGGCAACCAAATATGGTGTACACAATCCTCACTTCCCCCTCTCTTACCCATAAAATCCCCAAGACCTAGATCTACCAATTTCCCTTCGGTCAAACCCCATCTATAGGTTGGTCACAGTTTATCCTGTAGCCCCTGTCAACACAACCACCCTATTACAGTGTATTTCTTGAACCATAAGCCCGTTGGATGGTTCCCAAATCTTGATGAGTTTAAGCCCTTCTAGTGCCCTTCGCAACGGCGCTGGTTTCATCCCGATCCGTCAATAGATCTGAGCGTGGTGACTATTTTCGTTGGATCGCGCAGATCTATCCCGTGACAGGCCAGCAAGAGCAGTCCCCGTTTAAACCTTCTAAAAATACGCCGGCTCAGATACAGTAATCGCCGCTTTCGGGGATCAACCAGGGATGCCCCGCGATCGTCCTAGTCGATCGCCACCATTAGAAGAGCTCAAGAGACCCTCGTTCCAGTGTTCGCCATCGCTTGCTGTCGTGCCGACTTGATTCGTGTTGATCCGGACCAGCAGCCCGCATCCGCCCCGGGAACCCCGCCGACATGCTGCCCGTCAACCCAAGATTAGTGCTTCCAGATCCATCGTGTAGTCTATTATCTCCCTGCGTGGAGTGGGCCGTAGATTTAATTATGTAAGTATTGACTATGTACTGTACCGGGAGTTACGGGTCTTGGCCGGGACGTCTTTCCCACGCCCCGAGCGGGGAGGTAGGCACACCACCCCCTTTTTTGTTGCATTACTTTTCTAGTATAAGTTCCTTATGCCGCTACTAGTGAGCATGTTAGGATCCTAACTAGATCAATTTAGTCACCGATGTAAGGATGAGTGCGTGACCCATCCCGTGTCTCGATCCGAGCACGAGAGAGAGTATTGACCACCTGAGACTCCATGCCGATTTCTCAACCACATCGATCGACGTATTTCTCTTGCAAGGGACGATTGTGAGCGAGTACTTCTTGTTGGAGGAGTACTTGTCTCTTCTGGACCACTTTAGGTGCCAAGTTGTTCGTGTCGTCGCAGGTCGCGTCGTCCAATGAGTCGCGTCGTCTCTTAGAGTCCAAGGATCGCATCCAACCGTGTCGAGTCACTCATTTGTCTCACATCATATCTTTACTGATTTTCTCAAACTATTATCTCCTTTTTGATGAAGTAAAAGGAGGAGAATAGTTTGATGAGAGTTAGCATGTTGCTTTATTGTGTCGCCATCATCAAACTAGATTTATGACTCATAGTGTTAGTGTTGCCATCATCAAAAAGGGGGAGATTGTTGTACCCCTGCGATTTTGATGATGTCAAACACTATGACTCATTAGGGTCATATGTGTTGATGTGCTGCATTTATGTGATTTTGATGATGTTCGCATTCATATGGTTTAATGGTGTCAAACACTCTTCGTCATCTATCATTCTGTCTAGAAGGTCTGTGCATATGTAGAAATCCTACATTAGAAGGTCGATGCTAGTTGGCTAGCAACTACTATAAGGTCGATGCATATGTTTATCGCTGCATATAAAGTCAGAGCACATGCACTTAGTCTAGCCAGGTAGGTCGATGCACCACCCTAAGGTCTGAGCATATGTGCAATTTTAGGTCTGAGCATATGTGCTACCTTGCACTATAAGGTCGGAGCATCTTCACTGTAATCAGTCCACATGAAGGTATCAGGTCGGTGCATGTTCACACTAGCAGCATAATCAGGTCAATGCATATTTGCGTGTACGTTTAGAAGGTCGATGCATGTACTGTAGCTAGTGTACAGAGGTCGATGCATATGTGAGGTCCAGCACTAAAAGGTCAATGCATGTATTCATTTAGTCATGTAAGGTCGATGCATATCACTGTTTACACCTTCACACGGGTCGGTGCACATGCATATATCAGGACGATGCAAGGCTAAGGTCGATGCATGTTTAGACAGCGTGAGCTAAGGTCGTTGTATGGGCATATAGTGTGCGCCAAACAGGTCAATACACATTTACTGTCACATCCCGAACCGATAGCAGCGGGAAGCGATGCTCGAAACGTGACAGCGAAACAGTCATGATAACAAGAGTAAAATAAATAACCATAAATGAACACATGGAGGCCATACTAATTTGACAAAATTATATTTTTATTGTCTAGGGTAACCAGGCAACAGCTAGAAGGTGCTATGTAATCTTGGTCAAAGCCGTAAGGCCAGAGGGAAAAAAGAAAGAGGTCGAGAAATTCGAAGACAAACTGATGGCAGGCAAACCCGGTGGGGAGCTGCTGTCAGTCTTCCTTAGAGACGACCCGACTCTCAAAGTAAAAATTGGAGCAGACTTACCACCCAATGTACAAAAGCAGTACAAAAATTTTCTTTCTGAGTAGACCCATATCTTCGCATGGTCTAATGAGCATCTTCCCGGCATTCCTGAAGAGGTGACGACGCACAAACTCAACCTTGACCCATCGGTGTAGGCCGTCTAGCAGCAGAGAAGGAAGCATGCCCCAGAAAAATAGGCGATCATTAAAGAGCAGATCAATAAGGGAAAGAAAATCAGGCTATTTCGTCTGGACCTTTACCCAACATGGCTCGCAAATGTCGCCCTGGTCCCAAAGGCCTTGGACAAGCGGCAGATGTGCGTGGACTTCACCGACCTCAATAAAGCCACTCCGAAGGACTGCTACCCATTACCGAGCATCAACCAACTGGTCGATTCAACCACGGGTAATGAACTTCTCAGCTTCCTGGACGCTTACTCTGACTACCATCAGATCCGAATAGATGCCAAAGACACCGAGAAGACCGCCTTTGTCACCGACTTTGGCGTATACTGTTACACCCGAATGCCTTTCGGGTTGAAGAACACTGGAGCCACGTATCAGAGCCTGATCAACTACCTCTTCGAAGACCAAATCAGGCGGAACGTCGAGGCCTATATTGATGATATGCTCATCAAGACACCAAAGGTCGAGGACCATTTCGCCGACCTGGCTGAAACCTTCAACACTCTTCAGAGGTACAATATGAAGCTCAACCCAGCTAAGTGTGCCTTTGGGGTTAGATCCAGAAAGTTCCTAGGGTTCCTCGTGACTCAGCGTGGAATCGAGGCCAACCCCGACAAGGTCCAGGCCATCCTGGACACGCAGCCACCCGCTTGTGTCAAGGACGTCCCAACAACCACCAAAGTCTTCGTCTTCATATTCGCCCTCCATGCTTCACCTGAGGACGATCACAAAGAAGAAGATGATCGCTTCGCAAGAAAGGGAGGAAGAAGCAGAGACTGCAAGGGAAGCCTTAAGTGGTGTGAAGAGGAGGAGACACCCTTTGGGACCTTTTATAGGCCGAAGGGGGAGATTTCTACCTTAATTGATCCTCCCCTCGAAAAGACGCATGAGGCAGACCTCCTTCCCTAGGAGCAATTACACTACCTCCCTCACAGACCCCCCGTGGGAATACGCAAAATGGCAAGTCATTCAAAGTGTGGAAAGATGAAAGGGTGCCAATTCAGCACCAAAAACTTGACCGATCGACATGCAAGACTGATTTTTCAACTACAAATCGTACAAGATCTCTGATTCACTAGCAACCACAGATACGATAAATCATACTCGGTCAAAGGCAGTAAGGAGCAGTCAATTGCATTGTAAACACAGTTACCATTATATAGAAAGAGAAGCATTATACAACCAAGTCCAGATAGAAACTGCAAAATAAAAGGAAGAGAGCCAACAAGGCAAGTACGGTCTTTCCTAATCTATGGGAATAGGGGAACTTGGAGAAGCTCGGGACCCCTCTTGAAGCTCGGAAGGCAGAGGACCCTCGACGCTCTGTGATTCGCCCCCTGTGGGAACTGCCTCGACCGCGTACTCTCTCGAGGCTGCCAGAGTTGGTGATTCCCCGTCTGCGGAAGCAGAACCCCTTCCCCCTCCACTGCTTGACGTCGATGAAGGAAAATCTGAGCCATCCTCATCCGAGTCATAACGCTGCCCAGGGGCGAAGAAAAGTTCATCGAGGACCTACGCCTGAGCCAGGCTGGCTACCCGCCTGAAGCCTTGAGCGAAACCCTTTCGCAGCCCCCGCTTGTACCCCGGCTCATAATAAGTGAAGGCAGTTTGCTTCAGAGCTTTGCGGTACTCTTCTGAGCTCTGATAGTGCTCAACCGCCTCCACCCCGACTCCTGCTACCTCCTCCTCGAGCTTGGCCACCCTCGCTTCAACCTCGATCAACCTCACATCGGCTTCAGCCTGTACCGCTTCAACCTCCTTCGTGGCCCGCTCGGCCGCCTGGAGCCGACTTTCGAGCTCCTCTCGCCTGCAGCCTTTACCTACATTTAAAAAATGTAGTTGTAGGTCCAAAAAATGTAGGAGCCTTTAGCCACGTTTGCTTGCCACGCTTGTAAAGTGTGGCGCTTGCTCGAGTGACTATAGGTTATACCTACGTTTCTATGAAGCGTAGCCATAGCTCAACTTATTCCTATGCTTGTAAAGTGTAGGAATAGTCTAACAAAAAACGTAGGTAGATGCCGACATATACCTACGCTTCTAAAGCGTAGGAATAGTTCCTCCAAAAGCGTAAGTAGATATCGACCTATGCCTACACTTTTCTAAACAACATAGGTTAAAATATATACACACGCATGTAATTGGGTATACCTACGATTCTAAAAATGTAGGTATTATATATTATCACGTTTTAGAAGAAACGTACGAAAAAGTATTAGTGTCATTGTAGTAAAAACGTAGGAAATGAAACTAGTCTCATTTTTAAAAAAATGTAGGTATATTATTTTTTTTTTACATACTCATTGTGCAATCATACCTGTACATTCATATAATTCCTGCATGAATCTCTTTTGCAAGTGTTTAGCCTAAAATATAAGAGGAAAGGGCATGTTTATAATTTTGGTTTTTTCAAGGTTTTGGGGTGTTAAATGCCAAACTCGTTCTCCCTCTCCCCATTCTCTCCTCCTTCGGCTCAGACTTCTAGTGCTTACGGCAAGTGTCATCCTCTTGGCCCTTTGTATTAGAAGTTACAGTTGCGGGATCTTCCTAACTCCGTAGATGGCACAATCATTTCATTTTTCCCTGGGCATTCATCATGTAATGCTACTAGGGATCCCTTCACTTATGGAGGCGAATGAGGAGGCCATGTTTGCCTCGTAATTTTTCTCTCTCTCCTTCTTGAGAGGAACCTGAGCAAGGATGTTGGGGAATCTGTGATGGCTCCCCATTGATTCAGCTAGCATTCATCATCATTCATTTTATTTTATCATTTTTTAAGGCTCCCATGGAGAACAAGGTCTGTGGCTTTTTGCCAGCTTAATCGCCTTGCTGGTTTCTTCAGGGATTTATGGCCGTGTCTAGCCGCATTACTACGAAGCATCTCCCCATACCAAGCTGGCCTTTGTAAAGCTGCAGCTACATTTAGCTGGGTCTTTTAATTTAGAGGGAGTATTCTTCGGTAGCTTTATTCAATAGCCTCATTGTTCTGCTATCGACCCTAGCATTGGTCGTATTTATCTCATCGGTTATGGCTTATTTGACATCATTCTACACCAGCTGATGGCATTTATTTGCAAGGTGGTTCATCCTCTTGCCTCCCGCATACTATTCGTGCTTATTGCACCTACTCAACTGACTCCTTGCTTGTAGAGATTCAGTGATTAAGAGAAGGCTTTTTGCTATTCAACTTAAAGCTCGTGGGGAATGCCCCCTGTTTTATTCCAACCTTGACGACGTTGTTGAGAGCCTTTGCTGCTGCGAAGCATGTGTATATTTTAAGTATGTCGACATGGATAGTGTCGATAATGAATCACAATGTAGAATTGCATTCATCATTTTTCTTTTCTTTCTTCTTCTTTTTTTATTCTTTCTTTTTCTTTCTTCTTCTTTCCCTCTTTTTTTCTTTCCTCTTTTCCTTTTGCGCCTAGAACGAGCCCCTTTTTTCATTCTGTGTTATTCGCCATTCTTCTATTGCTGGCCAGTATCCGCATTCAAGCTGCACAGACATTTCAGATGTTGGCTTCAACCAGACTTGTGAGGAGCAGTTAAGGCAGTGGTGCCATATGGGGATGCTATTTTCAAGGTGGGCATTTGATGAGGGTGCGGTGGGTCCATGTTGTACTCACCCATTTGTAACTCGCCTTTCTTGATTAGGTGTTTGATAATGTCCTTGAACATATAGCGATCCTTAAGGGGATGCCCCAACATTTGGTGATAAGGATAGAAATGTGGATCATCCTTTATTTTGGCATCACTTGGTTTCTTCAGCTCCGAGAGCATAACCTTATCGCATTCATGGTCCCACTCAAAGAGAGTCCGGGTCTTGTCCTTCGAAAAGAAGTATGGTTTTTTCATTTTCTCCCTTAATGAGGGCTCTTATTTTGCTGACTTGGCAGAAGAAAGGCTAGCTGCTTCTTTCATTTCTCTCCATTGTCGCTCGAAGGCTTCAAAATTTGAGGTGCAGATTTCTTCTTGCGTCTGGTGCTTGCTGCTCGGTCCATTCTTTTGGCTCGAGGTTGTAGAAGCTGGGCTAAACTTTGCCAGAAATGCTTCGCTATCAGCCATGATGTCATAGCTGTTCAAAGGTCTTGACTTCAAGGCCAGCGACCATTTGCAGGATTTCCTTTTCAAATTCTTTTTGCAGATTTGAACAACGTCCCCGTAGCTTGGTGGATGCCTACATGTTTCACAGAGATTTCTCCATCTTCTTACATTGTCCATAGCGGACTCATCATCCTTTTGCTTGATTGTTCATAATTCAGCCTTGGTGACTTCTCCCTCGGCCATCTTCATATCTATTGTTTATTCCACCTCAGCTTGTACATTGTCGTCAGACCTACTGTACTTGGGTGTAAGATAGCCGGCTGCATATGAGGGCTCATTGGCACCATTGTCCGGGAAGCTATAGTTGCTTCCTGACATGCTCGGGAGACTGCATACTGGAGTTGTTGAGGGAAAATGTCCCTTGTATATTCAAGTACTATTTGGGGCATGCCCGGCCGTGTTGAGGCTTCAGGTGAGCTAGTACTACTCTGTGCCATCTCAGGTAGAAGTCCTGCCGATTTTGGTGTAGATAGACTCATGTTCATTTCATTTAGCCACCTTTGCAGCATTTCAATTTCTTGCTGCTTTTGGTATAGTAACGCCATCACGGTAGGGTCTTGCCAGGAGGGGTCGGGAGTGTTATCTTTCGCCTCCGATTTGCAGGAGATGAGTGGCATCCCGTCATCATTATCGGATGTGACCACTGACTAGTTTCTTCGAGATGAGCTCCCTATGTCTTATGTCTCCGAGTAGAGGAGGGATATGGTATTGTGCCTCCTTGCTAGCTCGCGGGGGCTGTCTTGATATTCTCTCGGACCCAGTAGCATGGCGGGAGGTAGAAGCTTTAGCCTGATTTACTCCCTTTGACACAAAGTAAATTTCTTCGTCTTCTTCGTCAGAAGTTTGAGCTGCGCTAGACGAGGCTGACAATGTGTTGCAGGAGAGAGCAACATATCTCCTTTTAACATTTGCATTCTTCTTTTCCTTCCCTTTTATGGCTGGCATGCACAATTAGAAGGTTTAATGAGATTGATGAAAATAAACTCAGTAGTATAAGCTAAATTCTCTCAATCTCACCGAGCTCACTCGATCACACATGCATAGAATTAGCAATCAAACCATAATAAGGCAAACCACAAGACACAAGGGTTTCTAAGGTTGTTCGGGACCACAACGGGCTCCCTACGTCCACCCTTCATCAGATTGGTATGGCTTCACTCGCTGGAAAACTAGCACAGGGATAAATCCCCAACACTGAGCCAAGCTCTAGCACACTTAGGATGACGCCTACACACACACTGGGAATAACATCCCCACGAGGAGAACTCTCCTCACGCTGTAGATACAACACCAATGGGGACGAACCCAAGATGCTCTGGATCGTAAATCCAGCAGCACACACATACACATGCTGCAATAGTCGCAGCACAAATCACACACGACCGTACGCAGACGGTCACACACACATAGAATATCCGTTGAGCTCAAAAAAATAAAGTTATACGCTAAATACATGCTCAAATTCAAGCGCAAACCATGAAGAACATCACAAAACACACAGATAAAGGATGTAGAATTTATCCCCCTTTGATTTCTGAGGCCAAAGGATGACGATGCTTGAAGCTCATGCCAGATGGACGACAGATGATCTCGATTTCAACATCCCCGTGATCCTCTCTTCTTCCTCAAGCTCTAGAAATGTCTTGGAGGAGATGAAATCTCACTCTCTTCTTCCCCTTTTCTTCTTCTCCCCTTTCTTCACCTGCAAGATAGGAAAATATTAACTCAATGGGAGCTCATTCTCTCCAAATTCGTAACTCATATATATGCCCACACAAAATGTATGAAAAGACCACAAAGCCCATGCCAATCCCTTCTAAAACATGTTCTAATATATGTACAATAACCCTAGGGGCAAAGGGGACAAATTTGAGCCCAAATGGATTGGGTTTAATGGGTTTCGAACTCAGTTAAAATAGGTCACCTGTCGTAATCGGTTGACTGAATTTAGCCGTCGGTCGACCGAACTGTAACAAGTTTCAGGGCTGCCAACACTGTGGATTTCGGTCGACCGAAGTCCCTCGACCGATCGACAGAACTTTGAGATTTTTCATACCGTTCAATGCTGTTGATTTTGGTCGACCGAAGTTGACTGGACAGTCGACCGAATTCCTACAAAGTGTAGAAATGAAGGGAAAAATATTGATATTTAAGTTCAAATGCCCCTAATGAAAAATACATGAAGTATGATCATGAAAACTCATTTACAAGGAACATATGAACACTTGAACACATAATCATTCATCATTAAAGTTGAAGTTCATGTTGTTATGCATTTATGCAACATTTGAGCATCATGTAAACAAGTTCTATTCAACTCATGTTTGCCAAGGTTTGCATGAGGAATTCAACCTTTGCAACTAGCATAAAAGCCCTAGGAAGAATATGCATGAAAAATGATTCCACAAGTTCATAAACATGAGAATATCATTCAACTAAAGATTGGGAGCAATTTGTCAAGGGTATATGCAATGTGTATGAGCATCATTCAACCCAAATATCAGCAGGATTCAAATGAATAAGCTTAACCACATTCCAAGCTTAGAAGCTCATAAATAATATGCATGAAAGTTCATTCAAGATTCCAACAAGAAAAACCATGAATGAAGTGCATTAAGAAAATCAGCATGAAATGCACATGTTGAGGTTGACGCAATACTAGGGTGAGGTCGATGCTATGTGAAATGAAAAGGCAGGAAAGCTTGGTTTTTCAAAGAGAGATCAACTCCATTGAGATGGGGTCGATGCACCCATAACATTAACAAGAGGGTGTCGACTCTAGGAGTCGATCCCTATAACCAATAAGCTTCAAACATCATCCAATGAAAGATTTGTGAGATTCAATGCCTTACCATTTTTCTTGATGAAAATATGATATACCACCTGTTCTTGATCCTTGATTGCATGATGGCACTTCCACATGATAAACATCAAAGATTGAAGAGTCTTGTTCCATGTATCCACCAAGAACTTTAATCTTGTAGAGCTCATTCACAAATACCCAATCAATGAAGTGAGCTAAACTCTTCAAGCAACATTCAATGAGCACACACATCAAACAATGAGCACACACAATTTGATGCTTTCACATACACATAACACACACAATATTTGTTATCATCAAAATAATTACCAAAATCAATGAATGCTTTCACATACACATAATACACACAATATTTGTTATCATCAAAACCATTACCAAAATCAATGAGGGAGCACAATGAACCCAACAATCTCCCCCTTTTTAATGATGACAAAATATTGTGGCAATCAAACCAAATCAAATCTTTCTCCCTATTTGGCATTATCAAAAAAATAAAATCTAGGGGGCAAGAAGTAAAACCTCTTCAACAAGGTCCTCATACACATTGTGGAATTAAAAATCAACGGCACAATAACCCAGCAATGAGCCTACCATGATAAGGTTGCATTATGACAAAAAACACATATGACAAGATGCACTATGTGAATGCTAAAAAGGCCAAATATGCAGATATGATCAAACAAGCACACAAGCACAACTATCAAGCATGCAACTAATACTAGTAGAAGCTCCCCCTAAATTGTGCATGGGTTAAGAAATGATAGATAGGTCAATACAACCAGAATTTTCATGTAAAACACCTAGGAGTTGTGCAATCTTATGGAGGAAAAGCAAAAGCGACAGTCTGAAAAACAGTTTTAACATAAAATATACCAAAAGACAAGTCCAAGACCTAGATGGGAATACAAAATGCCACTTATGGATGAGTTACATGCCTTAATTATGTTTTGATCATTACTTCTCGATCTTATTTTGAACTCTCACAATACTTGCTGAATTACAAATTCTTCCAAGAACAACTAATCCAAACTTCTTGACATTATTTAACGGAATGCAAACTATGACCTTAAATAAGCAAATAGCGTAAGTGCATTGCTTTGAATTCATAGCATACAAAGATGGTTAACGCACAAAGACTAAGGTTCAACACTTACCTTTTGCATCAACAGAATGCCCTGTGAGGTATTACTAGATATGTTAGTTTGACAGGCAGACAAAGACTGTTTGGTTATGGTCTTTTCAGTCTTCCTTTTTTTCTGTTGTTTCCTAACATCTTCTTCTTGCTGAAGCTGATTGATCATATCCTCTGCAGCACCAGGCCAGTAGTCGCCATCAAAGTATGGCAAACGTGCAGCGGTCACCTTGGCCTTGCATTCCCCAATTTGTACAAAGAAATTGTCATATAAATTAGTCAGATCAACAACAATCTCTTCTTTCATGGCCTTCCTCAGCATTGATAGATACCTGAGATTACAATTACCAGTAGAGTAAAAAAAAACGGTAAGGAATTCAAGGTATCAAAAGGTAAAGAGAATGCAAATATTCCCAAGATCTTCAGACTCACCATTCTCGAAGCTTATCAGATTTAGGTGTCTTTTGAATCTCGGGATGGCAGTATAATATATAATCTTCGCCTTTTAGAGGAGGACAAGCCCATATGTAACAGCTTGTAAAGCCACGTTTCTTGCAATATTCAAGATATCCTATCTACAAGCCACAAAGTTAAATTCAAAAGTAAGCTGGAAAGTAAGATCTGATGGCAAATATGGAATCATAAAACAAGCTCAACTATCAGACACATAAAAAGTAAAAACAATTAACCATGCCAAAGATAGAAGGACATGAACAAAGTAAAAGTGATCTGGAGAGTATAAGGTTTGGAAAGGATAATTTTGCAAAATGAAGTGCATGAAGTACCAGAATTTCATGGTAAACAAATGTACGCAAAGCTTCCCCAGTGATTGTCTTTATCTCAGGCCTGAAGTATTTGACAGAGTCCAAGTATGAAAGATAGACGCGTCGTTGATTTGGAAACGGGCACTCTGTACCAAATTCTTGGACATACATGCCAAATAGGCAAACTTCTACACCATCTATTCTCTGAAACAGCAGGATAACCTGGACCATGCATAATTAGTGCAACAGAAGAGAGTTAGAACTTAACTCACACACCAGTTTCGACAACGTTATGATCCGCAAATCAACAATAATTCATTTGATCGTATTTCTAGAACTGGAAGACCTAATGACAAAAAAAAAACTTTACCTTGGATTTGTAAGGGAATTCTGTTGGGTAATTCTCTTCCTGAAACATCTCCAAAAACCGCTGCTTCACTTCCAATTTCTTGTCAACTGATGACACAACTCTAACAACAAGTGCTTCCGCCCCTGGGACCTGAAAATGATGATAAAGTTGTAGCAGAAAAAATAATGAGAACTTCAGCCATCACTGTAGTAGATCGCGAGTGCTAGTAAGCTCTTGAAATTCAGTTACATTTCAACTTTCATTTTAAAAAATAGAGCTAACTGTTTGTTTTGTTGTTTGAAGGTTAGATCCAACTGCTGTTGCAAACAAAAAGGAGAAATAATCAATCAAAGGAAAACAAGCATGCATAACCATCAAACTGTGAAATTGAAGGACCTAGACACAGAACTCAAAACATTAATAAAACATTCCGAACATCTAACGTTCACTTTTAATGCATTGGGTAAATGCTGCAAGATGCATTAAACAAAATCATGCCACAAATGTTCTCACTGGCATTTTTTTCAAATGTCAAAAACCCTACAGTTCAGCCAAGGCCTTCAAACCCAGTACGGTTTCGGACAGGGCCAGTACCGGTACATACCAGCTGGTACAAGCATGTACCACCGAGTACATAAAGAAACTGAGCCGTACCAGCCAAGGCCGGTACCAGTACATACCAGCCAGGTACGATACGTACCGGGTGGTACTGAATACCACGATGTCAGCTTATCATCAAAACACTTGCATGCATTTATTAGATTCCATTTAGCATGCTGCTGCTCACATGGAAAAAACAATCTCAGGCAACAGTCATGGTTCCTAACAAATACTTACAAGACACCTTTCGAAACATCAAGCACCTAAATGCCGACTGCATTCAAAGGTCTAAGAAATATCATGTAAATCGGTTCAGGCACAATACCTCATCAATATTCTTTCCTAAATGTCTTGCCCTCTCCTGTTTTTCCTGCTTCAAGCGTCTAAAGAGGCGTTGTTCTATGTGATCACTAAGTAAGGTTCTGGGCAAATCTTTCGCACCAAGAACAGCACTCTGTGGTAAAGGCATACGCTCTCCTCTTTCTATTTCTTGTACATAGCAATTAGGACATGTGTACTCAGCTTCTCCATCATTTCTACGCCCATTGAAAAGTGCACAGATCTGGTGTTGCCATGCTTCACATTTATCACATAGAACCCACTGCAGGGAAGACAAATGGGAAAGAAAGGATAGCAATTCAGTTTTCCCCCATATATGCCAATGTCAAATTTATTGTAGTACGTTTCAGTTTCGGTCCCGACCGAAACCGAGACCGAAACTGGCACTACCATCCTTAGAGTGCAAGGGGTGAGAAGCCCACTAAATCCTAGTTGCTTCCATAACCCGCCGCCGCCTGCCTGAGTCACTCCCCGCCCCTACTCGCAATCGCCGCTCCCCTCTTCTACAACCGCTCCTTCCCCTCAACTACGCCCAACCAACCTGCTACCTCCCTCCCCGTCCTCTCCCCATCCCTTCACCGCAAGCCTCCACCTCTCACTGCCTTCCTCTCACCCTCCCGCCACGAGCCCGCAGCCACCTCCCTCCCCGTCCTCTCCCCATCCTGTCACCGTGAGCCTCCACCTCTCACTGCCTTCCTCTCACCCTCCCGCCACGAGCCCGCAGCCCCCTCGCCTTCTTCCTCTCCACCACCCGCCACAGCGAGCCATCCCCCACTAGATCTCCCCTCTTCTCCACCTTCCCCGCCGCCCCTTCCTTTCCTCCCACCACCGGCTAGCCGACCCCCCTTCCACATCCTTACAACCGATGAAAGAAAGAAAATCTCTACTTGGCACTATGCATCAATAAGTTTCTTTTTTGTCTCATTAAGAATAATGCCTTTCCCTATTATTACTAAAAGAACTCAAGGAAACCTCATCAACGAGGACGAGGGAGCGCGGGGAAACCTCCCCCACTGTCAGCAGCGATAGCAACAGCGGGACTAGGCACCACCATCACCACCACAGTGGTCGTTCTCAACTGCTGGCGACTGCAACAGCAACATCTTAACCCCCTCTCCCGCCAATGCTGCAACTGTCCTCCACCACCGGCGATCGCTGCAGTAACAGCCTGGGTCGTCTCCGCCACCTTCGCCGCAGCCGTCCTCTATCACCGGTGACAGCAACTACTGCAGCCTGAGTCCCCTCCACTGCCTTCGCCGCAGCTCCCTTCTGCCGTGGGCATCTGTAGCGGCAACAACCTAACTGTCCACAAACGCCTCTCCTTCCACAGGTAACCTCGTTCCCTCCATTTGGTTAAATAATTGGTAGAATCTTAATTTGTCTCCATTATAGAATCATGCTTGTTGTCCACTACCTAATCGTGAGCGTGTGCAAATTTGTTCGGCCCTGTACTGACTGTCCAAACATTACGTGCGGGACAACTCCTATGTTCGCATTGGAGTTTCATCTTTAGATCTGAATGTGGTTGTAATTTCATGTCAAAGTCTGTACTTTGATTATCACATCACTTGGAGTCGCTTGTTCTTTTATTTAGCATCGTTTTCCTATTACTGTACGGATCTCGTCACGGTAGCACATTACTAGCCCGAACAGAATCCTTCAAAAAGGATGGAAAACTAAACAAGACAACCCCAGTCACGCTTCAGCTGTGTGGTAAACTAATAACCACAATACTAAAGGCATCAATAGCTACAACAACCTCCATCATATACTTGAAAAAAAAGTACTCTCCTAGCCACTCACAGTTTAAGATATCCATTAAGTTTTATTAAACTTAATGAAGGTCAAATTCATAAGGTGCTGGCATTGAATCTTTGGGAATAGAATCAGAGAATGGAAAACTAGCTCACTATGCCATGTCAGAGCAGCAGTTCGAAGTGCAGCAAAGTCTACCTGATGCAATGCTCATACTGTGAGAGCCTAGTCTTCCAAAAATTTCAAAGAAGTAAGAAAATAGTTAGTAAAATTATTGTAATATAAGGAATAGAAGAACAAGAAGATTGACCAGAAGTATACAGCAGAACGTACCACATTACCACTAGGAGGTTCTTGTGGAGTTACCCACGGTCGCAGAAACTTGGGAATCTCTTGATGTCCACTTGATGTCAAAGGGTAGTAATCATGGTGAGGTGTAATGACCAAATCAAACCGATCCAGATGTGTTGTTGGATGTTGTATCTAAGATGGAATTAAGTTAAGAAAAAAATTCCCATGGAACACTTTGATCCAAAAATGAAGGTTAACAACCTTGCTTTTTGACAATTGAACGGGAAAAAATACAAGTAAATTAGCCAAAAAAATAGTAAAGTTAACAATCAATACCTGAACAACAAAAACATTTTGTGGTGCCAGCCGCTTTATTGAACTTGCCATCGAGATTGTATCCCTACCAGAAGCAACCACTAGTAATGGGCCTTCCCTGAAAGAATGCCCAGGCTGTTATTGTCTAAATGCCATTACGCCAATGGATGCAAGCTGCAAATTAGAAAAGGGAAACACTTTGTCATGGACATGCAAGAGGCACAAGCAGACTATGTGAAGGGAACTTGGACAATGTGAACACTATTAAGCCACTAGAGAGTAGTGGTCACCTTCCTAAAGATTCAGTGTTTGGCAACAGAATAAATAGGATGAAATAAGTGTCCGATCAGAACTGGAATTTGACAGATGAGTTTCACTCAGAACAATATATCTGGATATTTTCTATCCGAGGGGCCTCAGAACAAAAAAAATAAAAGAAGATATCCACCCCAAATCAGCATTTCTTCTGCAAGTTTCTTATCCATTTGCCAGAGAAAGATAGAAGTGCAAGAGTAAAATATGAGACTGGTGAACTCAACCAACAGTTTTTCTGCTGCTAAGCACTGGCAAAGAATAACAGGCCATTGAAACATAAGTGGATTGCAAACAATTTTGCTAGAAAAATTCAAATGATACAGCAGCTTAGCTTGAAAGTTGAGCAAGAGCCTGAATTACCCAACGCCAAAGAATGTGAAAGAAGATTATGTGTGCGTTGTGTACCTTGGAAAAAGAAGATGATCGCGCTCAATATAAGTAATGCGGGACAATGTGGATTATCTCTCCTCACCTTCTAGTCAGTTAGAAGGTACCTCACTTTCCATGCTTTCCTGCGAAACAAAGACAACACAAGAGGCAAAACCCATTAGAAAATACTGTGTAGAAATCTGCCCAAGTGCATAAACTAGTATAAAAGATTGAGGACAAACTCACTAGGGGAGGGTTTTTAACCCCTGTGGAATGGTGGAAATAATAGGTGTGTATATTGTGATGAGATTAAAATGTAAAGATTAATTTAATATATCACAATTAACAAAGATAAACAAGATGTAAAAATATGGTTCATGAGAAAAATTGTGCAAACTGAGCAAACAGGTGCAAAGAATGATGAAAATAAAATGGCAAATGAAGTCCAAATGGGGAGAAAATAGAGATGATAGAAGACTTTAGTATTGTGAACAAGGGGAAATAAGAATCACGCCAAAAGGAGGTCTGGACAGAAAGTGATAATAGCATCAGAGATTTGGCAAAAAATGTAGACAGTGCAGAAAATGTAGAGCAGTGCACAAATCGGATCCAACGAATGAAGAATAACATGCAGAATAAGACACCAAAAAGGGAAAGAAAGGATGCTATAAAAAGATGTGAATATTTTGATGAAACTAGGGCAAAAAGAAGGGTTTAAAACTGGGAAGACAACAATGAAAAATGGGGTGGAAAACACAACAAAATGAAGGGTGCAGAATAGGGTAGAAAAATGACATAATATGAAAACTGTGTGAAAGTGCAAAATGATGGACAAAAATAAGCATGACGAGGATGAGATGATGAGTCCAGAATGGGGGAAAACGAAGTGTATACTTCCCTTAAGAGCCTAGAGTTGAAAAGAATGATCAGAGGTACACCATGGCCTCGCCCCGACGATACAAACGTGCCCCCTTCAAAAGAAATCTCTGTTTCAGATTGGCAGAACAGAATGGTGAAAGCTGAAAAGTTGGGGCTTGGGAATAAGGAAAAGAATGAAGAAAAGGATGCCCAAATATAATCAATACGAAGCTAATACTCTCCTCTTTTGGATAGGGTCAAAGGAAGAACATAACTTTACCCCGGCTTGAAGAACAGGCCCCCGTCGCGAAGTTGTAGTAGAAAACCAGAAATCTGTGATGATTTGCAAAAGTAGGGGTGAAGAAAAGAGAGTAAATAATGATGAAATAGAGGTCAAATAGAACCAACGCGAAGCTAATACTTTCCTCTTCAGGCTAGAGTCGAAGAAGGAAGAAGACAATGCGACATGGCTTCACTGTCACCTCGAAAATGCACCCCCAGTCGTGCAATTACGAACCTGGGTTCTTTACATAGAAACTGCATAAATCCAGAACTTTTTCTCGCGATTTTAGGAGATATAGCCCACCAAAATTAGGGTTCTTTGGATCAATCTCAAGATAATAGTGAGGACAAGAGATAGAAATAAGCATGACTCAATTCCGTGGAAGAATCTGGATGATATTCACGTGGAAAGGAGAGCCCGAAGCTTGATTGGATAGAGTTTGACTTGTACAGAAATTGCATAAACCCAGATGTTTAATTCTGAGATAAACACCCTAAATAGGGCTCTAGATTGATAAATCTCATAGATAATAGTGGGAATAAGAGTCCTGGATCAATTAGAGTCAATCTGAAAGCTTCCTCTCGGAGAAAATGGGTCAAACACGGCCTCCAAGGAGTCTCACCACAAAGAAATCAGAGTTCAGGACGTTTAGGACTCTCTGTCTGGCAAACGGTCTATCGCAGGACCGCTAGGGAGTCAAAAGGTCATGGGAGGACAGCAAGGGTACCACCAAATGGTCATGGGAGGACCGCGAGGCTTAAGAGGGCCGAAAGGGATGAAAACGGCTAAGTTTGGGGGGGTAGCGATCTAGTGAGGACCGCAAGGGAACACCAAATGGTCTAGGGATGACCACAAGGCATCAGGGGGTAAAACAGGGCAATTTTGGGGCTGAAACTAGGGTAGTGGTCATGGGTCGACCGCTACCTCCAGGCAGCGGTCTGCCCCAGAAAGCTATCTAGATTTTTTCATTTTTTTTATGAAAAATTTGGGTAGGTAGCGGTCTTAGGGCGACCACTACCACATGGTAGCGGTCGCCCTATGACCGCTACCAGAGGGGAAATTTGACTTCTGCACGTTTGAGATCCGGTCGTCCGTTTGAGCTCCGAACTTGCCCGAAACGGGCCCGAAAGTTATGGAATCAAAGATAAATGGTTCTAAGACTCAATGGGCTTAAAAAGTGACCAAGAAATGGGCTCGAAATAGACTCAAAGAAAGCTCCAAAATACTGGCTAATTTAGAACATTACGGAGGTGAATAAGAGAAATAACTCAACTTGCAGGCTGAAAATGTGTGTCAACAGATGCCCCTCCATGATGTCTGCTTTCCAAGGGAACGAGCAAAAGAGATGCGGAGGTGAAATGAAATAGAGATGGAGCGAAAGTGACATCGACGTAAAATTGAGATGAAGTAGAGATGAAGCGGAGAGAACTGATAAGCGGGCATCAAGGCAAAAGACACCCGTCACAACCATCAAGCGATAGGAATTCTCCCGAAAATGCCAAACTGACCACAAGGAATGAATGATAAGGATGAGACATATCTAGAGAACTAGATTGAATGATTTTCCCTATTAAAATATAAGAAATTACATCTTAAATTAGACGAGGGCATAATGACCATCAAAAGGGTGTTTGTGCAAACATACCCTTGCTTGGAGTCTTCAAGACACAAAACAAGGCACAAGACCTTGAGAGCTCTGAGTTTGCTTCATAACTCGTGTATGTTAGGTGGGGACCACAAGGGATATTTATAGGCCAAAGAGACCCATCTGGGACTGGATAGGTCTTTGAAAGGATCTACCCGGATCGGATAGGCTTCCATGGGAGCCTATCTAGGACCGAGTAGGCACGCGGTGGGGACCACCCAGGCCGGATGGCCGCGGGGACCTATCCGGTCTCAGATAGCTTCCGGTGTGGACCTATCTGGTCCATCCGGTCCGGATAGGTCCCGTGTGGGCCTATCTGGTCTTGATAGGCTCCACAGGGAGCCTAGCCTCATGAGGGAAGGAGAGGGAGCCTGCCCCATAAAAGGCCATTTTTAAGCTTTTTTGGTGGGGTCTTGTGCCCTGGTCACGTGAGGAGAAGAAAACGACATCTTTCCTTGGGTTTTGTGCCTTAGTTTCTTGTGTCGCTTATTACGTGGGGTGGTTTCGCCCTTCAAAGATTTCTTCACACTAAGGGCTTGTGATGACAATTTTTTTTGAGTATTCGCTCGCTGCCAGGATATTTTATTTCATGCCGTCTGTCCGGCGGGGGTTCCCGGGGCTTATATTCCACCCTATCTCACGGCGGCTTTAGCTTTGGCTTTGACTTTGACGTTGTACCATTTTCAGCCATTTTTAGATAAATTTAGTTTTCATTTATCTTAATTAATTCAAGAAAAATAATGGGTACAATAGAACCCCAAGTACTTTTTGTTTACTAGATCTTTTATCAAGTATTCATTATGGAAGTGTCGTTGATTCGTTCTGTTTGAGTATGAATGCTAAATATATCCCACTTCTTTCGTTATATCCTCAAAATTGGGCCTGTGGACCCGTGCCTACTTAGAAGCAGGCCTTTATTCGAAGCTATCCGGACAGCATCATTTACAGTAATTGATTGTGTGTAAATCAAAAGTGGATTAAATGTTTCCCAACGATTCATTGGCTTGGACGACTGGAACAACCTGATTGATGTCTTGACCGTCTTATGTAGATGGGAGACACGGAGATCGAGGTTCTTACAGATATGACAGAGGTCTGGCCTTCCTTTCAAGACTTTCCATGTTCTTCATCTGTGCACGAGTCATTCTGAAACTATGCTTGTTGGGGCTGTTTATAGTGCTTTGACTTAACTATGATTGTGTTCTAAATTGTGGCATTTGCCAAATTGTTAAAATAGACTACCAGCGGAAGAGGCACAGGGACGACGAACGATCTGAAGTGTCAAAGCGAGCATCTGATTATGAATCCGTGAGAACTGATCAGGATGCTAGACCGGTATCTATGAAAATCTTCTCGCATATGTTCGTGTTCTATTCGCTGTTTTGGTGCTAAGTTCTTCCCCTCTTTTGAGTGCAGGAGAAAAATCCTCGCTTCCGAGAAAGTGGTGACTCTGATGATGAAGAAGACGACGATAGAAAACGTAGGCGCTAGCTCTAATGTTTCTTTTTATGCCTCATCTATTGTGGCGGATTAGAGTTTTGGTTTATTTTTACTTCCTATGGATACGGTTGTGCAAAATAAGAAATGTGTGCAATTAGTGAAGTAATATATATTTTTTCTAAAGGATGTCATTGTGCACCTAAGGCTGCATTTGAATGCGAATTGAAAAAAAAAATTCATGGGATAATTTCAGGATGAAGCCGGGATAAAAGTGCGAGAGGCCCATTTCGAGTTCTTGCGCCCAAATGAGATTCTAGCTGGAATCCTTGTCATTGATCCCTTTTTGCAGTATCTTGGTCTCCACACGGATTGTGCGAGAGGTCATCTGCCATCTCACTTTAGTTTCGTCAACAATCTAGACTTTTTAAATAATAAAAAGCATATATTCTTTTGTATTTTACGTTGCCAAATGAATCCTAAGAAACATGTTAATTAGTGAATTAGACTTATGTTGGGAGCGATTAAATGTTAAGTTCAATAATTTTAGGTACGACATCATCTCTCATTTTCATTTTAGGCTGTACTTAGAAACGTGATAAAAGGGAGATTTTAATCATTGAGATATCTTAGACCGGAATTAATATGTTCCGAAGATGTCAATGTCATCTTGCCATAGTTGGAGTTGTTGTGGTTGACCTCCTCATTGCCTCCGGCTGTCGTCGCCGTTGCGGGTGTTGTTCTTGTCGGACATATGTTGTTGACGTGCGGTAGTCGGAGTTGGTGTGTGTCATCGTTGCCACTCCCTACGAAAGCCCTCGTCGGTCGTGACCGTTGTTGACGTTGATTCCGCTCGCCATCGCCAGAGTTGTGACTTTGAAAGAAGGGAGAAAGAAGGGGTCGATTTTAGAAATTCCCTAACCCTCCATCGTGTTTTCAAACGTGACCTTAGGTTCTCTTGCAATTCAAATCTTTTAGATGGGAAATACATGGATTCTTTTGAATTTTACATTCCACATGAACCCTAGGAAACAGGTGTCATTAGTGGAGTCCGAGCATTGGTGAGGGGAAAGTCACAAGCGATGTTTTTAATTTTCCAAATTGCCGCCCGGATAAGCGGCTTTCATCACTGGAAGGTCGAAATGAACTTGCTCCCCAAATCCTGTATCTGTTGAAGGTTCAAGTAGGAAGAGTCCTTTCGCACAAGTGAGCTCTATGCACCATCTCTGAAAAAGTTCAGATATTTTGGGGCCCAAGTTGCTTGACGAAGACTGACCTCAATCTGTCCATAAATCTACTTGCCTTTAGGAGCTCTGTGCTGACAAGGAGTGAAGCATATGGTGCCAATCTTGAGAATTGTTGCTCGTATTCCACTACCGTCATCATGCCTTGCCTAAGGGAGGCAAATTCGGCTATCTTCCTCTCCCAGACATGCTTTAAGAAATATTTCTCATGGAAGAGCTCAAGAAACTCCTCCCAGGTGAGTTGTGCATTTGGCAAATGAGTCGAGGTGGCCTTCCACCATGTACGCGTGTTCTTGTTTAGTTGAAATGTGGCTAGCAGGACCTTCTCCTGGTCCGTGCATTGCATTACATGAAAGATTCTGTCCATCTCGTCTATCCAGTTCTCAGCCTCATTGGGGTTGGACGATCTCGAGAACTGAGGAGGGTTCATACTCTAAAAGTTCCAATGTAGATCACTGGTGCCAGCTCGTGCGCCTGCTTATGCTACCAACTGAAGGGCCTGGGTGAGACCTACAACTATTTGCTGTATGCTTTCCCAGTTCACATGGTTGCCAGCCATTTTTAAAGTAGGGTTCCTAAGAAAATAAACAATTGTTCATTTTCCTTGAAATTTATGAGGGTTAACCTAGGGGTTAATTCTTACTAGAGAACTATCTCATCCCGGGCTCTATCCGATCTCACATGGGTTTGGAAATTTCTCCTAGTTCATAGGTGGGGGTCCTTAAACCTTGCACTTAACCAATGACTTGACTTTTTCTTAGGACTTAATAATCCTGGGCTTTGATACCACCTTAGCTGTCATGCCTCGAGATATGCATCAAAATTAAATCGAGAACGTGAACAATTGGCAAATAAAGTCTCTAGGTAGCAAGAAAATCAGAGTGCTATACACATTCACACAAAAGAATGAATGCACAGTATATTGTCAAAACTAAACTTTATTACATAATAATCAAAGTTTACAAATTGACACTTGGCTCTCCTTAACATAATAACTTACTAGACTCAATAAAGTGAAAAATTACATTGACATGACTTTTAACTAACATAAACAGACTCATGACACTCTAGGCTTCTCTCGGTCTTCATTCGCTCTCGGACTCGCCACTTGAATAGTTTGATTCCGACTCGTTAGAGTTTCCTGAAAAGATTGAAAAAGTAGGGAATGAGCTCACTCGCCCAGTAGGTCTTCGTATCAACATAAAGGCATTATTTAAATAGTTAACATTTTAGCTCTAGAAGGTAAGATAAAGAAATAAGACGGGATAAAACACGCGAATAAAACTATAGTAATAACAAGAAACAAGATGTAAACTATAGAGATATGAGATGTGAGAACATGATCAAGCAAGAGTTTAGCATGTCTTTTCAATAACGAGAATGTACTAGCATGTAACGAGAATGTACTTTTCATAACTTTGATAAGGTTATGCATTAGAAAGTCATGTAACAAGAATGTACTTTAACAAGCACGTAAATTTAATGAGATTGTCTCGTGGATTTCACATGTTTATAAAAAAAGTACTCACAGCGCAATGCGACTCCAGTAATCATCATATCCCATGGTTAATAGTATATTTTTGGTCATCTGTCGAGAGAACTAGATTGGAGCCCTTGGACACCGTCCGTGCCCACCCTTACATCTTCAAGTTCTAAATCAAGCTACTTCCACGAGAATAAAAATAGGCCAATAATAGTAATTTTAAATAATAATTTTATGACGATAGTAACTAAGGTAAGAACGTACCAAGATGAACATGTGAGAGGTCAAGAATGAATTAATGACAATGTCATACTACGGGAGGAATCTGAAAGCATAATAGTATATTTATCAATTTCTATAATTCATTAATGACTTATTGAATAATGTTTGGGTTCCAGATAGTCAAAAGAACGTCTGAGAATAGAGCAAGATCAACCCGTTAGTCAAACCTCGTGTTGGATAGAAAGCTGACAGAACGCGGTTGATAGTGGATCGCTATCTTAAGGTAGCGATCGAGTGTAGTCCGTTATCAGGCAGTGCATTGACTCAAGAAGGAATTGGGTCGAATCACAAAAATTTGCCCATTAAAACATGAACGCGGTCATTGACCAGTCACTATCTGAGGTAGCGGTTGCTTCCTGGCTGCGATCAGGACAGAGAGTAGAAATCGCAGAAAATGTGTAGTGCTTTCTAGACTTGGGTTTTTAGGAAACAACTAGCTCAACATCTTAGTGAGAATCTCAGGCTTGCAGAGTCTTACTAAGACTTTGAAATAAGATAGCCTAGTCTGACAGAAAGAATATCCGATGGAGAGGCGCTCAAGTCTAAGAAAGGTTTCCTAACAAGTGCGATGACTAATAGCAACGTACCAGAGTATGTGCCATGTACAAGTAATAAAGAAAGACAGGGGATGAGAGTGAACCATATTGAAATAACGACCAATGTATAGACGGTTCAAAGAAAATCTCTTAAGTACAAAATTATAGTGGTTCATTTGTGAAACTAACATATCATGAAAATAATTTTCCTTATAGTATGAGAGGCATAAAACATAACCTAATGGAAACATGATATGATAGAAATCATGAATGTAATGAAATAACAGGAATTATGGCATAGTTACTTATACTTAATAGGGAATCCCCACATCTCAACATCGGCATCGCCACCACGGCTCTCACCTAGGGGATGCGGCGCGCTCGACCAGTTCGACCCGAGCTACCGGCCGTTCCTGTTCCGCGAGGAACGCGGCGCGGACGAAGGCCAGGCGAACCTGGCGCTTGTCGCCGGCGACAAGCTGACCGCGCTGGCCAAGCCGAAGCTCAAGGCGCTCAAGCTGGGCGAGGAGTTCCCGGGCTACACGCTGCGGATCCATGCCGGCCTGGACTCGGGCACGGACATTGTGCTTGGCGAGGCGAAGCTGACGGGCTTCGAGTTCAAGCCGATCGCCGGCGGCAGCGTCGAGATCAGTTTCAGCATCGCCGCGCACCCGGACGAGGCGCAGGCCGGACGGCTCTACGGGCTGGTGCAGAAGACGGTGGACGTCACGCTCGAACCGCCGAAGGCGCAGGTCGAACAGCAGGACCTCGCGGCGTGAAGGACCGGCACCTGCGCCAGGAGCGCAAGCCGCGCGGCGGGGTCATCACCTCGTGGGCGCGGGTGCCGGACAACGACGGGGCAGGCGTCACCTACCGCCTGTTCCGCCGCGACGAGCGCCGTGCCTGGCACTACCACTTCGAACGCTTCACGCGCGCCGATTGCCGCGAGGCCATCGCGTCGACGCTGCGCCGCATGAAGCGCGCCCTGCGCGACCGCGTCGACGAGCTCGACCTCGCGCGCATGGAGGAACCCGCGTGATGTACGTCTCCAAAAAGCCGAACCTGCTTCGCGCAGGGTACGAGGAAGTCGCCGAGATCATTTCCAGCCGCGTGCGCAAGCGTAACGGCCCGCGCTACTGCGTATGGGTTGCGTTCGATGGACTCGTGACGATCCGTCCGCGCTATGACCAGCGCGCCAAGCCGCTTCCCGACGCCGATCTCGTCGGCACCTACGACCACCGGGCGCAGATCGAGGTCATCGAAGGCGACCTGATCGAGCGGATGCGCGAGTTGAACACGCCCAGGAGAGCAGCATGACCAAGATCAGCCAGACCGAAGCAAGGCGCTTGCGTCGCCGCGTCGAGCAGTTGGAGCGGATGGAGCGCGACCGCAGGGCACGCTACGCACGCAGCTATCCCGGCGGGGTCAACATCGCAATGGCCGAATACAACTCGGCCACCGACTTCATTCCTGCCGTCATCAACAACAGTCGCAAGCTTGGGCACGCCGTCGTGTGCGTCGTGGATGGCGCCCGGCTTCTCTACTACGCCGTTCCGCACCCGGAGCAACAAGCATGACCACCCCCACCCAACGCGACGCGCTCCGTGAAGAGAAGTGCGACAACTGTGGCTGCGAGCTTGAACAAGACGAACTGACTTTCGGCCTTTGTGTTGAATGCCTTGATGACGTTGCGAACGAAGATGGGAGCTGGGGCGCGCATGAATACTACTGACACCACCCAACGCGACGCGCTGCTGGCGCTGAAAGAATTGCGCGATACCGGCGACGTGTCCGACTGGCAGGCGATGGAGGCTGCGCTCGATCTCGCAATCGAAGCTCTCGCCGCCCCTGCCGCTGGCGCAGCGCGCACCGAGGACCATTCGTTCCCCGCGACGAGCCGCCGCGAGCGTGCCGTGGCGACGTTGCTCGCCGAAGGCTGGAAGTGGGATGGGCGGGAGTGGTCGCGCCCTGCCGCTGGCGCACACCCCGAGAAGCGGTTGGCGTTCGCTGGCACAGCGTTACTAGACGAACAGATCGATGCAGCTACGAATGCAGGGTATTTGCGGCTGCTGTCTAAAGTCTTGTGCGACGCTGGATTCTCCAAGCTTGCCGCTCCACTGCCGGTAATCGCAGCGTCTTACGATCAACTGACCGACGAAGCGTCTACTACTGGTGGCATCGCTGCCGCAGCGGGGCAGGGGGAGGCGCGCATTCCGAGCGCAGCCGAATGGTGCGCAGACAACGCAATCGAAGTGCCGATGAATTGGCGCGCGGGGTGGGATGCTTGCCGCGTCGAGTTCCCGCGCACCCCGCTCGCCGAGAAGGTGCAGGGGGTGGTGGCGTGGGTGTGCTGGGATCCGCCGTGCAGCGAAGCGCCTGAAATCTACTTCCAGACCGAAAACCCTTATCCCAACGGCGACGAGAATGGGAACTCGTGGAGCCCGCTGTACACCACCCCTCCCGCCCCGAGCGCGGTGGCGGTGGACGAGGCGCTTGCTCGCCGATTCTTGGACGCGCTCACAGAAGAGCGCGGAACTTACGAACACGAGCAGCCAATCACGTTGGATGAAGTGATGGTTGCCCTGACCGCCGCGCCCGGCTCCGCTGGCGGGGTGGAGGGTGGCGGAGACGACGTTCGCGCCGCGCTAGCAGAATGCTACGAATGGCTGTTCGAGTCGAAGGCGGACGGGCCGAGGGTTTCAGAGGGCGCGCTGACCAACGGCAGCTACACGCGCGAGTTCCATGCGCTACACGAGCAGGTAACAGCCGCCCTCGCCCAGCCGCGCCAGCTCGTAATTCAACTGCTGCGTGACATTGTTCCGCTCCCGCTTCATCGACGCCAGCGCCAGCTTGATGTTCTGCACCAGATAGGTCGAGACATCGAGGTCGAGCAGCGGGCGGAACCAGCGGTAGATCGCCAGGGCTTCCTCACGACGCCCCTGCTTCATGAGCTGGTAGATCGCCACCGTCTCCTTGGGGAAGGCGACGACCAGGCCGGCCACCCAGCCGATCGCGCCGACGGACACGCTCCGGGAGAACCCGCAGAGCCATTGCCAAGAGGAGGGGGACAACGGCCCCGACGGAGGAGGACAAGCCCAAGACGCTCTCGACCGAAGAGGTGGCACAAATTGTGTCGTTCCTTCGGTCGGACAGCGGGTTGAAGCTCTTGGTTCCTCTTCCTCCTCTCCGGACGCTCGTGACGCCCGAGGAGGATCGTCTGTTGAGGGAGATGCTGGCCGGATTCGTGGTCCGACGTGAAGAGGAGATTCCGGCGGGAGAAACGATCCGACTCTTGACGACGGGAAGGGAGTCCGCCCCGCCTACCGCCCTTCCATCGACTAGGATTGAGGAGGAACAACCCCGCGCCTTGGTGGAGTCCGGCAGAGCCGCCGCAGTCCCAACCGTTTCGCTGGCTGTAGCTGGTTAGGAACTGCACATCGAGACAGGGGGCCCGAGCAGCTTGTCGGTGGAGCTTCCCTCCTCCTCTGCCGTGGTAGATACCGAGATATGGGCCGCGGTGGACGAGACGGTGGAGTTCAACCCGCCGGTGGTACCCTCTCTCGGCCACACCGTCTCGGACGCTCCCGTCCGGCAGATGCTAGCGATGATGCGCTCCCTGATTCTTGCGGATCCGACTCTCACATATCAGGGGGTGCATGCTATAGCCGTGCAATTAACCGGAGCGTTGCAAGTGCTGGGGTGTCCCTTGGAGGAGTGGTCACGACGGGTACTGTTGTTGCTGAAATACGTGAACCGTCGGGACTTCCTCGAGCTTCGGGCCCCCAACGAGCTTGCCGCGATCGAGGCCCAGGCAGGGGAGTACTTGCAAGCCCTGGAGGAGAGTCGGCAAAGAGGAGAGAAGTCCGACAAGATTTCTGAAAGTGGCCGACGAGAGATCGATTCCCTCAGGGGCCTGATCGAAGAACTGGAAGGGCGGCTCGCCGTGGCCAAGGCTACACTGGCCAAGGTTGAAGCAGTTGTGGAAAGGTCCAACGAAGCACGGACCGTTGCTAGGGCTGAGGCGGCCTCCCTCAAGGCGGAACTGGAGCGTCTCGAGGGGCAGAGGGGCCGACTGCGAGACATGGCGAGCTTCCCCTGCATCGGCATCCTTCCCCTTGAAGACATCTTTCGGGGGATCGACTAAGCATCGCCGTCTTCGGGCCTCCGTGCTCCCTTTTGTCTTTCCCGCTCCTTACTTTGGCTGTGTAACACAGGGGTATGCCCCGTCGCTCCTGTACTCCACTATTCTTGAATAGAGAAAACAAATATTGGTATACACCCTTCCGGGTACTGCCCCGTGAGTTTGTTCTCTTTTGCCTCTTAGCTCTTGTTTCTCTGAGTCCCTCATCCGAACGTGAGCCTGTGTCGAGAGTCCAACCCAGGAATGTCCCGGCCGGACTGGCGGAGGCGCGTAGGAGAGTGCTCGTCTCCCCAAGGGGAAGGCGAGGGGATCGCTCCACCACGTGAACCCCGCAGTCCTGCTGAGTAGTTTCATAAGGTGGCCTGAATGGGACGAGGAGAAAAGTTTATTGGTTCGATCGACCTGAACGGGGGGTCCGAGCCAAAGGAGTGCCCGTCACCTGGGGGGACGGGGAGAAGAGCTTATTGGGTCAATTGACCCGGACGGGAGGTCTGAGTCAAAGGATCGTTCGTCACCCGAAGGGACGGAGAGAAAAGCTTGTTGATTCAATCGACCTGGACTGGAGGTCCGAGTCAAAGGATCGTCCGTCACCCGAAGGGACGGAGAGAAAAGCTTATTGATTTAGTTGACCCGGACGGGAGGTCCAAGTCAAAGGATCATCCGTCACCCGAAGGGACGGAGAGAAAAGCTTATTGATTTAGTTGACCCGGACGGGAGGTCCAAGTCAAAGGATTGTTTACCACTTTGACCCGCAGGGATCCGGGTGAAAGGATGCTCTATCGGCATCGTCGAGGTGACGAAGCCATCCGGGTTTGTCTACTCCCTGGAGGGAATTCGTCGGCATCGGGTCAGTGCCGACGCAAAAGGGGGGCTTATTCTCTTATCCGGGACGTAGGGTCCAGGCAAGGCGTCTATTCGCCGACGTCACCGAGGTGGCGAGGCCGACCGGGCTTATTTATCCTTTTGAGGTAGTCGTCGACACTGGGCCAGTGCCAACGCAAAGAAGGGTTTATTCCCCAATCCCGAACGTAAGGTCTGGTCGAGGTGTCTTTTCGTCGACGTTACCAAGGTGGTGAGGCCGACTGGGTTTATTTGTCTCTTTGAGTGGTCGTCGACACTGGGCTAGTGCCGACGCAAGGAAGGGTTTATTCCCTCATCCCGAACGTAGGGTCCAAGTGAGGTGTTTCTTGGTCGACGTCACCAGGGTGGCGAGTTCGACAGGGTTCATTTGTCTTTTCGAAACAGTCGTCGACCCTGGGCCAGTGCCAACGCAGAGAAGGGTTTATTCCCTCATCCCGAACGTAAGGTCCGGTCGAGGTGTCTATTCGTCGACGTCACCAAGGTAGTGAGTCCGACCGGGTTTATTTGTCTCTTTGAAATAGTCGTCCGCACCGGGTAAGTGCTAACGCAAAGGAGGGTTTATTCCCTCATCCCGAACGTAGGGTCCAGGTGAGGTGTCTTTTCGTCGACGTCACCGAGGTGGTAAGGCCGACAAGATCTATTTAGCTTTCTGAGGTAGTCGTCGACACTGGGCCAGTGCCAACGCAAAGGAGGGTTTGTTCCCTTGATCCAAGCGTAAGGCCCTCTACTTTATGCTCTGCACGACCGCTGGGACCCGGTGAGTCGGTGCTTCCTCTTCCCGTGGGGGCATATGGTCCCTACGTTGGAGGACGTGGCCCAGATCACTGGCCTGCGCATGCATGGGTCTCCAGTGACCGGGAGTACTTATCCCGATTACCGCAACATGGCCTGGGAGTTACTAGAGCTGGACCTACTGCATCTTGAGCGGCAGTCTACCACGGTGACGAGAGCAGCGCTCCAGGACAGCCTGGGGCTCAGAGGTGCGGGGATAGCGACTGGCGAGCTGCCCGAGCAGCACCTTCAGCGGCTCGTGGTCCGGGCCAGGCCGAGAGTTGTAGCAGCGGCGGGTGCAAAGGCAGACAGAGTCCTCCGACGATTTCTGATGCTGCTATTTGGGCGGCTTCTCTTCGCGACGCGGGCAGACGTGATCAGCTGTCGATTCCTTCCGCTTCTCGAGGACCTCTCCCACGTAGGCGACTACGCGTGGGGAGCGGCGGTCCTCGCCTTCCTGTTCGATACCCTGGGCTCGACGACCCGGCAGACGATGCTTGGGGGCTTCTCTCCCTTACTCCAGGTACTACTCTGACCCTAGCTTGGTTTCTATGACTTCTAGATGCTTTCTAAATGCTGACTCGCTATTGTGATGCAGGTCTGGGCCTATATCCGGCTACGCGGGCTCGGGCGAGGGGAGATGGCCTTCCCCAGTGCGATTCCGATCGCGAGGCGTTGGGTCACGCCTCAGGAGACGGGAGGGCTTAGGAGACAGGTCCGCACCCTTCAGGATGACCTAGACACCCTACTGTACACCTTGGTATACTTCTAAACTTAGACTCCTAGCTCAAAATTCTACATGTTTATGATGTTGATTCAACTCGCTACTTGACAGGTGCGGTGGACTCCCTACGCAGAGGAGGGACATGAGGGACAGCCCTGGGTGGCTGGGGCCCTTGCCTTCTCCGGCCAGGACGTGTGGCTTCACTGCTTGAATGTAGTGGAGCCACTCTACTCTCGATTGGTGCTGAGGATGATCGGCTTCCATCAGCCTGCTGTTGAGTTCCCGGTGCAGAGAAGCCAGGGGAGCGCGTGGGTCGGCACCCACGGGGAGTAGCTATAAAGACTGACTGGACGGTACGGGCTGCCGACTAGTTAGCTGACTAGGTGGGACACGGGCGGTTGGTGACCGCTTGTGCAGTGATCGACAGTGCGTGCTACACAGTGTACGCCCAGCACTATCGGGACCAGGCGTTTCGAGGTGCTCGTCGACCGGTACGACTCCTAAACCCTAAACTCTCCTAATTATAACCTATATGTGACCATGCACTGACAATTTCTTTCTAATGCAGGCCGATCCAGTAGGCAGGATAGCGGAGCTCCAGGGGTTGCTCCATTCCACCGTCATGGAGCGGGACGAGGCCCGCCAGGCACTAGCCTTACTGGTAAGAACTGAGACTTGACCATGCAATTTTATTATGCTTTTTCAATGACGTGACTGACTTCTAACTTTCTGAATGCAGCAGGGCGAGGAGACGTAGAGACATGGGGCCGATGCTCCCTCTTCCTCCAGACAGGCTCCGGCTGATCGAGCGGAGCAAGACACCGAGCTACGAGGCATGGTGGAGAGGGCCGAGGCAGCAGAGGCAGCACTCGCCGAGAGGGTACATTCCTAAAACTCTTCCTTGGTCAATTCATGATTATTATATGCTGTTTACTGACCATGGCTACATGTATGCAGGCGATCGAGCCGTCGATCCTCCTGGGCGAGCTGGAGGAGAGGAGCCGGGACCTAGAGGAGGCTACGCGCCTCATCAGTGAGATGGAGCGCACTCACATTGGAGCCGCTGAGGCAGAGGGACTCCAAGCCCGCGCAGCTGACGCAAACGCCTACCAAGCGGAGCTTGAGAGGACCCATGCGGACCTGGCGCAGACCCGAGAAGAGCTGGCACAGAGCAGAGTCGGCGGCCCGGACGTGGAGCGCTACCGTGCGGAGGCAGAGCAGGCTCGACTCCAGGTTGCCCTCCTAGAGGGCATGGTGGAGGGGCTTCGCGAGGCGAGCTGGAGTCGCAACCGAGTGACTCAGAGTGGCAGCCACGGCCATGGAGTCTCAGCTAGGACTTACCTCACTGGTTCCTCTGGTCTACAGAGGAACGAGGAGGAGGAGAGGCACCGTCGCCAGCGAGACGAGGCTACGTCATCGATGCCTCCTCCGAAGAGGCATGAGGGCGAGGGCGAGAGCAGCCAGAGAGAGGGAGAGGGGCAGTCTTGAGTTTTTCTTTTCGTTGCACCCTCTGGGCAGATCTTGTATAGATTCGACATAGATATATAGTGAGTTCTCTTTTTGTTATTTTTCTTGTAAATGCATGAATGGAATGAGAAATGCTAACTAACCGACGATTAACTTGAGAGCTATGAGAGACGAGAATGGTCTTAGCGAGGTGAGAGACGCCGACCTGAGCGACGCGAGAGACGGAGGGATAGACGCCGACCTGAGTGGCGTGAGAGACAGAGAGACGCCGACTTGAGTGACGTGAGAGAGAGAGGGAGAGAGAGAGACGTCGACTGGAGTGATGCGAGAGAGACATGTTGCGATGCCGTCTTAAGTGACACGAGAGGGACAGAGAGCGATGCCGACTTGAGTGACACGAGAGAGACAGAGAGCGACGCCGACTTGAGTGACACGAGAGGGACAGAGAGCGACGCCGACACCTTGGCGGCTTTGACATCCGGTTAGGATAGAAGAACATATGAAAGAGAGAGAGAGCAGTGAGTCTCATCTCTCCCTCACACGCAACCTCACTAACTGGGGTAGATTAACGTGCTCGACGTCTCGGGGTCGAGTAACAAAGTCCCCCTTAAAGACTGCAAGGAAGATGGGTCTAGATAAACTTAGAATGTAAGTACTTATATGGCATGGATTTAACTAAATCCTGCTTACCCTTCTGAGCGAACAGGTAAACGAATCCTGTTTCAGGTTTGTGTCATGATCACTGTGAAGCTAAACCCCGTCGATAGGCTCCCTTGTCTTGAAGCTCTAATTCACAAACGAAACGAACCCTGATTTCAAACGGCAACATTTGCCGATTCCCGAGATGTTATCTTTTTGTTTCAACAGTGTGATGCACAACCTTGCATGTTGGATCCAGGAGCTTCGCCACTGTCACCCTACAAATAAATAAAATTCCTGTGCTTATACACAAAATTCCAACCTCTTTACTTAAGAATCACCAAATATGGACGGTCGACAACGATGGGCCTCGATTGAGATGGCACCCACTATATACCTTGCCTATCGCTGCCACCCATTAAAAAAATCGGCGTCCTTCGTGGGCCCGGCCCAATGGGGGCCCGGTTCCTCCCGCGACGTCATTAGGTCGGCGCTCCAAGTCCATCGCATCGCCGATCCTTGCTCCACCGCCGCACGATCGGGACACGTGGCATCCAGACAACGGCCGGGAGGCCCGCCCCGTGAGCTGTATGGAAGCCGACAAGCTCCCACTCCCAGCGGCCTCTCCCTCTCCAGTCTCCACTGCCCTCTAGACGCCCATTACCGGCAAACCGGCGTTTCCCGGTTTCACGGCCGTTAACTCGGTTAGCTGTGTATATATAACGGCCATCCCGACCCGGGGCGCCTCAGACCCAACCAGCAGAAGAGCAGGAGCAAGAACAGGGCTGCTCCAGCCGCGTCTGCACTGCGCCACCTTGTGCTCGAGTAACGAGAAGTGTTAGCAGAGCGGGGGAGATGCCGATCAGTAGGATCGCCATCGGAACGCCCAGGGAGGCGAGCCACCCGGACGCCATCAAGGCCGCCCTCGCGGAGTTCATCTCCATGCTCATCTTCGTCTTCGCCGGTGAAGGGTCCGGCATGGCTTTCAGTAAGGACCTCATAGAACCCTCTGCAAACTCCATGCACCTGAGATTTCTACCATGCCCAGGAGTGACGGATACGTGCTGTGTGCCTCCCTTGTGTTTTGGCAGACAAGCTCACCAACAATGGCGCCACGACGCCCGCCGGCCTGGTGGCTGCGGCGCTGTCCCACGCGCTGGCGCTCTTCGTCGCCGTCTCGGTGGGTGCGAACATCTCCGGCGGCCACGTCAACCCCGCCGTCACGTTCGGGGCCTTCCTGGGCGGCAACATCACGCTGCTCCGGGGGGTACTCTACTGGATTGCCCAGCTGCTCGGGTCCGTGGCTGCCTGCCTCCTTCTGAAGTTTGCCACCGGAGGACTGGTAGGCGCTGCAGCGACAAATCTTTGAAGTAATGAGCAACTCTGTGTATCGATCTTGGTACTAACCTTCTCTTGCCTTGGCAATTGCTCTGCAGCAAACAGGGGCGTTCGCACTGTCTGCAAACGTGAGCGTGTGGAACGCTCTGGTGTTCGAGGTCGTGATGACCTTCGGGCTGGTCTACACGGTCTACGCCACCGCCGTCGACCCGAAGAGGGGCAACCTCGGCGTCATCGCCCCCATAGCCATCGGCTTCATCGTGGGCGCCAACATCCTGGCCGGCGGAGCCTTCGACGGCGCGTCCATGAACCCCGCCGTCTCCTTCGGCCCCGCGGTGGTCAGCTGGACCTGGGACAACCACTGGGTTTACTGGCTCGGGCCGTTGATCGGCGCCGGCGTCGCTGCCATCGTCTACGACACCATCTTCATTGGCCACAGCACCCACGAGCAGCTCCCCATCACAGACTACTGAGGGCGGTTTCCAATGGTGGAAAGCCCAAGGGAAGGCCCTTTGCTCAAGTCTCTTTCTCTTCTGTCAATTGGTTTGGGTGGGGAAAATAATGTGGAAGAAGTGCCTAGTTCATGGTGATAGGGTTGAGGTCCTTTTCATCTGCTTTTTCCCTTCTTTGGGGGTTGTGTTCTCTTATCCTCTGCTCTCCAGAGGGTGAGATGTTGTCTTGTTCATGATGGTGTCTTAGTTTGAGCCTTTGAGGGAGGTTGGTGGGAGATGTTTGGTTCAAACCATGCTGGAACTGTGAATTTGCAGCTTGCTTTTGGCAATTTATTGAAGCCAGGTGTCTGGGTATACATGAAGCAGGCAACAGTTTCTAAGCACTTTATGATGGGGAGACTACACAAGGGGATTTAGGAGAGAATTTTCTTCTTTAAACTGGAGCAAATCGACACATAAATCACACTTCACGTAAGCTCAATGTGAAAATCAAATATGAATTATAACTCTCTCAGATACTTTCCCCGGGACCAATCCAGGAGGATGTAACAGAAAGAAAAGCCATAAAAGTGGGGTGGATTAATGCAGATCGAATATACAAAGAGAGAGATGAATTCAGATTCCACTATGCCCTCGATATGTCTCTCTTGAGAGTAAAAACACATGCCACTTTGATAACAAGTCAGGATAAGTTATCTGAGGTGAGTCCGGGTGAGTTATTCTTTGAGACCCACCTGAAAAGTAGGGGTGAGCCTCGTGTCACTGGCTCAGTAGGGGTCACGTGGATCCCCACTGAAAAATAATGTAGTAACACGCTAAAACAGCAGGTAGTAGTAAAGCAGGAAAAGCTACACTAGAAAGCTGTAAAGAAGAGGAAGCAAGAGTAGGGAACAGGTAAGGGAAGAGGGAAGAAGTTGTACCGACAAAACACGGCTACCGAGAGGACCTCAGCCTCTAAACTACTCCAAGCAACGACAGAAGGCTAACCCTGAACTCAAAAGGTCAGGAGTTATCGATCTGTCGACAAGCACGAGGCCTAAGACAAAGGCCTACGAGACCAGACAACAAGCCTAGAAAAGATCTAGACAGACAGTACAGACTCTAAAGCACACATGACTCGATTGTCGTGCACACTTTCCTAGATACAACCACACACGACTGGAACATCGTGCACAGAACAGGACGCTGACCTCGGGCAAGGCCAAGAGAGAGCTAACCCGGAAAGGTCACGATGCGTGTGAAATGCGAGAGTCACGAGTCACGTGACGGAAGCACCTCCTCACTAGAAGAACAGCCAGCTGCGTCCACTGATGTCTTATGCTGCGCCTCAAGTACCTCCGTACGGATGCCCGGAACGACGGAGACTGAGGTACACGCTAAACCAGAACAGCAACTATAGTAACAAGTGACTAGTCAGGGTCACGCCCGTCGGCGCAAGTCCTAATAACCCTGACCATGTGTGCACACACTGGCTCTCACCTAAGCCAGGCCTCTAGCTAGTATTCCCCTCCGTAGGATGCTACGGTTGGACCGGGGCCCACGAAACTAGCTTAAAAATTATATCTCAGGAACTGCCACGCCACCACTCCCAGGTGGGCCGACACGCCGTAACGTGCCGTCAGGCTACGACTAGTGGAGGCTCACAAGACACAGACTCTAAAATGTGAGTGCTGGAGTATAGACAGGCTAAACACGCATTGTCACACGTACTATAAAGCATCAAGGCAGTACAACAACTGCCAACAGACTCAGGACAAGGCAGCTAGACCTATCAGTGCAACGATCCTTGAGTCTCACGACTCGGAGGCAAGATCATCGTGGAATGGCAGACAAGCCGTCAATCGGTCTAATCCTAAACCAGAGAAAATGACACAGCTGAAGGAAACGACTCACGGGGATCTGAGGGAGCACCAAGAATCCTCAGCACACCTGAACATGCAAACTGAGGTAAGACGATACCTTGAGGCATCCAGAACTATTGTCTCGGGCTAGACAGAACAGTCGAGACACACATAAGTTCACCTGTCAACCACTGGGTCTCACCAGGTTTACTAGAACCTGACAATGACTCGAAAGCAGTACAGAAACGTATTCAATAAAAAGGCATGCTTGGTTGCCTACGTGGTCATAGCCCTCATAGGACGTCAGAAGGCATCCACGGGATAATGGGCAAACCACAAGGTCAAACCAAGACAATCAAAAAATTGAAACACCAGACTCGACAGTCTAGACAAGAACCGCCACACACGTCGCCCTAAGATGCAGACCTAAGACAAACGGACTCACCCTATAGCGCGGTCACCCAAGGGCCGCTCAATGGGAATGGACGGTCCACTAGAGGCCGCCCAGTGAATATTGAATGGTCTGAACTAGGCCGTTCAACGGAACCGACCTAAACAGTAACCTAGGTCAACGGTCAGAACGATCTGAGTAGGATCGCCCAACCGAACCGACTTACTACAGTAGCTCGGTCAAACTGATCAGAACGATTAGGGAAGGACCGCTCAAAGCAGTGGAACGGTTAGGGAGAAACCGCTCCACGAACGACCATGGGTGACTGAACGGTCTATCGACCGACACCTCAAAGGCCCAGGGAAACACGACGGCTAGACAAAGGCCGTTCAACACATGAGGGGGAATGGAACGGTTGGACACCATCCATTCCAGGGGACTGGACGGTCCACACCTGGCCGTGCCAGACACTGGGTGGTCTATCACGCCATCACGTAGACACCCACCGACCTACACTGAATGGTCAGACCACAACCGTGCCAAGACTTGAACGGTTACCGTTAAATCGTGCCATTGCCACGGCGGGAGAATCGTGAGATCGGCCGGATCTCGGCCTTTCCACCCCCCGTTCATTCCGAAATGAAGGGGAATACAACCATATCGACGATATACAACATTTAGACTCGGACAGGAGTCAGATCGACTGAGAAACGGTGAGAAACGGGCGATTCTTTCGAATCGACCCAAATGGGGTTTCCAGGCTTCCCGGGCTCCTACCGGTCCCGAATGACCACCATCTGACACGAAATCAATATTAATGGAACGCTGACGTTCTAGGGAGTCGTTTGACACCAACTGATCGTAAAATCATTGCCATTTTTTGGCAAACCCTATGAACTCCACAAAACTACGATTTTACCTAAACGAGCCCAAACCTGCCCATTTTAGCACCGAACAATGTGAAACTGTAGGGAAAACGTACAGGAGAAGTATGTGATCTGTCTCCCTACCTCCACCGAAGAAACCGTGTGCCGAAGCGACTAAACCACGTCGAAAATACCAAAACACGAACCACGTCAGCTTTGAATCCACCGTGAGATCGCGTCGCGCCATGCTCAAACCGTCGCTCTATCCCGCATCCCGATCACTCCATCGCGTCCCCGCCTCGGCCAGCTCCGCAATGGTGTGCACCCCGCATCGGGAGTGGTCCCGATTAATTGCTGGTGTAGTCGTATGTCATGACTAACTGGTTAGGGCCCTGGGTTGAGCCCATCGGGTTGTAGGAAGGGCTGGGTAGCCCATGCCTTGAACATGTTCGAGGAAATTCTCAAACCCTTATTCCTGAGTATTTCACTGGGAAATTGTTAGGGTACAATAAATGCCCCCCACGGGGCGTGCGTCGGAGGTGGAGACGAGGGCATACGGCCCATGAGCCCCTCATTCTGGGCTATTGTAGTTGTATTTTGACACTTCATGTGTCAGTTGTAGTTGTATTTTGACATTTCATGTGCCTTTATTTTGTTGCATTGTATATGTTGACTTTCTGGTGTACTGACTATTTTCCAGTGCTTCATCTTGCAGCTATGACACGATTTGGCAGAGATGAGTGGGTCCCAAGGCGTGTGGCTTGAGAGGAGGATCACTAGGTACGGAGGACTGAGCGGCCCATCCTCCCTTGGGCCCGCCAGTTGTTACTGTGGCGTGTGCAGATCAGCTTGACCTAGGACGCATGGCGGTAGCTGAGGGCCCCATCGGCGAGAGGGGGAGCGGAGTTAGGGCCATGGAGGTGGCCCTAATTTCAGGAGCAGGTGGATTGTACACCTACGATCACAGCGGAGGCTACCCTATAGAATTTCCCTTGGACCGCTACTTGCTTGAGTTCTTCAGGAGCTACGTCCCCCCCGGTATTGAGGTGGGAGATTCGCAAGTTACTGAGCGCGTCGCTGGCTTAAGCGGGCAATTTTGGTAGGCAGGGACAGCCTGCATGGGGTTGCTTTTTACATCTTTCTGAGCTTCTCTAGGGATTACTAGAGGTAGTGTCAGTTCCCCAGTGCTGAGTGCCTGGGCTTCTTTATCAGCACCGATCAGTTTGGTATCCGGGTCAGACCGATGGGTCACGCTTCCTGTAACTTGCACGACAACCACCGGACTGAGACAAAGGGCATGACTAGACTGGTGCTGGAGCCGTCTGGACTACAGTATGCCGGAGAGGGGTATGACGACCACAGCCTTTTAGATGGGATCATGCAGCAGACCGTTGTCAGTTGGTATGGCCGTTGGGTAGTGATCTCTTCGCACCGGTACCGTCAGGGAGCCACTGAGTGGCTGATGGGGATAGTGCACCACTACTGGGTGTTGTTGGATAGAGCGGGCATCAGATATGCCGTGACTGCAGTGTTGTATGCGTACCTATGCTATATGGGGCTTTTACAGAAATTGCTGGAGCGCTTAAACTGCCAGTGGAGCACAATGGCGACGGCTGAGGGAGAGACCTCACTTGACTTGTGGTCTTTGTTCTGGATCTCTGGGCTGTCGATCAACGGTGAAGGATATGAGGAGGTTGTACTAGACGACCTCCACCGCAGCCATACTGACGGGCAGGGGCGATACCGAGTTCCTTATAGTTATCGGTAACTACTGAAGACCTGGAGGGATTTAGCCCTAGCTGGGAGAGACAGAGTGGTGCAGACTCCTAGGGTGTCGTTGAATGTGTGGGTCCGCCACTTCTACAACAGGCCCTTTTGCTTCTACCAGGAGTTTGCGAGGGACCAGACTCCGTGGGAGGAGTATACAGAGGTAGGGCTACAGTTTTGGATGTACTCGAGGTACATTTACGCACCGCGAGAGGGGTGGAACCCGCATGGGCTATCGGACGTGACGCACCAGGCGGCCTACTTGGCTTACTGGCTGGTGACGTTACTGGTCCCGCACGAGGAGGATGGCCTACTGTGGGTCAAGCTACTATGGCCAGTGTGCTTGTTGGCTGAGGGACGGCGACTGGCCCTAGCTCATGTAGCGTTGGCTACTATGTACCAGGGGCTTGGCGTACTAGCAGCGCATCCGGCGCCACGAGAGAGGAGCTGGCTTCTGCCGACCCACTACCTAAGAGCGTGGGCCAACCTACTATTTCTAGGGCTGGTGACTCATGGGACCGTGGTGCACTCGGTGGTGCCTTTGCTGTTCAGCTTCACTGGCTAGCCAAATGGGGAGGTTAAGGCACAGCTGGAGGTGGCCAGGAGGGCCTTGTGTTACCTGCCTAGGAGGGGCGAGGAGGGGCTGCCTTTTGACTGTGCCACGAGGGATTCCGGCCTTGTTCTAGTGCCATCGAGTGGAGGGGCGACCAGTGCCCTCCCCTACTAGAGGGAGCCGAATGCATCACTGTACACAGAGTGGGTGATGAGCACCAGACCGACGGTGTTGGTGCTACACCAATCCGTGACGAGTTCCTTGGAGCTGTACTACCCACACAGGTTCGCGAGGAATTCAGCTAAGACCAGGGGATCCTGCTAAACTGGGAGTTTCCTTTGACAAGCTGATAGTACAGAGTCCGGGACACGCACTTGCTGGCTGCAGCATGGTGGGATTTCTAATGCCGCTAGGAGTTGGGGCAGCTGCCGACGTCGGGACTGGGGCACCGAGGGCAGTTCAACGTCCACTACGCCAGGTGGTGGTTTAAGCACAATCACCTATATCGGCAGGAGGCCTCAACGATTAGGAGAGCTATGGAAGGTCATCTTTTGGGGGAGGATCTGCCTCCCATCCCACTGGACGACCAGTACTTGAGGACTCGTGTTGCCCAGATCCATCGAGAAGTGGAGTGGATAGCCCAGCAGTGGCCCCAGAGTGACCGGGGTTCGTTGTCTGGGGGTCGAGGTGGCAATGGGCTGCTAAAGCCCCTGAGGTTGGTGCAGGCAGCGACTGTAGGCACTGTAGCTGGGGCGTCTCGACCGAGGGCCCCGAAGACTTGGTGGGCTCAATTACTAGCCGATTGTGGCTTCGGGAAGAAGGGCTCGCTGGACCGGGTGCTCCTCGTAGGGAGCTTTACTGACACGGCGGCCGATGACTGGAGGCAGCATATCGACCACACGATCGGGTCGACCGGGCCCGTGGAGTTTGTGTCCCATGTTGAGTGTGCCCATACTCTGAGGGACGTTCGAGAGGCAGTCGCGAAGGCTGCCCGGGTGTTGGGGCTAAAGCGGGAGTAGCTGGTTCCTCTTCTGTTGACCCCTTTCGGGGCCTCCGTTGCTTAGTGCGTTGTCTCAACTTCATTATTTTCTGGGGTAGGTGACTGAGGTTGTGTGTAATGCTGTGCTTGTTGATAGGTTCCGCAGCGGAGGGCGATCACCCCTCTAAGGAGACATCCTCAGGGAGCGGAGACGGGGGCCTACAGCCTAGGTGGAAGCGCCCTCGAGTGGATGCTAAGGCGACTGGAGTCGGTGAGTCCTCTAGGGGACCCGGAGCAAGTCGAGGCAGAGCCGACTTTACTTAAGCATCGCATTCACCTCTTTGATCTTGATGGTTTAGTCATGACGACTAACTAACCCTGCCTTGGTGGATTTGTTTCTTGTAGCCCCACTGGGATTGGCATAGAGGTGACCTTCTCGCCCCCTCAGGAGATCGACCCTCTACCTGATGACGGGGTTGAGTGCGAGATAGACGTGGAGGGGTTTGTTCACGTGATGGATGAGACTGCCCGCAATATCGAGACATTCCCAGAGTTCGAGTCATGGAAGGCTTTAGGAGAGGCCCGCTCAGGTGAGGGCTCCTGACAATGGATATATGTTGGCTATGGCTTTGCCCAGTCATGGTCACTGTTATAGCCATTTGTACTGTACAGGGCTGTAGAGGTATAGGGGGTCACAGGCCCTTTGGAGGCACAGTGCGGGGCACCCACACAGCTGGGAGAGCAGACACTGGTAGTGGCCCAAGATAGTACGAGTAAGCATTGGATTGCCGTGAGGGAATTACCTTGCCTTTGTTGTGCTTTTGATGGGCTGGAATTGCTGACTGAGCTTGTGTTGTATGTTCACTAGGTGAGGATGCGGCTACCATTCTGGAGATGATCCAGGAGTTGGCCAGTGCTGGCCCGTCAGTGGTTCTTCTATCATTTGGGGCAAGCCTGAGTAGGTGGCCCCTTTACCTCCACCCGTTGTTGGGGACATAGCAGAAGTACTACCACGGCTACTTTAGAGGATGCCTCCCCCACCTTTGCCCACTATGGTGTCGGCCTGCACCGTGGGACTGGTCGGGTCCTCTAGTGTGGTGCCTTCAGGTATGCGACTGAGCACTTAGCTAATTGTAGTGAGTTTTTTGGTTTGCTTGTTGATGCTAACCTTCCTTTGGTGTTGGTTGTAGGTGCTTCTTCCCATCTGGAGGAGTGTGAGCTCCCCCGTGACACAATCGGGGTACTAGGGGATGAGCCCACTGTTGCAGCTTCGACTGGGGGCAATGAGGAGATCATTGACATCAAGGGGCTTTCTAAAGGGGGCACCCTAGTTGGTGAGTTTCTTGTCTGAAACCCCTAGCTGAAAAGTTATCTTCATATGAGGCTACATTGGGTAGTGACTTGGCTTGGTTCATTGATCTGCAGGCACCCTTGGCTCGCTTGTGTCTGGGAGCTCTTCAGAGACCTCGTCTGGCTCTTCGAGCAGCAGTAGCATGGCGATGGAGAGAGATGATAGTTCAAGCTCGAGCTCTTCCACTTCTGAGGCCTCTTCAGCTAGGGAAGCGGAGATGGAGGCTGCTTTGGAAGGTGTGCGAGGGCTCTCCCCTTCCCATTTAGCCCTTGCTTGAGTTTTATCACCGGATATTGATGCTATCTTGTTATGAACAGGGCTAGCGTCTGGAGAGGAGCACATGTCGAGTCTTGGCGAGAGCAACCAAGGGGAGCCTTCCGACTCACCGTTGGTTACTGCAGACGACTGGATCGGGGCGGACCCTTGCCCTCTCCGACCCCTACGGGAGATGCTGCAGATGTGGGGGAGATGTTGCCCTCACCGACCCCTACCGGTGAGGCCACAGGCGTGGCAAGAGCCACACTGGGTGAGGATTGGGACTTCTTCTCAGGTTTTCCACCATGTCTTGACACGAGAAATTTTGGATGTATCACTTATTTTCCTTTTGTGTTTGGTGGAATTATGCAGGCTTCATTGGTGTGCTGACCAAGGCAGACGACCCTTCCCTCAGCCTGGGGATTGAGTGGCTGACGTCTGCCTCCCTGCCGGAGCCATTACTGGATGCAAGCGTTGGTGCCGCCTTGCTCTAGCGAGCTCGAGGATATCTGCAGGGTGCTCCTCTCCCTTCTGCAGAGGACCTTCGACAATGACTGAGGGAGTGCACCTAGGGCTACCCCACCCTTGGGTTCCCCCAGGAGTTTTGGATGTCTGGGCTGGCCGAGATCTAGGCAGAGTACTTGTGACTCCGCGAGGCTGAGGAGTAGAGGGCCCGAAGGTAGGCGGCCATCCGAGAGGCATAGGGGCAGCGGGACCGGCTCGTGTCTACCATAGCTGAGCAGAAAGGCCATGCAGAGGTAGTCGTGTTGCTTTCCCGAGACCGCGCCGCATATCTAGGTGAGGCAGAGAGCCGAGTTGAGGCCTTGAGGCAGGCCTTGGAGGTGCAGTTGCGAGCTGCGAAGCTCGCTAGCGCTGAGTGGCTGGCTGCTGAGACCACGGCCGAGGCTAGTGTTCAGCTCGTGTCGACATTAAAGGTGGAGCTAGCAGTTGTCGAGTCTCATCTGGCGGCATTGGAGAGGAGCGAGGCTTGGATTTGATTGTATCGCCCCTTTCCCCTCTTTTTTGTTATGCCATTCAGATTGTCTGCACTTTGTTACCCCAAGGGCATGTCTTGGGCTCCTTTCCAGCGTATTAATGGTGATTTATTGGATTTTTGTTATCCCCGCCTTTACCAATTCATAGAACAGACGGCACCTTTGAGAATGTTGGGATATGAATCTTCTTATGAATAGCAAGCATCCAATCAGCCCTTGAAGTTCTGTAATATTCTTAGGCAGAGGCATGTCCATGACGGCCTTTGCTTTATTAGGAACAATCTGAATCTCCCGTTTGCTTACTATAAAGCCCAGCAGCTTCCCTGAAGAGACTCCGAAAACACACTTCTTCGGATTCATCTTAAGCTTGTACTCCCTAGCTCTCTGCAGCACCTTAGCCAGAATAGCAGGGTGTTCTTCTTTTATTCTCGACTTCACCAGAATATCATCCACATAAGCTTCCATATAAATATGCATCATGTCGTGGAATATAGCCATCATCGCCCTCTGATAAGTGGCACCTGCATTCTTTAGACCGAACGGCATAACGACATAGCAATACGTGCCCCAGGGCGTGGTGAAGAAGGTTTTCTCTTGATCTTCCAGAGTGAGACGGATCTGATTATAGCCTGAGTAACCATCCATGAAAGATAATGTTTCGAACCCGACGGTATTATCCACCAAGACGTCTATGTGAGGCAGTGGGAAATTGTCCTTGGGACATGCCTTGTTAAGATCCCCGAAATCAATGCGAATATGCACTTTTCCATCCTTCTTAATAACAGGGACAATATTCGCCACCCACTAAGGATATAGAACAACTGTAATAAATCTGGCCTTGTATAACTTCTCGACTTCTTCCTTTATCCTTAAGGCCATGTGGGGGTGAAATCTTCTTGATCTTTATTTAATAGGTGTTGCCCCTGGTTTAAGCACTAGACGGTGTTCTACCAAGGAGGGGTCAAGACCCGGCATGTCTTCGTAGGACCAGGCAAAAGAATTACTTTACTCCCTTAGGACCTTGATCAAATCTGCTTCAACTACTGGAGGGAGATTAGCGGCAATGATGATGGGCCTGGGATCCTCTTCAGTTCCCAAATTTATTTCTTTCATAGGTTCATCCACTACTGAAGATGGCTCATCGAATCTCTTCATGCCTTGGGCATATAAATCGGTAGTGTCATCTACAACGCTATCCTCAGAATTGACCGTGTCCTTTTCATCCATGACTTAATAGACACCTAGTCCGTCATCAGTCCACACCCTGTCTATTTCCTCATCATCTTCAATCACAATTGTCGTAGCTATGAATTCCAGACATTTTAAGAGAGCACAGAATTGCTGAGCTAAATCTTATAAGAACCTATCAGGAATAGACCCGGAATGACGTGCAAGTGGGTGCAGCTCAGGCTTGGATGGAGTAGACAACGTAGAACATGACCCTACTTCTCTAGACCTAGACCCTACTTCCCTAGACTCGAAAGACCCTACATCTAACCGAGGAGAAAGAAAGCCTACTAGGAGGGAAGAAGCAGGGGTCTCATGCCCCTGGGAAGCTGACAGACAGAAGATAGCGTAATCTTCCACAGAAATCTCCGTTTCAAAATTGACAGTTTTTTTAGATCAGTGGAAATCATACAGCAAGATGAAGAGGAGGAAGGAGGTGGGGGGAGTGCCTGGGGGTAGAGAGTTGGAAAGATAACATCGAAAAAGGGATCGGAGGATCGGAACCACATGTTGGACAAATCGGCAGGAGAGTCGGGTGACCACCTGGACATTAAATCAATCGGCGGGCAGCGCCCGCATGGACAGTTGATAATGAGAAATTCAATTGGCTTCTCTGGCTTAAAGGGAGGCTGGAATGCTGAAGGATTAATAAGAAGAGGTGGGGAACGAGGAATAAAGCTGAGCTGTTGGAGGAGGGTTTTTATTCGGGAAGGAGACCAAGTAAAAAGAATAGGTGAGCTTGCCCTTTCCCATGGACGGTAACCTGGCCTCTTCGGCTTCCACTACACAAGCCGAATCTCCTGATTCTTCTAGCAATCTGGCTCATAGAATAATCTAGAAAACGCTCGGCTGAAGTCGAGCATGTCATCAACTGGCCCCTTCGGCAACAGAGGTGGACCGGCAACTGTGTAAGCTGTGCTTTCCTTTACTGAGTGTGTTGACTATGGCTGTAAAGTTCTGGGCTAGAGGGGACCTCTAATAAAATGTTTGCGGTAGTCCCAGGTAAGTGGCCCTGAGTTGCCCAAAATTAAAAATGTGGACTCTCGATAGCTGAGGCCCCATCTACTCATTTTTCTCCCTTTGGGGACCGGCTTGGTCCGCCCCTGCAGTTGCGCACCGAGGCCTCTCCCCGGTTGATAGCCTAGCTTTAAAATAATGGACCATCCTTTGGAATCGCTGATCTTGGGTGTCTCTTTGATATTAATCGGTGTAATGACGAGCTTGCAGGGTGCATAAGCCCAAGGAAAATCAAGATCCAACATAGAAATAACAGGCTGACTGTTGGGCCACAAAGTAGGCAAAATCATCTCTGATATAGCCTTTGCTGACTAAACTGTGGATAAACTTTTCACTTTAACCACCCTTCCTTGAAAAGGGAACTTGAGCACTGATGCGCGGTAGATGGTATGACACTAAGAGTATCAATCCACGGATGTCCCAAAATAGCCTTGAACATAGGGTCAATGTCCAATATATAAAATTTAATGGGAATGGTGAGAGGCCCAAGCTCAGCTTGAATGGTGACAACCCCGTGACATGATCTCCTTGAATTGTCATAAGCTGCTATGGTAGTCAGGGTAGGGCGTAGGAGTTCTTCTGCTTTTCTGTCGACTCTGAGCTGTCAACAACCTCTGCCTGATCAGACGAACCACATCTGCACACTGCTGCACCATGTCAGGTCCTGTCAAAAGTCTGCCGTCGGCATCAAACCAGTTCAAGGGAGTACGACAAGGATGACCATAAAGTGCTTCATTAGGAGCCATGCCGATGCTGCAGTGAAAACTATTATTATAAGCAAACTCAACTAGTGGCAAGTGCAAACTCAACTATTGTGCGGCCCGGTAGGGTCCGCCTAACCTTCCCTTGGGTGGTCGGGTTCCAACTATTCATCCTTCTTCGTGTGTTGAGCGGCCAACTTTTAGCCGTTCATCCCTGTGAGCGGCCCGTGCTGCTCCGTTCATCTCGGTTGACTGCGAGTCAACAGTTTTATGTCAGTCGCGTTAGGCGGTTTGGTCAAGACCATTTTGACCGACACTGTAGTAAGTCGGTTCGAGTCAGTGGTTTGGTCAAAATCGTTTTGACTGGGACTCTGGTTGGTCGGTTGGCATGAACGGCTAGGCCCTAACCGTTCATCTCCTTGGGCGGTTCGACCCTGACCGTCCATCCCCCGTAGTGTTTTCGGGTCTGTCCCTTGAGCGGACTGTCTTGAGCCGTTCAATGCTTTGGACGGCGAATGGCTATCCATTCATCCCCCTGAACAGCTAGGGGCGTTCCGTTCATCTATCGCTGTATGGTTTTCCCCAGACCGTTCATCCCCGTGAGCGGCTGTGTGGTGATCGCCCATGTGGTTTGGGCTGTTGAGCTTTCCGTGCTCGCGTGAGTGTCGTGTTGGACTCCGGTCGACTCGGTCGTGACCCAGTGATCGACTTTCGGTCTCGTGCATGTCCCGGACACCCTGGAGGTTTCGTGTCCGTATTTTGAGATGTCCATGGGTTCCGTGTTACCGTGGCTTCAGACCTAGGGACTAGGCTAGGTCGACGGTGTTGTACCGTCACGTTCAACGGTCTTGACCCCCAGTCTCGTGACTCAAGGACCGTTGGGTTAATAGGACTAGTTTGTTGTCCAGAGTTTGGTGGTCTCGAGCCACCGGTTACTTCGTGTCACCCGCGATGGGTGCGTGTGTGGCTTTCTGTGTTCACGTCAGTGACCCTCCACTAGTCGCAGCCTTCTTACGGCACGTGCGTACTGACCCACCCGGGAGTGGTGAAGCGACATACCCGAGTTAGACGGTGAGTAGGCTGGTTACCATAGGGCCCCCACGTACAGCCGAGTCCGGGCTTAGGGGGAAATACTAGCTAGAGGACAGGCCTAGGGCGTATGGTCTGAGTGTACACACGGGGCTGAGGGTTTCAGACCCGCGCTGACGAGCGCGACCTCAGCTAGTCCTTATTTTATGGTACTTCTGGTTACTGAGTGTGTCTTTGTCTCCGCCTGGGCCGTTGTAGCTAGACACTTGTGACGCGTCAGGGGACGCATCTGGTCGTTCTTCTAGTGGGTGGTGCTCCTATCTACTGGCAGGTCTGGACTCGAGTTTCATCAGGCCGAGATTCAGTAGCACGGTACTGTTAGAGTAAACATCTTTTCCATTTATTTATTAAAACTTGTTGGTTCTACCGTACTCCTGTTGGGTAGAGATACCTTCCAGCTTTCTTGCTTTCCTGCCTTATTTTTTGTGCGAGGTGGGGGTCCGCGGGATCCCTACTGAGCTAATGAAATGAGGCTCACTCCTGCTTTTTAGGTGAGGTGGGGTCGTCGCGGGACACGATGAGTTTTCAGCGTGGTTCTAGTAGCCGAGGTCAGTGCCAGTTGCCGGAGCCGGGGTATGCCCCGTGTACTTGTACTTTCCTTTCGTACTGGTACCTTTCTTTTGGTTGACTGTACTTATATTTAGACATGAGATGTATTGGACCTCGTAGTAGTTTAATTATTAATTTAATTTCTACATCATTATTTAGTTGATCATTGTGCTATCTCTGTGGTTATTTTAGCTTCTTACGTACCCTCACACCATCCTTTATCTCTTCCCAGTCTTCGGGCTCGTGGGAGACGGGCTGAGATTCGAGTCGCGTCGATTTCTTTCTAGTACTCGGATCCCGGGTCGACACACCACAAGTCATTAGTTTCTACATGAAAATTGACAGAAGAAGAAGATATATTTAACGAAAAGTTGTCTGAAACATTGAGTACAAATAAACCATTATACAAATATCCTTTTCCTACAAAGTTTCCATCCTAAATGATTACAACCTTATTAGACTTAAATATAAGTTCATAGTCATGCTGCACAAATAAAGACTTACTAAGTAAGTTCTTCCTGACATTTGGTACATGCTGCCCTTTGTAGAGGCTTAAAGTCTTCCCCGAAGTAAGATTCAGGTCAACACGTCATTCACCCTCTACTCTGACTGCAGTGGAGTTGTCCATTGTCACACTCCTATGTTCGAAGCTCTGATAAAAAGATAACAAAACTCTATCTTAGCAGACATGGACATTCATTCCCATATCTACTAACCAATCAGTTAGTAGACATGTCACATGAATTTTAGGATTAAAGGAAATAAACATTTCATCAGAGGTGGAGTCAATAGTCAACACATTGAGTTGTTGATTAGTTGCATCAGACTTCTTTCCTTTATAGGGTTTATTATTTATCTTTTCTTTCAAAGCACCTACAACTTTTATGTCATGGCCCTCCACACACATAACATGTAATGTTATCCAATTCCTTCTTGATCTTTTGTTGTTCAAATGCCCTGATGTCAAGGGTGTTTGCTTCTTTAGGTGCTTGGCGCCGCTCTACTACCTTTGCTTTCTGTACAGTGGCAGTGGTTGATGTAGGGGTAGGTCTCGTCAAGAAGACTTCTACTTCAGCCACTACATTGTTTAAGCGGTCAAACGACCGAATTTTCATGCCAATCATCTTTTTCAGTACCTCTCTCCTGAGGTTCTGTTTACAAATCTGTACAACATCCTCCTGATGCAGGGGGCACTTGCATCTCATTCCGAGGTTTCTCCACCTCTTGATGTATTGAAGGGCTATTTCACCTGTCCTTTACCTTGTCGAGTAGAGCTCAACCGCCGTGACCTCCCTCTTGGTGACGTGAAATCTTTCTCTGAATTTCTTTTGCATATCCGGCTAGTCGCTGATCGGCCCGATCGGGAGGCTGGAATACCATTCAAATGCGAGCCCCGTCAGCGAGGACCCAAAAAACTTCAGCAAATATGACTCGTCTGTCGCTAGGTCACCCATGACGGTCATGTAGTATGCGACATGTTCCTTTGGGGATCCCTTCCCGTTGAACTTGTCGAACTTGGGTGGCTTGCTAATCCCTGGAGGGAGCCGCTTGGCTGCATGGTGTGGCGGGTATGGCAACCGATAGGTATCAAATGTGACATAGTCACCTTCACTTCACTCGGCGAGCTTCAGCTCAATCATTCTTCCCACCATCAGCTTGTTGACAATGGTCGGATTGACCAGCTCCGGGTAGAAGTGTGCCAGCTACAAGTAAGGAGTGACCAAAGTGGTCACCTGCGGAGGAGGCCACACCAATGGAGGCGGCTGGTGCACTTGTGGCAGAATTGGCAGCATCAGCAGCTGAGGTGGATGTTGTTGGGTGGTCGCCTAGCTGAGCTCTACCGACTAGGGTAGGGCGTATAGTGGTGGGAAGTCACACGGGTTGATGCCTCCCCGCGACGACTCAGCTTGTATTTCAGCATGCTTGGAGGCTGAGGCTTGCTCCGTCTTCTCCATCAACTGTTTCTTTAGAAGTTCTATTTCCTGTTGATATTTCTAGAGCAGCATCAGCACTGAGGGCTCCATGGCTTCTATGTTGGGGATGGCTTCTATTGTCTCCCCTGAAGCTCCTTTAGATGAGATGTTTAGCAACACCTCCTCCTCTTTAGCTGTCACCACATTTGCTGTGAGGGTTGTGACTTCTTCAGACAATATTTGTTCTCTTTTTGCCACTTTCAGCATTTCTTTTGCGACTTCAGTTCTTCTGGTGTTTGGCCCTAGCCTTTTGACTAACCGAGCCAATTCATGGGGGTGCTCAGGCAGACCTCCATATTTATCAGCCACTCCGGCCATATTGCAGGTGAAAACTCGCATGCACTTCCTCTATCGATGAACCTTCCTCCTTGCATGACCAGGAAATGTTAGCCTCTCGAACACAGAGACTCTTCTTTTCTCCACCTACTGGAGAGCAGCTTCATCGACTTCGAACTCCAAGCCGTCTTCATATCCATTGTCGTCAACCGACAACATCATTCTTCTTTCTTCTTCTTCTTCAACTCCCATTGGTGGGCAGTCATCTTCTTCTGCCATGGCTGCTTGCAACAGCTGCTGTTGGCCTAGTGAGGGGTTGCCCATACCCCTGAAATAATTTCTGACCATGCTGGCCATTTCTTCCTGCCCTAGTCCCTGGTGCAGGACTCGAGATAGTTGTCTGCGTCCCCTAGGAGGGATGTAAGCTAGCCGAGCTCTTCCGGCAAGTTGCTCAAATCTTCTCCCCACTGTGGGGATATCGGCTTGTCGGGCACATGCCCTGAAGCCTATACGGCATGGAGGGTCCATGACCATTTCTTCTCTTCTTGGGGCCACGCCCCTCTCATTCTTCTTCCTCATTTCAACATACTCGAGATGGCGATAGATAGGAGCCTCTTGGCGGACAGGCTGGACCTTCTTAGGGACCCACGCCTGCTTGAATTTCTTTGGCCGTGGGGCCAACTCTTTTCGGCCTCGGTGACCTTCTTCTTTCCTCTCAGCTCTCATTCCGAAAAGGGCCTAGAAGGAGTTGCGGGTTGGCACAGTAGTGACTACCCGATCTGGGATAGCTTGGGCGTCACGACCGTCCAAGAAAACTCGGACACCCCCAATGAGTACAGATTTCCTAGACGTGGAGAGACGCCCAGTAGCAGTGGTGGCAGTATTCCTATGGACGCTCTTCTGTTGACGTCCTTCGGGCTTCTTGTTGTGGATGGGGCGAGCCCCATGAGCGATGTGATGCACCAGGCAGCTAGCGACCTGGATTGGGCCTTTTAGTGGGTCTGCATGGTGTCGGGCCTCTAAGATGTTACTCTTCTTGTCAGTATTCTCCCCGCTGGCCTCCAGGGACTCCACTTGCAGCAAGTCGGTGAAGGCTAGCCCCAAAAAGTTACAGAAGCCTACAGCAGGTGGGAATGCACCGAAGACAGTGGGTACCACCAAGTACCCATGCGTAGTGTGGCCGGCAATGACTACGGGGCCGAATGTAAGAGCAGCAAGTCTTGACGACATTATCGTTTAATGCTATAAATAGGCAAACAATAAGTATTTTTGGGGAGGGCCCGGGGAGGCATCCCATCTTGGCAAAGAGAAGAAGAGAGGCTTGGTCCCACCAGGCGTGCCAAACTAGGTGGAACGATTTTTTAAAAATATTGTTTCTTTATTCATGTAGGCCCGGGTCATTGCACTAGTTTTCAAACCTCACAGCCACACCTCCCACACTGCCCATCTCAAGGCCTCAGAATGAACAGCTCCTTATAATCACCAATGGCCAAAGAGGTGACCGGAACCCCCAAGGGGGGGAGAGAAGTGAGGTGACCATATCCCATTGACTTGTTCACCCCAGAGGGAATCCTTTGCTGGCCTTAGGCCTAGGCTACGGGTATTTCACCCCCGGACAGGATGCAAGCCTACTGACTCCGCTGCCTGGGTTCTCGCAGGAGGCTGACCCCACTGTTGTTGTCCACCCCAGAGGTGGTTCACCCCGCTACTGCTGGCAGGTTTCACTTGGAGGTCTGCTGCTGGGCTGAAGTGTTGGCCTGCCTGTTGGAGGTTTCACCCCGGAGATTCCTGTGATGTCTCGCCCCGGAGGTGATGCAAGTCTGCTGCTGCTGCTAGCAGGTCTCGCCCCGGAGGTGATGCAGGTCTGTTGTCCCCGCTGGGAGGGATGAGGTGCCTGCAGCTTCACCGCGGCTGCTATATGCTCAGAGGTAGAGGAAGGACTTGCCTCACTGCTGCAGGGTCTAAGCCATTGCTATTTTATCACACAGGCAGTGGTGGAGGGTCTGCCTCACTGCTGTAGATCTGCCTGGACCCTACTGCCACGGCGGTCCATCCCACTATGATGCTATTCACCTCAGACAAGAAGGTTGCTTCACCCCTTTCTATAGTGGTGAGCTTAAGCAATAATCCACTTTACATGTAGGTAGGCAAAAATTATTGCCAACAAATGACCCCCACGGAGCGTTTGTCAAAGTCGGAGGTGGAGGCAGACGGTCCGTGCCCTCCATCGTCATTTCTTTTGTTTTGCTTCTGAGTCTTCATGACATGGGGAGATCATTGTAGGACTGCACCTCACTGCTTCGTTGCTTTCCAGAAAGCTGAGAGTTGATGCATGCTTGTCTCAATGAGACCCACCAATCTAGAAGTAATGTAGGCCTACCTCGGCGAGGCACTTTGACCTGAAGTTGATGTCGACCAACCCTTAGGGTATACTGGCCAAAGCCAATGTACATCACCCCCTAGGGCGTGTTGGCCTGAAATTGGATGCTGGCCAATCTTTGGGGATGCATTAGCCAAAGTTGATGCGAACCGGCCCTTAGGGCATATTGGTCCAATGTTGATGCAGGCCTGCCTCGGAGAGGCTTGCTGGCCTGTAGTTGATGTAGGCCTGCCTCGACGAGGCTCTTTGGCCCGGAGTTGATATAGGCCTACTTCTGAGAGACTTGTTGGCCTAGAGGGTTGATGTGGACCAGCCCTTAGGGCATATTGATCCAAAGTAGATGCGGCCTGCCTCGGCGAGGCTTGTTGGCCCGAAATTGATGTAGGCCTGTCTCAAAGAGGCACATCCATCTAAATCGTCGTTGATTGACTGTTAAGTTGTGATAACCGAAGACTGACATTGGTCGACCCTTGGGGATGCGTTGGCCAAAATTCGTCGTGTTGGCTAACCGCTGAGGTGTCATTGAAGATGTGTCTGCTGAGCACTGAGGTGTGTAGCCGAACATGTTGATATGTCGGCTGACCATTGGGATGTCGCCAAAGATATGTCGGCCATGCATGGGCTGAGGCAAATACCATCTAGTGTAGACTTGAGCAGAACACTACCCTGGGCAAGGGCGTTGTAACTTGTACATCAAAATTCTGTACATTTTATTTTGCTTCGAAAGGGCACCCATTGGGTTCTGTCTCCTTTCTTTGTTTTAGCTAAAGCTGGTGAGGCTTCATGGCTGTCTCAAAGTTTCTTGGCTCTTAGGATGGAGTAGCCGAATGATCCTCAACTTGGTGTAGCATTCCTAAATGCATGCATTTGGTCTCCTTCAGGACGCCTGGATGACTGAGCTTGCGTCTTTATGGGAGGAGTTCGCCCGCCTTCACGCTATTCAGGAGCATAGGCCGGGGACTCAGTTGATGATTCAGCAGGAGGATCAGCAGTTTTGCAGACTTCGGGCGACCCAGGTCGAGTTGGGCGCCCAGGTCGAGGCCACTTATGAGCGCGAGCAGGTGGCCTCCCACAGAGTGGAGGAGCTTTTGTGAGAGGTCCAGAAAACCGAAGAGGAGCGCAGTCTTGCGCGTGCTGATGTAGACTCTTCGCCGTAGGCTCGAGGGGCTCCAGGAGCTTTTGCGAGAGGTCCGAGAGACCGAGGAGCGCAGTCTTGCGCGTGCCGATATAAACTCTCCGCCGTAAGAGCGAGGGGCTCCAGGAGCTTTGCAGAGTGAGACACGCCTTGCTGACCTGAGGAGGGACGAGTCTGGTGCTTGATGGGCTTTGGTACATACTTGTACACAGGGCTTTTGTGCTTTGCCCATTCTTGTTTTGGTTGCCCCGAGGGCTTGTCTCGGGCTCCTGTCTTCGATGACATCGATGAATGAAGGACATAGCTCAACATCTTTTGCTTCTATCCTCTTGCATGTATGTTTTTTTTTTGTCACTTTACCAACCCTACCGCCCTTTCGAGTTTTCGCCAAGACTGGCCCCCTTTAGTTTTTTCCAGTGCGCCCTTGCGGGTTTTCACACTGAGGGGTACCCATTTTTGCCTAAGGTGTCCTTTTGGATTTTCACCCTAGGCGGGTTAAAACCTAGTGCACATGGGAAAAGTGCAAAGGGTAAGGTCAGTGCACGTACAGGCAAGGTCAGTGCACATACGAGCAAGGGCGTTGACGCAGTGATACTTCAACACACTTGGCAAACAGGAATTATCAGCTTCAAGTTGCTATCATTTAAAACAAAGCACTTGAAAAACACAGTGATTTATGCAGTGTCATCATCATCAAAATAATAGGAAGCACAACAAGTTTCACTAAACCTTAATTGTGCATATGTTTATGAGATTGACTGACCATGACTTCTAAATGTAGCGAGCCGAGGGGTCCCAGCGTCAGGGGTCTGACGCACCATCTTCTTCCTCCCAGCCACCCGCGGATCGTGTCGAGCAGGATGCAGAGTTCACCAGGATGGTGGCACGGGCTGAGGAGGCCAAGGCCGCTCTTGTCGAGAGCGTAAGTAAACAGCTACACTTTCTCCTTGTTAAATATGATTATGAAATGCAATTAACTAATCATGATGCGTGCATGCAGACGATCGATCTGACAGCAGCGCTGAGTGAGATCACTTGGCTGACAGAGGAGATGGAGTGCAGTCACCCGACGGACGCGATAGAGATGGTGCTTCTCCATACGGAGCTGGAGCGCAGTCGGGCTGAGGCATCAGCAGACGGTTACCTAGCTGAGGCAAAGCACTCCTGTGTAGAGGCAGAGCGGGCTCGAATAGAGGAAGTTGAGCTGAGGGGGGAGTTGCGGGCATTTGAGAAGATGAGCCAGAGATCGGAGCACAGTGGGGCTCCGAGCGGTAGCACGCACGGCACGCATAGCTCCTTCAGAGGATACTTCTTGAGTTCCTCCGGCCACCGGAGGAACGAGGGGGAGGAGGGGCGCCGTCAGCACCAGGAGGAGATGAGCTCTGTGATGGCCCTGCCATCGAAGAGGCACGAGGGGATGGACGACAGTGGAGGCCCAGAGAGATAGGCCTTATGTACCCTATGACGTGACTTATGTACATATGGATGCAATGATATGATGGTGATATGACATTGTTGGTGGTTTTGAATATCTTGACTCTAACTGACTAACAACGAATCCTATGCTGACACGGGTGAGTGAGAGAGAGAGACGAAAAAGCCTTGAGTGGAATGATGCAAAGAAGGCAAAACCAAGGCAGCAGTGATGTGACACAATCCCTTAGACCAAGTTTCACAAGCAATCAAACCGAATGGTGGATACACTCAAGTGGGCTCACCCGTGAGGTGCACACCCGGGTCCATAGGTGGACTGGCGATGGGGGATGAGGGTCCGAGGTTGGACCTTGAGATTCCAGGGGTTTGGTTAGCTTGGGACTAAACCCCTAAGGTTCTAGGATGCTCGATTCGACGGGTGGCCAGCACGTCGAGGGCGTGGGGTGTAGGGCCACTCTCACAACTCGCTCCGCGGTGGCACTCGATTTGGTGGATTCTAGATCGGACAGTCGCTCATCGTTCGACGGGCAATTGAAAGTAATAATAAGCCAGCAAAGATAATGCTACCAGTAGAGGAGAGTGATCAGGAGCTCACCTGATCGGCGTGAAGACGCCGATCCCAACCGGAGATGAGGCGAGCGGGGAAGCGTGGGTATTTCCCGCACGCTGCGTCGATGAAACTTGGATCGCTAACTTGCTAATACATGCACTACACCCTCACAGAGGGGGTGGATTAGGGGTAGGGAGAATCAAATTACAACCAAAACTACCTCCACACAGGGAGGAGCGGTAAGCCGGTCAGGCAGGGAAGGGAAAAGCCAAAATGAGACCGAACGGGTGGGCGACGTTGGTTCTGCCCGCTCTCTGGGACAGCGGACAGATGGTTGGAGTTGTTGCTGCTGCGGCGGCTCCCGAATTTTGCCGATGATGATACCAGTTGAAAAATCTTCATAGATGACTCAGGATAATGTCTGAATTTTGCCAAATTCCCTAGTCGCCGGTGCTGGTCGGCGACAGGCCACAAACAGGGTCCCTGAGTTCTGATTTGGACAGCAGAGGGGCCTCAGTAGTAGGAAGAAGAGGCCGCCACGAGTGCTCCCGAACTCTGATTTGAGCGTGGCTAGAGTTGCTGGAACCATCATCGAGTACTCTTCGAAACGACACCTGTGGGAATGCCGGCGGAGGTCGGAGCAGGCCGGACCAGCCCGAACAGTGAACATGTGTCTTTTCAATCCAGGAGCTGACAGAACAGAGCACCAGGGGGAGAAAATTTAGAAAATGTGTTTCTGGATGCCGAACAGGATGCCGCTTTTTGGTGATGGAAGATGACTTGTGGTAGAAGCTCTCGGCCAAGTGGCGCCTCCAGAAGATGAGGGTTGTGGCCGTGGGAGCCCCTGGAAGTCGCTTTAGGTTGCTGTCCAGACTTATTCTGTGGAGTCGGAGAAGAACGGCTCTCCTAGGCAGCTCAGACCTCGGACGGATGTGAGACCACCTTGCCTGTGAAGCTGCTTGGACGAGCTTTCCAGAAATATGTAATACACCACCTGAAGATCCGTGATGGCTCCGAAGCAGGCTCTGCAACTTGGAGGTCCACTGCTGCTGCTGCAGATTGGGTAGCAGGGGAGATAGGAAGGAACAAAGGAGGGATTAGGGGGGAGAGTAACTGATGGGAGATGGAGCTAGGGCCTTCCCTAGTGTGAGGGGGATGGAGGAGGAGGGCTGTGGCCAGGGGGGGTTTATGAGGGCATCATTTATCCCCTCCACATTTTTCGAAGTTCGGATAGATCGTCATCATGTACCATCGTGTTCTTCACATTTCTTTGAGTCATGGCATGTAATTGTTAAATACCTCCGGTTGGTCAAGACCATAGCGCAGTAGTTCAAGGGTTTTGAGGTAGTCCGAATAGCCTGGGAACAAAATTCCTGAGCAGACGCCCTCTCTCGATTGGCTTCCTCTCTTGACCCCGAGGGTACTCGCTCAGTCCTTCTCGAAGAGCTCGAGCGACCGAGCATCAATTCGAAGCTCATGGATGTTGACTCGGCCTCCCCGAGCGACTGGCGTACCCCCTATCTGTCGTGGTTCTGGGATTCTCAAGAGCCCCCCGACCCTCGAGAGGCCCAAAGATTGAAATACCAAGTTCAGCGATTCATCATATTGGATGACACTCTCTACTGAAGATCCTTCTCCGGTCCTCTTCTAAAATGCATCAGTACCGACGCAGGCAGGCGAGCAATTCAAGAGGTCCATGAAGGCTTATGCGGGGCGCAGCAAGGAGGAAGGTCGCTCACCGGGATCTTGCTTCGGTAGGGTTACTGGTGGCCCACTCTACAGCGCGACTGCTCGGCCTACGTATAGCAGTGTGACCGATGCCAACAATTTGACCACTTGGTCCATCAGCCGACAACAGAGCTCGTCATCCTAGACAAGCCTTATCCTTTCACTCGGTGGGGGATCAACATCCTTCGGCCATTCCCTATGGCTCAGGCCCAGAAAAAGTTTATCATCGTCGCCATCGACTACTTCACCAAGTGGATCGAAGCCGAAGCTACAGTGAGGATCACCGAGACAGTCGTGTGGAGTTTCATCTGGAAGTCGATCATTTGTCGTTACGGCATCCCCCGAGTGATAGTGAGCGATAATGGTCGGCAATTTGATTCTCATTATTTTCAAGACAGATGTGCCGACCTAAGCATCCGCAATCACTTCACTTCGATCGCCCACCCTTAGGCTAACGAGCTGGTCGAAAATGCCAATAAGGCTATCTTAAAAGGCATCAAGACTAGGCTCGACAAAGCTAAGGGCAGCTGGCTCGAGGAATTGCCAAATGTACTTTGGTCGCACAGAACGACTCCCAGAATGACAACCGGTGAGAGTCCCTTTCAGCTGGTGTACGGCACCGAGGCTGTGATCTCGTTGGAGATTGGCAACCCCTCCCTTCGAGTCATCTATTTCTCACCCGAGGTAAACGATCATAAACTGTTCGAGAACCTCGACCTAGCAGATGAAGTCTAAGAGATTGCCAGCATGCGAGTAACGGAATATCAACGTCACCTCACTCGATACTACAATGCCAAAGTCTGAGACAGACACTTCCAGCCGGGAGACTTCGTCCTCAGAAAAGCCAAAGCTTCTCGACCACTTGAGGCGGCGGGCAAACTATCCCCCAATTGGAAAGGCCCCTACCGAGTGGTTGAGATGCTCGGGAATGGAGCATACTGGCTATCAACTATGGAAGGAGAACCTATCCCTAGGACGTGGAACGCAACTACACTACGCAAGTTCTACTTCTGAACACTCCAGTCATGTAAGCAGCACGAAATAAAATAAATATTCCCTTCCTCTCTTATTAAAAAGACTATTTGTACATCTGAAAGGCAATAGCCGATACAATACATGTCAAATACAATACATGTCAAAAAAGTAAAAATCCATCTGGTACTACCGCACGAGCCCATCGCTCGGCTGATTCGGTTAGCCCTCCTGCGCCTGGCCACTGACTCTGCCTTGTGTAGAAACTAGCTCGGATAAAGGATGGTCAACTTGTTGGCTCAGGTAGCTCGCGAGAAAGGTTACAGAGGGATTGGAGAGGAAGAGGAAGGCTACCTTCCAAGTTGCCAATGACGTGGAAGAGGAAGCCAACTCATCGCAGGGATGTCTAGAGGCATCCCGCAAAGAGTCAAAGAAGTGAAAAGAGAAGAGCAGGAGTGGGAGAAAGAGACTGCTCTCCCAAAAAACCACCACCGATAGGATCGACAGTGGGAAAGATCCAGAAGATGAAGAGGGAGCTATCTACCAACCCTTTGGTAGAAACCCCTCCAAAAAAAGGGGGGGGAGAGACAGAAGGAGGAGCCGGGATGGGAGGTAGGAAGAGAGGAGGCAGAGATCGTTTCTATGGACGGGAAGTCCCATGGGAAGAGGGAATAAGAAAGGAGGGGCTGGGTGTATCACGCTCAACCCTCTCCCCCCCAGCACTGCCAGAACTGATAAAGGAAGGCAACGTGCTTCCACACGTCGAACCCCCTTCAGACCTGCCCGCCGGCCATCGAACTCCCTTCAAACCCAAAGCAGTGAAAACTCTCCACCTTTTGCCGTCTACACTTTCACCTTCCGGAATGTCTTCCATGCTTCGACCTGACGGCACAATGCTTCGTGGAAAAGGAGGGAGGAAAGACTGTCAGGGAAGGCCCTAAGCGATGGAGAGGTAGAGACGCCCTTTAGACCTTTTATAGGCGAAGGGAGGCTACTTACCTTAAATGATTCTCCCCTCAAAAACACGTTGAAGGGGCCTTTCCCTACGAATGGTCACCTTAGCCTCCTAAGTTCCTCCTACCAGGATACACGAAGCGGTCGGGCATTTAAAGCATGAGAAAATGGAAAGACACCCTGTCAGACGCCTGCCCAACTAGCGTGCAAGAGATATGCATGAAAAATCGGTACTTTTAAACTACTAAAGATACGGTGGTCAAACCATGGTAAAGGCCTGCACAAATGGGCAAGTCTAGATTACGATGCCACTGCCTTACATTTTTGGTTCTTTCAAAAGTGGAACAACTCAGCAAATAACAATACCCAAATCTGTAATTTGTCATTAACACTTCGTAAAAGGGAGCCCAAGACATGCCCTTGGGGTAACAAAAAGATGTACAATCCGGATTACAAAAAAGGGGAAGGGGAAGTGATACGATCACGGTCCAGCCTCACTCCCCTCCAACTCCGTCAGGTTGGAGTCCATAGCCACCAGCTCTGCCTCCAAGGTCGACGCAAGCTGAACGCTGGCCTCGGCTCTGGTGTCGATAGCCCGCCACTCGACCTCAGCGAGCTCCACGGCTCGTCGCTGCTCCTCTAAGGCCTTCTGCAAGGCCTCAGCCATGCTCGTCGCCTCTCTCAGCTGCCGGGCATGGTCCTAAGTGAGAGACACAGCTACGTCGGTGAGTCTCCTCTGCTCGGTCGCCACTGACGCAAGCTGAGCGCACTGCTCCTGCGCCTCCTGGATGGCTGCCAGTCACTGTGCCCGCTACTCTTGAGCCGCCAGAAGCCGCAGGTACTCTGCCCAGATGTCAGCCAAGCCAGACATCCAAAGCTCTCGTGAGAAGCCGAGGCCGTGGTAGCCCTGAGTGCAGTCCCTCAACTGCTGCCTAAGCTCCTCCGGATAAGGTAGGGGATCGCCTCCCAGGTAGCCGCGGGCTCGCTGAAGCAGGGCCGCACCCACGCTCGCGTCCAGTAGTGGCTCTGGCGGACAAGGGCACGTAGGCCACTCAACCCCCAGGTCCAGGGAAGAGTGGCCCATCTCAGCCAGTACACCAGGAGGACTTGCACAATCCCACCAAACACAAAGGCGAGTCAGCAACACCCGGGGCTTCCTTGTGACAAGACAAGGTGAAAAACCTGAGAAAGCTTTTGATCCTCACCCAGCATGGCTCTCGTCGTGCCTGTGGTATCTCTGCTAGAGGTTGGTGAGGACAACCTCTCCTCCACATCCTCGGCATTCCCCGCTGGGGTCGAGGAGGGCGGAGGCTCTTCCATGATCTGGTAGCCCCCGGTGCATGGGTGGCTCTTCCTAGTCATCCTCAATAGGAGCCGACACGCACTCCCCCTCAGACCCCAGCCCTGGTCATAACACAATGGCGTCAATACCCAGCTATAAACTCTAAACGAGAACCGATAGGGTGGGGGAAGGATTTCTATATACCTTCTAGAGCCGCCTCCATTTCAGCATCCCTAGCGGAAGAGGCCTTAGAGGAAGAAGAGCCCGAGCCCGAGCTCTCATCAATCTCCATCACCTCATTGCCACTGCTTGAAGAGCCGGATGGGGTCTCTGAAGAACCCCCAAGCGTGGGCAAATCAGGGGCACCTGCACACCAAGAAGCCAAGTCAGGCTATTATAAACTCTAGTTTCAAGTAAAGACAACTCCCTAGCCGAGGATGTTGGACAAGAAGCTCACTAGCAGGGGTGTTCCCTTCAGAAATCCCCTCAATGTTGATGAGCTCCTCGTCGCCTTTAGTGGAGGTCCCAGCAGCGGGCTTATCCCCTGCTACACCGATCGTGTCACGAGGGAGCTCTCCCTCCTCCAGAGGGGAAGAGGTACCTGCAATCGACATCAATAGAAGCTCAGCATGGGTGGGTAAAGCAAATGAATCCCCCATAAAATCATTAAGTGCTCAGTTGCATACTAGACGATCCCACACTGGAGGACTCCACCAGTCCCACTGTGCAAGCCGATACCACGGTAGGCACAGGTGGAAGAGGAAGCTTTCCCAATAGCTGTGGTAGTCCACCCAGCATGCCCTCGACAGTGGGTGGGGGCACGGACCCCACCTGCCCGGACTCACCCTCAAAGGATGGCAGGGCCACCAAGGGGCCAGCGTTCACCAGGTCCTCAATCATCTCCAAGGCCGCAGCTGCCTCCTCACCTACCAAGCGAGTAACGCAAACCCAATCAGTAAGGCTAGCTCACCAAGAAGCGCAACAATAATGGGGGGGATCCCCTCAACTGCAACTAGACACTTACCCTAGCAACCGCTAGTCACCATGGGTGCTGGCTCTTCGGCCTGTCCAGGTCCTTCACCCAGTGTCTTAGTTGGGGCCTTGGTCCCTGATGCCTCTGCCTCCACTGCATAATCTAGATGGTCATGTTAACAGCCAGAGTCAAACCAAAGCCACGGCATACGCCCAAGGTTAGAGGCTCTTACTTGCACGAGTTCCCTCCACACCTTGCCACGACTCGAAGTTGGGGAACTCCTCCATGCTAAGGGGGGATTTGCTCAGCAAGCACATAAGCCCCTCCATGTCAATCTCACCCTCAACCCCTCCTCAGACGGAGGGTCCACCTCTCGAGGGGCCGAAAAAGTCACCTCTGCACCGCCCTCCAGCGGAGCTGCAAAATACAAATCCAGCAAAACAAGATTAGCCAACTACCCTGGCTAAACCAAGCAAGGGCAAAGGGGTCGAAGCGACACTTACTCGAGGCCATCTCTGCCTCAACTTGCTCTTCAGCCTCGAGTCCCTCAGAGGACCCATCGGCCTCAGCCGCTGCAACCTCTACACGAGGATGTTTCCACCTAGGCTACAGGCCTCCATCCCCACTCCCTGAGGATGTCTCTGTGGAGGGCTGATCCCCCTCTGCCACAGAACCTGTCAACAAACATAGCATTATGCAATGCCCCAGTTGCGCACCAAAAAATAACAAAGTAAAGATGGGACGTGCTAAAAGAAAGAACCTTACCTGAAGCCCCAAAGATCCACACCCATGAGTAATAGACTGTCATACGAGATAACATCGGGGCCGCTCCCATTATCCACTAGAATATGTCAGATAGCATATTGGTTGATGGTGGCCAAGACCACCAAAGCATCAGAGTGAGGAGTGGTTACACCACCTAAGTCATCGTCTGAAAAGACGATGGAGTCTTTGATGTGTCCCTCGGTGGAAGCTTCCCGCCGGTTGCTGTCGCCTCGCTCTGTGGTGTTGATGGCTACTACGTACTATCGACACCTTCTAGAGCTGTCTCCACCTGAGGCCAGCCCCCCAGAGATCATCATGATCTCCTTCCCATTGGGTCAGTTGTCGAGGGGCGGAGGTGTCCGCTCATGCTGTCGCTTCTCCGTGGCCTTGGCAACAAACTTATCGAGGACTCCTCGCCAGATGAGGTCCTCGATGGCATCCTTCAAGTTGATACAGTCGGCCATGTCATGGCTGTGGTCACGGTGGAAGTGACAGCACTTCCCCTTTCTCCTCATACTTGGATCCAACTTCATCTTGGGAGGCCACTTGAGGAATGGTTCCTCGTGGATCTCCATGAGGATTTGATCTGAAGGGGCCATCAGGGGCATGTAGTTGTAGTAATTGCCCCTTTCCTTATTCTCTGAGTGGTCACGATGATCTCGGTCCCGTCGCTCCCGCTTACTCTGCCTGTCCCGAGGTGAGTCGACAAATCTCTTCCGGTCGGATCACTTTGTTCCGACTGTGCAGCCAAAGGCCATGGTGTTCACCTCACATTTGGCGTGCATTTAGGCCAAAGAGAGGAGGTCAGTCAGGGTGGTCGAGGCTTCGTGATGTGAGACAGCCTAGGGGTGCAATGGGATGAACGAATGATCCTCTGACTAAGACCCGCAAGCACATATGCAAGACAACAGATTCGATCTCGGTGGGTTCGCTCACGTGGTGCGCACTCTTTCCCGAAGGCATCTCGGAATGGTAGTATGGGTCCGGGGTAGGACCTTGCTATTCCGAGAGATTAGTTATGCCCGGGATGACCCCAGAGGGGCTGGGATTCTTACAATTCGTGGGCGGCCAGCATGCTGAGGGCGTGGGTTATGTGGTGGATCTCTCAACTTACTCCATGGTGGGCTCACAAATGGTGGAAAATGGGGTGGGTGCTCACCTCACCGCCCGACGGGCATTAAGATGCAATATTAAACAAGCAAAAGTTAACAAACAGGGGTGGAACCAGATGCTCACCTGATCAGTGTGAAGGCACCAATTCTGATCGGAGATGATGGCGAGTGGGGAAGCATGGGAACACAACCCGCACGCTGCGCCATTGCCGCTTGACCTGTGATAATTTTAATACAAAACTACGCCTCATACAGGAGGGTTGGCTCAGGGGTGGGGAGAAAGAGTTACAACCAAATTATACCTCCACACAGGGAGGGGCGATTAGCCGGCCAGGTGGGGAGGGGGTTCGGTGGCGTTACGGAGGTGGCCAGAATACCAGTCTACACAGTCACTAGCGCAGGTGGTCTACTTAGGTGGCACAGGTGGTCTACTTAGGTCCTGACAAATTGTCGAGGATGAAACTTCCTGCCCAAATGTTTGATGAAGGTGAGGTCAGCGCCGCTGGAAAGCTTCTTGTCTTTGAAGCTTCGGGAGAAAGATCGAGCACATTTGGGGGTCGGTGGTCTCTGGAGTGACCGCTCTTGCGAGACTGCGCCACCGCCATTTTATGCAGGCCAAAGAGTCCTTGCTCGGGGTGTAACTCCTGGTTGGGATGTCAAAATGTGATGGGACTGGATCCATTGGAAAGAGAGATGACCCAATGTTGGCTACACTAAGTTTCACATCGAAGCCTACCTATATGATAGGATGGGACCTTCTGGTAGCTGTCTGGGTAGAGCAAAATGTGAGAATAGGAAAGCAGGCCTGACTTATAGGCACTATAACTCTTTGATCCAGGGACGAATGGCATCGGGGCCAGACTTGGAAAAAAGAGGAGCATCTCAGAGCTGCTCCAGAACTAGAATGGCCTTGTTCTACTAGGAGAGTTGCTAGCACCATCCGTTCTCACGAGGTTGTGCAGTTTAGTCACCAGCTGGACAGGGGAGCCTTGTCGGGGTTGGTCCTCTTTGCCTCATTACCAGATGAAGCCAAAACCACTACCGTTGTGAACTTGGGAGAACAAGGTCAACCTCCAGCAATGGTGGGGAGCCAGGGCCACCAGTTGGGGAGGAGATGGCTTCTGCAATCTGGCTAGTGCAGAGCTTCTTGAGCACAGGCAAGCAATCTGCACATGCCGGGGACGACAACCGGAACGGGGTGCTTCAGTATTTGAATGACCTCCTTCTTTTTGGAGCTGAAAGAGGGCTGGAGGAGGATCACCTCAGCTGAAGGGCATGCTAGGAAACTCAGAGGAGCAGTTGTGGGAGCTTCTATAACTTGTCTCTACCTCCAACCAGAGTCAATCTGCGCAGCCTAACGGAAACAGGCCTCCTGCCCAACTCCAACCTCTGATGAGGGTGCACGAACACTTGTTGGAAAGTCACTTTAGAGTAGAATCTTTAGATGTTGGGTTGGATGCCAGAAGCTCCTCAAGGAAGGCGGGGACGTCACTACAATGGGGCATCCGATCTATTGCTGTGTCTGCCTGGGTGGCAGTAAGAGAAAGAGATGGGAAATGAGGAAGATGAGAGGGGAAAATGGGGTGGAAAGGGGCTGGGATCCACACCTATCCTTTTATCCCTTCCGAGCCCTTCGGCTCGTGGGCGGTGGTTCAGGGTTCGAATGGTATCGAGTTATTCCTGGTATCCGGATCTTGGATCATTACAGTTGGTATCAGAGCTGTGGTTATGGTCGTACATAGGAATTCTAGATATTGTAGTGAAAAGAGTCCATAAGGTCCAGTACAGTCGGCATCTGGCATAGGGTTTCGTGCTTATTTTTTGCTTGATTTCTCACGTGAGAGTCTGAGCTGAGTGCACGGAGTTAGTGCCTTGAAAGTGGTTGCTGTCGTCATTGGATCGCTGGCGTGGGGTCTGACGATCAAAATCGAGAGCTTTCTCCCTCATCAGTGGTGGCCTCGGTGGTGCTGTATTGGGCAGAGGTTATCGGTAGGTGCGTTGCTGCAGTACTACGTTCGAGGAATTGGTAGTGAGGTCAGGCAACTGGTGAGGATTGCTTGTGATTAAGTGGCCGAGAGTATGCTCCGAGGGAGTTATTGTCATTTTGACCATTCCCGTTTGAGATTTGACCAGCCCCTGAGGCGCTAAGATCGTGGTTTGAGGTTGTAGAGCCGGTGCTCTGGTTGAGAATTGTGCCCGGGCGAGCAGAGAATCTTCTTGGTGAGCTGCTGATTGTCGAGCCCGGTGCCCTCATCGTGCTCAGTGGTTTCAGAAATGACGTGTCGGTCCCATTTATTTTCACGGATTTTGAGGCAGGATTGGGCATAGTTGTCCCAGTAAGCTCCTTGTCCTGCGTTTCTGCGTGTGAGTGGGCTGTGGTCCCCCTAGATTTGGTTTGAGATCGTGTGGTAGTGGCGAGTTCGGGACTCGAGGATGAGCATCAGGAGGTGCCGGTTATGGCTCGTGTTGCGGCTCTTGGTGTGGTGCACCGCGTGGTGGCAGGTCGAGAATGGATTGGCGTTGGCACGAATGGATTCGAGAGAATATTGTCTGGTGGCTAGAGGTGTAGCAGCCTTCGAGCCTGGTGTCCTTCGTAGATTTTTCTTCGCTCCTTGGTAAGCGTTTGGCATGTTATTGGTTTCGAGGTCAGAGGCAGGCATAAGTGAGGAGTGCGTGGCAGCGGCTAGCTCAACCGCTGTGACAAGTGTGTGGTTGTCGGTGAGAAGCGATGCCCATTTCCTGGTGCGTAAAGATGTGTTGGCGCTGCTCCAGAAAGATGAGTGCCAGTTGGGCAGTGTTCGCGAGAACTCATAGCTAGCGTTGTGTTTTCCAAGGTATTGTGAATCGGAGCTTACTGAGTTGTAGAGGATGAGTAGAGCGTCGGAGGATTGATTCCTCGGTGTGTGATTGTCTCAGATTATGTGAGACATGTTATTGTCGTATCGTTACTTGGGGCATTGTGATTTGTGGCACTGGCTGGATGGAGAGTTGAGAAAATATGTTGGTAAGTGTGCCGCATGAGTACCCTAATCATTGGTTGGAAGCTGTGTCAGGCGGTTGGTGCTAGGCTGGGATGAGTTTTCTAAGATATCGCCTGACGGTGGTCGAGGACGTGATGGTCAGAGTCGGTAAGCTGTGTACTCGACTCGTGTTGGAAGCTGTGTCCCCGGATGAGATCGTAGTTTTGGAGAAGTAATCTCTGATAGATTATGGGTCTCGGTTGGTGGCCGTGAGCAGTTGGTAAGGCTGACCGAGTGGCCGACCATGGTAAGATGTGTATTGTCTGGGGACCCGTATGCATTGGTCGTGGTGTCGTCGACCAGCTTGCTGTGGTAGCAAGCGAAACTTGTCGGTTCTGGAGAAGTGTGCCGTGGATTATTCAAGTTGTGTCCTGTGGCTCTGTGGTGAGAGTCGAGCCAAGGATTGACAGGCGTCTGTTTGGAATGGTTGAGATAAGTTGTGATTGGATAGCAATCAGATGATGCTTGTGTATGGAGGTCCTTGATGGGACGTTGGCGTTGGATGGTGATCCTTGATCTGTGACCAACCAGGGAGGATTTTCCTGTAAACCTGTCATTTGGTTTCGCCGTGCTCTCCTGAGAGGGTAGAGTTGGCGTAAGGTGCGGATCGGATGCGGTGTCCGAGTGAGGATTGGCTTGAGATGCGGTAATGGTTTGTGGAGGGTTAGCGGGTGGCCTATCGAGATTTGGAATGTGCCCTTCAGATCTGGTGTAGGACCAGGAAAGAAGGAAGAAGCTGAGCAAGTCAAGATTTCCCGTTGACGAGTGCATGGTGACCGGTGGATGGTCTTTCACAGATAGAAGATGCTGGTTGTTATGGCTCGGGAATAGCGAGAGCCATATGCCAGCGACGCCTTGGGTGGCCAATCATAAGATGTGCCTTCTCCCGGAATTGGATCTGGGATTTGTTAGAAGTTTATCTTATGGCACAGTTGGTCTGGTGCTGTTATGAGTGTTCGGCTTGCCTGGTGTGAGCTGGTGAAAGCTCAGTGGTGGTTGTCCCTGGTGCAAGGCGTGATATTAGTCATCTGGTTGTGAAGCTGGCGTTCGGATGGTCCGCCAAGCATGGGCATTGACCGGTGGTTGGTTCTTGTGATGAGGATTGCGTCTCCTCGGTGAGTGAGATGGTGGCAGCGCTATCGTGGTTGATTTTGGCGTTGGCTGAGGTGACGCCAGACTTGTGCTCCTTTGCATGTGCCTGCTCTGATGATTGATGTGTCTTGGATTATGAGTAAGGTATTGCCCATGATCATTGTCTGGCCGCGTCCCTCAGGATCATGATTTTTACGAATATCGAGGTTTGGTCGGAGCTCTGACAGCGTTGTCTGTTGGTTTAAGCGTTCTCCCTTTGTGGTTTGGTGCTTGTCCTAAATTTCGAGGATGAAATTCTTATAAGGGGGGAGGGTTGTAATATCTCGGGCTTTTCGGATATTTTTTGGATCAGGATCCGTGGGTTTTAGATCACGTTCGGAGGTCTTGGAGAGCATTTTGTGGTTTACGCGTGTTTTTCCCTATCGAGCCTACGGAACCCTGTACAGGGTGAACCGTTGTGTTCTCCAACTTTGAGACGTTACCAGTGCATCGAGCGTTTTTTGAGGATTGTGGGGAGTATTTTTCTCTATTTTTATAATTTTTTAAAATTTTTAAATTTCATGGTTTTTCTATTTAAACCCCCACCCCCTTCTCTCTCTCCCTCACTCTCATTTCTCTCCCTCTCCCCTCTCACGTTCTCTATTTCTCCCCCCTCTTCTCCGGCGGTCAACAGAGTGAGGTTGGGGTGAGGCGGAGGTGATGCAGGTGAGGAGTGGTCGAGGATGGTCGAGGATCGAGAGGCGGTGGCACATGGTGGAGCTCGTTGCGAGTTTGTGAACCGGCGGCGTTCTAACGACGTTTTCATGATGAATCGGCATCCACAACGCGGGATCTCATCGGATGAGGTAGGGGGATGGTTACCTAACCGGTGTACTTCCTTTCCCGCGAGTTTTGTAGGTTGAGGTGAGTCGAGCGGGGTTTATTTCACGTCGGGGCTTAAAAAATATGTTTTAGTGTGTTTGATGGATTCGTCAAATCAAGCGCCATTTTTCCACTTATTTACATGCACTTTGATGTTTTGGGACTGAGGGAATGGTCCCCTATGTTTTTCCCTTTGACTGGGGCTGAGTGGGCATGGAAACTGAGCCCTAAGAGTGGGTTTGGATAGGGTCGTCACCATTTTTGGTTGACCAAATGCTTGGCGTTGGTCGACCGAATGGCCCATAGCTAAAGGGGGTGCTCTGCAGATTTCGGTCGATTGACCCCCGGGGGCCGGTCGATTGACCGCCACTAGAGGGGTCGATGTAGCTGTGCTGCGTCGAGACCACTCGTTGTGCTGCTCAACCAACCGGACTAGTTCGGTCGACCGATCGACGCAGGTTGCTTTTCTCGACCAACCCAACTAGGCTGGTTGACCGAACTGCACTGGATTTGCTTGTTTCAGCCCCTCTTCGACCCAGTTGTGACCCAATGGTAGACCTTTGACCCCGTAGATGTCCCGGACACCACATGGGAACCGTGACCTTATTTTTGGGTGTTCGAAGGTGATGATTTACCTCGATTAGCATGCTCATGGGTTTTAAGGGTCCGGGTGACCCTATTGTGTTCTGGGCTTCTATGTATTCACTAAATCGAGGCCCCGTGCATCAGCCTAAGTGCGGAAGGTCATCCCCTCACGTCGATAGCTTTTCCAGAAAGTAGTTTCTATGTGGGCCATGCATATGGCCTATGGACTGTAAGTCCAGTCACCCAGCTTGGGGCTGGAGGGTTTCTTAGCTCCCTTTGGAAAGGATTATGGTTGGCAGTCATGAGCCACCCTAATAATTATGTTACTGTGCTTTTGACCTAGGGATAGGCTAGATTGACGGCATGGAGCTGTCCTGTGCAATGGCTTTGACCCTAATTCTTGTGACTCAAAGGCCGTTGGGTTTAATAGGTCTAGTAGACTACCCAGACTCTGGTAGAATCATGCCACCCATTTTTTGAGCCAATTATGACGGGCTTGTGCGTAACGTGTCTGTATTTTGATGGTTTCATTCGAGAGTCATCTGTTAGTGACCCCCCACTAGTCATAGCTTGCCTAGGCACGTTTGTGCTTACCCACCTGGGAGTAGGTGGAGAGCTACACCCGAGAGAGATAATTTTTAGGCTGGTTATCATAGGGCCCCTCATCTTGCAGCTTGAGTCTGGGGTGGGGAAAAAATTAGCTAGAGGACCTCACTTAGGACGCATAGTCTGTGTGTGCACACATGACTGGGGGTGACAGACCCACGCTGATGAGCACGACCCTAGCTAGTCCTTGTTGTTTTGTGGTTACTGGTACAGTGTCTCATTTTTACCTGGGGTGAGGGAGACACATGAGGCGCGGACTAAGTCATCAGGAGATGCATCCAACCTTGCTTCTAGTGGGTAGTACTCCTGTCACATAAGATGAGTTCCTCCGTGTTTCTTCAGGTGGTTTCTGAGTGTCTTTCTGACACCGAGGTCTAGAGTTTTTGGTTAGGTTACTGAGGTTTCACCCGTAGACCATGTAGAGTTCACAATAGTGAGGTCGTGATTGTGTTCCCAGGCCACGTGGTCTTAGGCTAGGCCTTAGTCAGCAAGGACGGGCCTCCATGATAGCATTGTCATAGCATTTCTTCTGGCACCGTCGCTAGGTTTTTCTCGTTAGTCCGGTGGTCCCTTGACTCTAAGATCGGGGTGTCTTTCCAGTATAGTAGGAATAGCTGTAGAGCCGAGGTTATATCGGCCACTGAGTTTTTTGTTATGGCTATCACTGCCGCCGTCAATATTATCATTTCTACTCCTACTATTGTTGTTTCTTTCTTTAGTGCTTCTTATTATCGCCATTATTTTCGATTGGGATTTCGCAGGACCCCTACTGAGCCAGTGACAGGAGGCTCACCCCCTACTTATCAGGTGTAGCGGTTCCTCCTTGAGGTTCGGAGGTGCAGTGCGTAGGTTCGTAGTTGCCAACTCATCTGGTTGAGTGTTCACTTAGCATTGGGTACGTTCCCTTACTTTAGACTGTACTTTATTTGGACTAGACGTTGTAGTTTAATTAAAAATGTAATTTTATTTCCCCCATTTAAACTGCTAATTATAGTTGTTGCCTGCTATATTTCTTATTTCTATGTACTCCACACACACCTTTTAGCCCTTCCGATCCCTCCGGCTCGTAGGTGGCGAGCTAGGATTCGAATGGTATCGGGTCATTCCTAGTATCTGGATCTTGGATTGTTACACTCTATTTTTTTCTTTTTTCCTTTTGCTCCCTTTTTTTCTTCTTCTTCTTCTTTTTTTCTTTTTTCTCTTTTCTCTTTCTCCTTTTTTTCTCTTCTTTTTTTCCCTCTTTCTTCTTTTCTTTCTTTTTTTTTAGGGCTTGACAGGCATGCCCACGGGTCGGTGATTCTAGCGTCAGGAGATTGATGCCATGGCAACAGAGAGAAGGTGTCATATGTTATGGTGAATCCCTTGCGGGATCAAGGGTTGGTGTGAAACCAAAGGGACATTTTTTTGTTCATTGGTTCGGGTAGCAATACCAGGCCAATGGTAAGATATTTGTCGACTTAGACCGAAGGTCATGACGCCGAATGACTTGGCTTAGACGTAAGGTCGTGACACCAAGAGATAACATCTAATGGCTTAGACATAAAGTCATGACGCCGCATAACTTGACTTAGGCAGAAGGCTATGGCGCCAAGGCAGAATATTTATCGGCTTAGGTGGGAAGGCATGATATCAGACATGAATATTTAATGGCTTAGACATAAAGTCATGACGCCATACAACTTGACTTGGCCAGAAGGTCATGATGTCAAGGCAGAATATTTACCGACTTAGGCGGGAAGTCATGACATCGAACAAGGATATTTAACGGCTTAAATGTAAAGTCATGACGCCGTACAACTTGGCTTAGGCGGAAGGCCATGACGCCAAGGCAGAATATTTACCAGCTTAGGCGAGAAGCCATGACGCCGGACAAGAATATTTAACGGCTTAGACGTAAAGTCATGACACCGTATAACTTGGCTTAGGCGGAAGGCCATGACGCCAAGGCAGAATATTTACCGGCTTAGGCAGAAAGTCATGATACCGGACAAGGATATTTAACGGCTTAGACGTAAAGTCATGATGCCGTACAGCTTGGCTTAGGCAGAGGGCCATGATGCCAAGATAGAATATTTACCGGCTTAGGCAGAAAGCCATGATACCGGACAAGAAAATTTAACTGCTTAGATGTAAAGTCATGACGCTGAACAACTTAGCTTAGGCGTAAGACCATGATGTCAAAACAGAATGTTTACCAGCTTAGGTGGAAGCCATGACGCCGGACAATACTATTTTTGTTGGTTTATGTGCTAACCTAGATGAAAGGTCATGATGCTGATGACAAAAGTGGTCTTTTCGTTCACCAATCTAGATGGAAGGGCATAGCCATTGGTAAAAAGGATCTTTACTTTCCTGGCCGGGCGAAAGGCCCGAGCCAAAGGTGAAAGGGTCTTTTTGTTAACTGGATGGACGGACGATCTAAACCAGATGTGAAAAGGTCTTTTTGTTGCCTGACTAGACGAAAGGTCTAGGCCTGAGGTAAAAGGGTCTTTTTATTCACCGGTCGAACGGAAGGTCCGACCCAAAGGTAAAAGGGTCTTTTTGTTGACTGGTCAGATGAGAGGTCCGAACCAAAGATAAAAGGGTCTTTTTGTTGAGTGGTCGGATGGGAGGTCCGAACCAAAAGTAAAAGGGGCTTTTTGTTAACTAGCTGGACGAAAGTTTGAGCCAAAGGTGAAAGGGTCTTTTTATTCTCTGGTCGGATGGAAGGTCCGAGGCAAAGGTAAAATATGAACGTTAACCTGACGGGATGTCGGAGTTAACAAACCCTAGTTAGACGGTATGTCTAGGACGAGGGTCAAAAATAGTGCATTGTTGTCGATCCGACATTATATCAAAACCGACCAATCTGGGAGAGACACAAGGTCTGGGCCAGGGTAGAATACATTGTTGACTTGACAGACTTGCCAAAGTCAACCAACTTGGCAAAGGCGTGAGGCCTAGGCCAAGGGAAGGATATAGGATATGGATGCTGACCTAACATCATGTCGGAGCCAACGAACTTGGCAGAGACGTGAGGCTTAAGCCAAGGGCTGAATATAAGATAGGCGTTGACTCGACGTCCTATCGAAGCCAACAAACTTGGCGAAGGCGTGAGGCCTAAACTAAGGGTAGAACATGGGATGGGCGTTAACTCGACGTCCTGTCGAAGCCAACGAACTTGGCAGAAACGTGAGGCCTAAGCCAAGGGTAAAATATAGGATAAGTATTGACTCAACGTCCTGTCGAAGCTAACGAACTTGGCAAAGACATAAAACATAAGCTAATGGTAGAATATAAAATGGGTGTCGACTCGACGTCCTATCGAGGCCAATGAACTTGGCAGAGACGTGAGGCCTAAGCCAAGGGTAAAATGTAAAATGGGTGTAAATGGTGACCTGACGTCCTGTCAAAGTCAACAGGCCCTACCATGACAGAAGGTTTGGGGTGAGGGTAAACTAGATGGTAGATGAACGAGAGGCCCAGACCTAGGGCTAAATATTGATGTTAATCCGACAAAATGTCAGTGTCAACAAATCTTGCTCAGACGGAAGGTCTGAAACCGGGGTAGAATGTGCAGATTAGGATGTCAGCCTGACGCCATGTCGAAGTTGACCAACCTGGCAGAGACTTGAGGTCTAAACCAGAATAGAACATGGACATTTACCCGTGGAGATGACGGGATCACCAAACCTTGCCCAAACAGAAAGTCTGAGACAAAGTGAAGAGGTCTTTTATTCATTTATTAGTTTGAATTGATTGAGTTTATTAAATTTGTTAGGTTTATTGAGTTTATTGAGTTTATTAGTTTTGTTGAACTTGTCGGGTTTATTGGGTTTGTTGAATTTATTGAGGAGTTCCCCTGCGTATTAATCTCCCCTCTTTGGATGAGGACTTCAATGCAGTCTTGGGCTTCTGGACATTGCCGGGTAGGGTGAGACACCCTAGCATGATACTTGCAATAGCAGGGGTGACTCTTGGCCGTCTCATTGTAGTAGGACGGCGGCTCATGGGTCAATACCCGACCATCTTCCAGGAGCTTGTCAAAAATCTTCTCAGTGTCCTCCTTGGGGAAAGAGCACTTATGAGAGGGTCACCACCCTGGATACCACAGTGTGGATTTAGGCGGCTGGGAACTGACTCCCTCCTCCTGCGGCTCCGGGAGTTGAAAAGCTGCTGCAGCATGTATGACATTGACGAAGAAGTGAAGGCTTCCCCGCACATGCGGTTGCGGCGGATTAACCAGGAATTCACCCATATTAACCTTCCCTCGCCTGATTAGGTCCTCAGCGAGGTCCTTGAACGGTTGACGGTTGTGGATGATATGGCTTACCACCTCATAATAAAGGCAATAGTCCTGATGAAAGGCAACCCCTGGTGCCTGCTTAACGGGTGATGGGCTAATTAGTCCTGCTCGTTGGCACGCGAGAAGATGTCCAGGGTTTTCTCGAGAGGGAAGGAGTATAACTTCTCGGGCTGCTCGCCTTCGGGCGTATGCTCCTCGCCTTCAGATGAGTCCTCCTCGCCTTTGGATGAATCTGAGGATTCCTCAGAGAGCCAACCCCTGAGCGGAGCCCGGCCAGTAGGTGATACACCTGCCTCCCGTATGTGGGCTAGAGCTAACCCCCTGACAAATGGGCCGAAGGGAAAAGTGGCTAACCGCTGATCAATACTCTCCAAGAACTGCAGCAGATGCCTCTGTTCCAGTTGCAACTGCCGGATTTCCCATCGGATCTTCCGAATGGTCCTCCTCAGTGCCAAGCATTCTGTAAATGAAGGAGGAGTGGCTCCGCGGCCAGTGTTGGGCTGCTGATTTGAAGGCCCGGCCTCGGAGGCGTTGGAGCTCGAAGTCGTCGCCACCATGTAAACCACATTAGCCGACCGGCTCGATCGACTCCACGCATGAGTCTATGGTGGGTTGACTGCATGACCCAACATATTTATCAGGCCCTTCTGGATAAGCTCCTCTGTTATGTTCTTGAAGACATAGCAGTCTCCAATGGTGTGACCCAACCTCCGGTTGTACACACAATAGGTGGGGTCATCTGTTTTATCCACCTCCGAGGGCTTCCACGGATCTGGCAAAGTAATGAGCTGCTCCTTCATGCATAGGTCAAAGAGCATCTTAGTATGCTCCTTCCCGAAAGAATAGGGCGTCTTTATGCGCTCTGCTAAGAAAGACGTATTTGCCTTGTCATCAGGCTTTTTGCCCTTGCCTTTGGGCTTTCCTTCTCCCATGTCTCCGTTCGTCGGGGAGAAGTCTACTGCATTCACCTCATTGCCGCTAGCCGGGCGGTCCTTAGAGGATTTGCCTTTGGCAGAGGCTTGGATAGGATGGTCAGGAAAGAACATTTCGATCTCTGCCACCACCGTATTTAGCTGGTCGAAGCTTCTGATATTTGAGCCCAGAAGCTTCTCACTGACTTCCGCCGACAAGCCCCTATAGCAGATGGTGATCACGTCTTCGGGCATCGGAGGATTATCGCAGCGCATGCTGACGTCCCTCCATCGCTTGATGAAGTCCAACGCTGTTTCACCCTTCTTTTGTCGGAGGGCACAGAGCTCCGCCAAGGATATTTTGCGTTCGACCATTTGGAAACAGTCGACGAACTTCTTCTGCATATCAGCGCAATCAGCAATGAAATTGGGTTTTAATCTGGAGTACCACTGGAAGACGGTGCTAGTCAATGACGTGGCGAAATACCGCAACAAGTATGCCTCTTCCAGCGCCAATTCACCCATGGCCGTCATATAATAGGCCAGATGTTCATGTGGTGAACCCTGCCCGTTGAACTTCTGAAGCTTCGGGGCTTTCGGACAGTCAGGCGGAAGCTTCTTGAATTGATGGTGGAGGGGATAGGGCACGCTGTACAAGTCAACGGTGGCCACACCCTACCCATGCTGAGCAAACTTTACCTCCACGATGCGCTCGATCGTCTGCCTCTGCGTCATAAGGCTTTCTGCAACAGGAGTGGCAGACGATCACGCATTGGCTTCATGCTACGGAACTTCAAATTCCACCGCCAATGGCAATTTTGCCGCGGTGACGGAGACATTGACCGCGACTGGAATGGGAGAGGGCTGCTGTTCCACTCCAGTGGGTGCCGCCTGAGGTTAAACATGAACCTCTTTTTCACGTAATAGCGCCTGTAAGAGATTCTTGAGTTCTTGGTTCTCGCGTCGTAGTTCTTCCAACGCGGGCGTATGCGTCTCTTCCCCCAGATCTTCCTCGTGCCGGGGGTGGCTGTCCCCATTGATACTATGCACGTCCTCTTGACGTTCTTCTTGCCGTGCTGGTTCGAGCTGAGACGTACCAGCGGCTGGCGCCTGCTGTGTTTGCGCCAGGATCCGAGACACGGGCCTTGACCTCCTCAAATATTGAAGAGTTTGATTGAGCTCTCCCGAAGTCTCCTCCGGCTGCTTGTCACCGGAGGTGGCGTAATAGGTGAAGACTTTGACAGAATCATTTGTCACCTGGACCACCCGCTTCTTCCTGGGCGGTTGCCTATCAAGATTGGGTGGCATCCCAATTCTGTCAAAAATAGATACTCGGTCCTTTATACATCCCCTCTATGTGCAATCCTTATAATTTTCTTTCAAAAGAATATTCCTTGATCTAACAGACTGGCACGCCCGGTGGGACTTTCCCGCCTTTCATCTTTCTATCAAAGAAGTCCCAAACCTTTTCGAGGTTCTGATTGCCTTTCTTCCTCTTACAAGATGGGAAGAGGAGGGCACACCCTTTGCTAACTTGAGGGCACTTTGTGCATTCGCACGCTACTCCTCTCGTGCTACGCACCACCACCAACAAAGCCAACAACAGCAAGGAGACGATGGCCGCCGTCACATACAGACCTCAGGTCATCGCCAATTACGCCAGGTTCGGATACCTGGCGACCCCTTTGGTGTTCAGTGACTTTCCGCTAGTCATCGGCTAGCCCTTCTTTCTAGGCGTTGTTACTGTGGCTGAAGCCAATTCAGGCGCACCTACTACTGCAACCGTTGAGGGCTCCCGGCCCTCGGCCCCAACTACTGGCCGACTCAACTCAGCCCACATTCCAACGGCTGAAGGTGTCAAGCCTTCCGCCTCAGCAACCGACCAGGTCTTCCCAACCAACCTTGCAATTGCTGGAGGTGTCAGGCCCTCAGCAACAACAGCCAAGGGTGTCAGGCCCTTTGCCTCAACAACTGGCCAAGTTCCCTCAATCACCAAGTTAGCAATCAGAAGTGTCAGGCCTTCTGCCTCAGCCGATGGCTGAAGGTGCCAGGCCTTCTGCTGAAGCAATTGGTCGGGTTCTCTCGGTCAACCAAATTACCATTAGTACTGCTCCTGCTCAATGGGGCAACATCGGCGCCATAACGGCGCCAACGCTTCAAAGGCCACCCTCAGAGGTGCTGCCCCTGCTCAACGGGGGCAACATAGCTGCCGCAACAACGCCACACCTATGGCAGGCGCCATTGGTGCTACTTCTAGTCAACGGGGCGACGCCGCCACCACAATAACACTGAGTCTATGGCGGCCACTTCTCATGCTGCCCCTGCTCAACGGGGACAGTGATACAGCCGTAAAGGCGCTAAGTCTGTGGCGGCAACATCACGTTCTGGCAAGACTGTTATTATTCCGCATTCGACTCGATGGAGGCGAGCCGATTATGCCTCGGGACCGGGACGTCCCAACCATCTCCACCTCCAACCGCTTCGATCTTCTTCGGCAGGTCCGGGAGGACAAAGCAAAATTGAAGAAGTTCGTCGTACCGGCGGCAAACCAGGGTCTGATACAACGACCCAGACTAGCAGCTCCCCGATCAAAGTCAGGAGACAACTCACTTGAGGAGCATCAACTCCACCTGAAGAAGATATGGGTCACCAAGGACGAGGCCCGAATTATCAAGCGGGCAAGGTCGGAAGGGCCCTTCCGCATGTCGGACTTGCAACAGATGCGGAGCCTGGCAAACATTGAGACCTCAATCTCTCTGAAGCCCACAACTCTGCGCTCGCATGGGCAGAAGCACTGAGGAGCCCACAAGCAAGTCCGGCCAACCTCCTCGTGGGCCAATTCAACGCACACGGACAAGGATTGCTCGACAAAGGCTTCTACGTCCTGAGTGTCTGTTTTTGACATACTAGGGATGGCACCCAAACCTAGTAGACAACCGCCCAGGAAGAAGCGGGTGGTTCAAGTGACCAACGACACTGCCAAAGTGTTCATCTGCTATACAGCCTCTGCCGATAAGCAGCCGGAGGACACCTCGGGGGAATAGAACCAGCCTCTCCAGACTTTAAGGAAGTCAAGGCCCGTCTCCCAGGTTCTGGCGCAGATGCTGCAGACAGCTGCCACCGGACCATCTCAGCTCGAGCCGATACAGCAATAGGAGCACCAAGAAGATGTCCATAGTGTCGATGGGGACAGCAACCTAGGGCACAAGGAAGATCTTAGAAGAGAGGCTCAAACCCTCGCGTTGGAGGAACTCTGACACGAAAATCAAGAACTCAAGAACCTCTCACAAGCATTATTGCGTGAAAAGGAGGTTCATATTCAGCTTCAAGTGGCGCCTACTGGAATGGAACAACAATCTCCTCACATTCCAGTCATGGCCCATGCTTCAGTTACCACGACAAAGTTACCGATAGCAGCGGAGTTTGAAGTCCCGCAAAATGAGGCCAATGTGCGATCGTCTGCCACTCCTGCTGTCGAAAGTCTAATGACTCAAAGGCAGATGATCGAACGGATTGTAGAGGCAAAGTTTGCTCAACATGGTGAGGGCGTGATCACCGTTGATCAGTACAGCGTGCCATATCCCCTCCACCATCAGTTCAAAAAACTTCTGCCAGATTGCCCAAAAGTCTCAAAACTCCAGAAATTCAATGGGCAGGACTCGCCACATGAACACCTGGCCCATTATATGACGGCCATAGGTGAACTGGCGCTAGAAGAGTCATATATGTTGCGGTATTTCGCCACATTCTTGATAGGCACTGTCTTTCAATGGTATTCCAGACTGAATCCCAACTCGGTGGCTAACTGGGCTGATATGCAGAAGAAGTTCATTGACCATTTCTAGACGGTCGAATGCAAAGTCTCTCTTATGGAACTCTATGCCCTCAGACAGAGAAAGGGTGAAACCGCGTTGGATTTCATCAAGCAGTGGAGAGATGTCAGCATGCGCTGCGATAATCCTCCAACGCCTAAAGACGCGATCACCATATGCCGCAGAGGTTTAGCGACGAAAGTTAGCGAAAAGCTTCTGAGCTTTCGGTGGTTTGGTGATGCCAGCCGGCAGCTTCTTGGCGACATAATGAGCCGGGTAAGGCACCCGGTACACATCAAACGGCATGTGATCACCATCACTCCTCTCTGCCAGCTTCATATCTATCATCTGTTCAAGCATCAGTCGGCTTACTGCTGCTGGGTCGACCGGGCTCGGGTAGAAGTAGGTCGATTACGCTAGCGGCGTTGTCAGTACTGTCGCCTGTGGTGCATTTGTGGACCCTTGAAATGGCAGAGTCGGTGGTGGGGCCGGCGCCACATGTTGTGAATGTTGCAGGGGCATGCCCCTAGTGTAGCTGGGTATTAATGGAGACACCATTGCCTGCGGGGAAGGTTCCGATGCCTGACCGTTGCCCCCAGGGTTTTTGGGCAATGCTTCAGTCTACCCCAATGTTGAGGGTTGAGCATTCCTTTCAGTTAGTTGCTTCCTCAGCGATTCAATTTCTCACTGGTATTGTTGCATCATATGCAATACCGCGGGGTCGCTCATGGAGAGACTAGGCGTATCTCCTGCTTCTTCGGCTGGCGCTTCGTCAGATGATGTGGATGGCCCACCGCTAATGCCTCCGGTAGTGACAACATTGGCGGTCAAAACCATGGAGGGCTCTTCATGGACAAGCTCTTCAGTATGAACCTGCACCATCTCACTCGCCGCTCTTCCCCTTCTGGTGAGAGGTTCTGCTCTCGTGGCAAGTCTGGCGACCTCTTCGGGTTCGCTGGGTAAGGTCCCGTAGCGACTGAACACTCCTGCCATGTTGTAGGTGCAGCTCTCAAGTCCTTGTCTCTTCTCGCCGCCCTTCTTGATGGCCCGCCTGGGAAGACTAATCTGTCAAAGATAGATCCTCGAGGCTTCATTTCTTCCCGCAAAGGAGGTTGACGATGCTCCTCCGAGTGATTTCTCGACTCTGCGCTGGGCACAAGCCGAATCTCTTCATCTTCATAGGCAGAGGCTATTTCCCCCAGTAGTCTCTAGCGGCCCAAAGGGGTGTTCCCTGGGCCCCATAGATAGTTCCTCATGGCTTGCCCCACTCCTTCCCAGTCTTGATCAAGAGGGGAAGCCGGTGATGGTGCGTGGGCAGCAGTGGCAGGGGTGTATCCCAAGGGCCTCGTAGGGGCGGCTCGACGGCGGCGCCTGTGGTGTTGACAATGAGTGTCCTCCTGTAATGCTAGTGTTGCAAGTGTTGGTTTGTAGATGGGGGTCGCTATCTTGACCCTCTCTTGTTGTCATGCCCTTGCAAGGCAGAAGGTACTGGGCCCAGCTTGCACAGGTGGAGGAATCTGGGCTCCCTTCGGGATCCAGACTTGCTTGGACTTGGCTGGCCGACGGGCTGGCGTATTCTTCGGCACTTCAGTCGGGATAGTAGGTGTCATTCTATCTTTCATCTTCTCTAGTGCTCTGAAGGAATTTCGCACTGGTATAGTGGGCACGATCCGCTCTGGGATCGCCTCAGATCTTCACCCGTTCAGGTGGACTCGCATGCTCCAGACAATTACTAATTTACCGGAGTGGGAGATCCGACCCTTGGGTGCGGCGGCAGCACGGCTCCTTCGAAGCCTTCACTGGTGGGATGTCGACCCCTGACGAGATGAGCCGGCAGTCTGGTGCACGTGGTGCACGTTGCAACTCAATGTCCCTATCGGGACAATCTTGGAAATCTTGGCTGATGAACGGCCAGTGGCGGCCTTGGTGGCTCCCTGGGTGGGAGTGCTGACCTCAGCGGCATCGGATGCCTCCACGTCCAGCAGGCTCACGCATGCTACCCCGAGGAAGTTGGGGAAGTCCACCATGGGAGGGAAGCTCCCAAAGCAGAGGGGAATGGCCAGGTACCCATTCTGGATGTGACTCTCGACGACTTGCCATCCAAAAGTAACTGCCATTCTTGTTGCCGAGGTGCAGCCTGCATTTTCAAGACAGAGCAATTAGTATTACAAGAAGGGGGCCGCAGGGCCCTTAATTTCGGCAAAGAGATGAAGGGTGGATTGGTCCCACCGGATGTGCCAGACTTGTGGACGCACTAAAATTCACGTGATTTTTTCGTTCATTTGTTAGTGTGTTTATTTGTCTATTTAGTGCGAGGGCGTGCCAGTCACCGAGGTGACGATTTATTCGGGCTTCATAGAAGCCCAGGGTGCGCTCGATCTGACTTCGTCAGGCGATTGTGTAGTTCGGGTCGGGACCGAATCCCGTCGTGCCATAAAGGTCACGATGTCATTTACATCCCCCATATGAGGGAACACCCTTGATTAATTACCGAAACTAGGGGCCCTGCGGCCAAAATAATTAATACTAATTACGTAAGGAAGGGGCAGGAATAAATCACACTAAGCTTTGCATCAAGATACGAGCAATCGGACATGTCGGTCACTCATAGACCTTTTCATGTTCGGATGGAAGTCCGTCACGAAAATGGGGTGAAAATCGAGATAAATTTGTTCAAATGTCTGCCACGAGTATGGCAATTTTAATGATGATTCGGAAAAAGTCTGGCTTAGAAAATAGGTCTGATTTAATCAGAAATTCGGTCCGAGGCAAGGTCGGGTCATGGCCGTGTCGGGATAATTCTCAAGACTCAAGCCTAGCCTGTGAGGACAGCGTTATTGTTCCTTCGGCACCGGGGCACGGGGAGAAGCGAGACTGCAGTGTAGATTTTATTGCTATTATCGGAGCCCTCAATTATATTTCATCGAGCGGTCTATCCCTCGAAGCATTTTTGCTTTGACTGGGCATCTTTTCAGTCATTTACGGACTATTCCAGCATTCTGCGTGTGTTTAGCGGACTTCCCAGGTTTTTCACTGATATCGCCTTCGGCACTTGATATCATGCTCTTGGGCTTGCTTTGCGCTGGCATGAAGCGTCTTCTTTGAGCAGGCACCCACTGTGAAAGTTTTCGGTCCCATGGGATAACTTTTTGGTCACTTACGGATGACTTCGGCATTCAGGGCGCCCTGAATGAGTCATCTTGATTTTTCACTGATTTAGCCTTTGGCTCCCTATTTTGAGGAACCAGGGGCACTTCTTCATCTCGGGAGGGCTTCTTTATCAGGTGGGGCAACACCTGGTACATTCTCATCCTTGCCGGACGGGGTGTGGAGATATATTCAGCACGATTGCTTCGTTGCCAGTTCATTGGCTCTGATCGTTACCCGACCTTAGTGAGTTGTGATGGATGTGTCTACCCCGAGATAATGAAATGTATGGTCCCCGGGACTTCTTATAGGGTGGCCTGAGGCTTCAGCAGTCCGAGTGGACTCATCTTTGATTTTCAGTTGACTTCCTCGGGCACATAATTAAAGCCCATTACTAGTTTAGACGTCAACAATGTTTAGGCTGAAATATGGAAATATCTATGTCCCATGAGAGAGAATATATCTCTGACAGGGTAGTCTCAGATCACGTGTAAAGCCTGGCCATCAAGTTGAGCGTGTGTCAGATACACTGTGATGTGAGACAATCACAATGGGTTTGCTAAGACCTATGGAATGCAGCGATTACCCAACGATCCCTTAGACCTAGCAAGCATGCACCATTCGCAAGAAGAACGGATCGACGTCGGCGGCCACTCACCTGACACTCATCGAAAACCTGAGGGATGACTCGGCGTTGTCGGGCCGAGGATGTGAGGGTTGGACCCTTGCTGGTAGAGGGCTAGCAAGGCCAAGGTTTCTTCCCAATGAGCTCGAAGGCCCAATTCAAGGGGGCCGACTGGGTGCTGAAGGCACGGGTCACTCTCTCTCTCCCATGGTGGCCTCTCGGAAGCAATGGAGCTTGTGGGCCCGAGCACTCTCTCACCGATTAGCGGAGCTATGAGCTAATATTGAACAAATAAAGCACTTAAGTAAGAGCAAGGAGAGAGCACTTACTCGACTGGTTTGAAGAAATCGATCCCGTTCGGAGACATGGGCGAGCGGGGAAGCGTGGGTTCCCCACACACTGCACCGATGAAGCTTCACCCTGTTTAAGAAGTTACACCACTACTCCCCATGCAAGGGGGTTCAACAAGGGGAGGAGAAGCCAAATTTACATCCAAACACTACCTCCCACAAGGAGGGGCTGTAAGCCAACCAGGCGGGGAGGGGAGGGGGAAACTAAACTAGAAACTAATTGCGAGGAGACCGTCGGTTCTGTCCACTCTCTGGAATAGTGGAAAGACAGTCAGTGTTGATGCCACTGTGGACTCCCCCGAACTCTGTTGGCGACAAAACCAGTGGCAAAACCTCTTGGGTTGGCCCAGGAGGGCATCTAAATTTTTGGGGAATTTTTGGTTGACGGCGAAGGTCTTGTAGAGTCGTGAATAGGGTTGCTGTCTTCTGGTTCTGGTAGCTTCTGGGTCACTGCAACAGGCAGGCGAGGCCACCACGGGTGCTCCCGAGCTTTGATTTAGGCGTGGCTGAAGATGTTGGATTCGTGGTCAAACCCTATTCGAATGGAGACCCACGGGGATGCCGGAGGAGGTCGGAGTAGATGGCGAGGACCCAAACTGTGACAGGGTGTCAAGTCAGTTCCAGAGGGAACAGACCTAGCACACCTTAGGGAGAAAATCTGGAACTAGCTACTCCGGAATCCAAATGGTGCGCCGCTTCTTGGAGGTGGAAGAAGACTCTTAGAAGAAGGTCTCAGACAAGTTCTTCTTCAAGAGCTTTAGGGGGATGGCCATGGACACATCTGCAAGTCATGACTAGATGTCAGCCAGGGAGGAGATGCGCAGCCCTGCGGTGAAGACTCCTCCAGGTAGCCATGAAATCAGACGAAGGCGAGACCACCACCGTTGAAGAGAGGGATGGGAGATGCTTCTAATGGTTCCTCTTTTGCTCCCAGGGGCTCTAGGATAAAGACGTGGCAGCCTCTGCAACTTAATAGTTTCTGCTGCTATAGGTTGCAACCTGGTAGTAGGGGAATAGGAAGATGCGATCACCATCTGTCGCAGTGGTCTATCGACAGAAGTGAGTGAAAAGCTCCTGGGCTCCAATATCAGGAGCTTTGATCAGCTGAACACGGTGGTGGCGGAGATTGAAATGTTCTTCGCCGACCACCCTGCACAAGCTTCTGCCAAAGGCAAATCCCCCAAAGACCGTCTGGCTAGCGACAAGGAGGTGAATGCAGTGGACTTCTCCCCGACGAACGGAGATAAGGGAGAAGGAAAATCCAAAGGCAAAGGCAAGAAGTCTGATGACAAGGCAAATGCGTCTCTCTTAGCAGAGCGCATGAAGACGCCCTACTCCTTCAGGAAAGAGCACACCAAAATGCTCTTTGATCTATGCATGAAAGAACAGCTCATTACTCTACCGGATCCACGGAAGCCCTCAGAGGTGGATAAGACAGATGATCCTACCTATTGTGTGTATCACCGAAGGTTGGGTCACCCCATCGGCGACTGCTATGTCTGTAACTTTAAATTCTCATAGTACAGAATAAACCTTCACCCATCTTCTCATCATAAAATTACATGTGTGAAATAACTGCACACATTTTCCTTCTCATATTTCCTCCTCAACATATTGCAAATGCAGGGTTGCCCTTTTTTAAGACCCCATCGGATAACATAAGGCTGAGGTGGCATTCATCTCTGTTTTAAACAAGCCAAGGTGGCAGCAGGATTTACACCCTCAGAATTATTCCATCGGTTTAAGAAAGAATGAGAGAGAGGAGAGAGGGAGGGCAACTAGCTCCTCCTCTTCCATCGGTTAAGACTTGTGGAGTGACATTTATTTCTCTTTTAAATCTCATAATGGCTCCTTCTTAAATTCATCGGTTAAGGTGGAAGGGCAGCGGTATTTACTCCCTTCCCCCAATCCCATTAATGAATAGCCTTCATTATTTAAGAGGCCAAAGTGAGGAGAATAGGTGCGTAGGGTTCCTTCTTAGAATGCAAGAGTGCTAGAATTTATTCCCTTTAAACATATGGGCTAAGGGCATTGATTGCGTACTGGCTGGGATGCCTGGGAGAGAGGAAGAGGCCGTCGCCCTCCCATGATTTGCAGATATTTTTCATACAGTTATATGGTTAATGATTTATTTCCCAATGTATCAATTAGGATTTTAAGATTCACATGAACATATGAACATGAATTTCCTAATGGTATCAATTAGGATTTTAGGATTCACATGAACAGATGAACATGAATTTCTGCATCTCTTTTTTTTTAAGAATTTACATTCAAGTGCTAGAACACCGAAATTCCTTCTAAAATGGAAATTTGGAGATCAAATATATATCTTGGGGGGCGAGTCTCACCCAATTCTTACAATTCCTCAACTTTTCTTGAAGTTCTGAGAAGAACAAGTACCTTGAAGGTCCTTGCGCACTTTGCCTGTGAGCTTCTAATCCCCTCCTTGTGAACTGCGAATCCTTGTGAGCTTCCCATCCTTCCTCTCGTTCTTCTTTCCTCCTTTTATGGGAGGGGGCAACTAGGTGGGGGAACTCCCTGAGCATTAATGGCATTAATCATCTCTTGGGTTCCCCCTCCACCAATTGAGTGGTAGGAGGCATCATGAGGCTCCACCGGTGGTAACTCCATGTGGGTTCCGCCACTAATGAGACAAAGGGAGGTAAGGTCACCCCTCATTTAAACCTTACTCATTTACTTTCCTCATTCCTTCTTCTCTTTTTGTTTTTTAGAAGGTGAAAGGAGAAATAGGAGGGCGGCGGTTCCACCAGTTGAGGCAAGTGGTGGGAGTGGGCCCTTTGGTTCCCCCGAGCGTATTAAATGGAGGAACAATAACCCCCCAGCCCCCCCCACTCTTTGTGCACAGGTGAGAGGACAAAAAGATTAAGGCCGCCCTCTAGTGACCTGTGGAGATGGGACTGCACCCCCCCTACTTCCACCGGCAGTCTGCATAGGTGAAGAGGACAGAGGTGGAGGAAGCCCCACTGGGTTCCCCCAGTGGCCTGCACACAGGTGGGAGAGGAGGTGAGGGTTCTCTCTCCCTTGTCTTCTTTTTTTTCTCCCTCTCTCTCCTCCTTTTTTTTTCTTCAGTGCTGTGCCACCGGTGGAAGGGGCCCTGGGTTCCACCCAGCACACTGCAAGGATGGCACCAGCCTCTCCCTGCTCCCACCAGTGGCCTGCGCAGGTGGAGGGGGGGCGGCTGTTTTCAAAGCTTGCTGCAGCAGGCCCTATGGGCTATAAAAGGAGGCTTTGACTCATTCCCTTCTGTTTCTTTTGTCGTCTTCTGCTGCATAGTGCAGGGCAAACTGTGCACGTGGAGCTCCGGTGTTCGAGTGGTGCCGGGTGTCATTTGCTGTCCTGACATTGACCATCCCCTGCGGAGCAGCAAGATCATTGTCCGGGTAACCACATATAACAAATAGTCATATACAAGGGAGTTATGGACTGTTTGATGAGTTTGTGACTGCATTATGCTAATGAAGTATTTAAGATAATATTCGTACATAATCTGCATTTTAAACTGTGCACCAATAGGTGCTTGTCAGAATGTCAGTGTGTATAGCGCCTTGAGCCTACACACTCTGTGGGTATTTGATGAAATGCCGGTATATAGAATGCCTTGAGCACATACACTCGTAGGTGTTCGATATAATGTCGGTGATATAACGGCGATGATTTGATGTCATCTTGCGCTGTCATAAGATGGATTTATATTCTTTTTTGCTACAATCTAGGCATGCAAATTGTGGAGGCCAACAAATGCCCCCCACGGGATGCCTGTTGGAGCTGAGGGTGCCGAAAGGCGGCCCGTGCACTTGGACGACATAAATTTATATCTTGGGTAAAGAGCAGCCAGGTTGAATTGATAGTAAGAATTGCCAAGCCCATTGTGTCAGACCAATCATAGCCCTTAGATGTAAGCCTTTTCCATGAGGGTCATTTATTCTTTCTACTGCAACATTTGTTTTCTTGTGTTCAGAAGGTGACTCCCTTTTGCTGTTTTGGAGATGTTCCCCAACATCTGGTTTAACCACTTCGATCAGGGTAGGGAGATAATACCTATTCCATTGCACCCTCTTTTATAACCTGTTCTTTCATGGAACAGGTTATTCTGAGTTCATTTAGTTTTTTTTTTTACCTGTAGACAGCTTTCAACGATTTAAATAAGCTTGAGACAAGATCTTCAACAGACCTTGCCATTCAAAATTTGGTGGATTTGAGTGTAATGCTAAATTGGCACGGTGGGGTGCCGCGCCATATTAGGGCACGCCGGATTAAGGCCGCGCCAGATTAGTTGATTTTTCAAGCATTTCTTGGTTTATTTAAGCTATCAAGCTGTTTGTGGGTGTTTTGATGTTAATTGAGTTGATTGGTGAGTGGACTGAAGTCCTGGATGCCCTGAAAGCAGGGTCAGCGCTCGTGCGAGGTTCATACTCAAGAACGAAAACTTGTTACTGTGGAAGCATATTTTATTAAGTTTGAGTTGTGAAGGCAATTAATTAGCTGAGTCTAGTGAAATTCAAGAAGCATCTCCCCATATCCAGAGGATTGTGGGGGAGAAGCGAAGGCATACTCACATAATTGGAGTAAGCTCCTTAATACCGGGTGGCACAATGGCGGCCGGCAGACCCAGATGGATGGAAGACCCTGAGGGCTAGCCTACGAGGGGCACCAATTTTTCATGGGCCAAAACACGATTAAAAGGGACGACCAATGAGGGAGGAAACCCCGTGGGCTAGCCTATGAGGGGCACACAACCCATAGCCACCACTATTCCCCTCGGAGTAGTGGGTTTGATATTAGGCTAGGAGCCCCATTAATGTTCACCTTCTGGTGGCCTACAGAGATACATGCCACTAAAGGACATGTCCCTTTAGACCCTGTGGTGACATAGAAACATCGATGGGAATGTTCTCCCTCCCCCCCAGTCCACTAGACCATTGAGAAAATTAGTCGCATGCAATGCATATATAGAGTACACTCAGCCAAGGGACCAACTACGATTAGTTATACAAAATAACGGGTTAGCTGGTTAACGGGTTAGCATGAGGGTTAGCAAATTAGCATTCGGACCCAGCAGATTGGCATAAGCGTTAGCAGATTAGCATGAGGGTCAATAGATTAGAATGTTAATTGGTTAGCATATAGACTGTGGATATTTAAAGGGGCAAATGATCGAATAGTCAGGCATCATGCAGCATAAAGGGTGCAAGGGTGACTCCTTTCTTCCTAGCTCATAGCTATGAGCAGGAAGATACTGAGAAGCTGCTCCCAGGGCCGAAGGGAGATGTATCTATATACATGCCTCCGACGTAGAGGGACATGCGGGCATACAGAGTATGCGAGGTGGCCTTCATGATAGAGAGGACCCTGGGGAGGGGAGTCATTACTGTAGCCCTTTGGGATAGCCCAGGGCATTTTTTACGTCGGTGAGCGGAAAATCAATGAACATATAGAATGCGCAGATGATGCGGGGTTAAATGCAATATAAAACCAAAAGAGACTCGGGCTCAAGACATGATCATAAAAAAAAGGAAATATCCATTTCATTCAGTCTCGCGTTGTCACACGAAGCTACCCAGTTACATCTCAACATTAGAGAATGAAACAGAAACAACAGCTAAAGATTGCACTAAAGGGAGAGGTGAAAGGGGTTTAGGGCTCATATCATTGCCCTGTACATTATAGAAGCAATCCGACAGAGAGCTTTCAAAGAGAGGAGGGGAGTAGAAGGTAAAGAAGAAGGTTCGCTACCCACCTCTGCTACTGGGAATGAGAACAGAGTATCGGAATCACCCTTTCTTCCCCAACGCTGGGCTCTCCCTGGCAGTCAGATGGTGGGTTTCTTCACTCTCATTCCTCTCTCAGATAAAAGGCCCCTTTCTTGTTGCCCAATTCTCTTTTCTACCAGACGATTGGCTCTCTCTCTCTCTCTCTATATATATATTTCTTGTCTTCTCCTTTGCCCCCTTTTTTTCTCTATATTTCCTCTCTCCCTCTTCTTATCTGGCCGAAGTCAATTGGTTTATATAACATGCATTGGCCATGGCTCTACCCGGCGTGGAGAATGCGCACTGGCAAAGGACTCATCAGGGTGTTTTTGCGTGTCGGGCAAAGGAGTGTCGGAAGAAGGGGCACGCCAGGTAAGGGAGCACGTTGGGTAAGGCTTCATTCTTTGCATTTGCTTAGGGCAGATCGGACTGCGGGCCTCGGACTGGCTCCGGGAGTTGTCATAATCCCTTACCTCATCGCAACTTTGTAAAATTGTTACGAGAAGTGTTGGTAAAGCCATCGAGCCACTGATCAGCCAATTCTGGAACCATGTGCACCTTTTGTTTGGACACGTGGGTTTTCCACTGACACGGCCTTTAGCACCTCAGTTTGTGCTGTCGACTAGGCTTAACTTGTATTTGTAGCTTTCTTGGGGAGTGGGACACTACCCGGGGGGTTTTCACCTCGGCTGGGCGGTCATTTGGTTGCTAACAGACCCCACTATCGAGAAGATGTACCCATGCTGGGTTACTCGGATCTTTCGCTGACAGGGCCTTTGGCATCTTGTTCTGAGGGGCCAGAGATGTTCTGTCACCTCAAGAGGGCTTCTCATCAGGTGGTGGACCACCGGGTACATCCTTGTCCTTGGTCGAATGACGGATGTTGTTTATGCGATACGACCGAGTCGATGTCGGTGCATTGGGCAGCCCTAACGACACTGGCAGTTTATTGTGAATTCTTCTGATTCCCCTGAGGTGAAGTCTTTGGTGCTCGTGATAGATGACCTAAGGCTCCAGTAGTTCGAGAAGACCCTTGTGTATTAGTTTTCTTCAACTTCTACGCTTTAGCGGACCGCATCATTCTTCGTCATCTAGGCATGATTGCCATCGAACATATTTTGAGACAACTCCTGTTGGAGTACAAAGATTACTTTGCTTGGACTTACAGAGAAATGCCCAAATTGGAACCCTCTATAGCAAAACACGAATTGATAATACTCCCAACGGCTAAGCCGATCAAATAAGCTTAGAGACATATGCACCATGAGTTGGAGCTCAAGGTAAATGCCGAAGTTAATAAACTCCTCGAGGAGGATTTCATAGAGCCTTGCATCTATCCAATTTGGCTCGCTAACAAAGTCCACGTCTAAAAGAAATATGGCCAAGTCTGAGTCTGCATTGACTAAGGGATTTAAACAAAACATGCTCAAAGGATGACTTTCTAATCCCAATCACTGAAACAATGGTCGACATGACCATCGAGCATGAGGCTTTGTCCTTCATGGACGAGCCGTCAGGTTACAATCAAATCCACATGGCCATCAAAGATGAAGAGCACACGGCCTTTCGATCCCCCAAAGGGATCTTCAATTACAAAATGATGTCCTTCGACTTGAAGAACACTGACGTCACCTACCAAAGGACGATGACCAAATTTTTTGATGAAATGCTCTACGACTTGATCGAGTGCTATGTGGATGACTTGATTGTTAAAACCCAAAAGCAGGAAAACCACATGGCTGACTTGCATCAGATTTTTAAAAGGCTCTGACAATATCAACTCAAAATGAATCCAATGAAGTGCGCTTTCGACATTTCAAATGGCAAGTTTCTTGGCTTCATCGTCAGATGCGGGAGAATAGAAATAGACCCTGACAAAATCAAGGCAATTCAAAAGCTGCCACCTCCTAGAAACATAACTGAATTAAGGTCTCTCCAGGAGAGGCTAGCCTACATAAGGCGCTTCATATCCAACCTTTCGAGAAGATGTGCACCTTTTGGGAAATTGATGAAAAAAGATGTGTTGTTCATATGGGACCAGGAATGACAGAATGTCTTTAAACAAATCACAAAATACCTACTCACTCCCCGGTGTTGGGAGCATTAGTCAAAGGAAAGCCGCTTACACTCTACATTACTGCCATGGACGTTTCTCTGGGAGCCTTGTTAGCACAAATAAATGAAGAGGGTAAAGAGCAGCCACTACACTACCTCAACAAGAAGTTGGTTGACCCCGAACACCGTTATTCCCTGATGGAGAAAGTGTGCTTAGCGCTGATGTTCGCCGTAAAGAAATTGAAGCATTATCTTATGTCCCACCAGGTGGAGTTAATCTCAAAGTGTGACCTACTTAAATTTCTCCTCAAACAACTCGTATTGTCAGGAAGACTAGAAAAATGGGCGTTACTCATGGAGTCTGACATAATCTTTGTCCCGTAAAGGAATCAAAGGGCAAGGGATGGCGGAGTTTCTAGTGGCACACGTAGTCCCGACAAACTCTCCAATCAACACTGGACTCCCTTATGAAGAAACCCTCTTACCCCAACAAGGGGCAGAAGAACAAATTGAAGATGCCCCGCCACAAAAAGAGGACGACGCTCTCATAATTGACTTGCCATACTAGGAACTATACTTTGATGGCGCTTCCCAAGCAATTAAGAAGGCTGATGGCAGGGTCTACTCAGGATTGTGTAGCGCCCATTAAGCAGTGGATAAAATGAAAAATAACATAAAACTTAAAGGCTTCTATTGGCCCACCATGTATGCACACTGTAACCAATATGCCTACACATATCATCAATATCAAGCCTTTGACCCCGTGCCGAGAAAACTTCCTAACTCACTACACCCCACGACCCCTACGTGGCTCTTTGGAAAATAGGGGATGGGCATCATGGGACCCTTCCCCCTATCATCTAAAGGCTACAACTTTATCTTAGCCGCGACAGACTACTTCTTCAGATAGGCCGAAGCCATCCCTCTTTGAGAGGTTACCGGAGAGGCCATCGCCCGATTTGTCAAACACCATATCATATATAGATTCGGCACCCCCAGCCGGATCATGTTGAATAATGGCACTTCTGTCAAGAATAGAACCATCTACCAGTTAGCAACAAAATTTCACATCGACTGGAGGACATCAACGATTTACAATCCTTAGGCCAATAGATTGGCCGAAGCATTCAACGAAACCCTCTACAACCTGCTGGCCAAAATAATTGGCAGTCGCAAAAGAGATTGGGGTGAGAAAATATATGAAGCTCTTTGGGCATACCGAATGGTCTATAAGACTCCCACCAGGTGCTTGCCCTTCTCTCTGGTCTACAAGACAGAAGTCATGGTGCCAATTGAAATTGAAATGTCATGCTACCAGGTGACCGTGCATACCAGCTTCCAAATCCATAAACAAAGTAAAATAGAAAGAAGGCTTGAAGAACTGTCTAACCTGGAAGGTAAAAGGTTGGAAGTCTACAAGTATCTTCCGACATACCAAGCCCAAATGACATGAGCCTATGATAAGTTTGTAAAGCAAAGGGCATTCAAAAGAGGCAACCTTGTTATGGTCAAGAAAAAGAAAGTCATGGCGGGCAGGTCACAAACTTCAACCCAATTAGCGCGGACCCTACGTCGTAACGAGAGTCTATGAAGGAGGCGCATACATGGCCATTGACCACAAAGGAGAAAATCCCTTCCCTTCATTAAATGGAAAACTTTTAAAGTTGTATCATGCTCCAAAGTATGAGTTCGCGCTGCGATCATTGCTAGACGTCTCCTTTCCTGGCGAGGATTAAAAAAAGAAGAAATGAGGGTTAATAGCCATTCGAGGAGATGCCATTTGAGACCTTTTATAGGCCGAAGGGGAGTTGTTGCCTTAAATGACTTCCCCCTCGAAGAAATGTGAAAGTAGAAACCCTTCCCTTAAGATGGTTACTTCATTTCCCCCAACACCCCCTCAAGGGAAACACGTGAAATGGCAAGTCATTCAAAGCATGGAAAGATGGTCGGGCCCCAGCACCATGCCAGTTGCCTGACCAATCGGCACGTGAGATATCCGCAAAGAAAATCACCGCCGTCCCATGCCACTACAGATATGGTGGTCAAATCATGACAAAGGCGCTCGACAGAAGAAGGTTCCTCAGCACCAGGCGGCCTACCCCTAGCACCCTCGGTGACGGCCTGTCCAGGCACTGACCCCACTTGCGTGGGAACTCTCTCGACCGTGTGCCCTCTCGAGGCCACCGGTGTTGGCGATAGCTCAGATGCAACGGAGGTGTCCCGGCTTCCCCCTTTGCTTGACATCAGGAAGGAAGAATCGGTAGAATCGAAATCCAAGTCATAACGCTGCCCAGAAGGGAACACGAGGTCCTCAAGAACTTGGCCTTGAGCCTCTAGGACAGCCCGATGGAAGCCTTGTGAGAACCGCTTCCGTAGGCCCCGATGGTAGCCTGGCTCATAGTAAGAGAAGGCGGCCTTCTGGAGAGCTGCTTGGTAACCCTCCGAGCACTTCTATTGCTCAAGTGCCTCCACCCCGGCTAGCTCTGCCTTTCTCTCAAGCTCAGCTACCCTCCACTCCACCTCGGACAGTCTCTTCTTGGCTTCAGCCCACGCGCCCTCGGCCTCCACCTACTGTCGCTCGACCTCTCGAACTCGACCCTCGAGCTCCTCACACTCGGCCTTCCATTGCTCATTGCACTCGACCTGAACTTTGTGCTCCGTCACCGGGAGCCTATCTTTGAGCTCGACCATATAACAAGCTTGAGCCAGCTGCTCGGTCGATACCCAAGCCTTTTTTTAGTTCTACTACACCTGCGCCTGAAGCGAGGTCACCTCCCGTTGAAGGTCTTCAAGATTAAAAGTTAATCGTTCGACCTTCCGATCGGACGCACCAGGGGCCCAAGAAAGAGATTCTCTCTCCGATTCCACCCGGGTGAACAAATCCGTCATCTCAGCGCCCAGCTGAGCCAGGATCAGGTCGATAACCCGCTCGAGAAGCATGGAAGGAGGGCTACGCCCAAGGCCACCTCGAACTGCCCCCGATGCCACAGAGTGGCACCTCTGGTACAGGGGAGCTCGGATTGCGAAGGCGCCAGTCATGGGAGGGAATGTCCTCTCTGGAATAGCTGGGATTGGGATGCCCCCTCTGAGTACCCCCACCTCTAGGGTCCCACCGGTTGTCTCGGGTTGGGCCACTCCACCATGTACCCCCTCGGTCTCGGTCGGCTGGGATTGGGTCGCCTCACTCCGCGACCCCTCGACCTCGATCAGCTCGGGCAGGATCCCTTTTCCATGCACCCCTCTGCCTCATTTGGTGTCCAAGCACTGGCCGCCTCTACTTGGGACCCAGCTGCCTTGGCCACGACTTCTTTGGCAGTGACGGACCCCTCTGACTCAACGGTGGGGAGAGCCAACTAAGCGCCCCCCTCGACCGAATGGGCGACATCCGCCCTCTTCTCTCGCTTTTGCTCAGTAGCCACAGTCCGCATCGAGGACCACAGTAGCTGTTCCATGGAGTCCTTGTGCTTGGCCCCATGGTGCTAGGAAGTGCCATCCCGGGCAACCTGCTTGCCCTTATCTCAGGCACGAGAAGCGCACCCGAATATTTGAGGTCCGCTGGGAGCAGACGTCTCCTCCAAGTCGATGACCTCTAGCCAGAGCGGTGCTACCCCCTCATCAGCCACTCGCCTCGAGTCTGGGCATAAAAGAGCAGCAGATCATAAGAAGAGGGTTTAATTATCTAACCCAAAGATGAAACAAGACCCTAAAGACCTCACCTAGAAGCACCACGTGTAGAGAGGGATACTCCTCAATATTTGCCTCGGTCATCAACTCAGCAGTTGATCGGCGATTCTACTGAAGAAGGGCGACTTTCTTCTCCACCTCCGGGGAAGTCACTGCCTGCTTCGGAGGAATGTTCGGATGAAAGTTGGGCACCGTCGGGAAGGCCCAAGGCTTACCACCCATGGCCGAGCCCACCCAGAAATATTGGGTCTTCTAGCCCTTATGGGAAGAGTCCCTGGTAGAAAGGGTCACGCAACTCCTCCCCCTCATCGCTTGAAGATAGAAGAAGCCCTTGCCCACATGGTATGCTCCTTCAACTCGAAAAAGGCATGGAAGAGGTCCAGCGAAGTGTCAACCCCACACGAGTGAGCAAGGAGAATGAGAGCCTGCCATCAGATCGCTGCAAAAGGTGGGTTTACCACTGAATAGTGCCTGATCTGGGCTGCAATCCCCTTCCCCCTCCTTTGTTCTTTTTGTTCTTCTCTCATCAGTGGCGTGTTGTAATCTTTCCCCTTGAAATTTCCTATATCATGTATCATGTTACTGGAAATGAATAAATGAATTGAGGTTGTTTTGTTTGGTGATTTGAGAATTTTATCTGTTTCTCCTCCTCCCTCTCTTTTGCCTATCTATGTTTATATGATGGCTAGAACATATCTTTGGATCGCATAAATTGCCCCACTGGGCTATACGTGCTGAATATCCTCTCTTCGATAGTCTCCCATGATCAAAACCCCCATTGGAAGCTCCAGCACGTACTGGAACTCATCCCTCTACTGTACGGTGGAGTGGAGGAGACCCTGGAGCTCCGCTATCCGTCCCCGCGGGTCTAGCTACTTGTAGCAAGTCTAGGTGTCGGTGCATTAGGAATCACTAGAAAGCTTAAGTTTAGAAAGTTGTACCGGTCGTCGGGCGCCACAGAACACCTAGTCTCCATATCTCTTGGCGTAGGCCTTCAGATAGGCCTCATCGCTAGTAGCTCGGGCTTTCACCTCTCGGCCTCTCCGTGACCAGTCGCACATCTGGTCTATTGCCTGGGTGATCCAGTCGATCTCACTGCTCAGTCCCTTCAAGGATCGTCCCATGCACTCATCATCTCTGGCAGGGAACTCCACGTCTGGATGGTGGATGCCCCTGGTCCTCATGATCAGGTGGTAGTCAAGTGGCTCGATGATGTTTATGCAGTGCAGCCACACGTCCCGTCCTAAGTAAGTCTGGGCCACCTCCACCCAGGGCTGTCCCTCGTGACTCTCATCATGGTATGGTGTCCAGCGCACCTGAAAGGGCAGGCATTCAGATTAAGTGTCAACATTTAGAAGCATTTTTAGTGCATTTAGAAGCTTAATTCTAGAGTCTTACCGATGCATAGGAAAATGTGTCCATGTCATCCTAGATCGCCCGCGCTAAGCGTCACAGCGACCCTATGTCCCGAACCACAATCCATCGCCTCGCGATGGGTACCCGGTCTGGATGTACCTCCTTTCCCCGCCCTAGGCCGGGGAGGTACAGGTAGCTCTATACCTACATTTGTCAAGTGTCAGCATGTAGCAGTAAGAATCATAAGCATGATCATAATCATAAGCATGAGCATAAGCAAAGTGGAGCATTTTTACCTGAAGCAAAGGTGAGAAGCTGCCCAACATCATCTGCCGGCCGGTGGTGCTAAGGGACTCAAACAAAAACACCAACACAGTAGCGCCCCAGGCATACTCCCCGACTCCATCCAAGTCTCTCAGCAGTGGGAGGAGCTTGCAGCTCACTCCATCCACCCTCGTCGCAAACAGTAGCTTCCTGAACATCAGCATCAAGAAGTGGCGAAGGACGATGTCTCCCTGCGGTCTTGGTCCTACAGCCACTCTCTGTCAGCCTCCCCAGGTGCTCCTTGGGTAGCTCGCCTATGGCTATCGCCGCTCCTCTCAACCCTAGGCTCTTCTGGAGGGTCGCTCTTGCCAGCATGGGCGAGTGATGCCTAGGTCGCGTCAGCTCTAGGTCTAGCAGCTCCCGTGCCAACTCCCGATAGTTGACGTATGTCGTGCCCATCACTGGTTCTCTGTGCACTCTGAGTCCCGTGATCCTCACCACGTCCTCTAGCATGGGGATCATGTGTCCCCACAGGAACAGGAAGGCTCTGCTAACCAGGTCCCACCACTCGTGTAGTGCGTATAGCAACGCGATGTACATTCTCATCACCTTCATCCCTAAGAACTCGGCGAAGCCCATTATCTCCATCCTCTCTCTCTGGTAGTCTGGCAGTGCCAGGTACACTGCCCAGACCTGCAGCCAGGAGATCTTCGTTCGCTATTTTCCCTGCATGCATTCAAGCATTTTGGTCAGTCATTCATATATAAAACAAGATAACAAATCATTACATTTGCATTAAAAAAAATCTTATTTTACCTTTCAGAATCCCAAACTGTCTCCTCTAGACCGTTTCTTCTCCACTAACGGTCTAGACAAGACCGCATGATTCCCAAGCGATCGCTGGAAGGACCGTTTGCTCCTTGCCACCACAACCGATTTTTCACCAATCTTCTGGGACGGCCTTGAAGGCTCCTAAAACCTTCCAATGGGTCCCTAGACCCATTCCCATCCTGGCCTACCCACATGCACAACCCTAATCGAAATAAAAATGAGTTTTGGGTATCGGGGCCTACCTCTAACGATCGTCGCCTGACCATCATTCCCAGGGCTTCCTCCGTTGTGTGGGCGCCCTCCTCATCTTCAGAGGCCTCTACAGCCCCTTCCTCCACCATGGGAGCTTCCCCCTCCACCGGAAGGGCCGCCGAAGTTTCCTTCGCTGTTGGTTGGTCCGCCGCCATCGTGGGCAGTTCCTCTTCCTCCAAACGCCATTGGAGGTGGTGAATGGCTCTCTTCTTCACCATCATTGTGTGAGGGGGGGGTGCTCGTCGCGGTGGCTGCTGGTCCTCATCGCCAGAGTGGGTCGGGTGAAGGTTTTGTGTTGAGACGAATGAATGAAATGAGAGGGAGAACGGCCAATCTATTTTTTTTTTGAAACCTCCTAAAGCCATGTGGTCTATCACCAGACCGTTAAGCTCTCTCAGATGGTCTTTCCTAGACCATTTGTCATCTAGGTCGCCCTCATCGTGGAATGTAAACCACCCTCGGCTAGCGGTCTATCGCTAGACCGTTAGGAGTTCTCATGCGGTCTTGAAATGACCATTTGGCTGCTGAATGTCTTGATGATTTGGAATGATATACCTATTCTATTTCTTGTTCCATTCTTTATGTGACATGCTCCATTTATGCCTTGTGATTATTTTATGAATTTAATTGCTGATGGCTAACCCCTTTATTGTCATGATCATAAACGCCATCGCACCATCACGTTCCTTCTCACCAGGCAGGTAAGTCAGGTAAGTATCTCGATCCTTAGTCCCTTAATGCATTACTATATGGTACCTATAATATATTACCTTGAGAATCCCGTGTCGAACGGGTTAACGCTGTGCCGTTGAAGGCTTCCACAGGCGTGCCGCTGGAGGAGGGCACAGGCGTGCCATTGAAGGGTTTCACGGGCGTGCCGTTGAAGCTCCGCTGGGTGTGTTTGTTGAAGCTTCGAATGGAGCGTGCCGCTGAAGCTTCTAAGGGAGCGTGCCGCTGAAGGCTCAAATGGGTGTGCCGTTGAAGACACCTTGGTGCGTGCCGCTGAAGGGCGCTTTGAAGTGTGCCACTGAGGGGACTCAGGGCGTGCCGTTGAAGGCCTTATGGGTGTGCCGCTGAAGGGCAATAGCAGCGTGCTGTTGAAGGGCACTTGGAGCGTGCCGTTTGAAGGCTTTGCAGTGTGCCGGTGAAGGGCACTTGGAGTGTGCCGTTTGAAGGCTTTGCAGTGTGCCGGTGAAGGGCACTTGGAGTGTGCCGCTGGAGGGCACGTTGGGGCGTGCCGTTGAAGGGCACGTGTGCGCCGTTGAAGGTCATTAGTGGGCGCGCCGTTGAAGGCACTTTGTGAGTTTGTTGAAGTGAAACTCCTGGCTTATTCTGGACCCAATTGACGATCCGCTTGATTCTCTTCGGGGGCCCACGAGCGATGAGCTTCCCCAGGGGTTCGCTTCTCTTCGCTGCTGTGACTCCGGAGAGGGCTCCATAGTAGCAGGTTGTCAGTTCGGAGGGTTCGGACGGGACGTGTCCTCCAGCGACTGACTTCTCTTTGCCGTTGTGATTCCAGGGACGGTTTCACGTCGAGATGGTGTCTCTTCGGAGGGTCCGGATGAAACGGGTCCTCTAGGGTCTCTTCTGTTGAAGATTTGTTGTTGATGCTGGACTGATGTGGACATATGGGCGTGCAATTTTACACGTCCACACACGCCTACCAGGCAACCATTCGAGACCTGCGCTCTCGGAACACGACAAGACGTGAGTTATCATTACCAGCATGACCTCGACCACAGTCAAAAGAGCCTTGCGTGCCAAAGTCAATCCCAATGTCTGCAACACTCGCAATACGAGGATCCTGGCGATTGGAGAAGTCGAGGAGTACTCTCTACTGACATACTCACAGCCCCCTGCTGAGTGCTCGGCAACTGAGAGTAGGGGGGAAGTGAAGAGGGTAAAATCAGCTTGGCCCAAGAGCTGCCCAATAACGCTAGGCCCACAAAGGAACGAGCACCACAGACCCTCCTAAGAGAGCGGGTACACGCACTTGGCCCAGTAAAAGGAGGCACAGCCCAGGAAGAGCCTTGGATTGTACAGCACGGCCCACGCGCAGTCACCGTCGGGGTATTCTCCGACGACCGATCGTTACTCCCCACGACTTCGGCCCTGACCCCATAAACGGGCGAGCACGCCCCCATGAGCGTCATAAGACTCGCCCAGGGACCGGCCAGCGCCGGGAAAGCTACCCTCCAACGAGCAATTCTCGTCATCGTAGCAGAGGAACATTACTCTACTATAGAAGCCCTTCCCCGCTAAGGGATGAGGTCTCCACTCCAGGATAACCCCATATAAAAAGGGAGATAAACGACAGAGAGGGGGACGGTGGTTCATTCCGCTAGAGCACTACCTTAGATAAGAGAGCTACTAGTCCAGCAACACAGAGAGAAGAAGGGAACCCTTGCCCACTTTTTGCAAGTATCTTTTCGGCGACCTTACCACCCAGCGAGCACTCACCTAGTATCCACCGGGAGCGGCGAGCACTCGTCCGAAAGTTATCTACGGGCCTACAACAGACCCGACGATCTCTCTCTCTCTCTCTCTCTCTCTCTCTCTCTCTCTCTCTCTCTCCTTTTGCTCTCCTCTGCACTTTGCTTCCAGTCACTGACTTAAGCATCAGAGGGTTGTCCCCTGGGGTAACACCCGGGGCTCCTTCTGACGCCTCTTTGGCTTTTGGTATTTGCAGGCGTCCACAGACGCTAGATGATTTTCCCAACAAATAAGTAGAGAAGGTGGTAAGTGACCTAGGAACCATTTTCCTACCGCTACACCAACGATTGTAATTAGCATGCTTAAAGTTAGTGTTTTTTCATTTTTGACAAGTCAAACACTCCTCATAATCTACTCCCCTCCACTGTAACTCTCCACCCATATTTTCATTTCTTTTCCCCCCTCCTTATTTTTGCTTTTCCCCCCTCCCTTGCTTTTCCCTCCTCTCCACAGACCATCGCCACCTTGTCCCCATGTGCCCACGGGTGCCTTGCGCACCCTCCCTCTCCTCCGCGAACCAACATCACCGTGAGTGCCGACCAGCCCACCGTCGTGCGCCCCCTTGCAGCCATGCAGGTAGAGCACTGCTGCCCCTCCTGTGCCGTGCAGTGGCAACCAGTCGCTGTTCTAGCCAGACCCACCCATCGACTATTGTCCAGCACCACTACAGCCGTCGTCCCCGGTCGCCCATCACCATTCCGCCACCATCGCCCGCACAGGGCCTCTGCTATGAGCTAGCTTTCCCACCACCCCTTGCTTCTGCTGGTGGTTCCTCCTCCCTCAGTCAAAGATAAGTATCTTGTTAAATGTATTTACAGATTTACATAACATTTTAATCGATGTTGGGTACTCCTGACTATAACAATTAGGTAATTTTAATGTATTTATATAGCAAGCTTAATGATGAATCCCAATGCCATAGTCTGTATGTTTTGACAAGGCTATGAATGATATTAGGGACATTACTTGGTTAGGAAGATCCTCCCCCCCCCCCCCCCCCCGGCCCCCCCCCCCCCCCCCCCCCCCCCCCCCCCCCCCCACCCCCCCCCCGCCGAGGTCTGGTCCACGTAAAGGGGGGTTTACGTGGGTTTGATTGGGCATTCTTGAACGCGGTCACCTAGGCGACTACGTCTTCATGAACACGGTCACCTGCACGACCGCGTTCAGCCCTGACATGAGCCAAGGGTTTATGCGGGTTTGACCGGGGGTTTTTCCCTCAGAACACAGTCGCCTTGGCGATCACATTCTTGAGAACGTGGTCGCGAAGGTGACCACGTTCAAGAACGAGTGGGCTGGTCCACGTAAAGGGGGTTTACGTAGGCTAAAGTCTTCGCAATCGCGTTCTCAAGAATGAGTGGGCTGGTCTGCGTAAAGGGGGTTTACGTGGGCTAAAGTGGTTGAGGACTCCCTAGTCTGAGTAAACCTCTCCCCCTAGGGGGTTCGGATGGACCGGAATGGCAGGGTTTGACCTAGAAGAATGGGAAAAGTCATGTAGGTCCTATTGGGGGTTAAAATGGGCTGGAGCAAAGGGCTTGAATGGGCCATAGTTGAGTGAGTGTGGGATTTATATTGGTTGTAATGATTGCATGGGTTCAGGGTTTGGGTTGGTTAGGTGAACTAGGGCTTACGAGGGTTAGGTGGACTGGGTAAAGAGATAACTTACTTGAATTTGGCCCCGGATTGGCCGAACCCGATGTTCATGTGAGCTCCATCTTGAATGCGGTGAACCCAGGTGTGATGTGACTGTTGGATTCGTCGGTGTCAAGCCACTTGCAGAAGGTGTGTCGGGAGTTGTTCCTCGCTCTTCCGTCATGCACCGCATGACGCGATGGGTTGCCGGGAGTCCCGGGTTGGCCCGGGTGCTAGAGATAAACGGCTCAACACTGTGTGTCTGAGGGTCAGGTGTGGCCCCAACTTGCTGGAGGTTTGCCGTAGGACACGGCTAGGGTGTTCGAGACGTGGGTTGGCCTCCAGCTTGCTGTAGAGTGGCTGGAACATGCGCACCCACCAGGTGCTTGGGAAAATTCTCGATATGCGCGTGTGAGGCAGTATAAGGGTGCTGTGAGCTCCTGAAGCTTGTGGTTGGCCCAGATGGGTCTTCCCTTGACTTCGGAGGGCTAGAGGGAGGCGGCTCGGGGGTAGACCCCGGTCTCGTTGCTGGGTGCCACATGGCATGGCTTGTAGTCAGGGTGCCCCCGGATCGGCTCAGGTAGCTATGTTGAACGCGGGTAAATCCACAAACTGAGTGATCGGGGGCAGGCCCGATCGATTGTTAATGTTGCCGTGGGTCACGGCTAGCTGGATAGGACCCTTGGTTGAGCCTGATAACTAGGGCGTCAACATGATGGTGCCGTTTGTCTGGTGGCCAGCGTGACCCTCGCTCCTTGGTGATGAGTCGTATGATGCGACATGTTGTTCTGAGCCCCAAGTTAACCCGATTGTTGAGGTGCCAGCGGTGTGATACCATATGCAGGGTGTTCGGGGATGATCTCCGAACCTCTTCAGAGTGCCGCTCGATGCGGCAAGTTGTCCCGAACCTTGGATCCGGCTTGGTTATCAGGAAACTGACTAGTGCAGTGCCCTGTGCTTGGGGGCGATCCCCAGTTGTTATGTCATGCCGCTTGGCCTGGCGACGCATCTCGATTTCTGAGGCTGACTCGACCGATAGAGCACCTTGGCAGTGTGCCATTTTGCTCTATTTAGGGAGTATTTCCCTATGCTTAATTCTCAATTATTTAGAGAAAATCAGTGGATGCCAACACCTACAAAACAATCTTATTTGGAATGCAAGGGTACCCAAGACTTCTTGGGTCCTTCAAGGTTAGCAGCACCTTTGATAGGTGCTCTCCATGACTTCAAGGCATTTAGATCATCAATGTGCATCAAATAGCAGTTACTAATGGAATGCCCAGCCTAGCCACAATAATGACATGAACTAAGATACTTTGTGTTTTTAGTGTGCACATGAGTACGAGCATGAAATTTTTGTGCATAACTAGGGCTGTTGTTACGAAAATTTTATTTTCTTATCAAATGTCAACAGTCCTTGACTGTATGGCCGATCTTCCTACATTCCTGGCAATAAGGCTTCCTATCTGAAAATGATTTTGGCCTCCTTGAGATAGTGGCTTTTCTATAGGCCTTTGATTCTTCATTTTTCAACCCAAAATAGTCATGCATTATATGACCAAACTGCCCACGATGATGACATTGAACCTTGTTTTTATTGACAGGTTCCTAGTACAGGCATGAGAATTTTCAAAATTTCTTCTATTTGAAAACTTTCTTGAATTTCTGAACCCATTTATTTTCTTGCATGCTTGTAATTCATCAGATTTCATAATGTGACATGCATGCATCATGTGACCAATTTTTCCACAATAGAAGCAGAGCATTTTCTTTGTGGGTGCGTGTGAATGTGTGGGAGATTTATGTTCAACATGCACTATGGTAGTAGGTTTCTTTTTGAACATTTTCTAATAATCATTGACCACTTCCTATTTTTCACTTTATTTCAGATTTTTCTTATTTTCAACTTGTTTTGGGTCCTTTTGGACAGTAAACTAAAATATGGATGGGGTTGAGGTTTTGGATGGCCCAGAACTACTCACAAATAAAGTGTGGAGTTTAGTTTCAAAACTTTTCTCATTCGCAGGGTTATAGCCCAACCCCTCTCTTTGAAATTTATTTATCAAGGAGTATCAAGAGGGGAGGGGTGAATTGATTGTTCCAAAAACAAAACTACAATAAAAGAGATGCTTGTTAAAAACGTTGATTGCAGATTTGAATGTGTTTTAAGCATACATGCACTCACTCTTATGTGAACATGATCTCTCTTGTGAGCACGAGTAGATGAATGCAGCGGAGCTAAGACGGAAGCGAAGTTCACTCGACTTAACGCAGGGCCCACTCGTAAAAGTATGCAAAGAAGCAAACCACAAAAGGAGCACATGATTTTTAGGTGGTTCGGGTTCACAAACGTGTCCCCTACGTCCACCCCTCACCGAGTGAGGATAAACGCTCCACTAAGATGTGAGCCACACATGCTGTGTACAACAACCAACACACACACGGCAGCCGATCTGGGCCACCACACAAACACACACGCTCGTGTCTCCGTTCACGAGCAAACACACAAGAATCAAGTTTAAGATGCTTCTTATTACACCGGATATTCAAGATATAACCACAAAGAACTTAAGAAATCAGAATGAGGAAGATTTTCTCATGGTTAGAGCTCCCCCTTTCTTTCCATCAGACGTGCTTGAGTTTTTCCGCAGGATGAAGACTGTTCTTCGGAGAGGACAGACGATTCTTGCTCAAACAAGGTTGTCACTTTATTTTCCACGCAGCATCCAGTAGAGGATTGTTGGGAAGATGAAATTCAGCTCTCTTCCTCTAACTTTGGCGCCCAAAACGATCTGGAGGGAGACTTGGAGCTACTGCCGTCGCCCTGCACACCAAAGGGGTGAAAAACAGATGAAACCTTAAAACCTCCTTGGTATTGACGCCCTAGGAGCTTCTATTTATACCCAAGTCATGTCTCCACACTGTTGGGAGCCTGGGGATCCACGGACCAAACATTGGGAGGCATTGGGATTGGAGTTGATAGGGTTTCGAGCCGGTTCGCAAAAGTCGCGATCGGACTACGCCGTCGAGGTGTCGACACCTGGTGTCGACACCTGCTCCCACTGAGTGAACAAAAACGCCCAGCCAGAACAGTTGGGAATAGGTGTCGACACCTGGTCTCTAGCCAGGGGCAGGCAGAACCCAGGGAATTTGGTGTTGACACCAGGTGTCGACACCTGCTCCCTCTGAAAGCACAAAGACCCATTTTGCCATAATTAAAGTTCTACAACTTCACCGGGGTTTTGGCATGACAAATGGGGTTTGAGGAGCTCTTCCAGCCTGCAAAAACACCATAAGGAAATCAGCTTTGCTTCAATATTAATTTCACCAACGTACCCATTGCATTTCACCTTGTGTAATAGAACCATGAATACTTATGGAATCTTACACATGTGAGATTTTTTCTGCACTAACTTGTGAAGTAGGAGAGCTCAATCCAAGATGGTTTCCATTGGTCATTCAAGAAGAATTCAATGAGGCATTTCACTTATCAAACACATCAATATTTACCTCATCGTTTTACCTGAATTCACCATTGATCCTCAGTTCCTTATTTGTATTTGTTGATTCATCATCACAAAGGGTCATGGAGTTCCAAGCATCATTCACCATTGCATGATACAACTAATTTGGTGTTTAGATAGTAAGGTAACAGTCCACTCAAAATAATTCCAAGTCACATTGCATTCGGTCATCATCAAAACTCTTCAAGCCACACATCATAATCTTGGGGGCAACAATCTCCCCCTTTTTGATTATGACAAAATGCTATGTGCTACGGTTTAAACAAAATGACTAACTAGTGTGTAATTGTCACAAGGATCATGTTCATTCCATGTAACAGTCCATCAAGCATCCATGGCGACCATTTCATCAAATTGACATTCATGCAATGAACCACAAGCTTTCATATAAATTGGTCAGAATGGCATCAACAAAAATAGTTCCACAACCATATTTAGAGTTTTCATTAGAAGACTTGTGAACCTCAAGATTGACTTACCACGGACTATGCATGCCATGCAATGAATTCACCACAGGACTACTTTGACTCAAGACTACATGACTCATTAGACTCGACTATTGACTAAAGACATGTAAACATGCAGGCATGCAACACCAAAGCATGCATCACACAAATAACTATCATAAGTAGCAGCATAGATATATATCTCCCCCTTTGGCATCATCAAAAATAGGGAGAATCGGGCTACAAATAGCATTGCCCACATGAGATAGCAGGAATTAGTCAGAACCGGAGGGTGGAGGAGGAGGTTGGCGTATATAATCAATTATGACAGTGAACTGCTGGGTTTGAGCATCCATGGCGATTTTGAGAGCATCAATGGAGGTGTTGATGGACTGAAAAGCCTGGTGATACGTGGTGTGATGAAGCTTCAATTCCGCCACATCTTGAGTGAGAACATCCACCGTCTCCCTGAGGTGACCCACCTCACCAGTCAAGGTCTCCATCGTGAGTTGTATCACATGTCCGTGGAGGCGGCTTGAGTGCTTGAGGTCCCACCATGTTCAGTCTGAGCAGCCCCTTCTTCTTCATCAGACTCATCATCGGGGTCCTTTTCTTTACCAGTTTTGAGAGTCCGAACCAGATGTCATTGAGCATTCCTTTCATAACCCATATTCTTGCAGATTGAGTGAACAGTGTAAATATCGGCCTCTCTTAAGGTTTGACAAGGCTCCTTGTCCAAGGGAATGTTGACCGCACGAAAAATAGCAGTTAAAGCGGCGGCATGTTCAAGTTCTAAGAAACCTCTCAAAAACACATAACTTGATAGAAAAACAAGAAAATAAACATGGTATTTAATCCCACATGCCCTTAATCCCTCTTTGTCATATAGAAACTACTTTGAAATCATTTTAATGCATCATTGACCCCTAAGATTTGAGAATAGGTGCCTACCTTCGAAATGATAAACTGATGATCTAGGGATGATATCCACACCCCAGATCCTTCAAAAACTTTTTCCCCTATCGAGCCCGGGGCACTGCAGGATCGTCCTCCACACGCCGGTTTGCCCCCTCACGAATCGGATGGTCCACCCCAAAGAGTCAAGTTCCCTCACTCTCTTCTCACATAAAAAAACTAGAAGGTGGTGGAAGGTTGATGGAAAATGATTGCTAAAGGTTTACCACCCTAAAATCCCACCTCCATATATAGTTTTCAAGAATCCCAAGGGTTAACCCACGTCCCTCAAGGCTCCAACAAGCTCCAAGGTCACAGGTTTGAAGAGGAGTTAATGCTAGGTACCTCTTCGGGTTTGAACAGGTGTGACCCTATGACCACTAGTCATAAATACTAGTGGTTGCGCTCTTTTGTTGCTAATTAGGTTGGGGCATCTTAATATGAAATCAAGAGAACTTATTAATCTAACTTTGGGTCATGGTTTCATTGAATTTTGTTAATCCTAGCATGAGTTATGGTTTTCGCAATATTAACATTTATATCCCATGTTCCAGTAGTGACCCTTCATCTACCTGATCATAAATGTGACTGGGCGTGCTTTTCTATTAGGAATTAGGTTGGGATGTCTTCATATGAAATGAAGAGGACTTCACGATCTAACAATGGGTCATAGTTTCATCGAATTTCCTTTTTCCTAGCCAGAGTTATGATTTTTCAAATTTTATCATTTTTTCTCAATTATTCAAATTGTGAGCTTTCGGTAGCCCAAGGTAATCTGGGCATAACTCTAGCATCCAGGCTGTATTCGGCCTCGACCTCAACATAGTAGTTGTAGCCAATAGATATTTGAAATTGTGGCTTTGGTTTCAGGTCATTTCATTAACCACAGAAGAAGTTATGAATTTCTCATTAATTACATCTAAGTTCTCCTAATAGTCACACCTCTTTATGATAGCTGGGAGCAAAAGGGCTCAGAACATTGGGTTCTGATGCGAATTGGGCTTCCACCTCAACATAAGAGTTTGGCCCAAGGGACCAGGCTTTCTAATGAGCCTGGTTTCATCCCTTTTGGTTGACTGTGGACCAAGATATCCTTATTTTAACGGGTGATTGTGTTTTATGTAATTGTTTTGACCCATTATCACCAACTCCCTCTTAACCACTATTAGACCCATTTTTCAGAAGTTACACTCTTCACCAAAGTTGTTCCTTACCCAATGTTCGTTGCATGGGATTTAGTTTCACTAAATTCCGACCTCTCTATAGTAAGTTTTGAATTTCCTAATGATCCTTCAATAATCAGTCTAGATTTCTAGGTCATTGAGTTCATGGGCCCGAATTATTCTCATTTGGGCCAGTGCCCAAATTGGCGGTCATAACATAACATTTCATTCAACTCCATTTGTCATGCTAAGCCCTTAAGACGATCTCCTAAGGTCTCCACTTAGAAAGATGATTGGATGGTGGTACGATAGGAGAGGAAGAGCACTATGGGGAGGTGTCGTTCCACGAGAGGGTAGGCATGGGGAAGGATAAGGTGAGCCAGGTTCTCCTCTAGCCAACTAACCAAGGGCCCACTTATGATAAGTTCACTCCCAATTAGAGGGGATGGTGTAAAAGGTGAGGTTTCTTCCTCGATTTGGGCATGAGTTTCCTCCAAGGTGGGGAGTGGATCCAGGGTGTTCACCATTATGGGGTCGGGTGTGGTGATCATGGGTTCCTCTACCAAGGAGGTGAGAAGGTCCTTTGTAGGTGGGGTGATGATGGGCGGAGCATGGTGCACCCGGGGTGGTGGGTATAGGGAGACTTGGGTTAGGATGGGGAGGGAAAGTAGTGGAGGCCTAGGACATGGTAGAGCTGGGGTAGGGAGTGGGAGATAGGTTGGGTGAGGAGGCTTGGGTTGGTTGGCCTTGGGAGGTGTGTCCCTTATGGGAGAAGATGGAGAGGTGGACGCCCATTAGGTTTGGGTGTGGGTTGGATAAGGGAGTGTGGATTGGGGGGAGGCAGCCTTCATGGGAGGAACCGGGTCAGTTATGGGTCTCTTGCCCTTGGGATCGGTCGGCTGTGGAGGGGTGGAAGTGGGTCTCCCTTGGGTTTGGGGGGAGTTGGTAGTGGTAATGGTTAGGTGGGTAGAGAGCCGTGGTGATTGAGCCAAGTGAGTAGCCTTAGGTGGGCCGAGTGGGGATTGGAGTGTGGCCGGGCTCCTAGGACTATGGTTGGCATTATAGGAGGGAGAGGGTTGGGGTGCGTAGAGCTTTCTAAGGTTGGCCCTCATTTCCTCCCAAGAGTCGATGGGCTCTTACCTTTTGACCGCTCTTAAACCCACTATGTTCCGCCACTCAGCTCTAGCTTGACGTGAAAGTAAACTCTTGGCGTAATTGACTTGCATAGATCCAGACATGGTGAACCTCTCTAAGTGTTTATCTATGGAGCTCTCCCACTCTAGGTATGTACTAGGGTGGGATCCATCAAAGATAAATACTTCTAATTGGTCTAAGGGTGATGAACTTGCTAAGTATGAAGTAGCCTTCTGGCTTTTTGGGGTCTGACAAGGATATCAACTTATTTTTCATACAGAGGTTGAAAAGTTTCCTGGTATGCTCCTTTTTGAAGGAGTAGGGGGTTTTCATGCGCTCGGCTAATCTTGCAGTCGGTGCTTTCTCTTTGGGCTTCTTGTTGGAGTCGTTCGAAGTCGCTCCTTTGCCGACACCGTTTGTACGGGAGAAGTCTACAACATTTGCCTCCTTCCCAATAGCATTGTGCTCCTTGGATGCTTTGCCTTTGGAGGGTGTAAATGTTGGATTATCGGTGAAGAACATTTCAATCTTCGCGACTACTAAATTCAGCTGGTCGAATCCTTTGATATTGGCCCCCAGGAGCCTTTCACTGACCTCTGCGGACAAGCCCCTTTGACATATTATTATAGCATCTTCTTGTGAATGAGGGTTGTCGCATCTCAGACTGAAGTCCCTCCAGCGTTTAATAAAGTCCAATACAGTCTCTCCTCTTTTTTTGCTTAAGCGAGCAAACCTCTGCAAGAGAGACTTTTCTCTCGGCCGCTTGAAAACAACCGATGAATTTCTTTTGCATGTCGGTCCAGTCAGCCATAGAGTTGGGTTTCAGCCTTGAATACCATTGAAAGATGCTACCTGTGAGAGAAGTCGCAAAATAGCGGAGGTAAGACTCCTCAAGTGCCAATTCACCCATGGCCGTTAGATAGTAGGCCGGGTGTTTATGTGGGGGCCCTTGCCCATTGAACTTCTGGAGTTTTGGTGCCTTCGGACAGTCCAATGGAAGCTTCTTGAACTGATGGTGAATGGGATAGGACACGCTGTATAAATCAACAATAGTGATACCCTCGCCGCCTTGGGTGAACTTATCTTCAACAATTTTTTCAATCATGCGTCATTGGGCGATGGCATCTTCAGCCGTCGAGGTCTAGGAAGACTGGACATTGGGCGGAGCACAAGGTAGCTTGGCCCCTGCTTCGGCGAACACATTATTAGGAGGAGACATTTGTTGATTGATCATGGCAGGATTACCTAGTCATTGCTCTCGTCGGAGATTTTGGTTATGCACCGGTGTTAGAGGTCTTTGAGCATTTGCACTCATTTGCCGCTTCATCTCGAGTATGAGATTAGTCATCTCTATGTGCCAACGTTGCATGGTTTCGAACTTGACATCGTCGGACATCGCTTGGAATGTGGCCTTTGTAGGCGGCTCGAACACTGGGTTTATGTATCCACCGATGGGCTGAGCTCCCTCTTGTCCATGGATGCTTATAACCTCATCATGATCTATTTCTTCTTGGGGCACATTCTCGTCCTGGTTCTGAGTTTGCTCCTGGACAGGTCCCTAATGTTGGCTTTGGTTTGAAGTTCCTTCCTGGCCACTAAACTGAGCTTGGAGGTTTCTTCTAGTGGCATTCCTGGTATTAAGATATACCGCATCCATTGTCGGATTTGGGTCACTTAACCCGATGAGTTTCTTTGGATTGGCAGGGTTGCCAATTGCTTCCATCGGTTCCCTGCCAGAGGCATAGCATGTGTAGACTTTCATACTGTCCCCAGCTTAGGACATTTGAACCCCCCTCCGCTTCCTTGGGGGTTGGACTTCGGGGCGGGCGCATGCCCCCAGTCTATCAAAGGCTGAAAGTCGTGTTGATGGGGCATATGTTAGCCTATCAAAGGCTAAGACTCGTGTTGGTGGTGCCTGGGCGCGACTAATACTTTTAGCTCGGATTGATTCCAAGACTTGAGAAGTAAAGTTGGGTTTGCGATAAACCCCCTTGCTCTTTTGCTCCCGCAAGTGCAGGGTTTGACATCTTGAAATGCTGAAACATGTTGATCCTGGGCTTGCTCGGGCTTACCTGCCTTGACCCTCTTGATTGCACGGGCCTCTTGCTTAGTGACCCATATTTGCCTCATCTTTTGGGGGTGTTGTTCAATGGCATTGCCCTGATTGTTTGATTTGAACTTCTTTTTAAAGTTCGGCTTATCCTCCCACACCTGGTGGAGCGAGAAGCGGTTGGAAATTGGTATGGTCGGGACATGACTAACACGTGGTGCGATCGGCTTGTCGTCGTCAAGCCGAATGCAGAGGTCACTGACAAGAACTGTCTTGTCAGATCTAAGAATTGCTGCCGCGAGCTTCCTGCTTTGGTGGTTTCGGCATTGCCCCCATTTGGCAGGGGCGACGTTGAAAGAAACAGTATTTACCGAGAAAACTCGGCCTTGAGAGGAGTTGGGCTTGATGCCCCCAGCAGTGGCAGGTATGGTTGGTGCAATTAGGTTGCTTGGACCATCGGGACCACCTTCAGGAAGAAGGGGGATCTGACAACGACTGGAAAGTCCCCAAACACAATAGGGGTGGCCAGATAGCCGTATCTGGTATGGTTGGCGATGACGAGGGGGTCATAAGTAACTGCCGCCATCAGAGTTGATCGGAGAAACTTGCTTTCTTGATCTGGAGTTTTGGAGTCGAAACCTCTCCCCGCCCCCTCCTGCAAGGGTAAAAAGGGCATTAGGGTTTTCATAAATACATTAAAACCTTTAGTAGTAAAATAAAAAGTAGGAAAAGTCTCATCGGGGGTGCCAGTCTGTTTACATGTGGAATTTTTGCTATCCACTTCATTAGATAGATGTGTATATATATTTTTGTATATTTGTTAATTCCGTATTTTTTTATTTATCAGACGATTTAGGATTCGTGTACTGGACTTTTCCCCATTTTAATTCTGTAAATTACCTAATTTACATTTCTATTAATGGGCTTGAGTCTATAAGCCTTGGAATTGGGTCTTTGGGCCTATTTGAGTTAGGCTTAACCCTTTAGTTATTATAGGGCTTTTAAATAGATTTAATAAATTATTAATTCTTCTTAATAGCCTATTAAGCCTCTTTAAATTATTTAATAATTATATTTTAATTTTAAAAAATTTCTAAAAAATTCTCGGATGTTACACCCTCCCCGACTTAAAAAAGATTTGGTCCCCAAATTCATCATAAATAGTTTTGCTAAGGAGAGTGTACTTACATTCAAATACCTCCAAAAATCTTTTGCGCATGGCCTCTTCTGTTTCTCATGTCACTTCGTGTGGCCAAGATTTACTCCATTGGATTTTGACCATGAGAATAGTTTTATTCTGAAGTTGACGTATTTCTCGTTCAATTATCTTGATTGACTTTTGCTCATACGTCAAATCCTTCTTAATCTCTAGGTTGTCGTTAGTTATGACATATAATGGATCGGGGACGTACCTTTTGAGCATTGAAACATGAAATACATCATGGAGTCCAGCTAATTGAGGGGGCAAAGCTATTCGATATGTGACTTCACCAATCCTTTCGAGAATTTCAAAGGGGCCAATGAATCTCGGAGTGAGCTTGCCTTTGATGCCCAATCTTCGAGTACTTCGACCGGGAGAAACCTTAAGGAATATGTGATCTACTACTTGGAATTTCAGGTCACGCCTTTTTTTATCAGCATATGATTTTTTCCTATCTTGAGCCATCTAGAGTCTCTCCCGAATAAACTTTATCTTCTCGGTAGTATCCCTGATGATGTTGGGACCGAGAAATTACCTTTCTCCTACTTCATTCCAACATATAGGTGAGCGACAACTTCTTCCATACAGTACCTCGAACGATGCCATTTGTATACTAGCTTGATAGCTATTGTTGTAGGTGAATTTCACTAGAGACAAGTGATCGTGCCAACTCCCTCCAAAATCAATAGCACAAGCCCTGAGCATATCTTCCACCACCTGATTTGTCCTTTCAGTTTGACCATCAGTTTACGGATGGAACGCAGTGCTAAAGTTGAGTCAGGTCCCTAATGAATGTTGTTGTCCCTTCCAGAATTGTGATGTGAACTGAGGGTCTCGGTCATATATAATGGTGACAGGGACACCATGTAATTTGATAATTTTCTTCATATATAGTACTGCTAATACATCTACAGACCATTGACTTTTGATTGGTATAAAATGTGCATATTTATTCAATTGGTCTATAGTCACCCATATACCATCATGTCCATCTCTTGTCTTACGTAAACCCATGATGAAATCCATCCCTATACTTTCTCATTTTCTCTCTGGAATATCCAAGGGATGTAGTTTCCTGGCGGGCCTTAAATGTTCCACCTTTACTTGCTGGCAAGTGAGGTAGCGAGATACAAAGTCCGTTACTTCTCTTTTCATATTGGGCCACCAAAAATTTCTTTTCAAATCTTGGTACACCTTGGTAGCACCAGGGTGAATAGCATACCTTAATTTATGAGCCTCTTCTATGATCAACTTCTTAGTGTCGGCATGATCCGGCACACAGATTTGATCTTTGAACAACAATCTTCCATCAGTTGAAACAGAAAATTCTGACTTTTGGTCAATGTTGGCCTTCATCTCCATCTACGTGTGATCATTTCCTTGTAATTTGACTACATCTTCAATCAATGTCGGTTGTGACCTCATGTTAGCAATTATACATCATTCCTCTTTTTTATCAACATCAAGATTCAAACGAGCAAAATCCTTGATAAGATAAGTCGTACCTTTCCTGAGGCTTGCTAGTGTTACCATTGGTCTTCTGCTAAGAGCATTAACTACAGCATTTGCTTTGCTTGGATGATATTGAATAGTAAAGTCGAAGTCTTTGAGATACTCCAACCATCTGCGTTGCCTCATGTTTAATTCCTTTTGGGTGAAGAGGTATTTCAGACTTTTGTGATCTGAGAATATAGTGAACTTCTCCCCATAGAAGTAATGTCGCCATAGTTTCAAGGCGAATATAACCGTAGCTAGTTCCAGATCATGTACTAGATAGTTTTCTTCATGACGCTTTAACTGTCTTGATGAGTAGCAAATCACCTTGCTATTCTATATAAGAACGCATCCTAGGCCAATGCCAGATGCATCGGTATAGACTTCAAAGCCACCGACCTCAACGCTTAGTGCTAATATAGGGGCCGTAGTGAGATGATCTTTAAGAGTTAGGAAACTTTCTTCACAATCCCCTGACCATATAAAAGGGTTCTCCTTTCTTGTAAGTCTAGTCAAAGGGACGGTGATTTTTGAGAAATCGTTAATGAATCACCTATAATAACCAGCAAGACCTAGAAAACTCCTACCTTCGGACATGGTCGTTTGCCGGCTCTAACTCTTAACAGCTTCTACCTTAGAAGGATCGACAACGATACCTTCCTTTGAAATAATATGGCCAAGGAAAGAGACCTCCTTTAGCTAGAACTCGCACTTACTAAGCTTTGCATGGAGTTGATGTCCTTTTAGGGTTTGCAAGGCTATTCTTAAGTGTTCTTCATATTCTTCCTTAGTTTTAGAGTATATAAGAATATCATCAATGAAGACGACCACAAATTGGTTGAGATATGACCTGAAGATATTATTCATAAGTTGCATAAATGCTTGAGAAGTAATCTGTTATTACCAGGATATACTTGCATCCTGAGGAGGACAGGGGGAATGGACCCACCATGTCTGTTCCCCATTGGGCGAAAGGCCAATCGGGTGCTGTTGGATGTAGCTGTGTTGGAGGCTGCCTGGGGACCGTTGCATGCTCTTGGCACTTCTGACACCACTTGGCATGCTTGCAGTAGTCGTCGAACATTGAAGGCCAATAGTAGCCTCATTATTTAATTTTAATTTTCATTTTCGGCCCGCCTGGTGTGCTCCAGCTGACCTGGCATGAACTTCTTTCATCACCCTCAATGTTTCTTCTGTTGAGAGGCATCGAAGGAGTATCTTCTTCTTGGCATCCGCCATAATTCAAAATAAAATTTCACTCCTGAATTCATAGGAATTTTTTGTTCAGATCAGCCTGATATTTTCTTCCCTTTGCTTGGGTAGCTACTGGTGTTTAAACCATTTCATGAGGGGCTCAAGCTAGTCAGATGAGCCGACTGTTTCTACAGTTACTACTTCAGGCTCTTCTTCACCTGGCTCTTCCTCTACCATACTGGGGACTAGCCGTCGGTTGATCACCTGTATGTTGAGTCACTCGTCCGGTGGGATTGCCAGTGAGCTTGCTAGCTTTGCTAATGCATCGGCCTGTGCATTTTGACCACTGCCGATGTGGTTTATTTTGATCAAGTAAAACTTCTCCATGAGCTACTTCTCCTTGGTATAGTAAGGTAGTAATTTAGCTTTTCAGACTTCAAATTGTCCTTGAATTTGTCTGACGATTATCATCGAATCCCCGAACACTTGTAGCATGCGGATCTCCATGTAGAGGGCGATCTGGAGGCCGATAATTAGAGCTTTATTGGGTCTCCTCTGGAATTGTTTAGCAGCATGTAGACTGCTATGAGTTAAATATGTTTTGATTGATTGGCAATAGTGGAGTTGACCAGGTTGACTAAGAATGTTGACTTGGGTGACATCGTATTGACCATGCTATATTGTGTATTTTGATGATTCTTTACATACCAATTCTTCACATACATTAGTATTTGTCTCATAAGGTCTGTGCATATGCTCAAAATGTCTGTGCATTATTGGTTCATGCATAACCATGTCTGTGCATGTCTATGCAAGGCGCATATGAAAGTCAGTGCAAATATCTGTCTCACACACTTAAGGTTTGTACACTTTTTACCTTGTGCCAAAACACGGTCAATGCATATCCTTTATAAGGCAAAACAAGGTCTGTGCATTGTTAGCTATTGCATTCTCAAATCAGTGCTTTCGAAGTTGGTGCATGCTTTCACTTGTCCATATAAATTCAGTGCAATTCCTTGCACTGTGCATTCAAGTCTGTGCAAGTTTTGCCTTATGAAAAATATGGTCGGTACACTTCTGCATCCGTGCATGTTTTTGCTCCTTGTACATTCAAGTCTGTGTATACGAGATTGGTGCATTTCACAGTCAGTGCAAGTTTTATCTCTGATAGAATAAGGTTTGTGCAGAGTTAAAACTAAAGGTTCAAGTCCCTGCATCTTTTGCATTGCACACTTAAGGTCTGTGCAAGGTTTGTCTTGTGCACACTAAGGGTCTAAGCACGTTTTGCCTTATGCATGATGAGGTCCGTGCACATTTCTTTTGTGCACATTAAAGGTCCGTGGATATCCTGCTGAATGTATTACAAAGTTAGTGCCCATTTTGTTCGTGCATATTAAAGGTCCGTGCATATTTTGCATCATGCACACATGAAAGGTCTGTGCATATTAGGTTCATGGCATATAGGGTCTGTGCTTCTTTTGTATCATGTACACATGAAGTCTATGCATCTTTTAGCCCTACAGACATATTAAGTCTGTGCATAGTTTCACATCTAAGCATACTATCCATATAGCAGGATATAATCTGACCAAGTTTGCTCTGTAAATAGTTTGAGTCCGTGCACATTTGTTCCAGTGCCCTATCAAGTCTATGCAATTCTTGTATTCATCTGATTGTCATATGTCGTATAAGTGTTCGATCTTTTGACATGGACTTTACTTAAAGGGCTCCAGAGAACCAGGAGAAATATTGTTCGTGAACTTTAAGGAGGGCACGTGATCCTAGGTGAAAAGTGAAGTGATGCTCATGACACGTGGAAAGCCATTAACCTCATAAGCTACCACGTGTCCAATGGAACTTAGATCTGGATGGAAGTTTGGGTGGAAAACATGTTTTCCACACGCCCATCTCATTGCTGCCTATAAGTAGAGGAATATTCGTAGAGAGAAAGGGTTGATCGCAACTGAGAGCAAAAGCAACTTCTAGCCAGAGAGCAAGTTCGATTCAACAGAGCTAGCATCAGAAAAATTAGGAGAGAAGATTAGAGAGCTATGAGAGCTGTGTGAGAAGAGGACTTGATAGTCTATTTTTGGTCTCGTGGTTCAGAACCAGAGCCAATTCGCTCTTTGCTAAGAGCTACATTTGCATTTCGATTTTATATTTTTCTTCATTTGCTTTGAAACCTCATCGTTCAAGCTGTGCGTCAGTGGCAGAGGAGAATTACTCTGGTAGCGAAGCTGTAAGGCTCAGCGGTTCGGGATTATGTTCTCCAAGCTGTGGATCAGCGGTTGTAGGGAAGCCTTCCCTGAAGCTGTGGATCAGCAGTATTGAAGCTATGTATCAGCAGTGAAGCCACACTTGCTTAAGTGTGGGGTGGACGTAGATCTCTATGAAATAAAGTTAAAATTTTGAGCAAATTACTTGTAAAGTCTCATCATGTGTGTTTATCTTGCATTCTGATTTTCTTGCTTATAAGAGGCTTACCATGTCAACTGTTCACATATCCCAAAAATACTTTCGCTATATCAAAAGCTTGGGGCGTGACAGTTAAAGTGGTATCAGAGTCTAGGCCTAAGATAGTCCTAGGAAAATGTCACATCACAGGTTAAGTCCAAGGTTTAGGACTTATACCTACGAATTAGGAAGAAGTTTCAAACCCAAGTGTGAATTGGGTAGAACCCGGGATGAGATAGTCTTATAGAAATTATCTTAGGATGAATCTCCCATTTCGAAGAAATCAACTAAGTGTTTACCTTCTCAGGTACCTTGATTCTCAATGGCTCACCATGTGAACTAGGACAAAATGTAACAAACTATTGCCGGTCTTACCTAGGCCCTACAAACCGTAGCCCAAGCTTGCACAAGGGCTGGCGCGGGAAATTTACATTGAAATTTCTGGAGCTTGAATCCCCCACGATTCTCAGGATCTTCCAACCCAGATGAAGCGGAGAACTGGATTGACGAGATGACCAGGATATTTAACATAATGTAGTGTACTGATCAGGAGAAAGTCCGTCTCGCCACATTTCAGTTAAACCAAGATGCTCGGACTTGGTGAAAATCTATTCTGGCACCGCCTGCAAATGCACCACACACTTGGCAGGGGTTTCTCACACTTTTTCGGTCAAAATACTTCTCTGAGCACGTCAAAGAGCGGAAGGCTACTGAATTTACTGCTCTACGACAAGGCATGATGTCAGTAGCAGAGTATGAGCTACAGTTTTCTAGACTGGCACCATATGCTACTCATCTGGTTAGTACCGATCTCTTGAAGGCTAACCGATTTATGGATGGATTGCGTCCTACTTTTATCAAGTAATTGGGCTCGCAAAATATTCAGACCTATGATGAGATGGTCCAACATGCTCACTTATATGAAAGGACCTTGGAGAAGGTCTAGAAGTTTACAAGTCGTGGAGGAAGTTCAAGCCGTAGGCAAGACAAGAAGGGGAAGAAGATAGAGAAGTTTAACATTATGGGACCATATAAGTCCCATGACAATAAAAAGAGATCCCGTAATGATAATGGGAGGTGAAGGTAAAGGAACAAGAGGCCCTTACAATGGCCTGCACATTCTGTGAGAAGTTCAGTCACTCGGCCGAAGAGTGTTGGAAACGTATTGACGCTTGTTTACGATGTGGAAGTCGAGAGCACCGTATGTCCGATTGTCCTCTCATGAAAGATCAACACAAGTCCAACCAGAATAATGGTGGGCGAAAAAGGTCAGCTAGATTAAATGCCGTTCTAGATGAGAAAACAAACAAAGAAGGAGAGCTCATCGAAGGCACCATCCACATCTATTCACATCCTGCTTTCGTATTATTTGATACTGGTACTACTCACTCCTTTATTGCTAGTTCCTTCGCAAAAACACTGCCTATTTCACCGGTTCCCTTACCATCAGAATTAACCATAGTTACACCATTAGGCTCGGGAGAGGATTTAAAAACTTATCTTCCAAATAGTGAAGTCACTATAGAAGGGCATAATCTCCCTACCAATCTTGTATGCCTAGATATGGAAGGGTATGATGCTATCCTAGGAGTCGACTGGCTTGTAGACCACGATGTCTATATCAATTGCAGTAGTTGAATAATTTCTTTTTGGAAACCAAGTTTTCCAAAATTTTCCTTCCTTGGTACCAAATACAGGAAGCACCCTGCTCTCATCTCTTCTCTTCATGTTGTAGACTTATCTCGCAAGGTTGCGAAGTTTCTCTTGCTTCCGTGATAGTTACTGAATCCAAGAAAATCAATATGGAAGAAATACCAGTAGTTAGAGAATTCTCGGATGTTTTTCCTTTTGAACTACCTGGCATACCACCCGAAAGGGAGGTCAATTTTACCATTGAACTCACACCTGGAGCAGCACCTGTGTCAATAGCTCCCTACAGGATGTCCCCTACAGAATTGAAGGAATTGAAGAAGCAGCTTCAAGAATTCCTAGAAAAAGGTTTCATTCGACCTAGCACCTCCCCTTGGGGTGCGTCAGTCTTATTTGTCAAGAAGAAAGATGGTTCTCTCAGGTTATGCATTGACTACCGGTAGTTAAATCAGCGCACCATCAAGAACAAATATCCATTGCCACATATTGATGAATTATTTGACCAACTTTCGGGCGCAGAGTATTTCTCCATGATCGACCTTAGGTTAGGTTATCATCAATTGAGGATTAAGGATGAAGACATTCACAAGACTACTTTTCGAAGCAGATACAGACACTATGGATTTATAGTAATGCCGTTTGGATTGACCAATGCACCTGCTATATTTATGCAACTAATGAATAATGTGTTCCGACCATATCTTGACCAATTTGTTGTCATCTTTATTGATGACATCCTCATTTATTCCAAGACAAAGGAGGAACACGAGGAACATTTAAGGATTGCTCTGTAAACCTTATAGGAACACCGACTCTATGTAAAATTGAGCAAATGTGAATTTTGGCTGAAAGAAGTTTCTTTTCTCGACCACATTATCTCTAAAGAAGGCATCACAGCAGATCCTTCCAAGGTGGAAGCTATTAAAAATTGGAGCCGATCGAACACCGTATCGAAAGTTTGACACTTTATTGGCTTGGTTGGGTCAGAGTGATAGTCAATATACACTAGTCCAGAATTTCCAAAAGGACAAGTCCACAACTATACAAAGTTTGAATGTACAACTACACGGGGCATACCCTAGTCAAAAGTACAAAAAAGACTCCACCGACACTAGTAGCTGGCTGGCTAAACACGATCGGAAAAAGCACAGGGTCCTCCGGTCAAAGGCTGCGGTGGCTCATCTAAAAAGAAGAAGGGTGAGTCACAGTCAGACTCAGTAGGGGTCACGCGGAACCCTACCACGCAACTAAACAAGTAGGCATGCATATATAAAGCAATTAGAGTATGCATTTATGCAATAAGAAAGCATTGGCATAATTTAAACGTAGGGATTACAAAGCTATAAAATCTAACTACGCAGTTTAAAAAGCTATGTATATGCTAAATTAATATAATTTAATAGTGACAGAGGCTAAATCTACCAGTAGAATAAACCTCAACTAACCAGGTGAAGCGAGAGATGGAGAACTCACCAGAAGGTAGAAACCAGAAGCGTCCACTGATGGCTTACACTACGTTTTAGGCAACTCACAAGTCAGATGAACACAACGAGCGAGAGGCGTAGAAAGTACCAGAATAAGAACTACTCAGAGTAACACTCGTCAGTGTCAGTCCAAGCCTCTAACCATGTGTGCACACACCGACCCCTACCTAGGGTCACGTCTCTAGCTAGTTCCCCCCCTCGTAGGACGCTATGATAACCACAGGGTCCCACGATAACTAGCCTAAAAATCGTTAGACGGGAACACCCCTCCACCTCTCCTTGGTGGGTCGACACTAAGGTCACTGGGCTACGACTAGTGACTCCATCACGAGGAAAGAGAAAGTAACTCTACTGGGACATAAAGATATGTTTTTAATCCATAAAATAACTTAAACATGGCGGAGAATGCATTAGAACATGGTTCACTACTTTTAGCATAGCAGAGAGCATAACGGATTAGTTCTGCCCCGTTAAATAACATAACGGATCAGTTCTGCCACGTTATATAACATAACGGATTAGGTGAGGGGTGCTAAGGTAATATGATGTGCCTCCACTAGTCCGTCATATCCATCCGATCTACTTCCAGTTACACCAGTCATAACGGATCAGGCATAGTGCGTTATATAACATAACGCACCACTCTTGATCCGCTATGGCCACCCGAGTTGTTTATAAAAACTCAAAGGTCCAGAGAACATAACAGATCAAGGGCGGTCCGTTAAGGCCACCAGAACATGAAAAATCCACAAATTTTCACAACTATAACGGTCATACAAAGGGGCGTTACACAAACGACTTAACTAATGTATGCATGAGTATAACGGATTGGGTGTGGTCCGTTAAAGAGGTATAATGTGCCAGGTAAGGTGCGTTATACACATAACGGTCACTGGCATGACCGCTATGTGAGCTGGGCTGCGGGTGGGTTCGGTTTGAAACCAAGCCACCCCCAGTCGACCGAAATCGACAGGGTTTGCTACAAAAACCTCTAACCTGCCTTCCCCAGCATCCATACCACCCGTTAAAATGTAGAAAACATAAATACGATGCCCAAGGATAATTAAAAACACCAATTACCACATTTTTAGAAAAAATCAAAAATGGACATCAACTAGGATAAATGGGCATGGATCGACATGCATGCAGTGTTAAAGCATTCCTAGCGCGGAGACGGTCCCACCCCCCTACCTCGTTTCCACCGAATCGGCCGTTCCAGCTGCATGCACACGAAATGGAGGCCGTGACCCTCTCGCCCCGTCCCGTCCAACTATCTCACGAACCGCGGAATGGAGGGCGTCAATGCAATCCCCTCGACGCGCTGGTTCCAAAGGTGTCCCCCGCGTCCCGGTCGGGCCCTGAAAATGGGAAACCGAGAAGGAGAGAGAAAGAGAGAGACATTGGGAGAGAGAGGGTGAAAGAGAGAGAAATCGAGAGAGAGAGAGATAACGAGAGAGTGAGAGAGGGTTTAGTGGGTGGGGGGTTTAAGGGTTAAAATTTTTTATTAATTATATTTTTTTGTTAAAAAATCTTATTTTACATTTTAAACCCCCAATAACCCTTAATTGCATAAATGCCCACTCTAATTATTAAAATACCATAACTCCCTCAGAAAAATGCTAGAAAACAGCCAAAAAATTTGTAAAATTCGGCAGAACTGGCAGAATCAAGTTCGGGTCCGAACCACTACGGATCCATTAAGGCACGAGTGTCACACTACGTCTCTCCTAGGTTAGTTGGTTTCGACATGGTGTCGAGACGACAGCGGTGTTTATTTCTGCCCTTGTTCTGGACATACCGTCTAAGCAAGGTTTGTTGACTCCGACATCCCATAGGGTCGACATCAACATTTCATCTTTGGTACGGGCCTTCTGTCCAGTCGATGAATAAAGAGACCCTTCTACCTCCGGCTCAGACTTTTCGTCCGGTCAGTCAATAAAGAGACCCTTCTACCTCTGGCTCGGACCTTTCGTCCAGTCAGTCAACAAAAAAAGCTTTCACATTTGACCCGGACCTTCCGTCTGGATAGATGATGAAACCCGTCTGGGATAGACCTTACGTCTATTCTGACAAGACACGCATATTTCTTTATGTCCCACCGATGATGAAACCTCACGTGACCGACCAACGCATTGCCTGATCAATGATGAAACCCATCTGGGATAGACCTTACGTCTATTCTGATAAAACCCGCACATTATCACAGTTTATACTTTATCTGGCTAAAGCCTTTAGCAAAGCGGCTACCTAGTGCAGTCATCATTTCAAACGATCTAGCCGATTAAACCAATCATCGAAGTCAAAAAAATTTTAGACAATCATTTATCTGCTTGAAAAGACCTTCATAATATTATGGATGACGCAAGAGGAAAGGTTTGATATCACCGGCCAGCAAAGATTAAATACAATATAACAAAGGATCGGGCAATGTTACATTAAAAAGGCCTGTTACTAAAAGGCTACATGAACTCACATCCCCGCGAGGAGGCCCGTTAGCACCGAAGCTGCGCCGATACATAGACCACATGGGCTTGAAAGAGGCCCATTAGCAATCAGAGCCACGCCAAGCTCCGTGGTGTGCACGCCGGATGATTGGGAAAAGGCGCCCTGAGGAGAGAGAGCGTCGATGACTGAAACCATTATAAAACCCCCTGCTTCGGCTGCATCATAAGGAGAGGAGATATATTCAGAGACAGATACTCATACATGCAGACAAAAAAAGGGAAGCAGGAGCAGAGTGAGCAAAGAGGAGAGAGATCTGGTCGCCCAAAGAAGCAACTCAGAAGAGGTTAAAGGTGGGAGCATCTATTTGTCAAATGCCCTTCGGGGCTATATTCTTCCTCTTTCCATTCTACGATCTGTTGTTCTTGTTATTTTCTTCTCTCCAAAGTACAAATTTTATTTTGATGACAAGCATCGATGCAATTCGGTAGAGCTCCAAGGGTTGTCCGCCTATGCATGTAATCTCATGGTTTTTTTTCTTATATGCTTGATACACGCACACAATCGATCAAATGGAATAAGAATGGTAGATTTTGGGATTCTCTCTCCCCCTATCTCTTTTGTCTGTAGTGATGGGCATGTGATGTTAGTTCTGGTACGTCGAGCATACGCAGGCTATAGCTCGTGCTAATACTTTCTCGTGATCTTCCCTGTTGTTTTCCCAACCTCATGTTCATGATGAGGGCCCGAGACAGCCTATCTCATAGTCTCTCATTCGTAAAATGGTGAGGGATATAGTCAAATGACCGTTTATGTTGTTCAATAAATAAATGGTTCCCGGTGATGTTTCTGTCTAAAAAACCCTGCTCCCTGAGATGATCTGCCTAATGTTAGGTCACAGCACCCTTTTTGCCTCCTTGAAATCCCTTAGAAAGGCCTTAAACCCTCAGCTAGCCCCCCCTCGATGTCCTAATCATGCCCTCGGTGTAGGGTTGTCTCGGCGCCTATGCCCACCGCACCGATCTTCTAAGCACACTGAATCACTTTTGTGCCGACCTCATGCCCGCACCGACTCACATGCTTCTTAGCGCGCCGAGTCGCCTTCGCGCTGACCTCCTTACCCAGGCCGATGCTCTTCCTCTGCAGATTCCAATTACACCTCTAAGCCCTATGGCCATCTGAAAGCACTGAAGCTCTTACCCTCTTGGCATTCCCAGTAAACTAGCACTCCGAGCTTCCTCATCCTTCATTTAAAATCTACACCATCTCGGGAAAAGTTATGGTTCTTCACCCAAACTCATGGGAGCCAAACTAACAGGGTATTACCCCTACATTCCGCAGATTGGTTGCGATACATTATCCTAACCCCATCAGCCCATGGAGCTCTACCACTGCATCTTCTCCGGTGGTTCCTCTAAAGGGGGATATTAACCGAGCATCGCATTGGCTGATAGCATTTTAGGGCACTTCAGATCCTTGGCTGAGCCCATTTTTTCTTTGGCTTCCATCCCGGCACTTCGTGGATGAATGTCCTATATTTCCTCGGGCATGATCTGAAATAAGGGGAGATGCTATCCAAATGAATTCCGATCTCTATTATATCAAATCGTTCACATTTCCAAACCCCCGGGATCTAAAGAGGTCTGTCTCTACATGTCCTCTACTGATTCCCTCTTGGGGATAATAATATTAAATACTGTGGTGAGTGAATGCTCTCTCAGTTTAGTAGCCCCACCTCATGATACCTGGGCATTGATATGCTTCAGTCTTTTGTGGATTCTGTCCCGGCTCTGCGTGGATAGTCTCCTATTCTCACTTGGCATAAGCTGAGATGAGGGGATATGCTGTCGAATTTACTCTGTGTATAATGATGCTTGATTGTGCAAATAAAGATGCTAGATGGGCATGTGAATTAATATAATGGATTCGAGTTATTCTATTCATACCTGTCTAACTCTATAAAGAATGATGTTGCATTTCTCCTTGCCAACATCTGCATGATGATTAAATAAACCAAAAGTCCACCCCTCTATGTTCTCCCTGGTATATTGAATGGTGTGTCGCCGAAAGTTAGGTTGCCCCTAGCCAGAGGCCCTCACCATGCGTGAGGTTGGTCCTCGGACCTTAGTTCTCTGCCTCGTACCGGGAGTCAAGATAATAGACTATATTAAATTGCAAGTGCAAGAGCTTACATACATTTTTGTTATCCTGCAAATGAATAAGCATGACAGTCATATTTTGTTTTGCCCCTAGGACTCTTCTACTTTGACGATTAATCAAGGGTTGTCCTTCTTTGGAATGGCGTAATTAACGCATAGTTTTATGGTATGACAGACTTCCAATCCCGATCCGAGTCTCAGAATCGACTGACCAAGTCAGATCGAGCGAATAATAAATTGTCACTCCGATGACTGGCACGCCTAATGAACTAAATAAATAAATAACTAAAATAAAATCATACGCACAACCCTACACCACCAGCCTATTCCCAATTCGCAGGCAGCAACAGAGGTACCAGTTGAAGGATCATCCATGAATCCCTCTCTAGGCATTTGCTAACAAGCCCTATATTTCTGGAAAGTTTGTCCAGAGAGCTTCCCAGGCGTGGTGGTCTCGCTATCTTCCGACTTCGGGGTTGCCCAGAAAACTCATCCTTGCCCGACAGCGCAGTTGCTCCCAGGCAGACAACCAGAAGTGACTTGCATAAGCTCCTACGGCCTGAGTTCTGAGATTCTTAGGGCGCCATTTGTTTGAGGGCTTCTCCTGCAAGTCCCCTGCCATCTCGACAAAGCAGAAAAATATTTGGAGCTTGGAGTCAAGAGTTCCAGATTTTCTCCCCGAGGTGCGCAAGGTTAGTTCCTCCAGAGTCTGGTCTAACACCCTTCCACTGTTCCTGTCGTCACGGTCAGCTCCAACCTCCGATGACGGCCCGTTGGTCCCGGCTCGACGAGGACTCGTCCAAGATTGCAGTGATTCTAGTCCCGGATTATTCAGACCCTGGGAGTGTTTGTGGCGCCTTCATCTTCCAGAAGCAGCAGTCTGAGAACAACCAGAACCAACGTAGAGCAGTCTTGTTCCAGACCCTGCCCCCGCCCTCGACATCATCAGGAAATTCCCCAAAAATTCTGACGACCTCCTGGTCCAACCCAGAATGTTTTGGCACCAGATTAGGCCTCATCTGAGCTCAGCAGAGTCCGTGTCGGCACTGTCAACAACTTCCTATCCTACTATTCGAGAAGCAGATAGAACCGGCTTAGCTCGCCAGTTTGAATTTTAGCTTAGTTTCCCCCACCCCGCCTGGCTGGCTTAAAGCCATGCGGGAGGTAGTGTTTGTATGTAATCACTCAATCCCCCACCCCTAGCCCAACCACCTTGCAAGGGGAGTAGTGATTGTAAATTGTTAACTTAGGTTGAAGTTTCATCGGCGCGGTGTGCGGGTAAGCCCACGCTTCCTCACTCACCCTCATCTTCGGCTGGGATCTGTTTCTTCAAACCAATCAGGTGAGCGCTTGGTTACCCCTCCTCGCATTTTATTTTCTCATCTCATATCATATCTTATTGCCCGTCGGACGGTGAGTGCGTGCCCGTTCTCCATCCCACTCAAGTGTGCAGCCCACCACGGAGAGAGTAGTGAGTGCCACCCACTAGCCCACGCCCTCGGCTTGCTGGCTGCCCATGAATGTGGGAGTCCCAACCCCTCAAGGGGGTCAGCCCTGGCATAGCCAAACCCTCGTCACAGTAAGGTCTTGCCCCAGACCGTCATGATCATCCCGAGTCACCTTCAGGAGAGAGTGCGCCGATATATCAAGTCCGCTACTATTCCTTGTGTGTTTGCGAATATAGGTCCTAGACACATCGTGTCATCCCATGGCATACTTGACTGTGCCACATCACACAGAGTCTTATGGAGACATTAAAATAAGATAACTTGGTTTGATAAAAGGAATATCCAATGGAGAGGCACTCAAGTCTAGGAAAGATTTCCTATCAAGTGCAAGTGAACTAATAGCGACGTACCAGAGTATGGGCTATGTGCAAGTAATGCAGGAAAGAGGTGAGATGAGAAATGGACATATTAAAACATAAACCGTTGTGTAACTTAAGTGATGAAAACTAAGTGATGAAAATCCCTTTATTACAAATTATATAAAATTTTCATGTGAAACTAAATAAGATGAAAATAAACTTTTAAAACATGTTGAGACATAGTGTAAATCATGACATGATCAGGAAACATAAATAAATAAAATATGACGTGAATACTATTATATATAATAAGGAATAAATAGGGTTTGATCTGGTTTCATAAACTAGATCATGGTCTGTCGAAGACATCTATAAGGGAGTCATTGTCTCTACATGACCGCTATCTCTTTGTCTGCAGACATAAATCAAGCCCAGCCTTGTAGAACTCTATTGAACGTCCAATAAACATGAAAACCGTATAAAACAGAAAGATAAAGCATGATATCATGTAACTAATGCATGAGAAGATGTGAATAATTCATAAGTTCTTATCCTTTTATTAATGTTGTAGGGACAGCAAGCAAGGAAAAACCTAGTTGTGCAATCATGATGAACAAGAAATACATTGTGTATACTACATGAAATCAGGAGGGAATAGAGGGCTTTTGTTCCTAACATGATGTTTTAGCTAGTCATGAGACAACCTACCTCTGGTATTGTCCCTAAACCTCGAATTTCTCACTAGAAGAACATCCTCGTTCCTGCGCGTCCTACGTGGAACCAGCGACTACCAGGTGTTCTATCTCCTTGACCTCTTGATCTCGAAACATGAAAATCGGAGACAAGTTAGAAGATACTAAGGGGAATAAAAACTTCTAATGGATGAACTAGAGAAGATGACACCATACCGTCGAACCACGGAATTCAAAATTAGTATTCGCGCAGGACGAATATGGGGTCTATTTATAGGGAATGATGTAGGGCTGAGGGATTAGATCAAATTAGGAGTCCTATGGGGGTGGCAATTCGATCCTCTAAGAGTCCTAGGTAAGTTCCCAAACCAGATTACATCGATCCATGGTGATTGGGTGGATAAGAATCCCATCTTTCCGAGGTTTATCACTTTCCATTTATAGAAGTAGGTCGTGGTCTTTCCAGGACTGCTATCAACTGGTCGCGATCGCATGATACTACATGGTGCAGCGGGTATGGTACCCGATAAGCATCAAATGTGACGTACTCACCTTTGCCCCACTCGGCAAGTTTCATCTCGATCATCCTTTCCACCATCAGTTTATTTACGGTGGTTGGGTTGACCGGTTCTGGGTAGAAGTGTGTTGGCTGCAGATACAGGGTTATGAAAGTGGTCGCCTGTGGTGGAGGACGCAACAGTTGAGGTGCCTGGTGCGCCTGGGGTAGCAATGGCGGCAGCAACGACTGAGGAGGACGCTGTTGGGCAGCCGCCTGGCTATGCTCGATCGGCTAGGGCAGAGTGTATAGTGGTGTAAAGTCGCACGGGTTGACACCTCCTCATGACGATTCAGCCTACATCTCGGGCTGCTTGAAAGCCGAGGTTTACTCTGTCCTCTCGTGCAACTGTTTTTTCAGAAGCTCTATCTCTTGCTGATATTTTTGTAGTGACATCAATACTAACGGGTCCATGGCTGCTATGCTGGCGATGACTTCAGTTGTTTCCCCTGAAGCGCCTACAGGCGAGGTGGTCAATAATAGCTCATCTTCTTCGGTTGTCACTACATTTGTAGTCAGCGCAGTGACCTCTTCAGAAAACACTTATTTTCCCTTTGCCGCTTTCAACATTTCCTTCGTAGCTTTGACTCTTCTAGTGTTTGGCCCTAGCCTTTTGGCTAATCAGGCCAGTTCCTGGGGTTCCTCTGGTAGAGTCCCATATTTTTCGGCCACTCTGGCCATGTTGCAGGCCAAAACATGCATCCTTTCCTTTACCTACAGACCCTTCTTCTTGCTCAGCCAGAGAAAGTCAATCTCTCAAACATAGAGATTCTTCTTTTCTCCTCCTGCTGGGGAAGGACTTCATCGTCCTTGTAATCTGGGCCATCTTCATACCCACTGTCATAAACAGATGACGTCATGTCTCTTTCTTCCTCTTCTTCTGTTGCCATCATCAAATAGTCTTCTTCTTCAGCCGCAGTCACCTGGAGCAGTCACTGCTGGCCTAGTGAGGGGTTGCCCAGACCCCTGAAGTAATTCCTAACCATGTTGGTCATTTCTTCTTGCCCACATCATTGGTGGAGGACCGGGGATAATTGTCGACCTCCTATCAGAGGGATATAAACTTGCCAGGCTCTCCCAACAAGTTGGTCAAACTTCCTCCCTACCATAGGGATGTTAGCTTGTCGGGCACACACCCTGAAGGCAGCACGATGCAGAGGGTCCGCAACCATCTCTTCTTTCCTTGGTGCCACACCCCACTCATTCCTCTTCCTTGCCTCCATGGGCTTGGGATAGTGGCGGATGGGTATGCCTTGGTGAGTAGGCTGGATCCTTTCAGGGACCCACACCTATTTGACTATCTTTGGTCTCGGGGCTAGTTCTCTTCGGCCTTGGTCGCCGGCTTGTTCTTTCTCGGCTCTCCTCTCGGATAGGGCCTGAAAGGAATTGTGGGTCAGTACAGCAGGGACCACTCAATTCGGGATCACTTGGGCATCGCGCCCGTCTAGGAAGACTCAGACGTCACTGGTCAGAATAGATTTGCCAGACGCCGACAGTCGCATGGTGATGGGAGTAGCAACTTTCCTTCGGGAGTTCCTTTGACAGTGACTCCCGGGCTTGTTGTGGTAGGTGGGGCATGCTCCCTGAGCTACATGATGGACCATGCAGCCAGTCACTTGAATCAGGCCTGTTGGTAGGCCCCTGTGGCTTTGGGTGTTGTGAACCCTAGGCTTCTTGTTGATGCTTCCTTCGGCTAATTCTGGCGCCTCCACTTCTAGCATGTTAGTGAAGGACACCCCCAAGAAGTTAGGGAAGACAACCACCAGTGGAAAAGAGCCGAAGATAGGTGGCACCGCCAGGTACCCGTGAACAGCATGGTCGGCCACAATCGCGGGGTCGAAAGACAGTGCGACAAATCCAGCAACCATTGTTGTTTCATGGAGTCACAGAAACAAGCAATCAACATTCTTTGGGAGGGCCCCAGGGCCCATTTATCTTGGCAAAGAGATGAAGGAAAACTGGGTCCCACCAGGCGTGCCAGCTTGTGGGAGATGGGATAAAGGATTTTATTTGGCGGAGTTGGGGGTTTCATTTGATTTATTTATTCATTCAAATAGGCATGTCAGTCACTAGGTGACAGATTTGTTGTGTGCTCGATCTGACTTGGTCAGACGAGAGTGCAGTCCGTGTCAGGACCAGTAGTCCCTCATACCATAAAGGCTATGGCGTTAATTACATCCTCCAAGAAGGAGGAAAACCCTTGATTAGTTGTCAAGACAATGAACCACCGGGGCTGAGTAAATGTATATGCATAAGCAGATCAACAGAATGACATTATATAATTCAGGAACTTAACATAAGCTTAAACATGCAGTTCAATCACATTCACTATCCTGAGCCCTCAGTATGTGGCGGAGAACATAGGCCCGAAGACCACCATCACGCATAGTGAAAGCTTTTAGTCAGACCTGATCTGGCCTTCAGCAAATCACCATTTGATATACCGAGGTTCGGAATGGTGATGAATATGCAACAATAATGAACGGGCATGCGTGCACGTATGTATAGATGCATGGTGTAAGCAAACCCAAAGCAATTGGTTGACGAGAGCCAATGATGATTTTATTAGTTAATTATAGAATGTTCATGAATTAAGCATGATAGAGAGGTGGGGCAGTAAAAGAGTTGATAGAAGTACAAACCTCCTGAGGAGGTAAATCGACTCCACAGGGAAGGGACCGTTGACATGGAGGGAAGACATCACCGGAGAAAGGAGGGGGATACACCTAGACGCACAATTATCAGCTTCTAACCATTCTATGGATGGGTATTGATACCCATGCTACCCTCCATAAGACATGTGAGATATTTAACAATAGAAGATAAATGTGAACACCTTGCATAAGAATCATAATGTATGTAGTAAAATAGAGGGACTCAACTAAAATAAAAGAGTCCCAAGACCAGGTTTGACGTTGGGTTAAAGCATGTTGAGGAGGGTAAATCTGATTTGGCCCAGAAATGGCCCAATAATGGTAGGTCCATGTTAGATTGCTCACGATGAGTGCTCCCAAGGGGCGGGCACACGTATGCGGCCCACCAAACGGTGGCCCAGCCCAGGAGAGCATCGGGTTCTATAATGCGTAAATGCTACAGCCCAAGCGCAGTTATCGCCGGAGGACTCTCCGGTGACCGACCGTTGCCCCTATAACATCAGTCTTGACCCGATAACGAGCGAGCACATCCCATGAGCACCGTAATACTCATCTCAGGACCATCCAACGCCGGGTTAATCACCGTCCAATGGAAAACTTTCACCATTATAGCGGAGAAATGTTACTCTACTACGGACGCCCTTCCCTATCAAGGGATGAGGCCCCTCGCTCCAAGATAACCCTATATAAAATGGAGATCGATAGAGGAGAAGGGACACGGTGGTTTATTCCACTATATTGCTACTCCATAGGATAGAGCTACTCAAGCAAAGAGAGAAGAGAGCCACGCCAGTCGACACTCGGAGAAAGGCTACTTCTAGGCAACCTTACCACCCAGCGAGCACTCACCGAGTGAGCATTGGGACCGGCGAGAACACGTCTGGAGGATCCCCACGGCTCCTCGACCTTCTACTACTACTTTCCTTCGGTCACATTTGCTCTCCTCTGCCTTTCACTAATACATTGCTGACTTAAGCATCAGAGGGTTATCCTTGGAGTAACACCCGGGACTCCTTCACGCCCTTGCTTCCTGGTGTTTGTAGGCCTCCACGGGTGTGAGACTATTTTCCCAACAGATAAATAGAGAAGGTGGTACGTGGTATAGGAACTATTTTCCTGCCTATACACTTCTTGGTGCCATCTGGGGGAACCCGAGCGAAAAGCTATGGCATCCTGTGGAAGCCTCTGTAATGCCAACATCCGGTGCCGTAGGTCCTACTAGGGGCCCAGCTCCCACCGGGGATCGCAGGAAGCTTCTTCCACTCATACCCAACAGGTGGTCACCGTAGGTGACCTAGGCAAAATTTGTTAGTAGATCCGAGCCCTGACAGTACTCTGCCAAGAGCTTCGAGACTACCGGGTCAAACCCCAGCGTGCCTTACCCGAGCGACGGGAGGGTGAGGGGGGCCAGATTGGGAAGAACCCCCACCAAGTGCAGGAGGCATCCCATGTATCGGCTGCGAGGACCCGATGATCCCGTAGCGTGCTCGCACCAAGGGCGTGTAGCCCACTCCATTCCAACCCAGAGATGGATCGCCGACTCCAGCATTTCGAGGAAATAGAAGACAAATTTCGATACCTGGATGACGTCCTCCTGGCCACCAAGAATCACGGCCTGATCGATGACGACCTGGACTTCTATGCTCCCTTCTCCAGGGAAATAATGGAAGTCCCTATCCCGCCAAAGCTCCAACTGCCGTCGTTCACCTCCTACGACGGCATCACTAACCCGGCCGACCACATGCACAGCTTCGAATCCCACCTAGTGTTCCACTGGGCCTCGGACACTGTGAAGTGCCTAGCGTTCGTGACGACCCTCCGGGAGAACCCCTGGGCTTGGTTTGAGACCCTGTCGGCTGGGACTATTTTCTCCTTCCAGCAGCTCAAGAAGCTATTCAAGGAAAACTTAATTGGCTGCCGAAAGGTGGCCAGATCCGTGGTGACCCTGCTCACCCTCAGGTAGGGCAAAGAAGAGACGCTGTGAGATTTCGTCTCCCACTTTCGTGCGAAAGCGCTCCAGATCCCGCATCTCGACATTGGTATCGCCGCTACAGCCCTCACCTAGGGGATGCGAGACCACATCCTCTGGCGTGCCCTTGGGGTCGAGGCCCCAACGACCCTTCATGACCTCCTCGCCCTGGCGTAGAAGCACACACGCTGCAAGGAGAATACTGCGGCCATGGGCTGCGCGGCCACAGCCGAACGGTCTGACCGCAAGAGATCTGCTAACCCACCATGAGAGGGTCGGAGTAAGCGGGAGCGACGCGACGGAGACCGCCGCAACCGCTCCAAAAAGGAAAGGGACAATTATCCCCACTACACGCCCCTGACGGCTTCGCCTGACCAGATCTTGATGGAGATCCGCGAGGAGCCATTCCTCAAGTGGCCTCCCCAGATGAAGTCGGATCCGAGTATGAGGAATAAGAAGAAATACTGCCATTACCACCGCGACCATGGCCACGACACCACTGACTGCATCAACTTGAGGGATGCCATCGAGGACCTCGTTCGTAGAGGGCTCCTCGACAAATTCCTCGCCAAAGTTGCAGAATGGCGATAGAAGATGCCCCCGCCGATCGACAACCGGCCCAACGAAAAGGAAATTATGATGATCTCTGGGGGGCCGGCCGCGGGGGGAGATAGCATGAGCAGGAGATGACAATACGCGTCGGCCATCCACACTGCAGACCAAGGCGACGGCACCCAACGGGGGATCTCCACCCCGGGTCATATAAGAGACCCCATTGTTTTCTTTGAGGATGACCTGGATGGTGTAACTACACCCCATTCTGATGCTCAACCAGTGTACCGTGCGTCGCATATTAGTAGATAATGGAAGCAGACCTGATGTGATTGCGTATGACTGCCTTGTACTTATGGGTGTAGATATGTCTCGACTCGCACCATTGCACACACCGCTATACGGATTCTCTGGCACTAGCGTCCACCTGGAAGGGCACATCTCGCTCCCGATCACATTCGGGACTGCGTCAAAAGAGGTAACCTTCCTCGCCGACTTTACTGTAGTTCGTGCTATGACAAGATATAATGCTATCATCGGTCGAGGGATCCTCGGCACGCTTTGAGGTGTCCCTTCCTCTTATCATCAAAACTTAATTTTTTCACCCCCCGGGGGGTAGGGGAGGTCCGAGGAGATCAAAGGGAGTCCAGGAGATGCTACCTCATCTCCACACGTGATCGACATCCTGAAGACGTACCGCCTGAGAAGAAGGCGAGGACCCAAGATCAGGGCCCAAGCATGAGCGCGCCGTCTGAGGACTTGTACCTCATCTAGGTGGGAGAAGATCCGGACAGAACACTAAGGATCAGCGCGAACCTATCCGAGCACGATAAGTAAGCCTACACGAGCTTCCTCACGGCCAACTAGGATGTGTTCACTTGGTCCGAGGATGAGCTTCCCGGAATCCCACCAGAGGTCATCACACACCAACTTAGGTTGGATCCCACTTGCCATCCGGTACAGCAGCGCCAAAGGTGTTGCAACCCCGAGCGACAGGCTATCATCAGGGAGCAGGTGAGCGAAAAGCTACGCTCAGGGCTACTCATGCCTACTCAATACCCAGACTGGGTAGCCAACGTGGTCCTAGTCTCCAAGAGCAACGGAAAGTGACAGATGTGCGTCGACCACACCAATCTCAAAAAAGCTACACCCAAGGATAGCTTTCCCATGTCACGGATCGACCAGCTAGTCGACGCGATGGCCGGGCATGAAATGTTAAGCTTCTTAAATGCCTACTCCGGCTATCACCAGATCAGCATGCACAAACCCGACCAGGACAAGACCGCATTCGTCACCGATCACGGCCTGTACTGCTGCACCCGAATGCCATTCGGGTTGAAGAACGCAAGGGCAACCTACCAACGTCTCGTCAACCACATGTTCGACTCGCAGATCAGTCGCAACATGGAGGTGTATATCGACGACATGCTCGTGAAGAGCCTCCAAGCCGCCGAGTACTTGGGAGACTTGGTGGAGACCTTCGCCACACTCAGTAGATACAACATGAAGCTCAACCCAGCCAAATATACGTTCGGAGTATGGTCAGGGAAGTTCTTGGGCTTCCTCGTTGCCCACCGGAGGATCGAGGCCAACCCCGACTAAATCCGAGTAGTGCTGGAAATGCAGCGACCAGGGTGAGTGAGGGACGTACAGTGCCTCACTGGTCACGTCGCCGCCTTGGCTCGGTTCCTATCCCAAGCCGCCGAATGGTGTCTCCCCTTTTTTCGGTTGATCAAGCAAGCCAATCAAGTGCCGAAGAAGAAAGGGCAGATCCACTGGGACCAGGAGTGCGAGCAGGCGTTCGAAGAATTGAAATGCTACCTGGCGGCCCCTCTCGTCCTCGCCAAACCACAAAAGGGAGAATAGCTACTCCTGTACCTATCTGTGACGTTGAGCACAATGAGTACTGTGCTCACACGGGAAGAAGCAGGGGTCATGAGGCCCGTCTACTACGTCAGTTGAGCGTTACAAGGATCGGAATTTTGGTACTCACGAACCGAAAAGTTCACCCTTGTACTCATTACGGCCACTCGCAAGCTGTGGCCATACTTCTTGGCTCATCCGGTCATCATCCTCACCGACCAGTCACTCCGACAAATCCTCTAGAACCCTGACGCCTCAGGAAGGCTGATCAAATGGGCTATCGAGTTGGGGGAGTTTGACATCAAGTTCCGCCCGAGGACTGCGATCAAGGCTCAGGCTCTCGCCGACTTCATAGCCGAATGCACCATACCCACTGAAGACTCACTCGAGCAATCCTCCGGGCCTACGTGGGAGCTATATGTCGACGGATTGTCCTGCGCCGCGGGGAGCGGAGCAGGATTGGTCTTACTTTCACCGGAAGGGCTCGAGCTTCAGTACGTCTTGCGATTCAACTTTCCGACCACGAACAACGTAGCCAAATACTCTTAGGGCTACGCATGGCGAAACACTTGGGGGCAACCAGCGTGCGAGCGTACAGCGACTCCATGGTCATCGCCAACCAGGTTAAGGGAGAATTCGAAGCGTGCGAACCCTCCATGATTAAATACTTGGAGCAAGCCAAGGCCGTGGCAAAAGAATTCTCCCACTTCGAGGTGGTCCACATCCCACGAGAGGAGAACGTCCGAGCAGATGCCCTGCTCGCCTGGCGTCAACCACCGCGGTCTCCAGTTCGAGGTCGGTCCTGATAGAAGAATTATCGGCGCCGAGCATAGATGAGCCAACACCCCAGGTAAACACCATCGACTACGAGCCCTCCTGGATGGACCCCCTCTTGGATTTCCTCCTTTGACAACAGCTCCCGAGCGACCGCGTCGAGGCTCAGCGCACGCGAGCAAGAGCGGCCCACTTCACAGTGGTGAACGGTAGATTATATCGCCACTCCCTCTCAGCCCCACTGTTAAAGTGCTTATTCCCTACGGAAGCCAACCAGGCCATCCGAGAAATCCACGAAGGACTCTGTGGGAGCCACGTGGGAGGGCGAGCACTCACGCGGACACTGATCTAGCAAGGATACTGGTGGCCCACCTTGTAGCAAGACTGCCTTGACTATGTTCAGAGGTGCCCTTAGTGTCAGAAATTCTCTCACCGACACCACCAGCAGGCTACACAACTACATGCCCTGATGGAGCCTCGCCCATTTGCCCGGTGGGGGGTGGACATATTGGGTCCCTTCCCAGCCACCATCGGATTCGTTCCTGTTCGGATCTTGACCCTCAGGTGGACTAGTTTGCACCCGAATCAGGGCGGAAGATAGGGTTGGCTTGTTTGGATCCGAGTTGTTGGAAGAATCGGGTTGATCAGGTTACGGGCGAAACTCGACGGGTGAGCGGGTCTCTACCTGTGACTTACTCGATATGAGCGGGTGTCGAATGGGACTCGAGAGGACCCACATAGGGTCACCCTACCAGCCTGACTAACTGGCCCCGCCTTGTAGATCTCTAGCAGTATGTTGATAGTGGTACGCTCCTCTCCAGTAGGCGAGCTTCCCTAGTGGTGGTGTCGATGGGCGGCCCGGTTCCAGAGGGTGGTAATGTATCTTTTCCGGGGTTGGCTAACGTCCGGACGTCCTTGGCCCATATATCGTTGTAGGTTGATGGGTTGGAACTGGGGGGGCATGGAGAAAGGAAGTAGATTGCGGCATCCCCCAATGTTTACGTCCACTTAGGAGGGCTTTTCTTTGGCGACTTGTCGGACCTCAGTTGAGGGTGGGCTTGTAGCCTCTATTAGTTGGGGGTGTGGTGAACTAGGTCTGCAGTCTCTGTCGGCTGAGGCATCGAGAGACGGGTTGTCACCAGCTGGTCCCTGCCTTATCTTGCCATCGACGGCGTCCTTTGTGGAGACATGGTGAAGAGCAGTACCTTGCTCATGCTGAGTACTCCCATTTGGGCAGTTGGTGGTTCCGATTTTTTAAGGCGACTTTGATAATGGAATACGGGTAGAATAGGGTGAGTTATTCCGCCTACTTACCCTTAATCATGTTTGGTAGTAGGGTTGAGTTATCTGGGGTCGGTTAAGGTTAAGGTCTTTATTCTGGGGTTAACTCATTTGACCATTTCACATGGAATGAGTTAACTCCAGAGTAAGGGTAAGTTATCAAACTCAAAAAGAGAAAATCCAAAAAATAACTCATCCGAGCCCACCTCGGGTAACATATTCTAACATGTTATCAAAGTCGCCCTTAGGGAAAGAGGGCTGCTCTGAGGTAGGTCTCTAGGATGAGGATCTGGCCGCTATCAGACAACAGGGACTTGGTGTTTTTCCTACCTTCCACCTCTTTGTCATGCCTATATCGGAGGGTGAATCCATGATGGTGGCAGTCTTGGTTGAGGACTCTCTGCTCGAGGGGGTAAGCATCAATGTGGGGGAGGAAGGACATCTGGGAAGAGAAGATGTTATAGATAGAGTTGAGAGGAACATGGGGGAGCAGGCGAGGGAGGTGGAAACCTGACTGGAATTACTGGAATTTCTTGTGAGGGTATTAACAAAGATGTTACATCGATATTCTTCAAAATCCAAAAAGGTGGTTGCTAGGTTTGGCTAGGGGTGCTTAGGTCGCAAAAATTACTAGAAGAGGGGAAGTGGACAAGGAAGAGGATGGGAAGGAGGATGGGAAGGAGCCAGAAGAGGAGCAGGTGGATGGGAGAGGGGATGGTCTAGAACAATTTCTATGTGTATTGTCACGTGGAATGTGAGAGGGGTGTGTGGACTGGAAGAAAGGATGGTGATGGGGGAGTTTGTATAGATGTGCAAAATAGATATCCTATGTATACAATAATCTAAATTGGAGGGTGATGAGGAGGGTGTTATGAGAGAAATAGGAGGTAGGGGGTTATCTATGGGGGTGATGTCTCTAGGTAGGGGTGCTTTCGGGGGTATCATGATTCTTTGGAAATAGTGGAGGAGGTGGTGGACGGAAGAAAGGTGGGCTGCTTTGCTATCTCTTACCTTCCGCAATCTCTGTGACAACTTCACTTCGAACTTCCTCTAGGGTTTATAGGCCTTAAGGTAGGGTGGAGAAGAACGCTTTACGGGAGGAGTGTCTTCAGCATCATCAACTCTCTGGAAGACCTTGGTGCATTGGAGGTGACTTCAGTGCCATTGCTGCAGTGGGGGAAATGTCGGGCTCTTATATGATGACAGGGGAGATGGAGGACTTCAGAGAGTTTGTTGAAGAAGGGGGACTTATTGATATCCCCACACTAAATGCCCTCTTCACTTTGTCCAATCTCAGAGCGGACCCGATTTGTTCTAGGTTGGACTGGTTTTTGGTGTCAGTAGATTGGGAGGATTGCTTCCCCCACCTTCAAGTGGAATGCTTGACCCGCCCAATTTCAGATCACGAGTCCGTTATCCTAAGAACTAGTAATAGGTTCCATAGGCGCACACATTCAAGATGGAAAATATTGGCTAAGGGAGGAGGACTTCCTTCAAGTGGTTGACAGAAGCTAATCAGCACTTAGATTGGAGCCGTCGGCTATGACAAGGATGATGATCAAAATGAGATCTGGCCTGGGAGCTCTCTTCTTGGGAAATGTCTAAAATTACTCCAGGGAGAGCCACTAAGGACAGTTCGGTTGTGTAGTTTCAGGTCTTTGATGTATTGGACGAGGCTAACGTACTAGATGAGCAAGACAGAACCATGAGAGAGGCAATAAGGAAGGAACTGGATGAGATTCTCCTCAAGGAGGAGATAGATTGGAAGTATAGATCCAGAGAGAGGTGGCTGAAAGAGGGGGACAAGAACACTGCATATTTTCAGAAAATTGCATCTGGGAGGATGGAGAATGAATTCCATCAAGAGACCGTGGCATGGGGATAGTACTTTATCTAGCATGGTTGAAATTAGGTGGCATGTAGCGGACTTCTACTCTTCCCTTACGCAGAAGAGTACACTTTAGCAGAATGAGAAGACTGCATATCTGAGGGAGATTTAATGTGAATATCTGAAGCTGTTAAAAGGGGAATTTAGTCTGCTCCTTCTCACTATCTACCATCGTATCTATCCTAGTACTTAAAGCTAGGGTCAGCCAATAGGAAGATCACAACAAGTAGCGCATTGAATGCTGTCACATTCTTCTTGTTGATCACCACCATTACACACGATACTCGCTCTAGAAGACTTTCTAGCTCTCACCTCCTGGCGCATGCTTCAAGGGAGTTTTGGAGGGATATTCTTGCCGATCCACTGGTCCAACTGAAGCCCCAACCCCACCCAACCAATACCACCACTCTCCACCACCACCCCCCACCAAAAAGAAAGAAAGAAAGCCACTAGTGCTAGTCAAAAAGGCATTTGCTACATGTGGAGATGACCTGCCCACGGCTCCCGGCCTGCACCCTTCGTCCCCTTACCTTGCCTATTACAGATGATCTCGCACCAGCATTCCAGGCACGTATAGGCAGCGAGCGAGTGAGGAGTGGAGGAGAAAGGGGAGAAGGTGCAAGAGGCAAAGTGAGTGGATGCCACGTACAGTGTTGCAACAGCCTGGAAGAGAAGTGGAGCAGCAACAAGCTAGGAGGGAGGTGAGCAGCATGGCAGAAACAGCAGAGGAAACCTAATTACCTAGATGGTCCTCATGAAAGGACTCCTGGTGCCAAGATCTGCCCAACTCCACTGCCCTGTCATCCTATTCTCCATCTGAGCTGCTAGGTGCCTCTACATGAAGAGGCATTCTTCAGACGCATTGACGGCCTTCTCCATAGGCATCAACTGTCCAAGAACATGTTCGATGAAGATCTTGCTCATCACCAGAAGGGGCAGTTTGTGAATCGGGCTTCCACAGATTGGCTCCATACATCCCCAGGTCTTGCATGAAGGATTGGAATTTAGATGGTATCCAACTCCACCTCCAAACCTTGGAACTTGATGGCCATCTGGTTCTAGAGTGGCAGGATGCTAACCCTGGAGAGCAGACTGCTAATCATGCCAGCAATGATGTCGTCAAAGCCCATCAAGATTACAGAAAACATGTCATTATCTGAGCAGATCCCAATAAACCTGGAACTAAAACTTTAGTCATTGGCACCATGATCTATGATATGATGAGCATCGTACCCTACACAAACTGGGAAAATGAGCTACCCACCGCACAAGTGGACTCCTTGGTCCAGAAGTCCCCAAAACAGGGATCTAGACACTGAAGCTCAGGCCTCTGAAGCGGACAAGTGGCCTAAACCCATCATGGTGGCAGAAGCGCGCAACTCAGAGGTGATCATCCAGTCTTGACAGCCCATCTGAACAGGTTCCAGAAGTCAATGGTGTGATAGGAGAGCTGGAATGAAGGGGCAGACTTTTAGGCAGTGCCAAGATCACAGCAGAGCTCATTGGTATTCCCAATGAGCAGCAGCATGACCCAATGTTGTGCACATTGCAGCAAGGGAGGGAGGCATTCCCCACCCTCCTTTCTCTTTCTCTCTCATTTCTCCATTCTTCACCACTTTCTTCCCCACCCTCTTTTCTCTTTCTTCTCCTCTCTCTCTCTTTCATCCCTTCCCTCCCTCATTTGTAGCAAGGGGTTCACATGCTAGGAAACCTCATCCCCTATCCCCTCCCTTGCTGACCCTAGTGGCTGCCACTGCCACCGATTGCAATGGTAAGGCAACCGAGGTTCAAAAGGTCAAGATTGGGCTCTTGATTGGCCAACCTCAAACCAATCAAATCAGCAGGTTCCAACCCAATCTATGCTCAATCCCAAGTTCCCAACCCTAGATATTTTTTAGTAGATTTAGAACCCCACGCAGCCCACATGATTTGAAAACATCAACATGATACCATGACAAGGTATTCGCCATGCAATTGTCCCTACAAAGTTGCCTCGGGTACATAAGAAACCATTTTCTTCATCTTAATCAGGCAAAAAAGGCTAGCCTAACAAACAAAAAACCTAGATCAGATGGAACCACTGAATGTATCTGTAAGAGAAATGGGAGAGAATGTGCAGTTTGCACACTGTCACCTTGATGGACATTGGAGACTGACAATCCCTCCCCAAGACAGACAGAAAGAGGTGGAGAAGAAGGGACAATGAAAGAGGGGCGACAATGCAAACAAGAAGTTTAATCAAACGAGTTTCTAGATCCACATTGGTTTAGCGATGGGAAATAGGCGATGATCAATCTTTTCTACAATCTGAATATTTCAAAAAAACAGAGTTTTAAATGACTTCTAATAGGTACCACAAAGCATTTAAGGAGACTATACCTTGGAGTACACATTATACAACTTGAAGTAGACGATGGAAACTGGAGGGAGGAAAGCACTGAAAAGGAAAGAGGGATCACACCTGTAGGAAAGGTCGACGGAGTAGAAGCTCTGCAAAGATACAACCTGCTGCCCACACATCCACCCCAGGTCCATAATGTTTTGCACCAAACAATAACTCAGGTGCTCTATACCAACGAGCAAAAACCTACAAAATGGAATAGGAAACACACCTCTATCAACAGACATCTAGATATAAAAAAATAAGCATTAGTTAGTGCTAAAATAGAACATGATAAGTAGTATGGTCTCATGTCCATCAACACTCATCCACCAGAATTCCATGTAAATATTGTATAAGAATAGTGAAGTTTGTTTGCCCCAGGGGTTTACAGATGAAATGACAAAAGTAGGTTGGATCCAGCAGAGTCTACAAAATTCCCCAGACACCTGGTGGGTTAGATGGTTGAATACCATGAAGCACAAACACCCAGGATGTGCATACAAAAAAGTTTCAAAGAGTAATTGTGTAAGGCATGCTTCACAAGCAAAGGTAATATTGAAACCTTAAGATTTGAAAGGATATGGAAACAAATGCCGTCTTTATGAGCCATTTTTGCAATTGAAGGTGGTGAATCAGAGACTCAAATTCAAGTGCCGGGCAAAGGCAATGCAGATTCTCTCCATTTCAGTGGGACTGAAAAGTTTCAAGTCTTGCCAAGGATAGCAGGGCCATCTGTTATCAATGTTGTCAATACCTTCTGATATACAAACCAAGACGTACAATCTACAAGACACAGGCTCAAAGATCCAAGATTCTGCTCATATGATCTTAGACAAACTGGACATACCATATCAGTCTAGAAATTAACCAAAATATTACAGGATCCATGATATGAGTATGACTAATACTAATCTAACTTTTAAATAAGTTATGATCTGAGAAGGATATTGATGATATTACTTGAAATAATGGCTAATGGCAGTGGTCTATTGAAACCAATCTTTTCTCTACAGCTACTTTCCAAGAAATTAATGTTGGACTCATGGAGAGTTGGCCATCTGCCCACTCTCGCCCTCTCTCCTGCATTACCAAAGAGAGAGAGGGAAAAAAAAGAACATGATGCTGGGCCCATCCAAGCCTGGAATGGTCCTTTCACTTTGAAAGAGGGGAAAAAAGAAAAGAAGGGAGAGGAAGCAGTGACTGTGAGACTCCCTCCTTCCTGTTCTTCTCATCAGTCAGAAGAAAAGCAACCCCAATGGGGACCACCATTAAGAAGGAAAGGTGGCATAATAGCCCATTGTCATAAACCTTAGCGGTGAGCTGTGTGCCCATCATTGTCTCTTCCCTCTTATTGGAGCACAACCAAATAAATTGAAAGTGGGACATTGGGCCATCTAGACACACCACTGATTCTTCCTATGGGAAACAAAAAAGGAGAAGGAAAAGGGGGGGAAAAAGAAGAGATTGGCTAAAGGAAGAAGTCTCAACTGTTCTAGCAAAAACAGCCACTTAGCCAAAAAAAAAGATTCTTATTCGTGCAGCTATTTTAACCCCTGAAAGTTTTAGGGGTATTTTTGTCTTTCAACTGCATGGGCCACCCACCAATAGCCACTAATCCATCGGATAGCCCACAGCTTGATAGATTAATTTTTTTAAGTCCCTAGGAGCAACTCTCCCTACCCCAATTAAATACCTTGTTGTAGAGGGGGAGGCCACTACTAGGGAAGCTAACAGGGGGGCTATAAGCGCACAGGTTCATTTAATCACTGAGGGCTATGTGCCCACCATTTGTCTCTTGACCACCCTATGGGAGGGTCAGCCAACACTAGCTACATCATCAGCAGTGTAGCCAATTGTTTTTCAAAAAGAAAAAAAGAAAATTTACCTAGATACCCCTAAAATCTTCTTGAATTACCACTATATCCCTACGTTTATGATATTTACCCCTAAATCCCTCAAATCTCTTAACCTGAGTTGTCATGCACCTGGGCTTCCGTCCAGTGTTAACGGAGAAAATTTACTCATGTGAGATTAATATTTTTGCCCCGAGTGAGAGAGGGAAAATGACAGGAACCGAAGAGAGAGAGAGGGCGGGAGAGAGATGTACCTCCAACCACCTTGTACCCGGGCCTCTACTACTCCATTGCCGACAACCCCTCCCTTCTGGCCACCATCGTCGGCCAAAAGGACGTCATCCACGGCACCATCAACATCTCCAGGACGGTTGTCGAGCACTCTGACTTCCAGGTCCAAAAGCTCTGTTCCTCCCTGTCCCCCAACCTATCGGAGCACGAGCAAGTGGCCCTTCACGACAGCTTGGAGATGTTCGATAAAACCCTCGACGAGCTCCGCAAGGCCGAAGCCGACCTCACAGGCTACAACTCCGGCACCGACTCCAAGCTGCTGGCGGGGCAGGCCGCATACCTGGAGACGGTGCTTAGCGCCACCATGACCAACCAGGAATCGTGTCTGGACAGCTTCTCCCACGAAGGCAGGCTCAGCACCGCTCAGATCATTGTCGGGGCAGGCGGAGATTATTGTCAGGATCACCCACGAAGGTCTTAGGGTGGTGCTTGTGGAGCCAGAAAGCGGCAGCATAGAACCCTTCCTGGTTTGCCTTGCTGGTGCCACGGACGGCTCTCAAGTACATTGCAGACAAGCTTGACGGTGGTGATGGGGTCTCTAATCCAGGCATGTAGGAGGAGGTTGTTGACGTCATATGCAGGGTGACTGGGGATGACTTGGAAGGTAAGCTCTCCCTCAGCAAATGTAGAAGCAGCAAACAATTGAATCCAGAGCCATAAGAGTGATGAGCTCAAATGATTTCAGAACAGATAGGAATAGAGATCAGAAGAAGAGTCGACAGAGAGGTGAAATGTTGGAGATTTTCTAAAGAAGTGAAATGAATTTTATTTCACTTTGCAACTCATCACATCATCTAATTAAGATCACAACCAAGAAACCAATTCTAAACAAAATAAGATGACATCGGTTGACCGAAATAAGTAATTTGGTCGACCGAAACAAACAGTGAGTGAATTTTGTGACAGATTGATTAACTCAGATCAAGTGCGAGTTTTTGTTTTCTCAAAAGACTTTCTGCTTTTTCATTTCTTCATTTTTTGTTGAGTGTTGTGTTGGGTACTTGCCTTTTATTTTTCTTTTATCTTTTATGTATTAGAATGAGTAGTGGTTTCAGCCGAACACCACCCCCCACCCAAAAACACACACACCTGGATAAAGAAAAGAAATTAAATTACCGAGTTGCATCACTCTTCACCGTAAACTCATCCTTTTTTGTATGTATATTGTCTATTGTGGTATGTTGCTGCAACATTTGCAATACCTCACTGTTAAGCCCAGATTAGAGTTCAATGATACTAGTTTGATTTCATGGTGCTGCATTAGGCATGGTTTTAATTAATCTTCATGATTCCTCCTTTGTGATGCATGTATACCTTATAGTCAAATTTTGGAATGCTCATGACAGTGAAATATATTTAGGTGGATCAACTATGAAAATTGTTTAAAGGGGATTACTATGGTGACATACCTTTTAGCATCTTTTTTGAGACACCTTTTTCCCACAATCCAATTTGATAATCAGAAGGCGGGAAAAGCGAACTTAAGTTTAGTCCTCCTGAGAAGTGCTCTCGTGCTAGGGAGCACAGAACTTAAGTTAGTCAGCTTAGCCATCCGATCTCATGATTGGATGGCCATGTTGAGAGTGGCAGAAAGAGTGGTAAGAAGTGTGGCACCATAGCATTGCTCTTGTTTAAATGCTTTAATTTGAGAAAAGAATAATTGCCTTGTTAGTGAGCTTCCTGCGTCACCACTTGGGAGATCCATTTTGGCAGTAGGGTCCCCTTTAATGTTGATTATTTGCATGGCCAACCTCATCTTGTGACACCTTTTTTATGCCAATTCTCATGTGTGTAGGGATGTTCTGGTATTGTCTTGAAGAATATATTTTGTGTAAAGATACATTGCCATATATATGTTCTGACGATCGATTTTACCGCCACTTCATACCATATCCCTTTCTTGGTCTTGCAGTTTCATCATGTATAGTTACCTATTTTTGCAATAATTGATTACTTGGTGGATTCGTATCAGGTACGGTCGACTGCAAGAACTTGCTACAGGATGTTTGCAAAAACTTGGCCAGAGCGTTCTCGACGCTTATTCTTATCATTTGATCCCGTTATACAAAGGGTACTATATTCACTATTCTAAGAAACAATTCTTTCAATTCCTCGTTATGATGGTCAAAAATTAAATAATGTCTTTGGCGGCTTCTCCGTAGATAATTAATGAAGAAGATGGAGGCATACATAAACGATATGCTTCTCCATCCCTTCGTGAAAGAGTACAACTGTCACGTGCTTCATCTCATGCTCCTTCCTCAAGTGTACCTGGATATGGAACTTCTGCCATTGTTGCAATGGACAGAAGTGCAAGTATTGCTTCAGGGACATCTATTCCCTCTGGTAACCTGCTTCTGTCGCAGTCAAAGTCCCTTGGAAAAACAGAAAGAAGCCTTGAACATGTTTTGCATTCTAGTAAGCAGAAGGTCACAGCCATTGAAAGCTTACTAAGAGGTGTAAATCTATCTGACAAGCACAATGCAATGACACGGTCAACTAGCTTGGATCTAGGTATTGAATGAAACTGTGATTTGATGTTTTATGTTTCAGATTGACCTCTGTTGGAATCAGCCAATTTTGTTTGAGCTGGGTGTGTTTAGTTCATATCATCTAGTTGCTGGAAATTTAATTGCAAGTTGCTATCACAAAATGGGAAATAGTCTTTGTTCACAACATAGTCAACATTTATTTGAACATCTAACTGTTATGGTTGTTCCTAGTGCAGGAGTTGACCCGCCATCATCTCGTGAACCTCCATTTCCACCAGCTGTTCCTTCCTCAACCCATCTTTCATTGCAGAGCTCTATGTTGGTGGATTCTACGACAAGCAGCATTGCCCGAAGCAGCATTCATAATGGGGGATCAATCTCAACTGATCTCTTCTCTCAGAGTCAAGTTGCTAGGGACCCGACTAAAATGTCATACCTTGATAATTTCGTTTCTGAATCTTTACCGGCCTTGTCATTGCCATATGCAACAAAAAGATACTCTGAAAGGTTTCGAGAGGATAGTTTTGCTGAAGAGAGTGGTGATGCCAGGCCTATGAGGAGATTTCCCGCTTTACAAACTGATAAACTATATCTTGACACACCTTATAAGGATGCAAGTTTTAAGGATTCACAGAATTATGTTCCTAATTTCCAAAGACCACTCTTAAGAAAACAGATTACTGGCAGAGCGTCAGCAAGTGGCAGGAGCAGCTTTGATGATAGCCAACTCTCAGCTGGTGAAATGGCTAGCTATATGGATGGCCCAGCATCCCTCAGTGATGCTCTTACAGAGGGTTTGAGCCCTAGCTCCGATTGGGTGGCACGTGTTTCCGCTTTCAATTATCTCCAAACATTGTTGCAGCAAGGCCCCAAAGGTATTCAAGAAATATCTCAAAGTTTTGAAAAGGTCATGAAACTTTTTTTCCAGCACTTGGATGATCCTCACCACAAAGTTGCACAGGCAGCTCTGTCCACTCTGGCAGAAATTATTCCCGCTTGCAGGAAGCCTTTTGAGAGTTACCTTGAAAGGACGCTGCCTCATGTGTTTTCCCGGTTAATCGATCCAAAGGAGCTGGTTAGACGACCTTGTTCAACAACCTTGGAGATTATCAGTAAGACCTATGGTATCGATAAAAATAGGGTGTAGGTGATGACCCCATCAATAAGTGGGTCAAGAAAATCTAGGTTCCACAGCTGCTTTTCCCATTCCCTGCTCTATCTGCGTATATGTATGTGTGTATATATATATGTAGAGACACATGAATGTACATACGTATGTTAATATATATAGAGAGAGAGAGATAGATAGATAGATATATAGATGTCACACGCACACACACATGCATGTGACATCATAACAATGCCATAAGCTGATGGTACAAAATAGAAACAATAAGGTCATCATCAATGACATTAAACTCAAGTCAGCAAAATCAGCTGAAAGATACCCTGCTAGAGTGCTAGGGGAGGATCTCAGCTCCAAAGTAGAACCTGATTCCGTGCAATGGCAGAAAGTAGCATCTCCTTCTCCTTGTGTGCAGGAAGAGACCGTCTAAAATTTAACATCTTCACACCCTCTGGTGATTCCTGAAAATTGAAAGCATGCCTTCAATAACCCTGTATGTCCGAGAAAATAATATCTCTCAAAAAGAAATCAAAACTAGAGGAACAATATGTGCATTTAAATTTGTGTAATGCTTTCAAGTTTTGTTTCTGAACGCATAATGATTTTTATGTGTTATGTCCTAGGATAATCTGTACTTCACCATTAGACATGCATGTCCCTGTCTGTCATATAAAATAAGATGAAAAAAGTTGCCCCTTATGCTAGGATTTAAGTGAACTTTTTCCCTAGCCAAACCATGCTTTGCAAGTGTTAATGTTTTATTCTACATGATACTCAGGAAATCTCAGCAAGACACAGCATCATTTACAAAAACTAGACTAATAAAAAATCTCAGACATCACTTGACATATGCAATCACGTTTTCCCCAAAAAAAATGGCATATGCAACTCTTGATCCCTTAATAGTATAAACACTTGACCTGCCATGCTCTCTGAAGATTTCGCATGCGCCAACTTTTCCTCTGAAGAATCTTCTCCATGACGGACTCATCAGCAACTGGCTCCTGGTTCTCATCCAATGTTGAATCTCCAACGCCCTCGTTGGCAGAATTATCACTCACTCTACCTGAAGCTAACTCTAATCTATCGAGATGTTCCTGAAGCAAACCCTCAACCCTCCTTTGCAAGCTAAGAGGAATTACAACCTTTTTAAGCACACCAAAACGAAAATGTATGTCAGAATAGAATGATATTCCAAATGCACCAGAACATGCCACAGTCCCGGTTCCTCACCTCTCTTTGAGGCCGCTTATCATCAAGATCAGGTCTGTAATTTGGCAGAGGAACCTTGCTAGCAACCACGACCTTGCCATATTGCTGACTACAAAATATATAAAAGAGAACGATTCAGAAGCAAAATTCCAGTGATATGAACTTACTCGGAAGTCGAGAGATTTAAGGGTCCAAGTGAGATCAAAACCTGTAAAGGCCCATTCTTTGCGCAAGACCGGCGATCTGCTCGTAGTCACGCCTGTCCCTCTTGTCTCTGGAGATAATCTCCTGCTCGTCCGTGCTGCGCAAGAGCAAGCTGAGCTTCCATCTCCACTCATCGATGTTGGCCACCGACGAAGAAGGCTACAACAAAAATTGCCCGCACGACTAATTCGCTTCCAACCAAAGCAAATGAACAGCCAAATTGCAGGCATTTCTACAAACAGGTAGACTAAGGAAATCACCGTGAAACACCCAGACGGATAGAAGAAGAGAGAGCGCACCTTCTGGTCCTCGAAGTCGCACCCGTACTCGTCGTCCGAGAACTTCTCCACGGCGTACCCGCTGAGTCCCCTGCGCCAGGCGCCAACTACGCCCAGCTCCAGCCGACGCCTCAACGGCAACGGCCGAGCCGCGGCGCACCCAGAGCCTGGCGCCGACCGCCCAAGGCGGAGCAGCAGCATCCCCAGCGCCATCCCGGAGTGCATCCCGAAGAGGGCGGCAGCAGACCCTCAAGGTGGCATGCCCCGGCTGAGGTCAAGCCACCATGCGCGAACTGGTACAGGAGAAAACCAAGAGAGAGCTCGCGAGAGGGGGGAGGGGGCGAGGGCGCGGGGAAGAAGAAGGAGCGCGACGTTGGCCTTTGCAGCGGGGACTACCTCGACCGTTTGGTTGGGTTTTAGGAGGTAGAGATTCCCGCCGCAGTGGTTCACCGAACCGTAAAGATGTCCATGGACCAGACGTCCATTCTAGTGCAAATTCTTTCCTTGTTAATCCATGTGAGGTGGGTAAATCTCATATAAAATATTTAAAATTGTTATTTTACTTATCAAATAACATATATATCATCATTGGTAATCAAAACCTTCAAGGATGTAACTAAACAATAAAAATACCCAACGTTTTTTGAGGAGATATTTAGAGTCTATGTGAACGTTAGAGGCATTTTTTGTTGTTTAGTGGTATTTTTAGAACTTTGGTCTGATAAACCTATCGGACTGGACTTAGTAGCTCTGGAAATCAATACATTCGAAAAATACGTCACTCACATAATGACTAAATCAAGATTCGCAGGATATCTAAAATTAGACGTCTACACCAATCCTCTGCAACTCGCATGAGATTTTCACTAATCTTACTAACTAAAGTTACATCTGCAACTTTTCAAGACTAACTCCCCACCTAATCTTCGCAGGATTAAGCAGATCTTTTTCCATTGGTTTTTAAGGAACCAGTACCAACTGATTTACAAGGTATCATCAGACCGTGCTAGCGGTTGCCTCGACGTGTAGGAGACATAAGGGCCTTGGGTCAGTGAAGGGAGAGGATGGTTAGAAGGAGGCAAGTGATGGACCACCCGAAGGGGAGGATGAGCAGAAGGAGACGGGTGATGGGCCACCCGAGAGGTATTGGAAGGAAAATGAAAAGAGGGAGACAGGTGATGGGCCACCCGAGAAGTAGTGGAAGGGAGATGAATGGATGAAGGAGGTGGGTAATGGGCCACTCGTGAGAGAATAGAAGGAGGATGAGAAGGAGAAGATGCACCCTCAACAATAGCCTTAAGGGCTTGGATTTGTTGAGGGATGAGATGATCTAATGCATGCAGAACTTAGGAGACCTTCTCATGATATGGAGGAGATGGTTCTGGGGGAATAGTGACTCGCGATTGATGAAAGGGACGATGAGATTGAGAATTGCCCATGGGACGCGCAAGACCATGATAACGAGGACATGGTCTCTTAAAAAAATTGTAGTGAGAATTATGAAATTGAGGGTTATATGAAGTGCTAGGTTGTTCATCCTCATTATTGTAAAGGTGATTAAACATGTTGGCTTTATTATCAAAATGAAGCATTATGCAAATCAAACAATATTCAATCAAAACAAGTTTGCAAAGATATCAAGTAAGTGGGATGCTTATGCTTGGTTTTAGATTGAACCTTGATGTGAATTAAAGATTTTTAACAAAGTTGATATGATTCACTCAAGGTCAGAACCTATTTTTGATATGGTTTAACTCCGGTGTCAACTAGGCATTTTCTCACCACGTTTAGGCCAACTAAACCTGGGGAACTTCAAGGTACAACCATCCTGGCGTCCGTGAGAGAATCTACGGGTGCAGGGACTTATGGAGGTCTTAGAAAAGGAGATTCCGGTCCAATAAGATGGAGTGCTCAATTGGAGGGTCCTTCCAATTCCAAGAGGGGGTCAAATCTCCTAAAAGGTGTGGGGAGAGGAGGTCTCCCAAGCCAAATGCCCCATATGCAAGTGCTAATGCAAAAAAAGAATAGCAAAGGTATGTATAAACAAGGATATGAACAAAATCAACAGAAAACAAGGTGAAACACTCACATAGTCATGAAATCATGGCAATCAGCATAAAATGAAGCATGGCATCCATTTTTTTATTTTTAAGATAAAGAAGTGGAGTTTTCTAAAAAAATCTAACAAGTTAGCAATCACTTAGGGAGGGGGTGTACCCTTGATGCACAACTGATAAAAACAAAAATGGAAAGTGCTACGTGGAGCACAAAAGGAGTTGCACCGTGGGTGCAAAAAGGAAAGGGCACACACGGCTGCCAAAAGGAGATGATAATCAAAGAAAAACAAAAGGTGGTCTCACCATGATCACCAGTTGACCTCCATTGTCATGATTCTTTTGACGAGATTTGGGAGTCTGAGTGCTGAGCTGGTGTGGATGCCCCCGGTTTGCGGTCGAGGCACCCATTTCTTTTAGTTCTGCTTTGTCCTCTCGCGTCCATTGCAGGAGGCTAAAACGGTTGGTGGTGGGGACCGTGGACATGATCCGATCCCGATGTATGATTGGCTCGACCCCATTGAGATGAATCCTCACGTCACCGACAAGAAGAATCTTGCTAGAATTGCTGGCTACGACAGCGAGCCGCCTGCTTCTGCGACCGCTACAGCGCTTCTTCTGGGGAGCCGAGGAAGACCTTGCTCCAAGGTGGTAGATAGAGAAGACCTGATCTATAGTTGTCGGTAGCACAAAGCTGTCAATAAAAAGTGCTGGGTAAAAGTGTTGGGATCGACCTTCGGGGCATGGAGCCAATACTGAGAACCGATAGTTGAGTGACCCGAGCATAGGCTTTTGCTTGGGGTGATAGAAATGTTGTCGATGCCCAAGGTGATGCTCTTGCACCGAGAACTGATGTCGCTAAAGGTGCTGCAGTGCCAGCAACTCGAGGTTGTGAACCTATGCTGAGCACTAGCATGGCTGGCATAAGGGGCCGAAGGCCCATGCTGCGGGCTGTGGTTGCCATATCCTGAGAAGGAAAACCTGTGCTGAGAGTCAACATTGCTGGATTGTAGGGGTAAAGACCCCATTGCAGGGTTGGGAGGCCAAGGACATGAGGCGGAGGGTCCGCATTGGGGACAGACCTTAATGAGACCCATGGTTGTGTACCCAAGTCGGGTGCTAGGGAGCCTCGAACTTGGGTTTGAGAACCTATATTGAGTGTCGGCTTGATCAAGGCTTGGGTCGAGAGGCTCGAGTAAAGTGTGGGGGAGTCTTGAACCCAGGGCAAAGAGCCCGTGTCGGGAGCAGGCTCGATTGGAACTCAGGATTGGAAGCCCGAGTAGGAAGCTGAGGAGTTGGGGACCCGGGGTGGGAAACCCGCGTCGGGTGTCGACTTGGTTGGGACTCAATGTTGGAAACCCAGGTGGAATGCTGAGGAGCCGGGGGCCCGGGGCCAGAAGCCTGTGTTCGGTGCCAGCTTGGCTGGGACTCGGGGTTGGAAACTCGAGTGAAATGCTACAGTAGAAGCTGAAGTCCAAGGCGTAGAGCCCGTGTTGGAGATCGATCGGTGCAGGGCTCGGGAGCTGACGCCTGTCCAGGTAGGAGATGATCTGGGACCCCTACAGGGGCCGGTAGTGGAGGCCCCTGTTGACACCCATTTTCAGCCTACGAGTCGAGTTATTGCTCTTATTCACCCTTATGATGCCCTAAATTAACTGGAAGGGGAAGGGCGCCCTTGGGTTAGGCCCACCTAAATGGGCCCATATGCTACTCTATCCTATCATGACGATTACAAACTTAGATAAAAGGCATAATAACCTAGGGACTTCACTCAAAGAATAGAAAATTACATCAAAATGACTCAAATAAAAATTACATAGGACTTGAAGATAAATGACTAGACCATGTTGGATGTCCCCATGGCGAGGAGACGGGCCCTGAGTGCGGGATCAGATGGTGATGCCCACATCACAGACCATGTGGTTTCGGGTTGGGCCCTGTTGTGAGGATAGGTTTCCACAACTAAGGTGTTGTGGCGTTTTCCTAGTAGCGTGACTAGGGCAGTTCGTGTCTGGTTGTCCCCCGACCATGGGATCGGGATGTCGGGTGTGTGGCTTGGTTGTCCCCTGACGGGAGACTAGGTCGTATTTTCCGGTACAGTAGGAGTAGCTATAGAGCCAAGGTTTTACCGGCCACCGTAGGTTACTGTTCCTGTTGTTGCTGCTATTCTTTCGGTAGTTACTACTTTCTGTGCCGCCATTGTTTCTCAATCGAGGTTCCGCGGGATCCCTACTGAGCCAGTGATAGGAGGCTCACCCCTAGTTTTCAGGTGTAGTGGCTCTTCCTCCTAGTTCGAGGATGTCACGTGGAGGTTCTTAACTGCTAGCTTACCGGGCCGAGTGTTCACTTGGCATGTGGTACATTTTTCTGCTTTAGACTATACTTTCTATTAGACTGGACTCTGTTGCAGTTAGATTGTTTATATCTGTTGTCCTTCTTTATTTCTTATTTCTATGTGCACCACACCTATCATTTTAGCCCTTCTGAGTCTTCAGGCTCGTGGGCGATGGTTCGAGGCTCGAATGGTATCAGGCCTTCCCAGTATCCAGATCCCGGGTCGCTACACCCCGCCAAGGTGGGCCTACATGGGGGGGGGGGGGGGGTGACGGCCAGCCCATTTCCTCCTTGGGCCTAGATGATGGTAGCCCATTAACCTCTTAATCAGCCTAATAAATACAAAATGACCCTAATGCAATCCAATTGGCCTCAAATTGGCCTACAAAAAATCAAAAATGAAGGGAATAAAAGCTCCAAGCTCCATACTAGATCTCCAAGCCATCTCCAAGCCACAAGGAAGCTTGCAAGTCCTGAGTAGTGCTACGTGTCCTGTAGTGGCACTCTGTTGCATCATGTCGATCTCTAGCTCAGGTGTCCTCACCAACTCTCTCTGGGTGGGAGGAACTCGACCCCTTCGAGTAAGGGTCTCTGTCACTCAGGTACCACTCCAGCAAGTCTAGATCTAACCTCTCCAGCTCTGCCCGGGTGATCCATGTATCATCGGACGTGGGCTGTGCTCTCCAATGCACCAAGTAGCACTGATATGCGCCACTACTAGTGGTTGTCACCTGCTTATCTAGTATACACTCTATACGATGACGTTGCTGAGGTGAAGGGGCTGGAAGTGGACTCTCAGGGGAGGGGCCGCTCACAAGGTGTGGAGAAGACCCGAACAACTCACTAGGAATCACTGCTGGGTCCATATATGTGACTAAATCTGAGACATTGAATGTGGAACTGATACCATAGTCCCCTGGTAAGTCAACAACATATGAATTGGACCCAACTCACCTCAACACTTGAAAGGGGCCAGCACCACGAGTCTGTAGTTTCTTCACGGTCGCAAAAGGAAACCATTCAGGTCTAACCCTGATCATGATGTGATCACACTCTTGGAACTCACGGGGGTGTCTATGAGCGTCAGCCAACTCTTTATATTGTGCGTTGCTGGACTCAAGGTGGTGATGGTGATGTAGACTCTGAAATAGCTGTATGGACTCATACCTATGCGAATGCAGGGGTGGTCCTGGACATCCAAACGTAGACCTAGCATGTCCATGACGCCTACCTAACTGGACAACACGGGGAGAACCTAGACATCCAAAGTTGTACCTATCATGCACAGGTGTCCTACTAAATGTGGTAAACTCTGGGGGACCAGTATGTCCAAACTCACTTACGACATCACCCCATATGATGGTGGACATGATGAAGCATGAGAGAGAGACCGGTGTTCTTTTCCTTCCAAGCTTTGGGGTGTGGATGCTTGCAGGGCGAGGTGTTTACAGGCATGTGTGGAAGGGGTATGATAGTGGACCTCTTTGACAACGTAGAGTGAAGAATATGAGTCGAGAGGGTCACTAGGGAGGGGATCGAAAGGGTCAATGAAATGATGACTCCTCCTGACAGGCCCCTTCACTATGCTTGCCCATGTTTGACGTTCGGCAAGGTGCGGATGGTCACCTTTCGGCATGATGATAGATGGGACAAGGGGCTCACATGGAAGGCAAGGTTCCTCCCTCGGGACAGTAACACCATACGAGCAGACGAAGTCAAGCTCATCAGGTATGGGAAGCAACAAAAGGACCTCAGAGGTGATATGACCTATGGTGCACACCGAGGTAATGGACCCCAAAGTAGGGTGCATGAAGCGATGACTAACGGGTTGGTCAGACCCTAAGGCCAACATATACGTCAACTCCCATTGACAATCTATAACTCCTAATAAAGTTCTTCACATTCTCTACAAAGCAAAAGGACGGAAAAGTGGTGTGAAAGGAGTTAAAGGGGTACTACTAGGAGTGCTAGCTCCATCGATGAGTAGCAAGGGATCGGAGGATGTAGAAGTAGGCCCTTCCTTAAATAGCTAGCTAAAGGCTCTCCAATGACAAGTCCACCCTCGGGTGGCAAGAATAGCTCTAGATGAGGGTCAAAGGGTGAAGCATCTCTCTCGGGTGGGAGAAGGGAGTCCTCTATGAAGTGGGGAAAGCCATGGTTCTCCATCGGGGGTATAGGGCTGAGAGTGTAAGCCTTGATCTCCAAATGTTCTTGCAGGACCTCATCCTGACTCAGAGGTGGGCTAGGGGGAGTCAGTGACCCAATAGGAGTGCGCATCCTTTCTAGTCTCTCCCTAAAGGTTTGTAGGGGCTCGGCGAGGGTGGGATCCCTCGGGATAGAGACGTCCTAGGAGACCTGCCGGTAATCACAAGACTTAGTCTCGGACCTAGACTCATACACAGGTGGAACCCTGCACCTCCAACTATGATGTGCTCGGTTGAGGGTAAAAAGGGTAGGGTAGGTAGGTCCTCCTAAGCTCATGCTTCATGTCATACCATGTCTTAATGGGACTTTGCCGCCTAATGTCAATGCATCTCCACTTATCCTTGGCTTTGTGCAAAAGTCTCTCATTGGCAAAAGAGACTTGCATGGCCTCAGACATGGGGTAAAACTCAAAATACCTATCAATGGTGGTTTCCCAAGTTAGGTAGTCACTCGGGACCTTGGAACCATCAAAGGTAGTGGCTTCAGGGCTAAGGAACGAGAGGGGGTGGCTCCCAAGGACATGGGTGTATCTCTCCTCCCTACTATGCAGATAGTCATATCGCCCAGGTGACTTGAAAGCCATGGAAAGTTTTGGAGTGGGACCTATGGGGTGGACATGCAAGACAACTAAGAGACGGGATTAGACACGATGCTTTGATGCGGCAATGCAAATGGTAGAATGAAGACTGAATGAATGGTAGAATGGTGATTCAAATGCACACTAGACAAACCTAATGCTCTGATACCAAATTTGATGCGGGACGCCATGCGAACTAGGACTCTACATGAAGACGGGACTAAATGGACAACTAAACCAGCAACGACACAATAGATTGAGTAACACGACTCGAACACCTATGACTCCCAAGAGAGGGATCACACCTAAAACAAGCAACACAAGCTCGCAAACGTCCCCAAGTGAGGGAAGCATGTCGACCCGCATGGTTGACAAATCGATAGTGTCTAGGGAAGGCAATTTCACACTCATGCTCAGATTGAAGCACGGGACGGTCACACTCTCTCACCACAGTAGTGATATGAATATAATACGGGCTAGGAGCCTAATGAACACACAAGCAGCGGCTCCAGAGTGTATACTAGACAAGCAAGCTAAACCAAGCAAGGAAGTGCACGCGTATCTCCACGCTTGGGGCATGGGAAAGACGCCCGGCCAAATCACACGACCGTCGCTACAAAAGTTAAAGAAAAATAATCCAAACACGGCCCACTCATCACAGGGAGGTAAAAGGCTACACAGTGAATCCGGGGTCGTGAGAACTGGGGTGACGGGCCGCAAGTGGATGAAGTACGGTAATTCCAACACGCTGCGAACTGGTACAGCCTAGAACCCATTGTAAGGACATCACGTCACGGAGGTCGAGGAAGGTGCAAATGTCCCTGACGTCGTGCTATAGTGGATGATGATCCTCATGGAAGAAGAGAGAAGCTGACGGCGCTGACGTGGACCTCCGGCGTGGTCACAAATGGGTGGGCAGACTACAGGCCAGTCTACCTAGGCACATGTGACCAGCGAGCGAGGAGGCCTAGAACGCGGCCTTCTAGGCATCATCTGAACATAAAACTTGGCTGGGACATAGGTGGGGATGCCCTAAAGACACCAGTGGAAGGAGAAGTGTGGACGTGTAAAATTACACGTCCGCGTGTCCCGACCAATCCAGCATCGACAACAACTTCAACCGAAGGGATTGCGGAGAACACGTCCCGCCCGGACCCTCCGAACGAACAATACACTGCCGTGAAGTCATTCTTGGAGTCACGACAGCGAAGAGAAACCAACCCCGGGGAGGCTCACAATTCGTGGGCACCGAAGAGAATTAAGTGGATCATCAATCGGGCTCAAAACAGGCCCAAATCCCCTTCAACGGCACGCCCATACGGCCCTTCAGCAGCACGCCCAGCGCAGGCTTCAACGGCATGCCCGTGTGGCCTTCACCGGTACGCCCCCAGTGCCACTTCGCCGGCACACCCCCATGCACCTTCGCCAGCATGGTCGCGGTGGCCCTCAACGGCACGCCCCTGCTCCTACTCAGCGGCACGCCTTCGTGCCTTTAGCAACACACCCTTGCTAGGCCTTCAACGGCACGCTGCCTTCAACAGTACGCCCCTTCATCAATACACCCCTACACCTTCACTGCCATGCCTTCAACGCCCTTCAACGGCACACCCATACAGGCCTTCGACGGCATGCCTTTATTAGGCTCTTCAGCGGTACGCCAAGCCCTTTCAATGGCACGGGACTTCCAACGACACCTCCGATAGAACAAATCTCACACCATCCCCCTATGGATTCATGGTGCACAGTGGCCCACCTGAGGTGTCAAACGGAGAGGGGGACACGCAGCCTACTCCCCCTGCCACCAAGGATGGGAAAGTCAAATCCCCATTAAAGCTGGTCACTTCCCACCTCTGCCAGTCATGTTCGAAGGCTCCCACCCACGGGAGTATAAAGAGCCCTCTTCCACCGGCGAATAACATGTGAGATGAAGAGACGAATGGAGGAGAAGAAGAACAGATAGTAAGCTTTTTTTTCACAGAAGAGAGAAAGAGAGAAGAGAGGAAGGGGAGAGTAACGCACGTCGACCGCCGATCTGAAGAGAAGAAGAACAAGAAGGGGTTCTCCCCTTCGGCAGCCATTAGAGAGGAAGAGAGCAAGAGAGTAAGAGGGAGGGGGAGATAAATCTAGCAGTGGAAGGGGAAGGGCAGGGAGCCGTTGCCCCTGTTGGGGGGGGGGGCGCGGGGGGGGGGGGGGGGGGGGGGGGGGGGGGGGGGGGGGGGGGGGGGGGGGGGGGGGGGGTCACTCCTAGAACAACTGTTGCAGTATCTCCTGCTGTCATGGTACAAACAATTGAGCCGCCTACTCCCATTTGAGCGGTAGCCACTCCAAATTCATTAAAATAGTTACCTTGATGAACTGTGAAAGTTTTTCCCGTCGTAACGATATTTAAAAATCCAAAAGTATGTGTACTAAGTATACCTTGTAATTGAAGTTCAGTCGCAAGGTAGTATTTTCCTGTAACTGGGGCTGTAAATGTTGCTGTTCCTGTATTAAAATCACTGTTTTGGTCGAAGTCTTCCGCGTTAAAGGCAACAGTATAGTTTGTCCCATCTCCTGTAACGTTACTAGCTATTGCATTAAGATAACCTAAAAAGCATGGTTGCAATGGATATTTAATTTCTCCACTAGTCGCTACGCTCATCACATTATTCGTACCTAAATCAGTACCTTGTGAAAGTACCCAAGGATCGGCAGTAGGAGATGTAACACTATTATCGATACCCCATGTCCATGTAGTGACACCACTGACCACAGATTGATGAACTGGGTCAGCAGCTGTTGCTCCCGCCACAGAGCTAATGATATTAGCAGCAGATGAGGCTGTATTTGAACCATTTGTGACGGTTAAAGAGTTAGTGTTTCCAGAAGTTTAAGGTTTCACATAGGATGCGCAAGAACTTGGGTCTCCTTCCAGCAACAAATTCGAGGTTTAGAGCTCAGTCCAGAGGTAGGTTATCTCATAAAAGACTCAAAAATCAAGTTAGGGATAAAAGCTCTCTGATTTCATGTGATTTCATGCACTGTACACGTAGTATTTTATGCTTTATCATGACCGCGCATGCATAATCTTCATAGCATACTACCCTTATACCCTTAACCAAAAATTGATAATTTCGGCTTAATTCATGCCCAGTAATGCATCTTAGTTGTTCTAAACATGTTAGCATGCTTTACTCTTCAATTCTTCATAGTTTTTATGCATAAATTTTCCTAGATTTGGCCATGTACCTCGATTTTTACTTCTATCTGCTACATACAGAAGGCAACCTTCAAGAGACCGCCACTCTCAGAAGGCGACCCTTCGATAGACCGCCACTATGAAGAAACGGTCCTCCTCAGACCACCGTTTGCTTTCTATATTTTGCTTCTTATTAACTCTAAACAGATTGCAAATCAGCCCTATTAGACATATGATAAGCCTATGTAATTAGGTCTTATCCCTGGTTATGATCTCACATTTGTGATTTTGGTTATATTGTGCATCCATCATGATAGATTTCATGGCTTACGTGCTTTACGAACTTATTTTAATCTTATGCTACTTTCATGCCAAAACCATATACTCTTGTATTAAAGTTATGTTTCATATGGTTAATGGACTTGTTTTATTGATGTTGGATCGCTATTTTCTACACAATTCCCCCTCTTCTCTAGTCTTTCTTAAGTACATAGCATGTATTTCAGTATGATGCTATTAGTTACACTTTGTACTTTTAGGCACACCTCTTAGACTTGTGATCCTCTCTGTCGGATATTCCTTCTGTCGGACTAGGTAATCATGTTTCAAGGCCTCCGTAAGTCTCCGCGAGCCTGGGATTCCCACTAGGATGTCGAGCTGGTTGTACCTTAAAACCCCATTGGTCTAGAAAGCACTTGTGTTACCGACGTTTTCTACACTCTGGACTAGTCGCAGCCATCAGGCGACCGCCACTGCCAAGTAGCGGCCTTCCATTGACTGTGTTCTTTCAGAATTCCACTGCGTCGATCGTTTCCTCTCTCTGGCGATGACTCTGTCTAGTAGCGGTCTTGACCGAACCGCCACATCATGTTAGCGGTCGTAGAATGACTACCTCTTCCAGAAATGGTCTAGTCATGACCGCGTCTTTCTCAATTATTGTCTAACCTGGGGTTTGACCCAAGGGTTGGTAGCCCTATGTTCCTAGATGGTCTATTGATTATCTGGAATCTCTAACGTTATTAATGAATTATGAAAGTTAATGAATGTACTGTTATGCTGCCAGATTACTCCCGTAGCATGGCCTTGCCCTTAATTCGTTCTTTGAACTCTCGTGATCGTATTTGGTACGTTCTTGCCTTGATGTTGTTATCATGAACTTACTGTTTGAACTTTATATTATTGACTGAACTTTATTGTTATACTCGTGGAAGTAGCTTGATTTATAACGTGAAGATACAAGAGCGGGCACGGATGGTGTCCAAGGGCTCAATGTTAGTCCCCTCGGTAGATGGCCAAAAACATATTATAAATCATGGGGTATGATGAACACTAGCGTCGCATTACTCCGAGAGTATTTTTTTTATAAACGGGTGAAAATCACGAAGCTCATTATGAAAATTATACTTCCTCGTTACATGACTTTCAAGTGCATAGGCTTTATAGTTATGAAAAGTACATTCTTGTTACATGCTAGTACATTCTTGTAAATGAAAGGCCACTTTATATTCTCACTTGATCATGCTCTCATTCTACATGAATATTCATATCTCTATGGTCTATACCTTGTTACTTGTGTTGTTACTTTCGTTTTATCACATGTTTCATCATGTTTTCTTTATCTTACCTTCTAGAGCTAAAATGTTAATTACTTAAATATTACCTTCATGTTGATACGAAGATACCAATTGGGCAAGTGTGCCTATTCCCTACTTTTCTAATCTTTTCAAGAAATACTAGCGGGTCAGATTCAGATTATTTGCACCCGGACGTCGGCGACGTAGCCCTCCACCACCGAGATGGCCGCCCGGCCGTCGTCCCCGATGGTCTGGGCGGGCACCACGCCGAAGGCGATGGCGTAGCCGGCTTTGGCGTAGAGGGCGGTGATGGCGTTGGCCACATCATAGAGATCGGCCAGGGAGATCGACCGGCCGATCAGCGGCGCGTAGGTCTTGGCCAGATCGTCGGCCGGCAGCGCGCTGGCCCCGTCGATGGTGACGGCCTTCAGGACGAAATGGATGCTGGCGGCGTTATCCGGCGCGGTGGAGTCCCTGGGCGCCGGAATGGTGATGCGCCCGTCCCTGATCTCGGGGCGCGGCGGCTGGAATTCGCGCTCGATGGCGCCGGGCGCGACGGACGGCGGCACCGCCTGGGCCCAGGACGGCGAACCGATGCCCGCCCCCAGGAGCGCCGCAACCACGAGCTGCGCCCAGCTGAACGCCAAACGCCTCGACCCGACCCCACGCATACGCCGCCCCGCAACCCCGCCAGTCGAAATCACCCGACGATCGACTGCCGCTTCCCCTTGGCCTCGGTCGTCGTTGGCCTGCCCATATCTAGACCCGCGCGGCCAGATTGAGCCGCACACGCCAGCTGAGCCGACCGGCCGGAACGAGTCTCAAGTTTTTCCAGCGAATCAGAGCCTAGTCGCGGCGATCGAGGACGAAAAGCACCTGCGGTTGTGGCATTTTGTGCACGACCGGGCTTCGCCATCACGGGTTGAACGAAGCCCCCAGGCGGACGATGACGCGGGTCGCCTGAGGCGACGAGGTCCATCGGCCGGCGGTCCGAATGTCCAGATGCGGGAACGATCTCGACGTCCGCAATTGGCGCGTTGCTGACCGGGCGCTCGTTAGGGCGTCGGGTCGGACGGGCTGCTCTTGTCCGGTTGCTCGGACATCGGCGCAGTCAGGACGTTCACCGCCGTCGGATCATCGTTGAGCTTGACGTAGAGGCGTCCGTCCTTGGGACGGGGCGCCTGCAGGGTGTTGCCGGGAAAGCCGATCGGGACCGTTACCGGGCTGGCGAAGTCCGGTGTGCTGGACACCGCGCTGATCAGGAACAGGTCCGTCCCGCTGAGCTGGCAGAGCTGGTCGGCGGCGGCTGGGCAGTCTAGCGCCTGCAATCCGGGAAGGCGCACCATCACCCCTAGGGGCTGCCAGTCGCTGGAGCCGTGGGCGTCGGCCAGACGGAAGCGTAGTGGGCCGAACGCGGACGAGCCGAGGAGTTTACCCAGGTCGGCCGTCGCCACGGCCACCTGCGGGTTCTGCAAGGTCAAACCCCCGTTGGCCGTCGTCAGCCGGGCGGAGACGCCGTGGCCGGCCGCGAGCTCGATGGATTCATCTCCGGTGAAGGTGGTGGCGCCCTCGGCGTGGACCGAAAAGGTGAGCAGGCCTTCGTGCGGCAGTTCGTCGGCTTGGCCCAAGGCGAGGTGAAGGCGCGCATCGGCCGCCACGGGCAGAACCGCCTTGGCGATGAGGGCGACCATTGGCCGTGGCGGCGCCACGACCGTCTTCAGTACCACAGAGCGCCCGTCCTTGAGCTTGATCCGCGCCCGCGCCACCTGGCCGGCTTTGAGCTTGCCGACGTCGGTCGTCGTCAGCGTCAGGCTGTCGCCGGAGGGACCTGACGGGTCCGGGCGGAAGACCGCGCCGTCCAGATCCAATGTGGCGACCTGGTCCAGGTTGGCGCCCTTGAGCACCCCGGAAGTGTCGCCCACATCGTAGGTGAAGCCTTCGAGTTTGCTCGGCGCAGCGTAGACCTCCGCGGCGACGGCGTCGGGCGCCTTGGCGCCATACTGCTGCACCAGCAGCGTCACCGGGCCGGGCGCCTGGTCCTTGAGCGGAACCGTGACCGCCAGGCTATCGGGGCCGGACGCCTTCCAGGTGACGGGTTGCGACGGCCCGGGACCCACCTTGAGCATCACGGTTTGAACGCAGCCGGCCGCCGTGGCCCTCAAGTGCACGAGGTTCTCCCGCCCGGAGATCAGGGCCTGTTGATCGTCCGGCGCCAGGGTCCAGGCCTGGGGCCGGGCGTTGTGCAGGCGGAACGTCGGGCCGGCGTAGGGATCGAAGCCCCACAGACCCTCGACCGTACCCTCGACCGAGTCGCCGAACGCCATCGGATCGATCCCGGAGGCGTCTGCCACAAGTCCGCCTTTGGCGGCGTCCGCCCGGAGCGGGAGGTCCACCGTGCGCCCGTCGGCGGCTTTCAGACGCAGCGCCAGGTGTCGGGCGTAGCCGGTGGAGAAGACCAGCGGAGCTCCGTCGGCCGGCAGCACCAGGCCCGGCTTCTGAAGGCAGGCGGTCGCGTCAGCGTCGATCGCGTGCAGCGGGGGCGGCTGCGGTGGTTCGATCGCCGGCAGGGCCACGACAAGCACGGACTTGGGGTTCTGGAAGGAGGGCGGAGCGTTCAGCAGGAGGGACATCCGCTCCTGCGCCTGGGTATTGAGCGCGGGGATGTACTGGTACTGGGCGGTGTGGAAGGAATCCAGGATGCGGGCGATGTCGAGCACCGAACCCACGTAGGGACTGAAGTACCCGCCGCCGGCCTGAGGGGTCGCGCTGAGTTCCTGAACCAGCTGGGCCGAAGAGCCCGAGGTCAGGGTCTGGACCATCGAAGCGCCGTGGCTGTCGCTCAGGACCAGGCTTTCCTGACCCTGGGTCAGACAGGCAGCCTGCATCTCATTAGCTTAGTAGGGGTCCTGCAGATCCCCACCACAACGAAAGTGGTAAACAACAACAACAACAACAAAAATAATAATAAATAACAATAGTCAGGACAGCAAGAATGGTGAGGTAAGGAAACACGGAACCTCTATGCTAGCCCGATTCCCAACTAGGTAATCTTGACCTCTACCCAAGATTTCTGAGCCACATTGAACCCGTCAACCTACTATCAAGAGGAAAGCTTGGAATGACATAGTAGTAATAATCTAACGGAAACACTGATAGGGCCACACGGACACGAACACAACCTCCACCCTCAGGAGGACAACTGTACACTGGTAACCTCAGTCCTGAGCTAAGGCCAGTGGAAGAACCCTACCCACACACAGGGCAGCATACACGCCCTTCTATTGGAAGGGCCATGACAACGCTATCGATAACTCAACCTTCATAGGCATAGGGTCCTCTACTCAAGTATGCACAATAAGGATAGATGCGTCCACTGACGTCTTATATTGTGCTAAATCCTCACATGCGTGCTCACTACTCACACGCGATCTCGGGAGGAGCAGAGGAGACATTCACACACACCACACCCTGGGACTAGCTGGGATCTGCACCTCTGCGCCCGTCAGCATGGTATTGTCCAGCTAGCCGACACAGGGTACGCGCCACTTCATCTATCAGAAGCATACTCTTATCCCAACCAAAATACATATGCTCGGCGGTCTCACCTGAGAACAAAGAGCGTCGTACACACTAGGCGGTCTGATGCGGGATGGACAGTGAACCTGAGACTCTAAGCAAGGTCGCAGGCATCCCTAAGTGAGGGAAGCATATTGGACTACGCGGTTGAGAAATCGATGGTGAGTCAAGGGTGGTCGGTTCTCTCTCGTGCCCGGATCGGGTCATGGGGTGGGTCTCGCTCTCTCTTTCGCAGCGGTGATTAAGATAATATCACAAGCTAGGACCCTAACATGCTCATGGGCAGCGGCATAAAGAGCCTATACTAGGAAAGCAGTGTAACTAAAGAGGGGTGGTGAGTGTACCTCCACGCTCGGGGCGGGGGGAAGACGTCCCGACCAAGACTGTAACTACCAGTACAGCAGTAATAATTAATCTTACAGAAGTGATTTCTTTGCCCACTACACGCAGGGAGGTAAATGGCTATACAAGGAATCTGGGAGCACCGAACTTGGGGTGGCGGGCAGCACTTTGACGGTCCCGGGCGGTTGCAGGCAGCGGCTCCGGCTCGGTAACTTACTGGTCGGCAGGACAGTAATCACGGGCATCCAAGGGGACATCATCCTCCGGAATGCTTCTGGAGGCAGCGGTCCACTGAGACGACGGCAGCAGGTTCCTGGTCGATCACCTGGAGTGGCGTTCATTGATTCTACACCGGCGTATTTTTATGAAGATTTAACTTTGACTCTTTTCTGCTATCCCATTTCAGGAATTAGCCTGCGCTGTCTGACGAGAATGGCTGTTGCGATCAACCGCGACGTCAGATCGACGTAAGGCCAGTGCCATGGGAAAGCTCTCTCAGAGATCTTCGACTCTAGGCTAGGGTTGGAGTTGTAAACCCTCTGTACTGGCTGTGGCTGGATTTAGTGCTAACTAGTTCCCAGATCCAGATCGAACAGGGCAGAAAAGGGATTTTCCTGAGAACAAGGGTTGACAGGAGGGGAGGCGATGGATTTGGGTTAAGGGATTTCTATGGGAGATAGGGGGAAGTAAGGACGAAGAGGATAATTTTTTTGTATTTTCCTGAGGAGGTTTGATAGGGGAAAGGGATTTCAAAGTGGCCAAGGGTCGGATCTAGTCTGCAGAGGACAGAGCAAGATCTCACCTGAGTTTTAATTTTAAGTATGGGGAAAAAGGAGCTAAAATTCGAGGGAAAATTTGTGGAAGTGGTATTACATGGGTAGAATTCCCAGTCCAATTTTGAGCTCATTAGGAAATGGGTAGGGGGGCCAAAATGGGGAAGAATTAGGTTGCTGAAACACAGATCTGCACAGGGGCAGATCTGTGTAGATCTAGGAACGTAAATGGAAAAGAAAATGAAATGAGGGTCTAAAATCGTGGAAAGTTTTCTGGAGATGGGGAATCACGTGGGGAACCTACCCTCCAAATTTCAATTTCGTCAGATCTGGGATTTGGGAGAGAAAAATCTTGCTTTGCACCCCTGTTCAGCAGAACAACACTCTGGACAGTAACTCGGGAGATTGCTCGCGGTGGCTCATCGACGGCACGAACGGCGATGGCAGTGGCGGTGATAGATCTCAGGTGACCAGAAGAAGGGATAGAGGAGGGCTTCACACCTTGGAGATTGGAGGAAGAAGAAGAATAGCAGGAGAGAGAGGGAGGGCGCCTTTGTGGCTCTTTGACAATTTTGCTTCAATTCTTTCATTAATTTTATTGAAAATAGAAAATACAACCCTTTTATATGAAATTGAAATGACCTAAACTATCCTCAGATCTAGGGTTAGGGAGGGGCATATGGGGGATAGGAAAATTCATTCTCCTATGTGGTCAAATGAGAAAAAACAACATGAATAAACTACCTTAAAGGGGGGTGGCACGGGACACTACTCCGTCAACGCTGCGAAGCAACTGAGTTGACGCAGCTGATGAAGTTGATCAAGAAGCCCAAGGCGTCGACGCTGCTGGTTGGTAGCGTGGACGCAGTTGAAGCCCTGAAGCGCAAAGAGTTCCTTGCAGCAAAGATGGCCCAGTTTCCAGGTAGCACAAGCACGAAGCAGCCAGCTCCTTCACCCCCTCCTTGCTGATGACAAAGGGGGAGAAGATGTAATAGAGAAACTGTAGTCAGTCACATCATGCATTCATGGGCATCTAGCTGATGTAGTAGAGAAACTGTAGTCAGTCACATCATGCATTCATGGGCACCTAGCTGTTGCATAAAAATAATTGCTTTTAGTGATTGTATATACAACCTTTTGTTATGTAAAAATAGCATGATCTGGCTGATACTTTATTTTAAGGGGAATCAAATATCTTCTTGATCAGTAAAAACTTTTCTGCATGATGCTCTCTCTACCCAAGTGCTTAATGGTATATTGAATGCAAAGAAATAATGATTCATGGTTGTCATGATCAAAAAGGGGGAGAATATTGTGTCCCCTAACTTTGATGATAACTAACCACGAATTATTATGATTAAACCCTTGACAAATACCTAAAAAATTTGGCTTAACACTTTTCAGAACAAACACCCAAGCATGTCGGCACCTCCCCTTAACGTGTCGACACCCCATAAAGAAACCCCAATGAAGCCGTCCCTATCCGGGCTATGGATATGTAAGGTGTCGACCTCCTATGTTGAATGTCTCGACACCGTGGCAAAAGCTACACATTGCTCATCCCAATACGTCGAGCTCATGTCTCGACACCTTGGCCCAAGTTGCCCGCAAACGGATTACTGAAGAGCAGACAAAGTCTGTGCAAGTCTGCTACAAGGTCGGTGCAAGTTTCGATGGCCATGCCAGCAAAGTTTGGGCTCGACTGCTTCAAGAAACAAGGTCAGTGCATGCCTGCTAGCTAGGTCCAAGCACATTTGCAACAAGGTCCATGCTTAGCCCATGAAGTCCATGCAAGACTTCCATGAGGTCCATGAATATTTGCTGTAGGGATCCTGCACACTTAAGCCAGCGCAAGACGAAGTCTATGCATATTTGCTAGAAGGTCCGTGCAAGACTACCATGAAGTTTGTGCTAGTCTGTGCATTGCTCTATAAGGTCCATGCTATTCATGTGGTGTGTCGACACCCTGCCTGAAAAGTGTCGACACATTTAGATTCTTTCAGAACAGATCTAGAACCGCAAGCGCCCGTTCTCCTACATCCGCAAACTGATTTGGAGGATCCGTTTGACTTAAAAGAGCCGTCAGAAGGACTCTTTTGTCAGGAGGATAAATGTCTGGCAGAGTTCCCTCTGCTTTGCTGAAACCGTGGCAGATTGTGCTCCCTACCTACCCACAAGCCAGCTGGAGCGGTAGGTAGAAGTCAACCTTTGACAAGAAGCCTAATCAAAATAATGTGGACGTGACATTCTGGTTCCAGTCTTCACAGTGGACAATGTAAGAGATTCTTCAACTTGCTGTTCATACATTTTATATATATGGGAAGAACAACGATTAGGATAATAAGCAAGGAAGAGAAGAACCGTTAAGCTTGTTGAGTAGGAAATCTCCTTCCCAGTGCTGCTGGAGACTGAGCAAGACCGAAGATCTTCTTCCTCCAGCCACGAAGCTTGCAAGGGAAAGCGAACATCACTCCTCTACAGCCTCATTCACTGGAGTGTTAGCTGAGGACTACCATTTCCCGTGCAGTCTTGGTGAAGACCAAGGAGAAAGATGAAGAAGACACAGGCTTCGTCTCTTCATGTCCAGGTAGAAGCTTTCTTCTTGCATAGAGATTCCTTGTTATACTCTATCTGGGTGTTCATATTTCTGTTTATTTTTCCTCAAAACAATCTCTCTTATCACTGTAGCCTACCTGTGAGTAGGAAGATAGACGACGTTGGTCACCTGTCTATGGTTCTTGGGTTGTGAACCCTCAAGCTATTTGGCAGCGGTGTTGTGAGAGTGCATCTCTCAGTTCGAAGCTGTGAATCAGCAGTAGTGCTCTTGCACTTGTGAATCCTCACCGTGTTGTATGAGGGGTGGACGTAGGTCTCCTGATAGAGACCAAACCACCTTAAAACTTGTGTCTTGTTGCTTGCATCTCTTTGGGTTCTATCGTTAGATGCCTGGTACGATCGTTGGTTATCATCATTTGATCGTTTGGCTAGTATCTTTCATGCATATCTCGCTTACCTAGTCTTAGCACTAGATTTAATTTTTATTTCCACAAAGAAGGGCAAAAAAGGACTGATCTATTCAACCCTCCCCTCTAGATCCGCCTATCACCACTCTACGCGTCAAGGCCCGAGGGTGCTCTAGCTCTACCCGGAGTCGCTCTGCCTCCACTCTAGCACACTCTGCCTCCGCTCTAGCATGCACTACCTTGGTAAGTGCTGTGGTCAGCTCTCTCACTTGCATACACATTTTTCATAATTAGGCATTGGCATCATCATAAGCATTTAAGTCGAAGGGAACTCGGTTGGTTTGCTTACCCTCTCTGCGTGAGTGGCCTCAGCCTCCTTGGCCCGAGCTACCACCGAAGCAAAGTCTGTGTCCCACTCGGCTTGGCCTCCTGCAGGCTGGAAAGAAGAGGACGGAGCATCAGGTCCACGTTGCTGTACTCCCTCAGCTCACTGCATTTTAGAAGACAAAGTTAGTGATGGGGACATCTCCTATCACTCCTCATTTTTCGAGGGACCCGTTGCTCGTCAGCTATGTTCCATGATGCTCGCCACATTTTTCTGAGTCGTCACATGTAATTTTCATACGAGGGTGGTGAGGACGGGTCAAGGATCGAGGGCCGGTGGCGCGTGGAAGCTCGGGGGCGTGCTCGTGAACCGGTGAGGGTTTCTAGGCGTTTTCTTCATGGATCGGCGTCCACGGCGTGTCGTATCTTCGGTGGAGGTAGGGGGATGGATCCTTAACCCTTGAACTTCATTTCCCACGAGTTTCGTAGGCCGTGGTGAGCCGAGCGGACGTATGTGGGGATTTTGAGAAAAATCCTTATTTTTGGGGTTGTGAGCCGATCTATCATTTCACCACGTTTTTGGCCGATCCGAAATCGTAGATGCATTTTAGGGGTCATTTGAGGGCTTCCCCCTTGATTTCTCCCTCTCCCGTGGAGGTATGGGGGTGTGGTTGACATTTTTAGGGCTGATTCGCCCCTTTGCCATCGGGACGATATAGCAGTCGTCCCAGTGGCCATTATGATCATAACGCGCCCAGGTAGGTGCGTTATGCTCCTTGGATTTTGAGTCTGACTTTCGTGGGTTTAATGGTCCCACTACTGACCGTTATGTTCAACATAACGCCCAGGTGTTGGTGCGTTATGGGTTTCCAATCGTTGGTTTTTGACCGTCGGTGGTCCTGGTCACATAACACGCCTAAGGAGGTCTGTTATGTCCTATGACGCCCCAGGGAAGGTGCGTTGTGCTCAACGCCCTTACCCTACACTTGACGCACCAGAGATGGTCCGTTAAGGTCTATAACGCACTTAGAGGACTGCGTTATAGTCTATTTTCGCACCGTGACATAACGCACTATGGTTGGTCCGTTATGTACATAACGCCCCTAGAGGAGTGCGTTATGTTCCCTTTTGTGACTCGAGACTTGACGTACCTGTGTTGGTCCGTTAAGTATTATAACACCCCTGGGCAGGCGCGTTATAGTCTAGTTTCAGTTAGGATTGATGGACGGCCAGGTTGGACCGTCTTTCTCCCACACGCGGCTGAGACTTTGCCGTGCACTCTTGAGCGACCAATGATGGATCGTTCATCATCTGAGGCCTAGCTGGTGGTTTCTTCCGTGCCGATTCGAGTCCCGAGTGAGCAGACCTCGATCCACGTGCTGACCACTGGTCTGACCGATGCTAGGCATCATGTGGAGACCAGGTGTGGGGCACCGTGGGGGGGTCTCAGGATGTGACGTCTTCGGTTTACGTCACCGTGAGTCGGTGTTGGTACGAGGGTTAGTCCCCTGTACTCCTTCCGGTTCAGACGTTATTTTTTGTTGACTGGAGAGTCTACCTTCCAGTGACCTATCCACTAGTCGTAGCTTCCTACGCACGTGTGTGCAGACCCACTCGGGAGTGGTGGAGAGTTTGACCTCAGTTAGATGATTTTTAGGTTTGTCTCCGTGGGCCCCTTGCCTTTGCCACCAGAGTCCGGTGGGGGAGAAAATCAGCCAGAGGACCCGACCTAGAGCAGATGGTCTGTGTGTGTACACGCAGTTGGGGGATTAGGACACGCGCTGACGAGCGTGACCCTAGCTAGTCCTTGTTGTGATACTTGTGCGTGTCTAAGTCTCACGCCCGAGGCACTGTAGCTAGACACTTGTGACGCGGTGTAAGACATCAGGGGACGCATCCGGTCGTTCTTCTAGTGGGTAGTGCTCCTGTCTCCTGGTAGTTTCAGACTCGAGGTTGCTAGACCGAGGTTCAGTAGTACGGTACTGTTAGATTAGATGATTTTTCGTTTATTTATTCCGGCTTGTTGGTCCTACCGTACTCCTGTTAGCTAGTGTAGCTTTATTGCTTTGTAGGGTTAGTTTTACTACTGTAGCATCGGGTTTTTCCGTGCAAAGTAGGGTTCGAGGGATCCCTACTGAGCCTGTGAAATGAGGCTCATCCTCTGCGTATTTTCACCGTGTTTCAAGCGAGGCCGGCATTTCAGGTGGTGCGGCAGGTGTTCAGCGTAGTTCCAGTAGCCGAGGTTAGTGCTAGTTGCCAGAGTCGGGATATGTCCCGTGTACTTGTACCTTTCTTTTAGTTGATTGTACTTTTATTTGGACATGAGATGTATTGGATCTTTTAGCAGTTTAATTATTTATTTAATTTCTACATTATTATTTAGTTAAATTTTGTGCTATCTCTGCAGTTACTTTAGCATCTTACACACCCTCACACCATCTCTTTTTTCCTTCCGAGTCTTCGGGCTCGTGAGAGGCGGGCCGAGATTCGAGTCACGTTGGTTCCTTTCCGGTACTTTGATCTCGGGTCGCCACAGAGGTAAAGGGTTACAAGTGGGGCCCGGGAGGACCGATGGGCAGCAAACTAGACAGCTCCGGTGGTAGCGCGCATCGGCAACCGTGGGGTCCACGTCCTGGTCGACGGGCAGAGTGGGCCGGGAATGGTACTGATGCGATGGTAGCTCCTGGAGGGACATTCCCTGGGAAGGCGACGTGCTGGTTCACCTTGTGAAAGGCAAGGCGGCCGGCCGGGTGGTCGATGCGGCTTGCTGTCCACGGACTGGTTCTTCTATTTCTGCAGTGCGCGACCCGGCAAGAACACCTGTTGCGATCAGCCCCGACGTCGGATCGACACGAGACTGGCGCCGTTGGAAAGCCCTTTCAGAGATCTACGACCACAGACTGTTGATGGAATTTTTTCTACCTCTGTAGTGGCCGTGATTGAATTTACAACTTGCTGGTTCACAGAACCAGATCTGGCAGGACAGATTTAGACCTGCATGCCACGTGCACAGGGTGCACGAGGTTGAGGGGCATACCCTGTGCAGGTTTGCACGGGGTAAGGGAGTAGCTCGTGCAGGTTTCAAAAAAAGGGGGGTTAAACCCCATGCAGATTTTTAAAAGGGGAGGACCCAAGCGTACCTCGTGCTGACTTTTTTTGAAAAAAGTGTAGTTCGTGCAAACAAAGGGGCAAACGTACCCCGTGCATATTTTTTTGAAGAAGTGTAATTCGTGCAGGAAAACATTTTTGAAAGAAGGAAGAGCGTGTGTGCAGGGTGGAGGTGTACCGGTGAAGGGAAAATGAGGGGGTTGGGCGTGCCGGTGAAGGACATGCAGCACCAACTTCTTCCAGTTGTTTAAGGCCTTTCTTTTCTTCAACCAATTTCTTTAATTATTGTCATTATTATTATTTTTATTTTGATCATTTGGTCCGCATGACTGTTCAATGGGCCCTCTCCCCCTTCCTATCTTTAATCATTTTTGTTATTGTCTTTCTTTCCACGTTATTCTCAGTCTTTTTAACTTGGTTAGAACATTTCCTAGTTGATTAGTTAGTCTGTCTGTTGTTCTCCCCGGCCTTTCAACACATCATAATTCCTGTCAAAATTTTGGCAGCATCTCCCCTTGACCTAGGACGTAAGGGAAGTGTAGGGAATGTGCCCACAAAGTGTGGCAGAACCCGTCTATTAGAGGTGGACATCCGGAGACGGCAACACCTTCAGTAAACCATCGGAGAAACTGGAACAAAGATGACGAAAAGGAGGGTAATGAGTGAGACGTAGAGGGGGGAACCCACTCTAACGAAGGATAGCACAGAGGAGGGAAGTAGTCTGAGGAGAAATCTAAAAACGAAAGATCTTTTTATTCCTGGTGAACAAGGACCAGACACACCGGGGATTGAGGAACACACACAAAGAGAACGGGGGAGACCAAGGCTAAGAGAAGAAAGGAAGTCGGAGGTTGAGCAGGGGCACTGGGCCCCCCCTATTCTTCCCTTTCCTTACTACATCTTCTCTCTCTCTCTCTCTTACTCTCTTCTCCTGGAGATGGCCGGAGGGAGGAGACTCCTTCTTCTCCTTCTTCTTCTGCCTCTTCTCTGGACGTTTCTCCTGTGTAGTAGTATGTCGTGTGTAGTGTCATTTGTTTCTCTGTTGTGTGTGTAGATATGTTGTTCGCCGATGCCGGGGCCTTTTTATACCTCCAGTGCCTGGGGTCTTCGAACGCCGACGGGAGACGCGGGAACATGGGTTATTAATGGAGATTTGACTTGGGCCGTCCTTGGTGGTAGGGGAGTAGGCAGCGTGCCCTGCCCCCCGTTTGACACCTCGGATGGGCCACTGCACGCCAAAAATCCCATAGGATGTGGCGTGAGATCTTCTCTGCCGGACAGCCGCCAGTCAGACTGTGCCGCTGGAGCTTTGGGCTATGCCGTTGAAGGTTTGTTGGGGTGTCATGCTGTGTCGTTGAAGGGGGTCAGGCAGCTGTGCCGTTGTAGAGTTCTTTCATTTGTGCCGTTGAAGGGACTCATGAAGTGTGCCATTGAAGGGGCACATGAAGTGTGCCGTTGAAGAGGGCACAGGGGTAGCGTGCTGTTGAAGGTACTTAAGAGTGTGCCGTTGAAGGGGCACAAGTGTGTGCCGTTGGAAGGGCACCAGGGGCGTGCCGTTGAAAGGGCACATGAAGTGTGCCGTTGAAGGGGGCACCAGGGTGTGCCGTTGAAGGCTATGGAGGGTGTGCCGTTGAAGGCACTTGGAGTGTGCCGTTGAAGGGGCACAAGTGTGTCGTTGGAGTGAATTTTCTGGCCTATTCTGGACCCAATTATCGATCCGTTTGGTTCTCTTCGGGGGCCCACAGGGAATGAGCTTCCCCAGGGGTTGGCTTCTCTTCGCTGTCGTGTTTTCGGAGATGGCTCCACGGCAGCATGTTGTTTATTCGGAGAGTCTAGACGGGACGTGTTCTCCAAGGTCTCTTCGGTTGAATTTGTCGTTGCTGTTAGACTGGTAGGGACATATGGATGTGCGATTTTACATGTCCACAAATGCCCCCCACCCATGGGTAGCACGGGCGAAGGATGAGCCGGGCGGTGCCCGTAGGTGTACTGGTTCTGGTGTTGGACTTCAGGTCTCGACGTACGGAGAAGATGACAGACCTAACCCAGTGTGGGCCATCCTTGGAGAGTGTGCCGGCGAACGCCCCAACGGGTGTACTAGGGAAGGCACGAGTGAGTGTGCCAGAGAAGCCCCCCTTCGGGGTGTGCCGGTGAAGCCTTCAGCAGGGGGTGTGCCGCTGAAGGAACATGGGGTATTTTTCAGCTGGAGGACTTATGGTGTTGCCCCGCGGGGCCCACCACTACTTTGCTGGGGCCGTCACTCCTTGTGGGCTCGCACCTGTGTTTCCCCTTACGCCTTTGGCCTAGGGGAAACTCTGCCAAAATTTCGTCAGAAATCGACGGAGACTTGGTCATCTTCAACAGTGGCTCCTTTGTAGGCTTCGCCCTTCATCATCTTATTCATCACCTCCCCTCATGCTCTTCATTCATTTGGCTCTTGGGTTTATGGCACTCAGTGGACCTCTGCCAAGGCCATGTAGCTTGGGGTCTTGTAGGCGTGCCGGCGAAGGCCGCTTCAGACTGTGCCGAGGAAGCTCACACTAGTGTGTGCCGACGAAGGGTCGCCTGAGAATTGATTCACCTTTCCTTTTCTTCTTTCCCCCCCTTTTTCTTCCTCTTCTTCCCTTCTTACCCAATGAAGAGTTTATTACTACCTTTGCTTTATGGCTTCTATTTTTCATCTATCTTGGGCTTATTCTGATCTCTACTTGTTGTAATTTTGCAGACAAATGGCTACTCCAAGTGGTTCTTTTGCTCCCGCTGCTGGTGCCCGCCGTGCTCTGCTGCCTCCAGTGCCGGCCATCACGTGATTCAACGTAGAGGATTTGGACCAGGATCACGCAGAGATCGCAGCATTGGCTGACTCTTCAAGCTTGGACACCGAAAGCCTGGATATTCGGAGACTAGCCAAGGCAGAGAAGGGATTCAACTTTGACCGTGTCACGGGAGACTACCCTGCGGACTTCCCGAAGGACAGGCATCTCATTCGCCATCTGAAGCACCTTCGGACTCACGGCCGGTGAGAATTATGGACCGTGAGGGAAGTGGAGTGGGTCATCTTGCAGGGTCGGGACAGCTTGTCACACATTGTTTCGAGGAGCGTCCCGATGTATTTGGTGGGTGAGGCCCGCGAGTGGGAGCCCGTGCTAGGGCTGGAGGCAGTGCTGCCAGTGGAAGACAAGCTGGTGAGGACCCCGGGCTTCACTCCCGCCAAGTGGGATAATGCTACGGGGCACGTCCAGGGCGAGCAGCACCGCTATAGCCTATTCCTAGCTCCGTTGAAGTGGGGCTACAGAGAGGAGCCCATCATTCTTGATTGCTTAGCGATTCGGTTCAAGCAGGGGGTCTCGCTAGGCTGGTTTGGGGAGCTGAAGCTTCAGACAGTGCACAGCTTCAGAGAGGGAGCGGTGGAGTTTGCCGAGTACGTGCTGTTCAACTATGCTCTCATTCTCATCCAGGCCAGTGTGTACCATAGCGTCTACGCCTCCCGGTACGACTACCCCATCTCCAAGGGGCTATGCTTCGGAGTGCTGGAGGTGTTTAGCGCAAAGACCAACACTTTTTACACCGCGGAGGGCGAGACTTCGCTAGATTTATGGAGCTTGAGCCAGCTGAGCAGCCTGCCGATCGACGGGGAGCCCTACGAGGAGGTCTGTCTCCCTGACTTGATCAAAGACAAGACCAACGACGACGGGTATTATTCTTTGGGATATTCTTACCGGTACTTGATGAAGGCGTACTGGGAGATGTATAAGCTGGCCCACGGGGAGAAGCAGCCACGCCGCGGGGACCGGAAGAGGGTCCGCTTGGCTTTATGGCTTCAATACTTCTTCGATAGGCCGAAGAAGTATGAAGATTTCCGGTGCGTGGGCACGGGCCAAGCCCAAGTCGGATGTGGAGATCCCCTCCAAGGGGCGTCTGGGCGGGCCGAACCCACTGGAGCTTGATCCGATGACGCATTGTGCCGCCTTCCTCACATACTAGCTATGTTCATTTGCTCTGCCGCATCGGGACGAAACTGTCATTCGTCCGGACGCCATTTACCCCGCGTGCCAGATGGCGTAGGGGATCAAGCTGTCGCTATGCCCGGCTGCGCTCTGCTTGATCTACAAGATGCTCGGGGAAGTGGGTGTCCACCAGATTCCGCGGCAGGCTCACTTCGTATTCCCACTGCACTTCTTCAATGCATGGGTCTGTTCGCTATTTCCAGAGTTTGCTCCCCGTGCCGTCCAAGACTGGGGATTGGTGCCGCGAATGCTGGAGTTCGCGAGCGCAGAGCCAAGCTCCACCTCGCTGAGGCTGTATGACATTCGGGGCCGCCTGACGATAATTCCTCAAGGCACGTCTGGCTCCATTCATTTCTGGACGCTGGAGGCCCACTCGAGCCCCTTGGTGAATAATAAGCGACAGTGCAGAGACGACCAGGTGGTCAAGTATGTGCGCCCAATCAGCCAGGAGAATGTCATCCGCCCGCTGCTGGAGCCCGAGCTCAGGGACTGGGCATTGTCGATCCGCCTGAGTGTGCTGGCCTGCAGAAAGGGGGACAGCCTGCTGCTGGAGCCGTACTACCCTTTTCGTTTCGGGCGGAATTTTAGGTTTGATCAGCATATCCCTCCATACAGTGCCCAGTTTACGCTAGCGATGTAGAATCTCCAGGGGAATCTGACAGCTAAGACCGCCCGGGTTTGGTGGGACTTCTTTCACAGGGCAGACACCGCTATCTTCCGAGTGCCAGCCCCCGGTCGGGTTCCACGAGTAATGCCCGAGTATGTAAAGTGGTGGAACACTCGAACGGGATTTTATCGGTTACACAAAATCGATTGCTGGGATGGACCGGAGAGGAGATTCCTGAGCCGACAGCCTGTGCCCGCGCTCGATGTTGATCCGGAGCATCTCCTCTGACTGTGGCACGACAAAACCAACGAAGTGGCCCCCTATCTGTGCGCACGCAAGGAGGCCCAGAAGATCCGGTCGGCGCCGCAAGTGAAGCTGCCTCCAGTAGCGGAGGATGATTTTAAGAAGACCCTGCGGGACCTTTGCGGCGTTGGGGGTGAGCGTCTAGACTTGATCAATTATCCATTCCCTGCAGAGGAGGAAGGCACCCCGGCGAAGAGCTAGCGCTTAGAGGTCGACCCCATCTGCCCGTATCGTGCCTTCGTGCGGGCCGAGGAGCGGAAGCCCGAAAATTATAAGGACACAACCTGGATGTACGTTCTTCTTCGGGTGCACGGGCTAAAGATTGAAGACCCAGGGAGGACCATCCTGAACAAGCTGCTGCACCTGGCCTATTATTATGCCGACGGCTAGGGGATGGACTACTTCAACCTGCTGTGCCATCTGGGTGTCAAGAAGCACGCAGACTTAGCCGCCCTCACCGATCGGTGCCAGAAGGTCAGGGATGTATGCTGGCTAGTTCGGGAGGCAGCCCGTCGGGACCAGGAGCCCTCCTTGACCTACTGGCCAGTGTCGCTCCGCCTTTACACCGACCCACACGGTACGTATTATCACACACATGTGTTAAATTTCCTTTTCGCTCTTGCTGGTTGTTATCGAGTGCCAAGTATCAACTAACTCCTGGCCTCTCTTAAATAGTGCCCCCCCACAGGGGCGTCACTTCCTTAAGTAGCGACCCAGGGCGGGTCGTCAATTAGATTTTCTCATTTATCATTAATTTAGCACACCAGAAATACTTCCTGAAACAGCGCCCTCCCTAAGGGCGTTAATTGAATGAATAACGACTACTGGCAGGTCGTCAGTTTATTTATCAAACCCTTTTGACCGTAGATGAAATATTCATATCAAAACATTTTTTCTTTCTTGGTTTGGCAGGGGTTGATGTGAACTCAAATTTCCTGGGTGCAAGTTATTGCAGCTTACTACGGGTTACCTGACTTTCAGAGGGCTAGGGTAGAGGCTATGGGCTTTGGTCCATTTCTGAGCATGGAGCCTATCCGTCCCGACCTTCCTTTGATCCAGGTGCTTAGGGAGAGATGGGATAGGGCCAGTCGGGCATTTCTAATGCCTTGGGGTCACATGGTACCAAGCCTGGAGGATGTTGCTCGGATTACTGGGTTAAGGGTAGATGGGGAGGCCGTGAGTGGAGTGACCCTCCCAGATTATCAGGAGCCAGCCCGTAGGTTGCTAGGGTTGGAGACCATAGTTGAGACCACGAGGGCATGTAGGACTATTTTTAGGACCGACCTGACTATCGCCATGGGATTGGGGGATTCCAGGCAGAGACCCGGGGAGACCATGGAGCAGTTGGTCCATAGGTTGATCGGGAAGGTCCGGGCTGCCTACTGTCAGGACCCGGCACAGAGGGAGAGAGCAGATCGAGACCTGAGGAGATTTCTATTTCTGATGCTTGGGAGACTCATGCTTGGCACGAAAGGAGACATCATAAACTGCAGATTCTTAGGGATCCTTGAGGATCTGGAGAGCATCGGACGATATGCTTGGGGAGCTGCCCTACTGGCACACTTGATAGCCTACCTATCCATCGGGACAGGTCGAGAGACGACCGTCAGCGGCTTCTCACCTTTCCTTCAGGTATGCATGACTTTTCTAGATGATTATTACTTGAAATGATGTATGTGACTAATGCAAACTAACAAATGCAGGTTTGGAGCCATCTGTACATGCCGATGGGACGAGTTGATTCCCGACCGGGGAACGATGCTGCATTCCCTTTAGTACGACGGTGGCTACCGTTCGTGAGTGGAGCGCCGCACTCTTACGAGCTGTGTGTACTCCTGCAGGAGTTCCGAGACTATCCCGCCTCACTGGTATGCAATCTTACCTTATGATTTATATGAATGATATGCATGTGTTTATGATGTGGTAATTGACTGATGACTATTAATGCCATGAATGCAGGTAGTGTGGAGACCCTACCAGGGCATGACTGAGGAGGGTCAGCCCTAGGTGACAGCAGGCCGACCTCGTTTTGGGCGTGAGCTTTGGGTTCACTGCTTAAACGAGATCGAGCCACTACGTCTACGCCTATCGATGAGGACCCTCGGCCTCCACCAGAAGTGGGTCGAGGTTGCAGAGCCACGCGGGATTGGGTGAAAAACCCACGGAAGGATGAAGGCGATAGATTAGAGGATCCAGTTCGCAGACCAATATGCGAACTGGCAGCACGGCGGGACCAGAGTCACTTCCCAGGCGACCGACAGCTCTGAGTACCTTCGGCGCTATTGGGAGGTTTATGCCGGCTGACCCCAGATGAGGGTGACAGGGGTGAGTAAATGAAATGCATTTCCTTTCCTACATGATGTTATACTTATTATGCAACTAATCATGTGATGAATGCAGGATGCGAGGGACTTGGTGGCGATGGACATGTAGGTCCATCTTCACAGCCTGGAGGCCCAGCTAGCAGCCACACGGGTTGACCTAGAGACCCTGGTGAGTGGTTATTATGCATATGCAAATGATTCTTTTGAATTATTAATGATTAGCCACTGATGATCTTTCTTTCCTGGATGCAGCATGCCCAGCACAGAGCAACAGGGAGAGGGACTGGCGACGCTTCCAGCTCGAGGGGGCCGAGCACCGGGACTGGTGTACTAGAGGAGCAGCTTGTAGGGGCAGTTGCTCGGGCAGAGGAGGCGGAGCGTGACCTCGCCAGTTGGGTAAGCTTTTAAACTCAAATTCAATTATGCCATTATGTGTTCATAAAATCTTATGTCTCTCTTTTCTTTACCCTATTCAGACTAGGGAGCTACAGGCAGCGTTCACCTATATTACGAAGGAACGTGGTGACCACAGTGCACTGGTGAGTTTTTACTTTGCTTTGTGAACAATATTCATTTTTCTCAAACTCATGATTTTATGATGATCCTGTATGCAGGTAATAGAGCTGACAGAGGCAAGGAGGCAGATATCATTGGCACGTTCCGAGGTTACCTCCCGCGATCAGCGGGTTGCCGAGCTCGAGCAGGCGCTGGGTCGGCACGAGGAGCTGCCCACAGAGGTGGCTGAGCTGAGGATGCTCCTCGAGATGGAGCGGAGGGAGCGCACTCGAGAGAGAGGCGAGCTTGCGGACCTGAGAGTGCAGCTTGGCGCGGCGCAGGAGCGACTTCGGATTACAGAGGAGCGCCTTCAGCGAGGCAGGGAGCGGGCAGGAGCTGCGGGGCACTCGAGCACTTTTGCGAGTGCTTCTTATATGACTGGTTCCTCGATTCGCCCGAGGGACGATGCAGAGCAGCGGGCCCGAGCCCCATCAGCTTCCCGGGGGTCCATGCCCCCTCCACAAACACGCCCTCAGGAGGAGAGTGAGCCACTGAGAGCACTCAGGCAGCATATAAATCCCCTTACTCCTATTTCAGAATAACAAAGCCAGTAGAGAAAGAACGGAAGCTGAACTAAGTGCTAAAAGATCGAGCGATAGATGTATACAGATTGCGACAGATGAACGGAATAAACAAACCACCAAGTAGAGACAGAGGATTTTTAAGGTGGTTCGATTGCAACCAGCAATCTACGTCCACCCCTTACTCCGCGGAGTAAGGCTTCCTTGCACTAAACAATGAGTAAAATTGCAGACTTAGTCTGCCAACAACCGCTGCCAAATAGCTTGCCCCGAGGAGCACCTTCCTCGACTTTCTGACAATCAGAAGCACCAACTGGAGGACCAACCTCCCTTCCTTTGTAACCCGCAAAGGGAACCCTGTAAGTTACTCCCTGCAACTTACAAACCAGAGGAATGTTCCTCTCTTCCTCCTAGCACAATGGAGGGAAACTGGATAACTTCTCCCTTCCTCTGAAAGGCCTCAGAGGGTAACAGGACTGTATAAATGAAATGAACAAAAAAATCTGAAGATGAAAAATAAAAACACACGAGCGATCTCTCAGACTCGAGAGAAATGTAGCTTCCATAGAAGCATGGTACTTCAATCAGACTCTCTCCTCTCCTTACAGGACTCTTCTTCCTTTGTCAGATGTAGAGGTTTCAGTAGAGACGGAGGACTGGAATCTTCTTTCTCTTTTCTCCCTTTTTACTCAGCTCAATTCTTCTCTGGTTCAATCCTCACGTTTCCTTCGTACGAGCAGCATCCTTTTATAGGAGCTCACTGAGGAATGGGAGTGTGGAGATCACACTTCCCGCCAAGGGAATCGTCCAGAAACTGTTCACCCTTTTACCACGTGTCAGAGTCTTCGCATCTCGGATCACGTGCCCTTCCTTTACCTTCACGACCGCTGCTCCAACAATTCAGGAAGTCCCTGTCATTTGATCGAACACCTAGTCAGCATCGAAACTGTATGTTTATGACTAGTATGTACGAGGTTCGAATGCAGAAAAGACAACATGCACGGACTTACATCACAGTGCTGTTGTGACCAATATGGACTCCCTCATACACTAGATAAAAACATGCATGGACTCAAACTGTGCATATGAGTAATATGAACGAACTTGAATTGAAGGAAATGTGCTTGGATTGAGTAACGGCATGGACATAGTTCTGTTCAAGATGAAAGATGCACGGACTTCATTTGATGAAGTGAGTGTCCCAAGGCAGAAAACCTGCACTGACTTTATGTGACTGAAACATGCAAGGACTTACAACCTGCACGGACTTAACTTGAAAGCGAGCAATACGCACAGACTTTGTGTAACTAAAACATGCACAGGCTTACAACCTGCACGGACTTATCCTTGAAGATGTGCAATACGCACAGACTTTGTGTAAGAGATGCAGGACGTGTGCAAGGACTTTGTTTTAACTAGAGTAAGAAATGTGCATGGACTTTGTATGAACAAAGTGCACGGACTTCTACATGCATGGACTTCAAATGCAATAAAGCAAAGAAAGTGCATGGACTATGTGTGCATGCACTTGAAATGCAGTGATGCAAATGAAGTGCACGGACTATGTGTGCATGGACTTTAAATGAGACAAAGTGCACAGACTTGGATAGAACAATATGCTTGGACTTTGAAGGAACATTGTGCACAGACTTAATATGCATGGACTTGGGAGGAACATTGTGCACGGAGTTAACATGCACAAACATCATTATAAGAAACGTGCATGGACTTGTTAAAGGAACACATGCACAGACTTTATTGGAAAAGTGTGCATGGACTTGATATGAACAGAAAATGTGCACGGACTTTGTTTGTAACAAGATGAAGTACTATGCACGGACTTCTAAATACATCGAACAACTGCCACGAACTCTTAATGACTCAACACCTATACATCGAGCAAAATTTTTCTAAGTCTAAAATGTGCACGGACTTGAGAAGTATACTGACAACTGGCATGGACTCTCATTATGCAAACACTTAATCAACCGAGTGAACAACAACATGCATGGACTCTATAACTTGAACTACGCATGAGTAAATATGTACAGAGTTAATATGCACAGAGTTTTATTGCATAAAGGCTTTATTGCAGAGATCGATCAGAAATAGAAACAATGAGAAGCACAGTAATTTAAAGGATGTTAGAAAACTGATCAACCAAATATTGACAAGTAGTGTTGGACATCATCAAAACCGTGGGAATGCAATAGTCTCCCCCTTTTTGATGATGGCAAAACTATGTCAAATAATTACAATGCCAAAAAATGATCTAACATACTTAAGCTCACACGGCACATGAGATAAGAACAACTTCTCCACTCTCCCCCTGAGATAAACTCCCCCTGAGACTCAAAACATCCTCTCCTCCTAAACATTTCGACAAGACATCTCAAAACAAAAACATTTCCACAAGACATCCTCTTACACTAGACATCCTCTCCCCATTTGACATCATCAAAAGAAGAGAAAAGATAGAGACAGTGATGTCACAGAGGAAAATGACTCATGAACAGATCTTAAACTGTCAAGTAGGATAATCAAAGGCAACAAAATAGGATCTGCAATACCAGAAAGCAGAAGGAGCAGAGGAGATGAGTGAAGTTTATCGACATACATAAAAGAAGATGAAGATCAAAAAGGCACAAGTATGTCAAGAGAAAAAGGATGGATGTGTCAATTTAACACATCATTGCAATGGAGGTGGTAACACAGCCCCTCAGGAGTAAAAAATAGGGAAACGTGGGGAACCCTAGCCGAGCGATCATCGCTCGATTGGAGCATATTGCAGAGGTGATTGGATAAGGGTAGGTGTAGGCATAATTAGGTTCCTTAACCACCCTTCTGACCTTACAATCTACCGTGACGATCGCCGTGGACGTTGGCCCCAGGAACACACATTCACTGTGATGGTGAAGGCAACGAGCTACACCAAGACTGGTGTAGTGAAGCGGCAGCGAGAGTTCGAGGGTGGAGCACGGCGTCGAGGGTTTCCATGATTACATGGCTTCAGGCCTCAGAAATCCTTTCCTACATATTCATTGGAAAATCACATGGGGTAACCTGGTTTATACCGCAGTTTGACAACAAGTCAGTGGTGACGATGAGTATCAGGATGACAAATTGTTGCCTACTGTTGACAAATACCCGATAGCAGTGGCAAATAGCTGCCTAAGTTTGAAAAATAGCTTGCATTGCTAAATTTGTGAAAACCTATGCACGTTGACGCACGAATCAAAGGTAGTGGATAATGGTGAAAAATACCCTATCAGTGGTGACAAATAGATCTGTAGAGTAGACGAATACACTAGTAAGGGTGAAAAATAGATCCCAGAGCTAACAAAAGAAAAGCAGAAGGAGCTGACGAAGTGGTGTCAAGTTCACAGGAGGACAAAAATGTGAACAGTGTATCAAGAGTTTCTACAGCAATCAGAAGAACAACAAAGGGACTTGGTCAATGCGAAGATAGTAAATGTTCACTGGTCAAGGTCAACGCAAGTGAAAGAAGTGTCAAGCTTTAACTCAACTTTTTATATTTCCAAAGTTAATGAGTTGGGTCCCAAACCGGGCTCTAATCATATTACAATCACCCTCATTAAATTTCCTTAATGTCTCCCTCTTCCTTGACAATTCATCAACATATTTCAGTACATAAATGGCACAGTTGAGGCTCCATGTTCCTGTTAGGGACATTCATCGTTGAACACAAGTTCCCATTCATGATCCACCTCGAATGCCCCATAATCTTTCAGAAATCCCTGTACAACTGCAGCCTGCAAAAGTAATATTTCTCATTATTAAAGATTAATTAAAAGACACATTATAAATATCTTTAATACAGGTACATGGATAAGAAAAAGTACCCATTTTCTTGCGGTGGCATCATGGATCGCCATGCCTCTCATGGAATTGTATGAGACAAAACAGCGATTCTTTGTGTCAACAACAAATAGATGCCAGTGATTTGAAGAGTGTAACACGAAGAATATATATTTGTTGTTACCTAGTTCTGATAATTCAACATTCTCGTAGGTGCACTGCAATAATTTGTTAGATTTTTTGGAGTTAGCCACTCTCATGCTGTTGATGTGATTCACTACAATGGTGGAAAAACAAACCCACTGATGAAAGATGACATTGCGTCTTGAGTGGAGGAGGAACATCATGGTGTCGATCACCTGCAAAGTAACAATCACGATTCTATTAGCAGTAGAAACACAAGTTCAGGGTAGGGCGAGGCATAAAATTACACAATTAATGAAAGAAAGTACCGTATCATCTATCATCTGGCCGTATAATAGATCGATGACATGACGATGTCTCAAAACAATCCCGTTCTGTAATTCAAATACGGGGGTACTGTATTGGACAAAAAATTTCATGGTAGTCAGAGTAAGGTGAATCAGGATAATTACAGAAACTATAAGAGGACAACTTACTCAATATCCCTTGAGGCACAAGCAACAATGAATTCATTCACAATTTTATGGTCTGACTCCTTCAGCCAGCCTTTGTAGGTCCAATCACTCTGTAGCAGCTTTTGGATATGGTCAGCGTCATCTCTCTTCTACATTTATGACAATATACAAATATTAGATTCTATATATACTGTAAGAAGTAGGATCAAACTCATACTGGCCTTCTTCTACCCCTGTACTGTTATCTTTACAGGTGCCATTGGCTGCGGGATGGGCTTCTTGTCCTATTGATGAAGGGACTGAGAAGAGACACGTAGATGATGGTCACCATTATTATTGGTCACCTCCACCTGAGCTTAGATATCACCTTGCACATCCTCTTCAGGGGCTGCCTTACATGGGACATTATCATCTGTACTTTGCTGAAGGGGCCTTATAGCTGGGACATTGGCGACAATCGTCATCAAAGTTTGACAGATATTATCCTCAACATTCTCAGCCCCCTACACTTCCTCTCCAGGGGGTGCCTGTGATGGAATGACATCATCCGTACTTTGTTGAAGGGGCCTTGGAGCTGGGACATTGGCAGCAATCGTCATCAAAGTTTGATAGATATTTTCCTCAACATTCTCAGCCCCCTGTACTTCCTCTCCAGGGGGTGCCTGCCGTGGCATGTGATTATCTGTCACCTTTTCGATGGGGCTAAGAGGTGTTGCATCAGCGACAATATGAGCCCCTTGCACCCCAGTCAGAAAGAAGGCCCTCATTTCCTCAAACATCTGCTGCTTGATCTTCAATGCAGTAGCAATATCCTGTAGCACAGGCATGTATGGAGCTGATGAGGACGTCTCCTCATCACTGGGTCGGGTCATCATCTGACCACCGTACACCATCACCCTTTCACTTGGCTCAACAAGGAGCTCTTCGATCACCTGCATTTCAAACTTATCACTCTGATAGTTTAATTTACTTCCGCACTTAATTGTTCATCGTCATTTAATTAATATTGTGCGTTGTAATCCCAATTCGTTATACAACCCCTTGACAAACTCCACTAACCCCTCAGGGGCCTCATTAGCCTCTTGGGTGGCATCCCCAGTTCTTAGTGACGGTAATCCGATATTATCAGGTTATCGGTACTCGGAGCTCTAGGTCGTTATAGTTGGTATCAGAGCTGTGTTGAGGATTCGAATAAGGAATTGAAATTGCATAGCGCCTGTCCAGAGCAAGTCCACTTGAGTCATCTATTGCTGGCTTAGAATGTTTTTCACAATCGCTAATGTGATTTCTATCGATGTATGTTTCCTAGGTTCCGATGGCGCGTCGTAGAAGGGCGCATGTTTCTCGGGAGGAAAGTGGTACTTCTCCTCCAGTGGTTGTTGTGTTAGGTTATGCGTCTGCATCTGGTCAAGTTCCAGCGATTCCCGCTTAAGTTGTGGAAGGTTTATCGGGCGTTCAGGCTGGAATGCTGACTGGTGAAGGGCAGGTGAGACCCCAAGGGAATGCTCAGGCCGAATCTGCTCAGTCGGGTGTGCCATGTGTGCAGTATCACCTTGTCCCTCAGTCGCCAGGGCGGTTCCAGCCAATTTATCAGTCGAGTGTACCTGGAGTTCCTCCTGTTATTCCTGTCGCCGATGGTGCTTCTTCCTCTCAGCCCAAGGGCAAGAAGTTTCGATTCAAGAAATCTAAGAAGGCTCGGACGTCCAAGGATCAACAGGGCAGGTAGTCGATTGTAACTAGAACCTCCTCTCTTGTGCAGGGTAATCGTGGTACACCTCCATCCATGAATACTAGGAGCAAGTTAAGGGAGCGTGAAGAATGGCTTGCCCAGCAGTCATCTGCCAGTGCTGTTCCGTCATCAGTACCTTCTTCTCTACAGTTTCAGGGACCTGCTGTCCATCAGTTGAGATTATGTTCGAGATGTGGTGATAGCCATCTAGGCGTGCCATGTTTCTTATCGGTAATCTATTTCCACTGTGATCAGTCGGGTCACGTTGTCCGAGATTATTCGTTAAGGCCAAGACCAGTACAATTCTTGTTGTTTACCCAGTCGCAGCAGTCTCAGTTCCGACCCTTGCCACCACAACCTCAGTAAAACTCACCAGTGTCTCAGTTTCCCCGTGCTGAGCAGTGACGTCTCATCCTATGGAATGTGCAATTCTGCTCTTCGATTGGTTAATTTGTGTTTATTTGTCTCAGTTGTTTGGGTTTTATGTGATCTAGTTATTCCTTAGTTGTTCATTGTAGCAGTTCTATCTGTGTGATTTCAGTATTTCTCCTCTCCTCTCCTTCTTATTTCTCCCGTTCTACTTTCTCCCTCGTTTCTCTGTTCCCTCTGTTTCTCTCGACATAGGGCGCGCAACCATGCTGAGTTGATTGAGGTAGAGATGTGACGAAATGGGATAGAACGTGATGAAATGACGGATGAGGTGGACGTTAGCAGGATTTGTGGGTGGATCCTATGCTAGCATGGTTTAATCGTTTGTCGCCTGTGATTAGAGGTCGATTTCACTGTGTGGGCCAAGTGGCTTGTCACCTCCAGTGTCGACAACCATGTGAGCAGTCCACCTTGTGCATTATGTCTTCCAATAGAGTATTTGACTCTGCTCATTTCTTTGGTTATCTTGTTATCTGAGTCTGTGGATCTATTGTATCATTGTATGGCTTTGTTTCCCTTGCACTTCGACGTGAATGGGGCGTGGAATGGGCCAATTTGGCCATTCCACTATTTTGCTTGCTGTGTCAGTGTAGCGGTCGTCCCAGAGACCGTCACCTCCCGTAACGGTCCCACAATAGACCGTTATCTCTGTTAGTCATTTCTTGGTCGGTGTGATGGTATAGTATAGGACCGTCACACTGTAACGCGCCAATGCAGAAGCGTTACACTCGGATCATCTTTCGAGTACTGTGTCTGTTAGTTCCTTAGAGACCGTGTTTTTCTCGTAGATCATGTTGGTCAGTTCACTCTAACGGACTTCTCCCTGTGTGTTATGGTTAGTTAACATGCCTATGCTAGTCCGTTATGTTGCGTTTGACCGATGGTTGACTGGCCATGGCGGTTGGTGTAACACACCTATCCCTATGTGCCAAGTTGCTGTAATGGGCTTAGGCTGGTCCATTACATGCTGTTCGTCTGTGTTCACGATTTTGGGTCTGTTGGCTCTGACGCCCCTACCTCAGTGCGTCAGGCTGTTGTAACGTGCCTATAGAGGTCCGTTACGATCCAGTTGGCCGTGATGGCCATTGGTCTGTTCTATTCTGTGTCGGTTTGTCGTAGATTGTGTTCTAGGGTGGTGTCTGTCTATCGGTAGTTTTTTGGATAAGTCAGTTTAGGTGAATGGGTGCGATGTCTTCCCTGACTGCGATGGTGCCCTAGCGACTCAATCTAGAACTGCCAGTGTCCTTGTCTCTAGTTGCGTAGCGGCTATTCTTTGATTGCTAGGTTCACCTAGCGGTCGCGTGATGGTTCGCTTTACCCAGAGGGTTGTCTTCTTCCACTGCTCCTATTTCTGTTGTTTTGGCTTGATCTGGTGATTTGCCCGTGACTCGTGGATGTCTGTTGATATCCTATGAGGGCTGTGACCTTGATGAGATAACCAAGAGTGCTATTTTTGCATGATTTGGTGTCTCTGTCTTGGACCACAACTGGCAGGCTTAGGGCTCCCTCGGGATAGGTTGCCAGGCCGTTGAACCCACAAAGCGGGGTTCGGATCGGGCAGACTCTAGATGGATTCTCACCCATCTTGAGGAAACAATCATAAGAAAATACATCAGGGGCACTACCATTGTCGACTAAGATTCTATCTACATTACAATGGTTTGTTGTGGTCGATACAACTAGGGTGTTGTCGTGCAGGGTTGTTCACCCCTCCAGGCCTTGGTCGGAGAATACTAGGACCTGCGGTTCCCTTGCTGGCGGGGCCTTAGGTGGCTCAGAGGCTTGACTGGCCTGCTAGGCATGACGCTTCCTTCCTCGGTGACTATCTCTTCCTGATGTAGCTCCTCCAGCAATGACATTGATGTGGACCCCGGGGGGAATGTTGTCGATCTCCTCGGGGGTGCCTCGATCCTCCTTCTACCTGGACACGTGCCAGGACAAGTGCCCCTAACGGACGAGACGCTTGATCTCATCTTGGAGCTGGTGGCAGTCGCCATTGTGGTGCCCGTGGTCGCTATGAAAGAGGCAGTGCTTGCGATGGTTGCAATGCTTTGCCTTCATAGGCTCAGGTTGGCGAAGGAGGCCCGAGCCTTTGGTGTCTTCGTAAATCTCATACACCAGAGCAGTCAAGGGTGTGTACCACTCATATCTCCGGGATGACTCTTTATGCTCTCCGTGTCAGTTCCGCCTTTTCCCTTGGCCCGAGCTTGGCTCGGACGCTCGATTCTTGTCCCCCTCCCGACCCAAGCTTGTTGTGCTGCAGCAGGCACTAATGACTACCTCGCACTCAGCATGGTGCAATGCCATGGTCACTAGCTTGGCAGGGGAGGTGGGAGGATGTAGGACTAGCTCGCGCCAGAGGTTTTCGTCACGGGTGCCTCCAGTCAGTGCAATTATGGCCGAGGCTACATCCAGGCGGGGGATGCGTAGGGCCTCCCATTTAAATCGGTTGATGTAGGCCCGCAGCTTCTCCCCTGTTCCTGTTTGAGCACCAATAGCCCCGCTACCGACCTAGGAGGACCACTGTCAGTAAAGCTTTCCTTAAACACTCGCCTGAACTACTTGAAGTCTCAGATGGAACCGGGGGCGAGGGCCCGGAACCATGCTTGAGCACCCTGGACCAGTGTGGTCATGAACGCTCAGCACTTAATGGCATCGGACGTCGCGTGAAGAGTCATCAGGGCATCGAAGCTGTCAAAGTGGTCGGCTGGGTCACCCTGGCCGTCATACGACTTGAAGGTCGAGAGGGAGATCCTGGGAGAGATATTTGCTTTCAAGATGTGATCGGAGAATGGAGATTTCTCCTCATCCTCCGCAGGAGAGATCTTCTGCAAGGCGCGGAGGGCGCACTCTTGCTCTGCAAAATGCCTCTCAAAGTCTCATAGCCGGAGGGACAACTCCGGATGTCACTAGTTCGGGGGGCTATGAGGGCACTCTTGGATGCTGCCTTGACGCCCCTCGAGAGCTTCTGTCTGCAGAGGCGGCAGTCGCGCTCTCCTTGGAGTAGAGGAGACTTCTTGTTCCGGGGGAGGGGCTTGCGATGGTTCACCTGACCGATTGCGGATTATCTGCCATCCTCGGAGGATGAAGCGCCCCCTGCAATTTGCAAGGATGCATCCCCATGATGGGGGCTCTCTCGGGGATGTCATGAATGCTCCTCCCTGGACACCTGGGTCCTCATTAGATGAATGAGGCTATCCAGCTTCACGTTGAGGGTTTGGAGGGGATCTGTGCTCCCAGCAAGGGGTTGCCCCTCCACCGTGGGTGGCGGTCGGTTGCTGGTTGGGTTGCTAGCATAAGAGGGGGTGTTCCCCGTAGGGTTTGAAGGGGCACCCTCCTCCGTTGCCGGAGCTTTTCCCTTGTCGTTGGCGACCCTCCTGCTGGAACTCCTTCACACCATGTTGGCTATTTGCTCGATTCCCACAAACGGCGCCAGATGAAGAGGCGTGATCTCGTGCTTGCCCTGAGCTTGAGATGATGACCACGAGGCTCTGAACTGCAAGAAAAAGAAATGGGTCTGAGGTGCCCAGGGATGAATCCCCAAGGTAAACCCTCCGATGCCTAAGTCCGTAGAGCCCTGGTGCGAGGGGTAGAAGGAAGGAGAATGAGGGCACGAGATTCCTCTCCACCAAGTGGTGAAGTGGTTCTTGCTAAGGAAGTTTAGGCTTGCTCTGGCCTTACCTTTCACCGGAGGGTTTCCCATGTTTAAATAGTGCACTAGCAACATGAGTCCTATGAGCGGAGGAGTTTCAGGAGGGGGTTTACGTCCTCGACGTGGGCTCTTTATAGTCTGAGGACTCTTGGTCTCCCTTATCCTTCTAAACTCCTGGCTATTGAAGAACTCTCAACGGCTATAAGCATCCATCGCTCAGGGCGCTAACTCTTACCCGGGCGATGGGGGCGCGGCTCGGCAAAGAGGTATAACCCCCAACGGTGGGCGACCTTCCCCATTCGGACTGACGCTCGGGCTTCTGAGCCTAGAGGCCGCCTAGGAAGTGCTTGGTTTCGAGTGACGTTATTAGGCTTATCTCATGGCAAGTGGGCCCGACAGGGCTATCACTTGAGGGAGCTGGGCCTCGTTCGGTCTGGCAGGACCTTGTTGGGCTGCTCGTACATGGGCTGGGGAAATCCCCCTCTCCACTTGTCCCCCTCCTACTCCCGAGCCAAATTAGGCTCGGTCGAGGAAGGAAGGACTCTCTGTTCGGGAATTCCTCTCGACAGACTAGGATCTCCTCCATCGGGACCTCCGTAAGTCCCCGATAGCGAAGGATTCCCTCTTCGTTCACTAGGCAGGTTGTACCATTGAAGTTTCCCGGAGTTAGTTACCTATTCATGGTGAAGCGAGTGACCTTAGTTGGCACGGCGAAGACTGATATTGTAACTAGCGTCCTACCCTTTCTGTGTGAACTTTAGATCTGTTAAAAATTACTCCTTTATTTAATAAAACTAAAAAAGAGGCATACAACATCCACTTGTGTGTTAATCTCTACAATTTGCTTCGTAGTGTATGTTATTGCGTTCTAGTAAAGTGCTAAAGATGGCTGAATACAGTTATGATGAGTTCGAGACCGGGGCCTTTGACTACGAGCCACAGATGTATGACCCGACTCATGATTCTTATGGAGAGTACCACCCGGACCATGGCTACCAAGGTGAACCACATGTCCATGCTATGGACGCAGGTCCATCCTATGAGCCCTCGCATGAGGTGAAAACTGCTGCTGGGGAAGCATCCCCCACCCAGGATATCTCCTCCATGTTAGGTGTCCTCGCCACCACACAGCTCAGTCCTGAGCAACTTCAGGTCCTTCAGTCCATTCTAAAGGGGAAATCTGTTTCTCCCTCTCCCCAAGAGCCAACTCTGGTTACCACCCCCATTCAACCCCCATTCAAGAGCCTACACAGGCTATTCCTTCTCCTTCACCCCATGGGTAGGCGAGTCAGCAGCCTCCCGCTTTCCAATTCCCTTCACAATCTCTGACCCCAGCTATTCCCCAAACACCAATTCAGCCAAGTCTATCCACTGGTAGACCATAATACCCCTCCCGTTTGAGGTTCCCTTGTCAGGCCTCCGGAAGGCCCGTCCCTCCTCCATGGCAAGCACCACCTTTGCCAACTAATGCGCTCACCCAGTCCCTCCTCACTAAGCTAAACAAAATGGATGAGTAATTTCGGGATCTGAAGAAGATGGTGGATGTAAAGTCCACCCCTGAGGTCTCCCTATCGGTTCTCCCAGTATTCCACATTCCCCCTTCTGAGATGCCTATGTACCGCAGGTACAACGGCACTGGAAACCCTTTTATCCACCTCAAGGACTTCATGTACGAGTCCTCTATCTGGCAAAATGACAAGAAAACACTGGCATATCTTTTCTAGAGATCATTAGATGGCCCTGCACTGGAATGGTTCTATTCCTTGAGCCTAGTGAGGCTGAGCTCTTTGATGCGGTGCAAAGGAAGTTACTCTAGAAGTACCAGGATAAGGTCAGTCCCTCTCTTTCCATCACCGATCTAGTAGCTGAGAAGATAAGGTCGAACGAAGATTTTGTCCAGTATGCCGATAGGTGGAGGTCCCTGGCAGAAAGAATCGGAGATACCCTCTCAGAGATGGAACAAGTAAAAATGATTATGTCCAATGCCACTCCCCAATTTAGACACATCTTGGCCATGAACAAGCTTACCACGATGGAAGAGCTGTATCAGAGAGCTCGGTATATCCAAACATAGTTAAAAGATTCTCCTCTCATGCATATGTTCGAGCAGCTAAAGCCAAGGGTGGCCAAGAAGGCAAATGTCAATGTTCAGGGCGGAGTGACGGAAGGGTTCCTCACGAATGAGCAAGTGAGTGCAGGGCAGCCCCAACCAGCTAACCAACCCAAGGCCTCCGCAAACACCACAACTCCCCTTTTGACAAAATTAGCAAAATCCACAACCTTATCATCCTCCACCTCAAAACAACCTCCACCAGAACAACCTGCCTTAACCCTTCCATCCCCAGCAACAATATCAGCCACCTCCTCAATACCACCAAGTTCCACCCCCTATAAATTACGACCCTCCTCAACAACAAAAAAGGCCGATCGGCCTTAAAAGAGCCCAGTACCCACCATTGTTGGAAACCTTGCCGGATGTCTTCAACGCTCTTAAGGCTGCCAATGCACTCACTTTGCCCAGGGAGAAACCCGTATGGCCCCAGAATGTGACACCTTCAGATACTGTGTCTTCCACAGACAACCGGGTCATACGGTGGAAAATTATTTTCAGTTTAAAGATTACATTTTTGACATGAATGATCAAGGTGGGATTGGCTGAGATGAAATGAGGTAATATATTGCCACCCTAAAGGCCAAGAGACCTCCTCCTAGACCCCAACAACAACAACAACAACAACAACAGCCATAGCTACAGCAGCAACCTCAACAAGTCCAATAGTAGCAACCAAATATGGGCATCATTCAGAACCCACTCCCAGAGCACCAACAGCACAACCAGCAAATCAATCCCATCTCCTCCTTCCAGGAAGTTGGAAGAGGGCAGGGTTGACATGTGGAAAGAACCTTTGTTCTTGTCACCAACCATGTTCCTAGCCAACCCCCTCGCCTCATCCGAGCAGCACCTCTCTCGCCCCGACCCGTATCATAACCCGTGACTAGGCCTCCTTCATTCCTACAACCATATGCCCTCTCATCCACACACCTACCGCTACTTCCCCGCTGATCCACTAGCAAAAATCCTTCACACCTCCGCCTATGCCTTCAAAACCTCTGATGAGGGCATCCCACGTCACTCTCTTTGGCTCGGACCATCGGCACCACTTTGAGATGTCCGCCTATGTTATCCCATGTATTTTCCCTTTCATTGAGTCATATCATATGTATTTCCGACGGGGTGATCAAAGTGCTGCCCGTCAACCCAAGATCGGTCCTCCCGGGCCCACTTGTGTAGCCCTTTACCTCCCTTCGTGGAGTGGGCAGTAGAAATCATTTCTGTGAATTATTGATTGATTGTTTAACCGGGAGTCACCGTACTTGGTCGAGATTGCCTTCCCCACGCCTGGAGTGTGGAGGTATCATGTTCGCTACCTTACTCGGCATTTGCTTTACCCGTATAATTTTGTATATGTCGCTGCTAGAGAGTATGATAGGGTAATTAGCTCTCCATATATTGTTATTCACCGCTGCGAGAGAGCGAGAGTGAGTGACCCGCCCCGTGACTCAATCTGAGTATACGTGAAAAAGTCGATACCCGAGACTCATTGCCGATTTCTCAACCGCGCACGGTCCAATGTTTCCCTCACGTAGGGACGATCGTGAGCTAGAGTCCCAGGTCGCGTGTCTGTCCCGCATTAAATTGGTATCAAAGCGCCAGTTGAGTCTAGGGTTGTCATTGCATGAAAAGGGGATAAAAAAAAGTGTCTTAGTCTAGCGCCAGCTGAGTCTAGAATGTCTAGGCATTTGTAATAGTTTTTCATAAAAGAAAAGGATAAAAAAAATGCCATTGCATGCCCATTCCTAGGGGATCCAACCCCCATCTTTGCACCCATGGCCGAATCTCGAGCCTATAATCCCGATGAAGTGGCCGCAATGTTCCAAGCCCTTATGGGACAAATGCAAGGGATGACTACAAGTCTAGATGGGTTGACTATAGCGATAAATCCAATGGTAGGGTTAGAAGAGAGGTAAGAAGCCCCGCTTATAGCCGAACCCAGGTGCACACCTAGGCCGAGAGATGAGGGGACAGTCCGTCCCCACCCATGAGGGCTCTATTGCCCTCACCCTCACCTTCCGATCCTTATTCGGAGCCATCTCATTTGGAGTCACCTCAACCCGAGCCACCCATATTTCTAACGGGAACACTTTTCATCACCTAGCCACTACTTAGCTGGCTCAAGATAGGCTTGGCCCCACCTTCCTATCCACCCATGGGCCCTACAATACCAATAGTGTCCGTCAACCCCTACCACACCACATTTCGGTCCAGTCGCCATGTGGACACATTAGATGACCTTATTATGGGATTAGGCACACAAATGAAGTTAACGCATATGATGGCCCGAGGCTTCGACCAACCTGCAAGTCGTAGCTTCACACATCCGGCCTTAGGGTCCATTACCTCCGTGTACACCATGGGTCATGTCACCACGGAGGTCCTGTTATTCCTTCCCTTGCCAGCCGAGCCCGACTTCATTCCCTTTATCCCAAGGGAGGAACCATACCTCATCCCCATGATGACCATCCCACCTACTACAACACATGAAGGTGACCATCAACACCTTCTAGAATTCTACATGTGGGACCATGAGATGAGGGAGTTCATATCGAGGGGTCACACCTTCTTTGATCCCTTCAATCCCTTTCATGAGATTCGGGAATCCATATCGAGGGGTCACACATTCTTTGATCCCTTTGATCCCTTCCTTATAGTGGGCCTCTTTACCCACAACCCCTAGTCCACATTATCAGGAGAGTCCCCTATCACACCCCTCCCACTCAGGCCGACCCATCTATGCTCCCTAAGACCAGACGTTGGCCCAGGTCACACTCATATAGGGGTAGTGTAGAAGGTGAAATTGGCTCCCCTGGCCGACCCAAGCCACCCAACCCTCTCAAACTTCCCAAGTCCAAACGGCCCTCGGTGCATGAGTGTTTCATAGTAGGATGCCTAGGATTCTATGGTGCAATCAATACTTGGGTGAGCCTTGTGTATGGATGGCACACGTTCGGGTGTCCTGGTCCACCATTGCATATATCTGGGTCAGACTAACCGCAGGTTTGTTAGGAGTCATGTGTGCATCTTTGCCTTGTTCGTTAGTTGGTCTTTGTCGAGTGTTGTCGATTACATAGTAAGTCAGTATATGTCGAGTCGAGTCGGTTCATGCAAGCTCTAGTACCCATCCCTTTTGAGTATGAGGCAAATCGGACCATATGCACACGTTGTAGGCTTGCTAGCAGATTATGGGTTCAGCTCCTCCTCAGTGTATTGGGTCAAGTCACATATGAGACCCAGCGGTGAATCCCAGTGAGTCGTTGAGCCGTCTCCATCCCTTGTGAGTGACACCACCCTGAGCGTCCACTTCCCGCCTTGTTACCCTAGCAGTGTGAGCAGATAGAGCATATACTGGGTGAGCAGGTACTAATTACCCGGGGGGTGTACCGACACTCTCTGGTTTGATGGAGGGGACGGTCCGCATCTGATGACATTGGGTTCTACTGGAACGATAGCACGTCCCTCTTACTCGACGGGGTCGAGTTCTTCTCACCCAGGGAGAATTGATGAGAATCGACTCTAGACATTAGTAATTTTTATTTGTATTTATGTCCTTTAGTTTACACTTATGTCCTTACGTAAATAGGTTTGCAATTATAAGGCTTTGTAAGCCAAGTTGTTAGTCCTTAGAAGTCTTTGGGTTTTTGTGTAAAATTCTAGTAGGTCTAGCAAGGGGCCCCCACCCTCTTCCCCATTGGTCCACCTATGCCCTAGGACCCAAGTGGGGCTGGTCAATGTCCTAGGTGGCTTCTAGAAGGATCCTTTCCTTCATGGACAAGGCAAGGGGACAAGTGTATAAAAATGTCAACCTTTCTCCCTTCGGGTGACGAATACCTCCTTTTGACTTGGACCTCCCGTCCAGGTCATTTGAACCAATAAACTCTTCTCTCCGTCCCTTCGGGTGACGAATACCTCCTTTTGACTTGGACCACTCGTCCAGGTCATTTAAACCAATAAACTCTTCTCTCCGTCCCTTCGGGTGACGAATACCTCCCTTTTAATTTGGACCTCTCGTCCAAGCCATTTGAAGTAATAAACTCTTCTCTCCGTCCCTTCGGGTGATGAATACCTCCCTTTTGATTTGGACCTCTCGTCCAGGTCATTTGAACTAATAAACTCTTCTCTCCATCCCTTCGGTTGACAAATACCTCCCTTTTGACTTGAATCTCTCGTCCGGATCATCTGAACCGAACAAACTCTTCTCACTGTCCCTTGGGACGATGGGTACTTCCTTTGATTTGGACCTCGCGTCCACATCACCGAATGAATGAACTTTTGCCTCCATCCCCTTCAGGCGCCCAAGCGAGACTGGTTAGTAGTCCACTTCACACGGTGGAGTGGTCCCCTCGTCCTTCCCCTGGGAGGGTAAGCACTCTCCTGTGCGCTAACACGGACGCCTACGCGGTTCTCCCTGGGTGAGCTACTGCAAAGGCTTACACCCCATCGATGCATTTCAAGCGAGGCAAAAAAAATAAAAAAAGGGGGGGAAGAAGGGCTATCGAGGCCGCACATAAGAGATGTACACAATAAGGTTGTCTATGCCTTTCAATGAAAAGGGGGATACACGTGCTTCGAGGTATACCCCTGGTTACATGTCAAAAAAAGAAAAAAAAAGAAGAAAAGAGAGAGATGCAGAATACAAAAGGAGGGTTGAAGAGAGCAGCGCTCAGTCGATGCCCCGGAAGATAAACTTGAGGGGGAGAATCCCGACGTAAGGAAAGTCTGCCATGTCGCGCAATCAGCTCCTCTGCTCCTCGAGGTGCGCCAACTCCGTTTCCACACACACCGCCTCGACTTTGGCAACGACGAGTGCCTCGCTCTCCCTCTCGATGGTTGCCTCGGCCTCGGCCAGCTCAGTCCTGGCTGCTGCGAGATAGCCCTCTAGTTCCTCGATTCTATTCCTGAGGGCATGGGCATCGCGGTGACCTCCTTCCAAGGCCTTCTTGTGCTGCTCCTCGCTACTTCGACGCACCCCCAAAGCTTGTAGATATTCACCCTCTTGGGCCTTGATGGCAGCAAGCTCGTTGGGGCCCGAGTCTCAAGGAATTCGTGACGATTCACATATTTCAACAATAGTAGGACTCGTCGCGACCATTCCTCCAGCGGGTAGCCCAGCACTTGTAGTGCACTGGTTAGCTGCATCAGTATCGCATGTGCCCCTCGGTATGTGAGGGAGGGGTCAGCAAGCATCATTGACCAAAGCGTCAGCATCATCTGCCGAGCTGGTGCGTCTGAAGTGGCGTGACCAATTGAAGGTACCACCGGAAGAGTGAATTCCACCGCACTGTCCACAGCAGCCCATATCTCCGCATCCACCGCAGTCGAAGAAGAGGGAAGCACCATGGCCAAATCACTGGGCCCTCCTGCTTCAAAGGATAACTCCCAGCTGGCCACCGCCAGGGGAGCAGGCGAAACCATCGCCTCATCCCTCGACGTCGTCGCTTCGTGACCTGGCAAAACAGGGACCTCACTCTCAGTCGGGGGAGGAACATCAAAGGAAACCAGGCCAGATGTTATTGCCAGGAGACCCGTGGCCCCTTCTGCTTGCGCTTCCTCCTCCCCGGGGATGGCAATGCTCACTAGGATTCCCCGCAACAGTTGGGTCTCCTCCGGTGTCGAGAGCATCGGAAGAGGCGGAAGGGGAACCATCAGCTCCAGGCTGGCCCCTGACTGCAGAAGCGACACCAGCGGCTCCACCTCTGGCCCCCAGAGCGATCTCAGCATGTCTGGTCCCGCAGGACTGAGAAGCTCCCTTCGCTTAGGATAGCCCTATGGGCTCTGACGGTGTGCACTTCCGAGGGCTCCGCCTCCTCCTGAATATACAAGACAGGGTTAGTCACCCATTGCCTAAGGCGAATCACCCAGAAGTCGTAATAGGGCAAAGGGAGAGCTGAAAGGTCCCCATGCTCACCACGGCCACTGAGACTTTGCTACCCTCGGGCACGATCTCCCCCTCCTCTAGAGTATCGCCCATCGACCCAGGGGTACCGGAAGTTTCTGCAGCCGCGGTGACCTCGGCAACCTCCGGTGGGGACGACTCCTGAAAGTCAACAAGCAGCATACACAAGATCAGTGGACGGTCACGCGGGGAGCCCTAAGCAAATGGACTCACACTTGCAGGGGGTGGCTCAAGAGGTCCAGACTCCTCAGGCACGCCTTCCCCCAAAACCACCTCGTCAGAGGAATAATCATAATCCACCTTCTCACCCGATGAGGATGAGGTCCGAGCGGGCACTTCCCTCACATACGTAGGAATCTCCCTCACGGGGTCGATAGCTGGCGCTTCCTCATGTAGGCTTGGTAACGGGGAGGTCCCAGACCTTATCCTCCTCCTCACGTAGATGTGCCCCCCTGGGTGAATTCCCAGGTGCACCTTCGATTCAGTGGCCGCGCCAGGGCCTGCAAACAAAACAAGATTCAGATCGAGTTAGAGCTGGAGAGTCCCCGAAAGATCAAGGAAGGTATCTAGGGTGGCAGAGATGGTTACCCTCCCTGATGTCTATGGCAGGAGGGATTTTCCTGGGACTGGCGGCCTCAAGATAGGGGGACTGGATAGATAGTCCTTTAATCCTTCAAAGACTGTGACATTTGTCATCCCAACTGAATTTAACTCCCGGCTTAGTAAGCTCATAGAACGGCCTACACCTTTGTGAGTGTTGGGATATAAATCGGCATATAAACTGCAACCTCCCGATCAATCCTTGAACTTCCTTCAAATTCTTGGGAGGAGGCATATCTCTTATGGCCTTCGCCTTGTTGGGATCAATCTCGAAACCCCTCTTACTGACGATAAATCCTAATAGCTTCCCTGATGAAATGCCAAACACACACTTCTTGGGGTTCATCTTCAACTGATATTCACGTGATCTCTGCAAGACTTTATCCAGAACCCCAGGGTGCTCAATCCTTATCCTTGACTTCCCCACCAGATCATCAACATACACCTCAATGTAGATGTGGATCATATCATGAAAAATTACTATCATGACTCTTTGGTAGGTGGCTCCGGTGTTATTGAGCCCAAATGGCATGACCACGTAGTAGTAAGTTCCCCAAGGCATAGTAAACGAAGTCTTTTTCTGACCTTCCCCAGCCAAACGGAACTGATTGTATCCTGAAAAGCCATCCATGAAAGAGAGGGTCTCATACCCTACCGTATTATCAATTAAAACATCAATGTGAGGGAGCGGGAAATCATCCTTAGGACACGCGCGGTTGAGGTCCCAAAAGTCTATGCAAATTTTGACTCTTCTGTCCTTCTTCATGACTGGGACAATGCTAGCCACCCAATTGGAATAGAGGATGACTCTAATGAATCTAGTCTTATGGAGCTTATCAACCTCTTCTTTCATTTTCAATGTCATATGTGGGTGGAAACGTCTCAACTACGACTTAACCGGGATAGATCCTATCTTTAGTGTTAGACGGTGTTCAACGAGCGTAAGGTCCGGTCCCGACATATCTTCATAACTCCATGTAAATGTGTCCTTATATTCTTGAAGAACTTGAATGAGCACCTCTTCTTCAGATGGTGGCAAATTTTTACTTATGAGGATAATCGTAGGGTCTTCTTCAGTACCTAAATTAATCTCCTTGGTAGGCTCTTCTACTGAGGCTGACGGTTCATCGAATCTTCTCACGCCACTAGCAAAGGCGTCAGCCTCATCCTCATATTCTTCATACTTTTCATTCCCCTCTTCAATAGGGTCTTCATCATTCATGATTTCATAAACATCAAACCCTTTGTTTAGAGCACACACATCCTCACACTCCAAATTCGACAGAATAATCAGATCCTCTACAAATTGGGGAATGGACAAACATGCTTGGCACCTCCTAGCTAGCTCTCTCAAGAACCTACGGGGAATTTGCTTACCCTTGACCTTCCTAGTAGCAACTACCCCTGGACTCTCTTTACTTGAAGAAAAAGAACAACTAGCTTGACTGCTAGACCCTAAGGAACAAGAAGAGAAAGAAGAAGCGGGTACAGGAGGTGATATAGAATAGGAGACCTCGTCGGAGGGGTAAAGGAGGTCCACTAACAAACCTTGAATGAGCGGCCCTTGGATCGGGGAACACTAAGCAACAAGATAGTCGGTCTCTTTAACAGAGATGGAGGATTGGAAATTTTGAATTTTGGCATTTTTTGTCATTTTCATGAATGGCGAAGCAATGAGAGGGAAGAGTAGAAGACGGTGTTGAAATAGAGAGATCAGAAACAGACTGAATGAGAGATTGCCCGTGCGGGGGCGCAATGGAGAGTTGGGAGAATTGCTCACTGAGCAAAAGAGGAATTGACAGGATTAGTAAGAAATCAGAGGATAGGGAGATCCTGACTGCGGGTGGTCTGGGAATGCTGACTTTCAAGAACTTGGAGCACATGAAGGTAATCAATGATGGATGGGTAGAATCAAGGAAAAAGAGGCCGGCCCACAGCCAAACGCCACATCCGGCTCCCCAGTGTCGTTGTAGTTGCTCAAAAGCTGTCTCTTGTCGGTGATTACTGCTGGCTTCTCAATCAACTCATGGATAAGTAGTGGCCATTCCGGATCAGTTAGCATAAACAATCGACCTAAAGCAATAGTAATGTCATTCATATCAAACCATCTACACCATTCACACTCAGGGCCATTCATCTTTCTTCTTTTAAATGACCTTAGAGACTCCAAGGCTTTATAAGTTACCAATGGTGCTAAATGGCGAGCAAATTGGCCTGAATGAACATCTTGATGATCTAGCAATGAAGTAATCACTATAGTCTGCTCTTTAACCTGTTCAGTGGGCCCCTTCCCAAAATGAGTATATAAAGACCATGTGAGTGGCCGTCTGTCTGTCTTAAGAGTGGAAGTCATTGTAGCCCATGGTTCTTCTTCGTCTTTATCAAATTTCTCCTTGCCCGGCCCTTTGTATCTGAGGCCACCTCGAGGGATAAGCTTGTGATTCTTAATGGGCTTCACTCTGCCTTGGAGGTTTATTCCCAGAACTTTACTAGATCTGTACCCCATTCGCATCATAATGTTCCAACCTATGGTATTCATCACGTTCTTCTTTTTCTTCCCCTTTTGAGGTAGGGGTGATGTCGGTGCTACTGCAGATGTTGAAACTTGGGGCCTTAACAAATCATACTGTGGGTCGGCAAGATCTAACACTGATAACAAGGGCCTGTTGGCTGGCCATATGGAGGGTACTGATGTGGCAAAATGTATGTCAACTGATGGCAAAATGGGCATACTAGTGACTTTGATAATGCACCCTTTATGTGGAAATTTTATGTATTGATGATTTGTGGAGGGCACAACGTCAAGCACCTGGATATATGGATGGCCCAGAATACCATTAAAAGTTGGATCCATGTCTAAAATGTGAAAATCTGCTATGACTGACATGGGACCCAGCCCGACCTTCAGAGTGATCATGCCCATGGGTGGCTTCTTTGTGTTGTCATAGGCAGTAACTGTGATGGTAGACGGCCGTACTTCACTGTTTGGAATGCCACACATTTTCAAAGTGTTGGGTGGCAATACATTAGTGGACGCGCCAGTATCCACTAGACACTGACTGATAGGTACTTTGTTAATGTCCACGGTAATACACAAGGCATACTTCCTGGCAGGCTGAGGAGCTAATTCATGTTCATAAAAGACAATCGTCGGTTGGTCCCCTACCGGCGTCAAAATCGAAGTAATATGTTCAACTGGAATATCTTCATTAACCATCACCTTTTGTAGATACTGCTTCAGGGCCAATTGGTGAGTGGTGAATCTTCTAATCAACTCCAAAATGGAAATCCTAGCCAGGGTCTTGTCTGGATGCTTTAGCAAATCATATTGGGTGCCTGATATGGATTCTTGTTCTTGCTCTTCCTGCCCTTGTACGGGCTCTTACTCCCATTGTGGAAACACATGGTGGAATATCCGTCCACTACGGAGCACCATAGTTTGCGAAGATCACGCCTCTGTTGGGTTTTGGGTAGGCGGAGGATCGGTAGATGTGGAAGGGATATATGGTTTAATGGGTGTTGGGGAAGGAGCGACAGAAAGGGGAATTCTTATGAGGGGCCTTGCCGGCTGGGGGTCAGTGGAAACTAAGGTGGTAGGTAAAGCAGGTCCAATAGGAGAGGAACTGGAAAGGATAGGCGAAGCCTGGGTGGTTGGAATAGTTATAGGCCGAATGAGGAGGGGCCTAGGTGGATGCGGCATATTTGCGGGAGGCATGGTTGGTGGTAGTGACGGCCGAGGAAAAGGGGAAGTGGTAGTGTGAGGAGGAACGGGTGCCAGTGAGGGGCAAATACGGAGAGGCCTGACTGGTAAGGGACTTGTAGAAGTAGGAAGGGTCTGTGGTAAGGAGGAGTTTGCGGTGGTATGAATGAGGAGATGCCTTTGCGGCATGGGGTTAGTGGTGGAAGGGACTTGAGTAGTGGTGCATAAGAGGGGATTTGAAGGCTGAGGTAAAGGTGTAGGTTGGGAGATTGTTCTTAATAGACGTGTAGGTTGATTTGAGGTTTGATTAATGGCCCCGACAGAGGCGCTTTCTTCATGCCATCCTTGCCCTCTCTTGATGTGACACAACCTATGAAACGTAGTGACAACCCAAACACCGAGTGGTATGTGGCAAAGGACGAACCCAAAGGTTTCCTCAACGCTAGAAAGGTCATGTTCCGAACCGACGTAACCAGAACGTCTTGCGACGTCTTTTGATATACCACTATGATGATGGGACCCCAATGGGTATGCTAAGACCTATGGGATGCAGCTACTAACTAATGTTCCCTTAGACCTAACAAGCATGCACAATTTGCAAGTTAAATGAACCGTCGATGGCAGCTACTCACTCATCGCTCACCCAAATTCAGGGAAACTAGGCGATGCTGAGTTGAGGTTGTGACGGTTGGGCCCTTGCTGGTAGAAGTCCAGCAATGTTGGGGTTCTTCCCAAGGATATGGAGGCCCAATTCAACGGGGCCGACCAGGTGCCGAGGGCACGGGTCACACACTCTCCCACGGCGGTCACTCGAAGCAATGGAGCTTGTGGGCTGGGCACTCACTCTCACGGGCCAGTAGAGCTATGAACTAGTATTGAATGAACAAGACACTCAAATATGAGCAAGGGATAGAGCACTTACTCGACCGATTTGAAGAAACTGATCCCGTTCGGAGACGTGGGCGAGCGGGGAAGCGTGGGTTCCCCACACGCCGCGCCGGTGAAGCTTCCAGGGGAAGTTAATATTACATCCAAACACTACCTCCCACAGGGAGGGGCGTAAGCCGGCTAGGCGGGGAGGGAAAAATGAAATAGAAGCAAACTAAGCGAGGGATGCTGGTTCTGTCCGCGCTCTGGAGCAGGAGATAGGCAGTCATTGTCGGCACCGCTGCGACCACTCCCGAACTCAATTTTTGACGAGACCAGTGGCAAACTCTTCAAGACTGGATTAGGATGATTTTAAATTTTTGGAGAATTCTCAGGTTGGCAGTGCCGATCAGGGAAGAGCCACAAATAGGGTCCCTACTTTCTAGTTCTATCTGCTATGGTACCACAACAGCAGGAAGTCAAGGCTGCCACAAGTGCTCCTGAACTCTGAATCAAGCTTGGCTAGAGTTGTTGGAACCGTTGTCGAGTTCTCTTCGAAACGAGACCTGCGGGAATGCCATAGAAGGTCGGAGCAGAGCAGAGCAGTCTGAACAGTGATCGGGTGTCTGTTCAGTCCCAGAGTGGACAGAATAGTGCACTTGAGGGAGAAAATTGAGAAATCACTGCTCCAGATGCCAAACAGGGTGCCACTTCTTGGTACTGGAAGAAGACTCGTCGTAGTAGGTCTAGGCCAAGCTCTCCCTCTAAATCTTTAGGTGGATGGTTGTGGGAGCCTCTGCAAGCAGCCTTAGGTTGGCAGTCTTGAGGGAGACACATAGTCTGGGGAGATCGGCTCCTCCAGGCAGCCACGAGCTCAGGTTGGGATGAAACTACCACCGTTGTGAAGAAGACACAGAGAAGCTTCCGAAGATACCAACTTGAGCCTTCAGAGACGTTGGTATGAAGTTGTTGTCGGCTCTGCAAGTCATCGGTGCTCTGCTGCTAGTGAATTGGGAATTGCAGGCTGAAGATGGGAGGTAGGAAATGAGGTAAATGGGAGGGAAGATTGGGGTGGATGGGTGTGGAGGCACCCTTGGCTGTTAGGGGGTCTAGGAGAGGCCAAACTAAGGTGAGGGAGGGGGAGAGTGATGATGAGGAGTGTGGTCTAGAGAGAGAGGGAGAGAGAGACGATGTGGGGTTGTGTAAGGGAGTGTATATGTGATCTAGAGAGAGAAAGAGTGACTATGTGTATGAGTTTTAGAGAGAGATGGTTGTGGGCTAGAGAGAGAGGGTGAGCGGCCGTGTGAAGGTGGCGTGAATATGTGTGAGTTTTGGAGACGGTGGAGAGGAGGGTGTGGTGAGGTTGAGTGCGTGAGTGTTAGATATGGAGAGGGAATGGTCTAGGAAGGTGGCTAGAGAGAGAGGGGGAGAGACCGTCTGTGTGAGAGGGGCGAGTGCGAGTATTAGAGAGAGAGGGCGAGAGAGAGACCGGCGTGGAGGTGGAGGTGAAGGGAGGCACGGTGGTACTACGGCTGAGGGTGAGAAGAAGAGGGGAGATGGTGGGGGTGCTGCTGCTACTGGTGGTGAGGTCGTGGGTGTCGAGGGTGAGATGGAGGGAGAGAGGGACCGGCCGGTTAGAGAGAGAGGAGAGAGGGATCGCGAACGGGAGGGGGTTGCAGGGACGTCGACGTGCATGTGTTGGGCGAGGGGAAAGTGGAGAGGGGCTTATGTGCATGGGTTCCACTGTGTGAAGGGTAGCCGCGATCGTGGCTGGCGGTGTGGGGTGACTGAAGTTGCGGGCAGGTGAGGCTGGCAGTGTAGGTGAGGGAGTTGCATGCAGATGAGGCCAGCAGTGTAGGGCGACGGGAGGTGGCCGTTCATGATTATGGGGAGGAAGGCTAGTGGCGCGGAGTGACAGTGGGTGTGGCTGATGTGGGGGTGTGGGAGAGGGAGAGAGGGAATGGCTGGCGAGGGTTTGTCGGCTGCCAGAGGTGAGAAGGAGAGAGGTGAGTAGGGGTGAGGTGAGAGAGGGGTGGTGAGGGTGGATGCTGGCACGGGGCATGGGTGCGTGCAGTGGGAAGGGCGGCCGGTGGCGCGACGGTTGGAGGCAGAGGTGCAGGGGCCGTGGACGACTGGTGGCTGGCTGGAGGTGAGAGGGAGAGAGGTTCGCATGGGAGGGAGAGAGAGAAAGAGAGAGAGGGAGAGAGAAAGATAGACGCATGGGAGAGCGAGAGAGAAAGAGCATATGTGAGAGAGAGAGACGTGCGTGAGAGAAAGGGAGAGAGAGAGAGAGAAAGAGCACGGGTGAGAGAGAGACATGCGTAAGAGAAAGGGGGAGAGAGAGAGAGAAAGAAAGAGAGAGAGAGAGGGGCGACGGGTTGTGAGAGAGAGAGGGGGGCTTTCGGTTGTGTGGTGGGGTGTGCGTGGGTGTTAGAGAGGGTAAGAGGCCGATGGTAGTGTGTGTGTGGGTGTGGGAGTATTAGAAAGAGAGAAGGGGTACAGGTGATGTGTGTGAGGGTGTGAGGGTTAGAGACAGAGGGGGGCTCGGGTGGTGGTGTGTGGAGTGTGGGAGTTTTTAGAAAGAGAGAGAAGGAGAGGCTAGCGGTGGGGTGAGCATGTGCGTGTGTGAAGAGGGAGTGGAAGAGCGGCTGGTGTGGGGGGGACAAGAGGGTGGCAGAGGTGAGAGCAGCCCGATGGGGGTTCTCATGCATGGCGGTGGGACGCAGCGGCCGCCGATGGAGGTACAGAGGGGGCTGTGAGTGGAGGGCGTGGTCGCGGTGGGGGTGCGGTGGTGTTTGGCGGGTGTGAGAGATATGGAGGGAGAGGGAGTGCGATGGTGAGGATGATGTTAGCAGGAGGGAGAGGTAGGGGGAGAGAGGAGGGCAGTGCGGCTGGCTGGGGCTGCCGCGATGGCATGCAGGCGAAGGGGAGTGACTGGCCAGGTGGAGGTGGTGTAGGCAGTGAGGAGGTGGACTTGGGTAGATAGGGGTATGCGGATGCTGCAGGGTGGCGGCCAGAGGTGGGAGTCACGACGGTCGAAGGTGGCACAGGCGGTGGTGCGGCCGGTGGCGAAGTGGAGGCCGGAGGTAGGGGTGAAGGGAGAGAGGGTGTGTAAGGTATTAACGGTGATCCAGTTGATAACCCGGAGGATTCCCCTCACACGGATGTAACGATCTCCACTACGGATGTAAACCCGGAGGATTCCCCGTGCACGAATGTAACGATCCCCACTACGGATGTGTGCACTACTCCTCCACCTTTGAGATAACCATTTTGACCATATCCATGCAGTGCCAACGCATGGCAGGCTAACGTGGTCTACTCCCTGCTGTAATCTCTGTCTTATTATTGTAACCACCTATCAAGTATCTAAGGTTACCTCTGTATATATTGCAATTGTTCAATAGAAATAGGCAGTGAAGCCTTTCTGCATCTCTCTCTCTCTCTAGAAATCTTTACATAGGGGGAGGGAGATGAGGTGGGAAGAGAGATGAGGGAGAGAGACCACTGACGGTGAGGGGTGTGCATCTATGGCCAGAGGTAGAGGTGAAGGTAGGGTTGGCAACGTCCGTGTGTGAGAGGGGAGTGGCATAGGTGTGGGCGGCATGGTGGCGACTGGCGTGGGCAGCAGACGTGGCCGCGGCGGGCGTGCAAGGGAGAGAGGGAGGTTGGTCGACGGGCTCGCAGAGGTGGAGTGTAGAGGAGGTGTGTTGGATCTCCTAGTTGATTTTGCTTACTATGTTTTAATGATGACAAATCTCATGTGTGTATGTGTCTTTTTGATAGCCATTGAAGAATGCTAACCAACGTGTTCAAATTCTCTATCATCTTGTTTTGAAGTCCTCCGCACCGACTGAAAGGAAGAAACGCGTGTGTTATGCATGCATAGAGATCTCACCCTGGGAGGTGACTAAATCTTGAAGAATATCAGTGCCCCGGGAACCTTACCTATGGGACGGCTTGGTTCATCCTGGGCCATGACAAATCCCGTGAAAGAAGGGACTGAAGGTAGAGGGGAAGCTGAAGTGGTCCGAATAGCCTCCACCGTCCTTCGCTCAACCTCCTTCCACCCAGTTATTTTGGCGGCGGCCAACGCCTTCTCTACGGGCGACCCCTTTTGAGGTCCTTCGGTGGCCTTGGGTAAGGGAGTTGGAGTGGACGGTGGCTCCGACCCGATCCAGGCCTCACCTGCGTCGGGGGTTGGCGAGGGCATCGGTTCCTCCCTAGCTGATAGACAAAAAGCAAAAGCATCCAGGTGTAAGCACCCCGTTTCGACACAGAAATAAAACTCCACCTGGAAGACGCTTTTGACAGAGGAGTCTAACCTGTGGGTTGGCTCGGTTCAATCGACCGACCTCGAATTCCTCGAATGATGGGACTGGAGGTGGCGGAGGAACGATATTTGCAGCCTTGTTGGCCTCCGTCTTTCGACGCTTAGCCTCCCGCCGCCCAGCAGCCTTTGCCTCGTCTAGGGACTTCTTCACGGGCGATCTTGCCCGGGACCTCTTTGTCGGCGGAGGCAAGGGAGTTGTAGTCGGGGCAGGTGGCGCCGCCTCAAAATGCGCCGACTTCTCCGCTTGCCGGAGGAGGTTGCGATAAGTCGCCATCTGCGTGCTGTCCAGATGGTTTGTGAAGAGGAAGGATAGGAAAAGTGAAGAATTAATTAGCATCCAACACCCTGAAAGAGGCAGCCACGAACGCAAAGGAAGAGAAATGTCAAATACCGTGTGGGCCGGTGTAGAGCCATAGTGATATTGGCCAGTAACTGAGGGATGGCTCCTTGTCATGGCGGGCGGCCTCTTGGACCAGCCAGTACACATCCCCGATCGTCTGGCAGCGATCGGTACGGGTGGCTAAGTCCGCATGCTTCTTGGCAGACAGATGGCAAAATAAGTTGGTCCATCCCCCATCCTTCAGCATAATAGTAGGCGATGTGCCGATGCTTGCCCAGGATGACCGCCGGCCGAGCATCAATCGTCATCCCATGCACTCGCAGAAGGACATAGAACTAGGTGGTGTCTTTATAGTTCTGCGGCTTCCACTCTTCCCTCCTCAGGAATGTGCGGTAGGGGCAGATCAGGTCCTTCTCAGCCTGCCAGCTAGTTGCGGGGGTGCCTTCTTCTTCTGTCGGCAGCGGATAGTTAATCAGCTCCAGGCAGTCAGTGCCGATGCAGCAGAGGTCCTACAGGATCTTCTTAAAGTCATCTTTTGCCACCGGAGGCAGCTTGGCCTGTGGCATCGATTTGCCCTCTCGGGCCGCCTTGCGAGCAATCATGTAGTCGGCCATATCCTTGCTCTTGCCACACCACAAGCATAGGAGGTGCTCTGGGTTGACGTTGAGGATGAGCACGGGCTGCTAATTCAGAAATTTTCTCTCCGCCCCGTCCCAGCAGTCGGTCTTGTAAGACCGATAAAAGGCCGTACGGGCATTCCACCACTTTACATATTCGGGTGTCACCCGAGGGATGCAACCAGGGGCTGGTACTCTGAAGGTGGTGGCATCTGCCCGGTGGAAGAAGTCCCACCAGACTCTGGCATTCTCTGCGACCAAGCCTCCCCGAAGGGTCCATGTCACCAAGCCGAACTGGGCACTGTGTACAGGAATATGCTGGTCATAGCCAAAATTTCAACCAAAACGGAACGGGTAATATGGCTCCAGCAGTAACGTCTCCCCCTTTCTGAATGCCAGCACGCTGGGACAGATGGACAACGCCCAGTCCCTTAGCTCAGGTTCCAGCAACGGACGAACCACATTTGCTTAACTAATTGGGTGGACGTACTTCTCCACTTGGTCATCCTTGCACTCTCTTCTGCTGTTCACCAGGGGGCTAGAGTGCGCAGCCAATGCCCAAAAATGAATAGTCCCAGCAGCATCTTAAGGGACTGTGGTCAATCGGCCCTGGATATCATACAACCACAGAGAGGTAGGTCCCAACTCAGCACTGGCAAATTCAAGCATCCGCGGCACGAGCCCCCAGTCCTGGATGGCACGCGGGGCGAACTCCAGAAATAGAGAACAAACCCACGCATTGAAGAAATGCAACAGGCACACGTACCAGGGTTGCCGCGGGAACTGATGGGTGCTGATATCCCCCAGAGCCTTGTATTTTGGGCAAAGGGTAGCTGGACATAGAGACAACTTAATCCCCCATGGCATCTGGCACGCCGGGTAGATTGCATCTGGCCGGATCACCGTTTCGTCTCCGTACGGCATCGCAAATGAACACAGCCAGTATGTCAAGTATGCCGCGCAGTGCGTCAGTGGATCGACCACCATCGGGTTGGGCCCGCTCTGCTACCCCCTGGAGGGGATCTTTGCGTCCGTCTTGGGTTTCACACGCTTCTTGCGGGCAACGACGGTGCTGACGCATGGGAAGTCCTCATACTGCTTTGGCCCATTATAAAAGTACTGCAACCACAGAGTCATCTTGATCCTCTTCCTGTCCCCGCGGCGAGGCTACCTTTCACCATGGGCTGACTGATATAGCTCTCGGTACGCCTTCATCAGGTACCGATATGAGTATCCCAAAGAATAGTATTTAGTCATCATACTATTTGGAAGAAATGTGATTATGTCTAAATAAAGGATTGGGTTATTGCTATATTGCGCGCTCTATCTTTGTGTTGAATGCACTACGCTCTGATTGACATGAATGATATAGACTCGTCACGATACCTCCCGATAATCTTACGCGCTCGTGACGTGACACTCCCTCCGTCGTCACCATCGTGTTCCAGTGACGGTTGAAGTACTCCAGTAATGCATGTAATAGCCCTGTATAGCAGGGGTACGCGTACAAGGTCATAGTCATGGCATACCTGATGCCGGCTCTATCCAGTAGCACCTGATAGTGGTGTACTATCCCCATCAGCCACTCAGTCGCCCCCTAGCAATATCGGTGTGAAGGAATCACTGCCCAACGACCGTACCAGCTGATAACTGTCTACCGCAGAACCCCATCCAGAAGGCTATGGTTGTCATACCCCTCTCCAGCATACTATAGCCTGAATGGCTCCAGCACCAGCCCAGTCCTGCCCTCTGTCTTTGTCCGGTGGTGGCCGCACAAGTCCCAAGAGGAGGGACCCATCGCTCTGACTCGGACCCCGAATTGATCTACTCTGCTAAAGAAGCCCAGGCACTCAACACTGGGGAACTAGCACTGCCTCCAGTAGTCTTCGGAGAAGCTCGAGAAGCCGCAGAGAGTGACCCTATGCAGGCTGTCCCTGCCTACTAAAATCGCCCACTCGAGTCGGTAGCACACTCCAGCAATCCGTGAATCTCCCTCCTCCATGCCGAGTGGGACATAGCTGCCGACAAACTCGAACAAGTTGCGGTGCAGGGGGAACTCCACTGGGTAGCCTCCGCTGTGATCATTAGTGTACAGCCCACCTGCCTCTGAAATCTGGGCCAACTCTACGGCCCCAACTCCGCTCGCCCCCTCGCCAATGGGGCCCTCTGCCACTACCATACGCCCTGAGTCAAGTTGCCCCACACTAGCTACAGTGACAACTGGTTGGCCCAGAGGAGGCATGGGCCGCTCAGTCCTCTGCACCCAGTAGTCTTCTTCTCGGGCCACATGTCTCGAGACCCGCTCGTCTCTGCCAAATCGTGCCATAGCTGCAAGACAAAGCACAAAGATGATGAGCACACCAGAAAGTCAACATACACAATGCAACAAAATGAAAACACATGAAGTGTCAAAATACAACTATGATGATCCAAAATGAGGGGCTCACGGGCCGTACGCCCTCATCTCTGCCTCTGACGCACACCCCGTGGGGGGCATTTGTTGTACCCAGATAATTTCCAAGCAAAAATGTTAAGGAATAAGGGTTCGGGAATTTCCCCAAACACCATCAAGGCATGGGCTACTTAGCCTTTCCTACAACTTGGTGGGCCAGACTCAAGGCCCCAACCAGCTAGCCATGACATACGGTGACACTAGCAATTGATTGGGATCACTCTCGCCCGCTTAGTTGAGGGCTTTGCCCGCGCTCTACACGGCCACCCGGGCCAACCCTGGGGCATCTCGACTACAAGCCACGCCACGTGACTCCCAACAAAAAGGCTGGGGCCTACCCCAAGACGAGACCTAACCAAGTCAACCACAGGCCTTGGAGGCTCGCAGTACGCATATACGGCTCACACGCGTGTGTCGGGTATTTCCCCGAACACCTAGTGGGCGCATATATCCCAGCCTTTCTACAACAGACCGTGGGCAGACCCATAGCTCCAGCATACCAGCTAGGTTCTACAACAACCCTCCAGCAAGTTGGGGCCACCCCTGACCCTCAGACATGTGGCGATGAGCCACTTATCTTTATCTCTTGGGCCAACCCAAGGCTACCCTACCAACTCATTATGCAACGCGGCATGTACCATGAGGCTAGGCCCACATACCCAAAATGCCTCTTCTCAACTTCCACGAGCTCATATCCTCAGCCCAGGGCCAAATCTAAGGCCCACCAGTCACCTATTCAAGCCGTTTGGTAACCCAAGGTGTGTCGGACATTTACCTGAACACCTTGCGAGTGATAACTATGACGTGACAGTAACAGGCCCCCACGGGCCAATCCCGGCACCTTCGAGCACTCTGTCTTACGAAGGACAACGTTAAATACTCCCAAAAGGCAGTCCGGGCCAACCCCGCAGCCACAGCTTGCCCCCGGGGCCAGCTATGGCCAGGGCATGGCCGTGCCCCCAGGGAGGGCGAGCTCCCCAGAGGCCGCGCCCTCCTCCCAGTTCAGGGGCCCCACGGCCCTTCCCAGTCCCAGCCTGGTGCAAGATTCGTTATGCAAGGTTCGTCAGCATACCTGTACGTGGAAGGAGTCATGAAGAACGAAGCATGCGGGTCAACCCTCAGTCCACACGCACAAGCGTCCATGTATCCTCCCAGTATCCTTGTCCTTTTCCTCTTCTTCTTAGTCAAATTAGGAAGAAAATTGAAAAAATCTATATTTTATAAAGAGTGGGGACTGCCCCCCCTCTCTCTCTCTGACCCTGATCTACCTAAACCCCCAGAGGGGGGTTAGGGTGACCAATCTCACCCCCTCAGGCTGGTCCGCCTAAACCCCTGGGAAAATATTTTTTTTTTCAAAAAAACCCAACCCCCAGCCTCCGTGCCTAAACCCCTAGTTTAGGTGAACCAGCCTGGACCCCCAAGTTGGTCTGCCTAAACCCTTGGTTTGGGCAGACCAGCCAATCCCCCTGGGCTGGTCCGCCTAAACCCATCAAACAAAATACCCAAAAAAATGGGGTTAAAAATAGAGATACCCCTCCAGCTTTGTTCATGTACTAGGACAAGGATAAAAAGGGCTATAACCCAACTGTGGCAAAAATCTGCAAGGACGTTGCAGGTAAAATCGGGTACCTTGCCACGTGAAAACCCGAAAGAGCGCGTGGGCAAAAGCAAGAGGGGGCTGGCTTCGGTGAAAACCCGAAAGGGCGCCTAAATCAGTAATGTGATAAAAAATGATGAGGTAGTAGCGAGGTTACCCTCGCTCACCATTCTACTTCTCCTACCTTTTCGGCCCTTGTCACCATCGGCAAGACCGGCCATCCTTTCGGCCCTTGTCACCATCGGCAAGACCGGCCATCCTTTCGGCCCTTATCACCATCGGCAAGACCGGCCATCCTATTGGCCCTTGTCACCATCGGAAAGACCGGCCATCCTTTCGGCCCTTGTCACCATTGGCAAGATCGTTCGCTACCCTTTCGACCCTTGTCACCATCGGTAAGATCGGTCGCTACCCTTTCGACCCTTGTCATCATCGGCAAGATCGGTCACCACCTTCTTTGACCCTCACTACCTTCGGCAAGCCTGATCAGCCATCCCTCAAATTGGGCCTTTCATCCTCATTGGTAGACGTACTGTCAGTACTTCGACATATAACCCATGTCGATGAATGAACCATACTCCCAGCCTTTCGTCACCATTGGCAAAATGAATAGGGTGCATGCACCTACTTTATCTACGTCCCACCTTGGCCAAAGCTCGATTCTGGGAATAGTTAATCCGCAGTGGAGCGAACTTCTCACCCCTTCGCTGAAGGCGTGAGCGCTCTCCTGCGCTAGTAACTTATATCCCTGTACTGAGCTACTCGGCTGGAGGGAGAGACAAAAGAAAGTAAAAAAAAAAGAGAAGAAGGAGAACTCGTGGTCGGAGCGACGAATGAAGATATTTCATTAACGTTAAATGTCAGCATACATCATGGCTCGGGACATTCCCCGAGGTACATGAGCTCCAAGGATAAAAGGAGCAAAAATTGGCTACAAAAGGGGGGGGAAGAAGCGAACTAAGGCAGAGGGTGCCGGAAGATGTCCTCCGCTTCCAAGAGGCCCAGGGAAGGATACTGGGTCAGCTCTTGCAGCTGAGACTCAGTGGTTGCCAACTGCGATAGCTTTTCGTCCAGCGAGGTGAGTTGTCCGTCAGCAAGATCGGCTTCTTCTATGGCCTGAACTTCCAGGCGGTCTGTCTCTTGCAATTCAGCCTCGGCCTTGGCAAGTTCAACCTGCAGCTCCTCTATCCGCTAAGTGAGGAAGGACCGACACTCGGAAGCAGTGCTCGCGGCATCTCTTAGTTGGCCCACGGTCCCCCTCAGCGAAGCAGCAGTGGCCCGGCAGTCAGCTCTCTCTAGCTTCACAGCCGCCAGTGGGTTAGACACTTCCCGGCTGAGATACTCTCGCCTATTGGCATGCTTCAACAACATGGTAACGCGCGGAGTCCAATCCTCCTTCGGGCACCCGAAAGCCAAGAGCGAATGCGAGAGATGTTCTATTAGGCTCCTCAGCTGTGCATAATTAAGCCGGGAGAAACCGACATAGCTCGCTACAGATTATCCAAAGACTGCCATACCATGTCGCCGGAGAACTGTAGGCCCAGCGGTGAAGTCTCAGAGAGCTGAAAATCAACCCTGCTGTCAATTTTTGCCCAGATATCATCGCTTGCCTCGGAGGACGTCGACGGCATGATCTGTAAGGCGGCAATGACAGGTCCGACGATAGCAGCTGGTGTAGCTGAAGAAGTCTCCGCTACAATGACCTCTTTACCTGCCTCCCGGGGTGAAGTTGTGCTGGCCACCTCAATAGCTGGAGACCCTGGCTCCCCGCGTGCAACTTCGTCGACTCCCATGGGAGTGGATTCCGCTACAACAGTTAGTGTCTTGGGAACACTAGCCTCCTTTTCAACAATTTCTCCCGCTTCTATCTCCGAGAGGCTACCCTACTCCAGTGGCGATTCTTGGTCGGCAACCAGGGGCTGAGGTATCCCAACCTCCGTCGAATCGCCAGCTGCTACAATTGCTGCGACGTCTTCTGAAGCTGCTGCCGCTGCATATGTCTACGGAAGTCGTAGGGCAATAGGCCGCAGAACTGGTGGAAGAGCAGGCTGGCTCATGCTCAAGTCCGGGAGGGGTATTTGCATCATTATGGTCAGCGGCGCCACCTCAGCCTACATCACGAATATGTATGTCAGCCAGCTAAATTGGAAATGACATGAGAGGCTATAGACGGGCTGAGGAATGTTTCTCACCTCGACCGGCATTATGTTCAAACCTCTAAGAGGAGCCCCCGCTGGTTCCGGTCCTCCTCCTGCTACGGGGTATGATGGCCCTGGACCAATTATAGATAGCCTCGGAGGGCTGAATGTCAGAAGGTCACTCTCATAAGCTGAAGCAGCCCCGGCATCTTCAGTCTCTGTGCCAGCTCGCAGGGGCTCATCGTCGCTGGAGCCGCCCCAATTGTCAACTTGCTCAGAGGAGGAAGATTCCTTGGCTTGCTCCCGGATCTCCAGCATCTGAGCAGGCACTGTGCTGCCTAAGGTGACTCCTTCAGTCGGGGGTTTGTCAGCAATCTGCATCGCAGGGACATCAACTTGGGGAATAGCTTGAGGCTCGTCCCTTGAAACTGCTGATTCACCAGCAGCCGCTTCCCCGGTATCCTTATTTTGTTAAGAGTTTTTATTTATTTATTTATAAATTTCTTTTAATTCATGTTGCTACACTACGACTGTCGTCCAGAAGAGCTAGTGCATGGGCCACCTCAATCAGCCCCCGTGAGGCCACGGTCCTCCACTCATCGGCCGCCAATATGTCGTTAGGGCCCCCCCGATCCTTCGACCGCAGTGACTTCATCATGAGCTTCACCGCCACTCTGTGGATGTCATGCACACTTACCAGGGAAGGGGACCTACGCATGGAGAAGACTACGACCTATGGGGACGATGGCCAACAGGTGGGTGAGGGCATGCAACAACCCGGGGCTAGGCCACTGGTTGCGCAGGAGGAGGCGTGGACTCCCTCGGCCTCTTCTCCCACCATTCCAACCTGATCATCTCCCCCAAGTTTGGGCCCTTGCACTTCTCGCCGACCATGGTGCAAGACCTGCTCGAGCCCAGGGTCTCATACAACCTTGGCGAATGACTGGAGGTGGCGACAGGTGAGCAAGGAGGCAAGGACCGCACCAGTGTGACAAATGACCCCTCGACGGCTTCTGTGGTCAATGGGGAGTAGCAGAGTCGGCCTACAGTGAGCGGTGATGGCAGTAGCACTCCAACCGGCACTACCTCTGAGCACACTCAGCAGGCGAGGGAGCTCAGGTGGTGGCTCGGGGGGACACGAGGACTCCTGGGTGGCGCTTGGTGGTCCCGAGGATGAGGGTCCAACGACTCTAGCACCAAAGTCTCAAAACAGAGCTCAGGGTGGACAAGCCTCACACCTGGCGGTGGTTCTACTACTCCTGCAATAATGAGCCAAGGCACATTAGACCAAGGAACAATCAGTCATAGACACAGATACATAGCCCTATCAAAACCCTACCAACAGGGAGAGGCAGGCTCAACCCCAGCGACCTCAGCAAGGAAGGGGTTAGCTCCAAGTCCACCTTCATGATCGGTTCCCTATGGATTACACTAATTGCCACCCTCTCCCTATGGGTCAGCGTCGGCACCTTGCACTGGGCGAATCGGTCGATGGGGTAACCTTAGTCCTCTCCCCCGACCTTCATCAGGATGACAAACCGATCATGCCAGTGCTTCACATTCGACACTGCTAGGGAGAAAGAAAGAAACTGCATCCTAGCTTAGGCCCTGAAATAGAACTCTAAGTCATAAGAGCCAGGGCAACACTAGAGATGGAAGAGATTGTGGAAGAGAATGGTGATCGGACGGGCCCCTATCTAACCGCAATGGTAAACAAAGGCATACAGTATCTGCCAGGAATTGGGGGGGTCAACTACCCAGGCTCTACCCCATAGAAGCGCAGTATCTGGTCGAAGAGACCAGGAATGGGAAGACAGAAGCTGGCCCAAAAGGACTCCATCGGCGCTGCGATACCTCCTAAGAAATGAGTTCCCAGTTGCTCCTTAGTGGTGGGAAAGAGAATGTCAAACTTCGGGGGGACTTGGAACCCCTCCGTCAGACCTATGGTGACATGATAGGAGACCCGGGTGATGGGGAGACCAGAAGGAGCTCCAAAGGTCTGCTCATGGAAGACTCGGACTCTTCAGTGATGATCAATCTCCTACAGGGAGCCATGAGAAGGAGGGGGAGGAAGAAGTCTCTTCGGAAGAAGGAGGAAGGAGGAAGTAGTGAGAGCCGATGCTGAAGAAGACGAATGGATATCTCCCCTACTGTTCCCCGCGCTCCTTTTAAAGAAGAAATAGGTGGTTAAGAGAAACGATGGGCATCAATGGCCTAGTTCAAGCCACCAACATAGGGGCAGATCGCCACTATCCACCCGAACTGGTGTGGAAACCCTAGGGCAGTGTCCTTCCACCATTCGATCTTGTGCCCCTACAGTGGATGAGGCTGTGCCATCATGATAGTGACGTCAACACCCTAGTAGTTCAATGGGTGGTAGGCAGGCGCATTTAAGGCTCCGCGCCCTAACCCCATAGTGCCAGACTTGGAGATCAAGCACCGCCCACTCTCTCCCTGTTGGATGCACTCTCTATCACATTCATCCTTTTTAATCTTTCGATCTTCTTTTCATTCTTGGTTTATTCAGTTTATTAAGTGCGTAGGCGTGCCAGTCACCAAAGTGATAGTTTATTCGGGTTCTAGAGACCAAGGTGGTCTGAAATCACTAGTGCGCTCTGTTTGACTAACCAGACGATATGGGCATATATCGGGTCAAGACTAAAATCTGCCGTGCCATAAAGGTCACGGTGTTACTTACATCTCCCCAGAGGGGAGAAAATCTTTAATTAAACGCCAGGCGAAGGGGCCCTCGGGCCTAAAATTGATATTAATGAAGGGAGTGAGAAATTGATATTAATGAAGGGAGTGAGAAATCTGAATTTCAGCGAAACATTCCTCATTGAGGGGTAGACATTTGAACACAACTGGTCATTTATTGACCAATTCATATTAGGACATGGGTCCGGATTTGTAAGCGTATGTCTGTCAGGAACATGGCAAGTTCAATATTTCTGAGTTAGAATAGCGGGGTTATCCCCCAATAGGAAGGGACTAAAAGTAATGAAATATCGGCCCAGAATAGGATCAAACCATGGCCATGATGGGGTAACCCCCAAGGTCCAAGCACAACTTGTAAGAAACTCATTAATATCCCCTTTGCATAGGGTCTAAGGGAGGAGGAGCCCGAGTCAAATGCCCTTAAATTCTTAAAGGAAACCAGGTGCTAGTACGTGGCTCCCGCATTCTTGAGCCCGAAGGGCATACGGGTGTAGCAGTAGAGGCCATGGTCGGTGATGAACGCCATTTTGGCTTGGTCGGGCTTGTGCATGCTAATCTGATGGTACCCAGAGTAAGCGTCCAGAAAGCTCAGCATCTCGTGCCCGGTCATTGCGTCGACCAGTTGGTCGATTTGTGGCATGGAGAAACTGTCCTTAGGCGTAGCTTTGTTAAGGTCGGTGTAGTTTATGCACATCCGTCACTTCCCGTAGCTCTTGGGAACTATGACCACGTTAGCCACCCAGTCCGGGTACTGAGTGGGTCGTAATAGGCCCGAGCATAACTTTTGGCTCACTTGTTCCCTGATCATGGTCTGTCGCTCAGGATTACAACGCCTCTTACACTGTTGAACCGGGAGGCAACCTAGGTCCAACTTCAGCTGGTGAGTTATTACCTCTGAAGGGATGCCGGGGAGTTCATCCTCGGACCAGGCAAACACGTCCCAATTTACCTTTAGGAAGCTCGTGTAAGCCTCCTTCTCTTGCTCGGACAAGGTAGCTCCGAGCCTCAGCGTCCTGCTCGGATCTTCCCCCACCTGGATGAGGTATAGGTCTTCTGCGGGAGTGCTTGTGCTAGGACCTGGGTCTTCTGTCTTTGCCTTTTTCTCGAGCAGGGCCTCCTCGGATTGCCTGTCACGGGTGGAGACCAAGTAGCACATTCGTGACTCCCTTTGGTCTCCTCGAACTTCCCCCACTCCGCGAGGAGTGAAAAACTTTAGGTTTTGATGGTAGGAGGAGGGGACGCCACGGAGGGTTCCTAGGATCCCCCTACCTATGATGGCGTTGTACTCGGTCATCCCTAGAACTATTGTGAAGTCTGCCAAGATGGTTACATCTTTGGGTGTGGTCTCGAATGTGATTGGCAACAAGATTCGTCCCTCTGGGAGGACAGTCGTGCCATAAAAACCATACAAGGGTGTGTGTAACGGCACTATCCGTGACAAATCTACACCCATGACTACTAGGCAATCGTAAGAAATAACATCGGGGCCGCTTCCACTATCTACTAAAATGCGCCAGACGGTACATTGGTTGGTGGTGGCCGAGACCACCAGGGTGTCAGAATGGGGCGTGGTTACATCCCCTAGGTCCTCGTCCAAGAAGACGATGGGATCCTTGAAGTGTACCTAGACGACAGTTTCTTGTTGGCTACTGTCGCCTTGCTCCACGGTATTGACCGCCGTCGCGTACCGTCAGAGCCGCCTCGCGTTGTTGCCCCCCGAGGTCGGCCCTCCGGAGATCTTCTTGATCTCCTTCCTGTTGTGTCAGTTGTCGATCAGTGGGGGTGTCCGCTCGCGTTGTCGCTTCTCCTCGGCCTTATCTATGAATTTATCGAGGAGTCCTCGCTGGATGAGGTCCTCGATGGCATCCTTAAGCTGGATGCAATTGGCGGTGTCGTGGCCGTGGTCGCGGTGGAAGCGGCAGTACTTCCTTTTGCTCCTGGTGCTCGGGTCGGACCTCATCCTCAGAGGCCATTTAAGGTGGGGTTCCTCATGGATCTCCATGAGGATCTCGTCAGGCGGAGCCGACAGGGGTGTGTAGCAGCGGTAGCCCCCCCTTTCCTTATTCTCCGGGCGGTCACGGCGATCCCGGTCTCGTCGCTCCCGCTTGCTCGGTCCTTCCCGAGGCAAGTCGGTGGGCCTTTTGCGGTCGGGTCGATCTAACCCGGCAGTGCGGCCAAGGGCCGCAGTGTTCTCCTCACTCCTCGCGTGCTTTTGTGCTAGGGCGAGAAGGTCGGTCAGGGTGGTCGGGCCTTCGACTCCTAGCGATCGTCGAAGGATGGAGTCCCGAGTGCCCTGGGTGAGCGCGGTGGTGGCGATGCTGACGTAGAGGCGGGGTATGCGGAGAGCCTCTGCCCGGAACCGGGACACGTAGTCCCAAAGGGTCTCCTCTCGTCCCTGCCTGATAGCGAGCAGGCTCACCGCAGACTTGGTTTCCTTGTGGCAGTCGATAAAGTTCTCCTTGAATAACTTCTTTAGCTCCTGGAAGGAGGAGATAGTCCCGACCGGCAGGGACTCGAATCATGTCCGGACATTCTCCCGGAGAGTTATAACGAACGCCAGGTATTTAACAGCGTCCGAGACCCAGTGGAACACCATGTTGGACTCGAAGCCGTGCATGTGGTCGGTCGGGTCGGTGGTGCCGTCGTAAGGGACGAATGGCGACAACTAGAATTTCTGTGGGATGTAAGATTCCATGATCTCCTTGGAGAAGGGAGTATGGAAGCCCTGGTCATCGTCGATGAGGCCGCGTGTCTTGGCGGCGCGCAGAACGTTGTCCAGGTAACGGGTTTTGTCCTCGATCTCATCGATACGTTGGAGCCGTCGGTCCATATCCAGGTTAGAGTGCTCCGTACCCTTGGTACGAGCGAATCGCATGACTGTCGAATCCTCGCAGCGAAAACGTGAGAGGTCTCTCGCACTTGGTGGGCGGTCACCATCGTTTGAGCCCCATGGTTCTGGGGCTAGCCTGTCGGGTCGTGCCGGGGTCCGACGTCAATCATAATGATTTTTGTTTAGTTAGGTTTGGTTCAAGTTTAGCTCTTATCTCTATCTAATCGTCATATGTCAGGTTTGTGGTGTTGTTTCTATTTTTGATAGCTGAGGGAAACTTTTATCAGCTCAAGAACAAAAGCAACTCATAAGTTTGGTCATCTCATACATGTCACACACACTTTAGGCCCAATGCATGACTGGCTCACATTTGGTTGTGCTGTCCTGCCAATACGTAGTCTTTTTACTTCCGGGCCAGGAAGGACGGAAGCATCATCCGTGTCACTTCTTTGGTGTCCAATCTTAAGCACTGGTCCGGGTGCTTTGTTTTCATTACGAATGTAGGAGGTCGCGGCCACCCAAGTGATTAGGGCTTAGAGCAGATAGGCTGCCCGCGCTTACTGCTAAGGAGTCCAGGGTGATTAAGGCCCTTCTTTGCTTCCACCTTCTTGATGCCGACACCAAGGTGACTCCAGTGGTGTTTTGGGAGCTGGGGTTGAGCCCCTATTGCCCCATGGTACTAACTTCACCGTTCCTCTTATCTTTCTGTCGTTCATCGTGCTGATCTTCTTAGCATTGCCCTGCAGGGGTATGGGAGTTGTCAGAGTTGTGGTACAAGACGATCGAGTTGCTGGTGTTCACTCCTTGCCCTATCGATCATATAGAACCGGCACTGACCAAGTGACTATCGCTGCTCCTTAGGAGGCGGTTGCCTTAGCTCCGGGGCGCTTGTCGTATCCTCTCCCAGCGGTGCTTCTGGTGGAGCGCTCACGTCCACCTCCTGCGTAGCCATCTGCTACCTCCGCGACCAGCACTGGCTCAAGAGCTCGCACAGTTAGCGAACGGGAAGATTCAGAGAGCGCGTCGATTGTGACTGTGGAGGCTTCAACCATGTCGGGCGGACAACGCTGCCGGGTGAACCTGGAGGTGGTGGAAGCATTGGATAGCCACCGTCAGTTGGGGAAGAGGAAGAGGGCCTGTGCTGTGACCCGTGGTCGAACACCGATGCCGTCCCGATCTGTGTCTCCTCTGGCCCTGGTATCAGTCGAGGGGCCGGCTCCTGCTCCGTCTACTCCCGTCCGCTCGCTGCAGAATGAGGTTCCTCCTTTGGTCCATGCCAGAGGAGTTTTTGACAAGGGCAAGGCTCCCTACCCGGACGTGGCCGCTCGCCTTTTGCCGCTTGAGGTCACCCCTGCCGCCCACTTCCTACCGCCCGAGGAGGTCACACCGGGGTACGCGGGTCGGCTAGAGGCCTTCACCCTGATGGACAAGGGTGTACGGGTGCATGATTGCACCGGGGTTTTTGGTTGCCAATGGAGAACTGTTCAACCTGGCGGCGAAGAACTTAAGTCTAGTCGCCAGGACTTTCGACTTGTGGGGATATCATTTTATCGGTATCGTGCAGCAGCTCGCTGCTAGCCAGGCTGCACAGAAGGAGCTGGAGGTCCAGTGCGCCAAGCCTGAGAGCACCAAGTGGTGCAGGAGGCCCAGTGGACCACGCTTCGAGAGTGACTTGAGTCGCAGGAGCGAGCCTTGGCGGAAGCCATGCAAGCTCGGGACACCTTCCATGTTCAAGCCCAGGCGTTGGAGGGGTCTCTTTAGGAGGCGACCAGACATGCTGACGCGACCAATGCCCGGTCGACCAGGCTAGGGGCCTTGGCAGACGCTGCTGAAGAGAGGGCTTGGGCGACAGAGGTGCGGTTCGAGAATCTGCATGCGGTGATGGCCACCATTGGCCTAGAGGCGGTGGATTATTTTCGGTCATCCTCGGAGTACCAGGACGAGCTAAACACGGCTATTGGCAAGGTCTATGGTCTGGCCCGAGACCGTGGCTTCCAAGAGGGCTGGGCAGTTGGCCTCCAAGCCACTGTCAGACACTTGGGCAGCCTGGTGCCTTCCCTGCTGCCTCCCTTAACACTATTTGAGCATGCAGTTAGTGAGGGCGAGGAGGAGCTCAGCGAGGAGGAGTTTGGTAAGATGGGGCCGAGCACGGAGGGGCAAGCTGCTCGGGCCGAGTGCTCGGCGGAGAGGGAGTGGGTGGATCTGACAGACGATCTTCCTCCTCCTGTGACCGCTCCTGAGGACGTGCCCGGAGCTTGAGGCCAGGGGCTGGCCGATGGTGCCGAGGGGTCGAGCTCCTGAGGGGGTGCTTGCCCTTTGATGTATCACACTTTTTCCTTTTTTTATTGTGTTTCTCCTTTCTGTTCAACTGGGGCACGCCCGAATGGTCGTTGCCCCTCCCCTGTAAACTTTCTCAGTTTGAAATGAAGACTTTCCTTTCCTTCGCAGGTTCTGGAGCCTTCGGTATCTTCCACGTAGTTTGCCTGCTTTCTTTTCATGGTTTTAACTCCTTCTCGGGATACGAAATAGTGACAATGGGTTCACTTTGAGAGGGCACGAATTTTGGGGTCCGTCACTTCAGTTCCACTAAGCCAGAGAGGTGATAGAACTCCTCTCCCCCTTTTGGGGGTTTTGCCTTTTCCCCATAAATATCACCCCTGCAGCAAACCCTAAGGCCATCCTGGGTCTGCTGAGCGGTTAGAAGGAAGTTCCTGAAGATGTCGTTGGAGAAGTCAAGCTTCTCATTGGATGAGGCTCCCCTTAAGCGTCTGTGCTTCCGGAAGGAGGCACTGCCGGTGCCAGACCTGTCGGCGGGAGACGGTAGCAGCAGTGGCGTCTTCAAGGAGTATAAGCAGGGTTACCTGCGAGGGTGGGGCAGATGCCTTGATGAAGGTGAACTGCCTGTACTGTAACAAGGGGGTGCTGGTGTTGATTTGTTTAATGAGTTCCACCCCGCCCCCTTTTAGACTAATATTCTAATGCATGTATATGAAGCAATCATGGCCTCGCCCTCCCCCCCCGCCACCCCTCCTTATCCACCCCTCCTCCCTCGGCGACGGCCTGCGCGCCTTCCTCCGCGACCCCGGGGAGGACTTCGTCCCCATCTCCATCCAGGCCGGCCTCCTTCCCGACCCCGGCGGGGGTGCCGAGGACAACCCCTCCTTCGCCAACCAGCTCTGTGTCCTCCGCTGCCGCGATGGTGCCACCTGCGTCCTGTTCTTTCCGACGGGGAGCAATGCCGACGAGATTGGGTTCCTCTGCTTGTCTGGGACGGGTGGCGACCTGGAGATCGAGGCCGAGGATGGCGACATGTTCAGGCGGAGGGAGGGGTTCGTGCACCCCCACCACCGGATCACCGGCATGTCCGTGATCCTCCTGGATCCTCCGGAGGCTGATTGGGGCGCCACAGTTGATCCTGGTGCCGAAGGGTATCTACTCGACACTACTCTCTACCATGTGAATTGGTTTAGGGTTGAGATTGGGGTTGTGGGATCGGGTTCTGGTCGAGGAAGGCCCTCTCTGGTTCCTACTGGAAGACGGTCCTTTGAGAATAAGGTGGTGCACGCCTGTTGGAACCCTCATTTCCAAGAGGAGAGTGTTGTTCTGCTAGAAAACGGGGATCTTTACTGGATCAAGCTGAATTCAAAGCGTGCCGTTAGGATTAAGGCTCCAGAAGGAGAGTCTTGTAGGTGGTTGAGTTGTCAGTTTGGTGGGCAGCCATGGATTCTATTTGTTGCGAGTTCTGATGCTGTAGTGATGGTGGATTTGAGGTCCAAGAATGGTTCAAAGCGAACTTTTTTGGCCAAGATTCAGGAACCGAGCTCATACATGATTGTCCATTCAATGGAGAAGGACCATTTCATTGCATTCTGCAAGGCAGATTTCGATGACTTTCACTTCTCTGCAGTGAGTGAGCACCACTTGTTCCTTTTTGATACTCGGCAACCATTACTCCCCGTCTTGAAGTGGGATCATGGTCTCAGCTACCCATGCTATATAGCTATGCACAGGCTGTGGGAGCTAAGGCCATCGACAGAATTCAAGTGGGCTTCAGAATCTGGAATTGCCATTTTGGCTGGCTCATTTTGTAACTCTGAATTTAGTCTATTTTGCTGTGGTCCAAAAACGAAAAGAGATTCTCTAAGCCATACACTTTATGCTTGGGAGCTTCCCTCAGCTCTTTGCTTGTTAGGCCAGCAATGCAACTCAGCTGATGATCTACTGAGGCAGGAATTTTGTAGCGAGGATCGTCCTGGTGGAACTGAATGGTGGCAGAAAAAGGCTATGCTTGTTGGTTTCTTCATACTTCCTGAAGTTTCCTTTCTGATTCGGTCAAAGTCTGAGGCTACTGGTGGTTTCATTTTGGTACGACTCCTGTCATCTGGAAAGCTAGAATGGCAACGATATTGTGCCTCTTGGGAACTCTCTCGGACAGAACCAAGTTGCAAGATGGAAACTTTGTCAGAGATCCAAGTTTCTCCACTCTCATTCCGAGATAAAGAAAATAGATTAGCCAGACATCATGATTACCTTAAGTTCAACTTTCTCTCTGCATATTCGAGTGGAAATCTTTCCAACACCTTAAGTGCAGAAATGGATAGTCTTGAATTGAATCATGTAGAATCCAGACAAATTTACGATAACCATGGAATGTTGGATCATGTGGACATGGAGCTGTACAAGTCATCTCTTAGTGTTTCAGATTGTTTAAACCATGCCAGCATTCCCATGAGCATATATGAAATTGCATCACAAAGGGCAATATCTACTTTGTCATCAGATCTTCTGCATTTGGCTTTTTCCAAGTATTCAAAGCTTTTTATGATCCAAAAGACTCTTCCTTTGAGTTTCCAGAGGTCTGTAACTCATTGCCTTATAGACAACATCCCTCTATTTTTGTAAGAAAGCCTTCTGGAAGAAGTGAAAAGTGGTCAAACAAGGCACTCCCACCAGATTGTCTTGTAGGGCCCGTGCTTCCTCTCCCTGTTCTTCTTGCCCTTCAGCAGATTGAGTGGAAAGATGATGCTGTTTGTCGATATGGGAGATTAAATAGTGATGACTTACCTTTCCATCAATGCAGAATGATCCTTGAACAGGTGTTCCCTGAAATATCCATTGCCGAAGACAAGGCCCCGAATGAATATCTTCAATCACAGAAGCTGCAAGATGAGAAGTCTTTCTCTATTCATGAACCCAGAGCATGTGCTAGTGACAGCCCCATTTACGAGAAAACCTGCAATGCTGTGGTGCAACCAAAAGGAGGTCACAAGTCATACCATTTAGAATCATCTGAAATAACCGTTAGAGATGATCGGTTTTCCATTTTCATTTTGGGGAACCATGACAAGCCTGATTGTAAGAGTAATGTTCGGGATATAGAAACATTGGAGATGTTTGACGATCTAGCACTAATGAGTCTGGGTATTGATTCATCTGGCTTGAGGTTTTCACAAAATGAGCATAAGATTTTTAGCTCTTTGAAGAGACAGTTCTCAAAATGGCAATCTCAAGGTTCTTGAGGAGAAACATTTTGTACATTCTCAATGGGGTATGATCTTCCTTGACCCAAAGTGTATATTTTTTGGACGTGGGTGGTACCACAATTGTATTGAGTGTAAAAGAACGGGATGTACTAGTATAGTCGATGTGCTCTCAAAAGATCCCTATAAAAAATTCCACACCAAGGCGCAGGTCCTCCCTAAAAATTCCCAGAGCCCAGATATGAGAACTCCCCTCCGGTCTAAATTCATTCTCAGACATGTCACACCCTGCCCTGCCTGCCCTATGATCTGAGCCTGAAACCACCACCAGGTTGCAGAGGTTTTCATTTCCATATCCACTGTTGGACGGATCTGAAATTCCTATATGGTGAATCTTTTCGAGTCCTCTTCGCAATGGCACTAACCTCGTCTTGATCTGACACCGGGTCTGGGCGTGGTGTCCATTTTCATCCGAGTGCGCAGGACTATCTAGGTCTGTCCCGAGACAGGTCTGCAGAAGGACGTCACAAGTTAAATCCTCAGAAAATACGTCGGAGCAGATCCAGCAGCCGTCGCTCCAGGGGGTCGACCAGGGACCCTCTGCCAGTGTCCCAGTGAACCGTCGCCTTCAAAAGATCCCCGGAGACTGACATCCCTTTGGATGCCCGTGCTTGCTGTCCTGCCGACCTGAAAGTGCAGATCCGGAGCCGCAGCCCGCAACTGCCCGACACGCCACCAACACGCTGCCCGTCAACCCAAGATCGGTGCTCCCGGACTGCTGTTGTGGTCTTTTACCTCCATGCGTGGAGTGGGCTGTAATTGATTATATTATTTATACCGAGAGTTACGATTCTTGGCCGGGAAAGTCTTCCCTATGCCCCGAGCGTGGAGGTACATCTCCGCTTCTCCCTTGTCGCTTGCTCATTTAGTATATGATTGAATGCCACACTTGCATGAGATAGGATTACTAGCTCGCTGCGAATTCCATCACCGCTGTGAGAGAGTGTTCACGTGACCCATCCCGTGACCCGATCCGGGTACAGAGGAGTGTAGACCACCCCTGACTTACGTCGATTTCTCAACCGTGCGGATCCACGCACTTCATTCGCTAGGGACGAGTCATGAGTTGTGCTTCTTGTTGAGGACATTTCTCCTCTCCTGGAGCTTCTTGGAGTCACGCTGAGGTGTTCTTATTGTTCGTGTCTTGCTGGTTGTGTCTATCCTAGGCGAGTCGAATCAACATAGCAAGTCCAAGGTTGCATTGTCTGCCCAAGTCACACCCGTCCTGTATCAAATTGGTATCAGAGCCAGGTTGAGTCTAGGGTAGTCATTATTTTTTTTAAAAGTGTCTTGGTTTGCATTTCATCCCAATACATGGTATATCAAAAAGTTTTACTGGAACGATAGGTTACGCCTATTGGGAAGGTAGCACACTTGCGTGAGAAGATCTTCGGATCCCCATCTCTGCCAAGTACCAGATACTGGTTTACGTGCATTGGTCCATCCAGGCAGGTCTAGTGAGTCACCCCTTAGCTCCCTTTAGATCCCCTTGCATGCCCACTCGTAGGGGAACCCAATACTCACCACCACCCTAACCCATGGCGGATCCCCAGGCCCGTGCACTTGGAGAGCCCTCAGTGCCAGAGTTGGTCATGACCCTCATGGAACGAATGAATGGTCTAGGCACGCATCTAGAGAGTAGGAAGAAGGCCCTAGAGGACAGGGCTGAAGCATCAGACCAATCCATTTAAGGTCTGATTGGGAGAATGGCCTCCCTAGAGAGAGTCCCCCTCGGGGTGCAACCTGCGCCGACATTGGGACAACTGGAGGCAGTTCCGCTGCCCACGGTTCCTCAGGCTCAAGGGGTTGATATGAGGAGGCAAACGGTCCCCGATTTTGATGAGGAGTCTGATAATGACTATGGGGGTTATGGTCGTGATCGTCATGCCCAACGACAGCATCGTGATCTCAATGAGGACGATCGCATTCTACGAAGCGTGTGTGCGGACCCTCCCACTTTTGACGGGTCTTTAAACCCGAAGGATTGCTTAGATTGGGAGGCCGGTATAGACTGATATTTCGAGTGGTTTGAGATGATGGACCATCGAAAAGTCCATTTCACAAAGATGAAGCTGCTAGGGAAGGCTCAGACTTATTGGATGAATGTGGAGAGCCTATTGATGTAGCGACATCAGCCTCGAGTCGAGACCTAGGATAGGATAAAGGACAAGTTGAGGTAAAAGTACCTTCCTGCCATGTATCGTCCACGTCTTATTGATAGTTGGCAGAGTCTTACCCAGGGCAACTGACCCGTGTCCGAATACATCACTCAGTTTGATGAATATTATTTGTGGTGTGGAGTCATGGAGGAGAGCACTATGACCGTCTCACGTTTTCGAAGAGGGTTGCAGATGCCTTACCAATATGAACTATTTCACCGCAACGTGACCACTTTGGAAAATACCTATTAGGCCGCTCTCGAGCTCGAGCAGTTTGAGTCAGAGTTTGAGTTTGCCCAGCAACAGGGTCCCTTGCATCAGCGCGGATCTGAGCCTCGTAGTTCTCCTGGTCCGTATCAGAGGACTCCCGTGGCTTGTCCTTTGGAGCCTACCCACCAGGACCCATTTACCCTGAGGCCTCACCCTCTTCAGTCGAGGGATGTCCCACCTCGGCCCCAGCCTCCCCCTGCTTTCACCAGTCCGCCAGCCCCCGGACCATCTACTTGTCCCCTTTTGCCTACACCCTCACCCCCTCGGTAGGGCAAGGGTAAGGGGCCATTAATCGGGGAGTCCAGTGGAGCCTGACAGTAGTGATTTAATTGCAAGGGGTATGGACACTATGTAATGTTGGATGGCGTGGGGAATGTGAACTACTATATCAGAGGATGGATCCAAAGGGGGGTGAATGGATCCAAATGCGGTGTGAGTGCAAATCTGTGCACGAAGTATGGTGATGTTCAAACATGCAGTAAGCTTTACAACACAGTGACTCAATCAGCACGGTTAATAGTTTGACAAATCAAATGCGTAGAGATTGATATAATATTAGCATCATTAAAATAATAGGGAAAACACAACACTCACCTCACTGCAAAAGGAAGGGGAAAGTGGTCAATCACATCTCACAGCAATTGCAACCAATCAATTGTTTGACTCACCAATTCGCTGATGTCGTGCCTCAAGTTCACGACTGTCTGGTCTAGAATGACAAAATGACAATCCGGTCTTTAAGGATGTGAATGGCCTCGGTCTCTGACATTTGCATAAAAGTTCCATTCGAGAGATTAGATGCCATGCCCCATAATGATAACACCATTCCAAGGAATTAAGGAGACTTACCACCCGTGTGTCGAGATGAAAATGTCCGGCATACTGGTCTACGTAGTCGGCCAAATACGTCTCACTATGCCTTAGATCCAGATCTCGCACTAGGGAAGGTCCCTCTTGTAACGCCTCTGTCTAGGCACGGTAGACCAACGCCCAATCCTAGTCGCTCGCCGAAGTCCACCGGTGCCCACGATCCGACCCATGCTCAGCTGGGATCGCTATGGTTTTTTTATTAAGGTCCACTGCACCAATCGCAGATATAGCGGCTCCCTCAGGTTCATGCAGAACAACACTGTGTCCCTATAGAACTTGGCTTGCCCATCTTTCACCCAGGACTAAGGGGTGTCATTCTCACCTGCATACGGTGTCCCCACCACCTGTAAAACACAAAGTAAAAGGTCTTGTTAAGATAAGCTCACATAACAAACTCATATGACAACACCAGAGTTAATCTTAATAAAACACTCACTAGGTGGTGTGGGAACTCATCCAATGCTAATTGTAGGTCGGAGAACCGAGTGGCTACCTAGAGGCAGTCTCGAAGTACCTCCCACTGAGCCATAAGTGGGACTGCCAAAGTTCTGTCACGAGGGATGGTGCCGTGACCCAATGGAAAGTGCGTATATCCCCAAATCTGACAACACAAAAGAACAAAGGAGTCATGAATATAACAAATAGGTAGCTACTAACAGCAGATTTGGTTCTAGGGTAGGCTTGTACCTACAAGAAGGGAGTGAAGCCACCCAAGTTCCCCGAGCCTGGCCTGAAAGGGTCCATGTGGGTGAAGAGGTGTGTCAGCATCGCTCTTCCCCATGCCAGCGGGGGCCCCCGCTCGAGGTCACGTATCAATGATAAGTACTTTAGGTTCACATTGTTCGAGGAGGTCATAAATAGTAACCGACCGAAGAAGTAAAGGAGGAAGAGCCGAACCTCCTGGTGCTCACCCCTCTCCCTCAACCTAATCCACTATCGCACTCACTGTAGATATGCAATTGAGTCCTCTAATGGTCCTTGGGCCACGCTTGCCAATCCCACTATGACACTGATCTTGCCAAGCGGAAGGGTGGTCACTGGTCTCTTGGTGTAGAGCAACCGTGCACCCATCAATCAATCCACCTCCCACTAGTAGTCTCTCAACTCCTGGCCCAGTGTCGGGGCCCCAACCATAGACGGATCGGTCAAGTAGGCCATGTCCTCGAGCGTGGGGACCATGTGACCCCATGGCATCACAAAATAATGGCAACTGTCCACCCACCTATGACAAAGAGCTGTCAAGAACGTGGCATCTATTGTACCCCTGTGATTTTGATGATGCCAAACACTATGACTCATCTGTGTGTGATGTCATATGTGTTTATGTTGCATGGATCTATTGTAGGTTTGATGATGTCAAACACTATAAGTCATCTTGAGTCTGCATGAGAATTGAATGATGATGTTATATGTGTTAGTGTTGCAATGTATTAATGTTGCATTGGTCTTACTGCTGTAATATGCATAATGTTTACATATTGGTTTTGATGGGCATAATGTCTGCATTGTGCACATTTGTTGAATGATCGACATCAGTCTTTGCAACATATGGTCAATGCAGGTATGTACAGTACGTGCTATAAGGTCGATGCACATTGTAGTCATTTCGACACTACCATTCAATTATGAGTCAGCGATTAGATTATAAGGTCGGTGTATATACATTCTCTTCGTTAGGTAAGGTCGATGCACATACATGCATTCCAGACTAGAAGGTTGGTGCATTTGTAGAAGTGCTTCATTGAAAGGTCGATGCATACACTCATTTTAGTCTAGAAGGTCAATGCACCTTCATACACTTAGGCTATCAGGTCAATGCATATGTTCGCCCGAATTCTTCATGTTAGCAAGGTCAATGAATCCATGCATATTAGTTCATGCATTGAGTTAGACAAGTCGATGCTTGTATCTCTTCTAGTCATGCAGGTCGATGCACATTCATAACAGCCATGCATCACGTTGAGAGTCATGTCGATGCACCTTGTGCTTTCACTTGAAAACCATGTCGAAGCAGGTTCACCATTAGTCAATGCATTCATGTTGTCTTTGCATGACAGGCCGATGCACATTCACAATTCGTTGTGAAGATCCCTCTCACTGTGCACAACAGGTCTACTTGTGCTTCACACTGGTTGATGCTGTGATTATAATCACACTGCATATGCTCATCACTTTAGATACAGAGGTCGATGCACATGTCTATGAGGGTCGATGCATTTATACATAGTCATGCATACATTACAACAAAAGGTCAACCTGGTAGTTTAGTTCTCCCCTCTCTATAGGAAACATTTGAAGCTGTAGCATGCAACCCTGCTGGCATTCGGAGAATGACCAAAATCTACCTTAGTCTAGTGGCACTTCGCCCTAGCCGAGCTCTCCAATACACTCACCCAGTTCAAACAAATTCCAAGGCCGTTGGCTCGCGATTGCAAAAACCTCCCTAGTGTACACTAATCTCAGGGCTCCTTGAGAACCCCACATAGTCCCACTGGGTTACCAGTGTACACGTCAACACCATGTTGGACCTTACATCCACATCGGTGCATAAACCATTTCCTTTGCACTGGCGTTATTCCCGCAGCTACAATTATACAGTTTCGACGTAAGGCTTTATGCCCTAGCTGATATTTACGCATTGCTATCGGGCTAGACCTTATGTCCGCATCGGTGAATAAACTCCCTTCCTTGCATTGACATTATCTTCTTGTCGATGAACAAATCTTTTTCAGTGTAAGGCTTTACGCCCTAGCCAATATATCCACATTATCGCCATTGCGGACCCTACGTCCGAATCAACGCATAAATCTTCCCTTGCATTCACATTCCTTTCTTGCCAATGAATACACCCCTTTTCGGTGCAAGGCTTTATGCCCTAGCCGATATCTATGCATTATCGCCACTGCGAACCCTACATCCAAATCGGCGCATAAGCCCTCTTCCTTGCGTTGACACTATCCTCTTGTCAACGAATAAACTTTTTTCGGTGCAAGGCTTCTTGCCCTAGCCAACAGCAACATGTCGTTGTCGTATGAATGAACCAAATAGTTGGAATGAAGCGCCATACACTGGCTCATTATTTCCTTTCAAAAAAAATGGGGCTTAAAATAGAGGTGCCCTGCCAGTCTTGTTTAGATACCCTGGGCAAGGGTAAAAATGGCCATAACTCGGCTATGGCGAAAACCCGAAAGGGTGCTATGGGCAAAAATCAGATACCCCATCACGTGAAAACTCGGAAGGGCGCGTGGGCAAAAGCAAGAGGGGGCTGATCTCGGTGAAAACCTGAAAGGGCACTTGGGTCAGTAAGGTGGTGAAGAGGGGTTATCTCGCATTGTGCCTGAGCCGAAGACGATGACCACGAGTATTAGAACTGCAAAGAGGGAAACGAGTCAGAGGTGCCCAGGGATAGATCCCTGGGGGAAACCATCTGAGGCTTAAGTTAGCAAATATGGTAGAGCTCTGGTGCGAGAGAGAGGGGGGAGGAGATGGGGGCACAAGATTCCTCTCCACTGATGGTGAAGTGACTCTAGCTCAGGGTTAATATCGCTTAGTAGCGCTTACCTTGCTCAGGGGAGCTTCTTTGACTTATATAGCGACTCATGGAACATAAGAGCCCTGCGAGGCAAGGGGTTTTAGAGGAGGTTACGTCCCCTTCGTGGGCTCTTTAAGGCACGAGGACTCTTAATCACCATTATCCCCATGATCTCCCTGCTCTTAAAGGGCACATAACGGTCGCATGGATAAGTTTTCGTCAGTCGGTCCGAGCATAGGGCACTGGCTCGAGGGGGTTTCACGAGCAATGGGTGCAAGGCTCGCGCGGGATGCAAGGGTCTTGAAGGGACCTCCCAATCGATCTGACGCTTGGACTTCTGAACCTGAAGGTCACCTAGGAAGCGCTTAATCTGAGTGAGTTATTGGACTTAGTGGGCCCCAGAGGGGCTGTCACTCTTAGGAGTCAGGACTCATTTGGTCTGGTGGGACCTCGTTTGGCCACTCTCTTTGGGCGGTAGAATTCTCCCTCTCCACTTGTCCCCCTCCTACTCCTGAGCCAAAGTTAGGCTCAGTCGAGTAGCATTTGGGGAAGATGTTGGTGGCTCGAGTCGGATGGGGATTTTTCTTTGGCACGGGCCACTTGATGCGGCTGTCCTGGGGATATGCCCGTAATGATGATAATTCTTGTGAATTGATGTGTGGAGCTCCCTTTTTTGAAGACTGGAATGTCGCACCGCTTCCCACGGGGGGTTTATAAGCATAGCACGTGCTATTGTTCCAAACTTCCATCGCCTAGGGTTTTTCTTTCCACCATCATTGCACTTGTAGGAGGCTCATGCGCCGCGAGGGTGACTCAGAAGAGCAAAGAGTCACGGCGGCCTTTGTAGAGCTCGTGGAGACTACGGCGATGACGGTCCGCCAACTTCCGCTTCCTCCTGAGTCGTTTAGCTCAGTGCCTTCTTCCTCTTCCTCCGGCTCTTTTGGTTACCCCATGGTGGATCAACATCCCGACGCCGAGGGGCAAGAGGTTGAGCGGGCCCTAAGGGTTTTTACGGTGCCATCAGAACCACTCCGTAGCGAACTGATTGAGGGCGAGGTGAAGCGGTTGGAGGGTCAGTATGGGTTGCCGTGGCGATACCATTTCTCTCTGGTGGAGCCTTACGAGTCGAGTTTGGACACTCGCTCCAGTTCCTTCTATTCTTTCCTCATGGCCTGTAAGAGCGGGTTTCGCCTACCTCTCCATTTCTTTGTTACTGAATTACTTCGATTCTACCAACTGGCTCCAGTCCAGTTGGTCTCCAATTCTTACACCTTCATATTCTCCTTCATTTTTCTTTGCCGCCTATGCGGGGTCGAGACTTCGCTGGACCTCTTCCATGCCTTTTTTGAGTTGAAGGAGAATACCCACGCGGGTAAGGGCTTTTTCTACCTCCAGGCGAAGAGGGGGAGGAGTTGTGTGACCCTTTCTGCTAAGGACTCTTCCCACAAGAGCTGGAAGACCCAGTATTTCTGGGTGGGCGCGGCCTTGGGCGGCGAGTCCTGGAACTTCCTGTTGGTGCCCAACTTTCATCCAAACATGCCTCCAAAGCCGGATGTGATTTCCCCGGAGGTGGAGAAGAAGGCTACCCTTCTTCAGGAGAATCCCCGATCCACCACCGAGTTGATGACTGAAGCAAACATTGAGGAGTATCCCTCTCGGATGGTGGCACCTCCAGGTAAGGGCTTCAGGGCCTTGTATTGATGTTGGGTCAAATTGATAAGCTTCCCTCTGATGGTCTGCTTTTCTTTGCTCAGATTCGAGGCGAGTGGCTGATGAGGGGGCATCGCCAGCCGAGGTGGATGTCATTGACTTGGAGGAGATGCCTGCTCCCGGCAGACCTCAGACATCCGGGAGTTCTTCCCGTGCCCGAGACAAGGGCAAGCAGCTTGCTCGAGATGGAGTTTCCGAGCGTCGCGGGGCCAAGCGCAAAGATCCCGTGGAGAAGATGCTACAGTCCTCGATGAAGGCCTCGGCTGCTGAGAGGAAGAGGGCGGGGCGAGAAGGGTGGAGGCCACTCACTCAGTCGAGGGGGGCGCGCAGTTGGCTCTCCCGGCTACTGGATTAGAGGGGGCCGTCGCCACCGAAGGAGTCGTGGCCGAGGCGGATGCGTCCTAGGCGGAGGTGGCTGGTGCCGGGTCGCCTACCGAGGCTGAGGGGGCACAAGGCGGTGGAAACCGATCCGAGCCGGTCGAGGCCGAGGGGTCACGAGGTGAGGCGACCCAATCCCAGCCGACCGAGGCTGCGGAGGCCCGGGGGGAAGCGGCCCAACCTGAGCCAGCCGGTGGGCCCCCAGGAGTGGGAATACCCTGGGGGATCCCTCGATCCCGACTGTCCCAGAGAGGACCATCCCTCCCGCAGTGGGTGCCTTTGCCGTTCGAGCCTCCTTGTACCGCAAGTGCCGTTCTGTGACCTCGGAGGCAGTTCGGGGAGGTCTCGGGCGTAGCCCCCCCTCCGTGCTTCTCGAACGAGTCAAGGAAGGCGGCTTGATCGTGGCCCAGCTGGGGGCCAAAATAACCGATCTGTTCGCTCGGGTAAACTCGGAGAGGGAGTCCCTGGCCTGGGCCTGCGGCGTGTCTGACCGAAAGATCGAACCCTTGACTCTTGACCTTGAAGACCTTCGGCGGGAGGTGGCCTCGCTCAAGGCGCAAGCGGAGTCGAGCCAGAAAGAGGCTTGGGAATCGACCGAGCAACTGGTTCAAGCCCGTTACATGGTTGGGCTGAAGGATGGGCTCCTGGACGCAGAGATCAAGGTGCAGGCCGAACGCGATGAGCAGTGGAAGGCCGAGCGTGAGGAGCTCGAGGGCCGGGTCTGAGAGGCCGAGCGACAGCGGGCAGAGGCCAAGGGCGCGCCGGCCAAAGCCAAGAGGAGGCAGTCCGAGGCAGAGCGAAGGGCGGCCGAGCTCGAGGAGAAGGCATAGCTGGCCGGATTGGAGGCGCTCGAGCAATACAAACGCTCGGAGGGTTATCAGGTGGCGCTCCAGAACGCTGCCTTTGCTTGCTACGAGCCAAGCTACCGTCAGGGTCTGCGGAAGGCGTTCTCTCAGGGCTGCCGTCGAGCGACCTCTCTGGCCTATGAGCAGGCGCACTGAGAGCTCGAATTTCCTTCCGGGCAACGCTATGACTCGGACGAGGATGTTACGGGTTCTTCTTTCCCGACGTCGAGCGAAGGTGGAAGTCGGGGTGCCTCCGTTTCGTCCGAGCGATCGCCGACTACGGCAGTCTCGGGATGGCACACGATCGAGATAGTTCCCACACAGGTGGGGTTAGTGTCAGGACCGACCGTCACCGAGGAAGCAAGGGGTGGGTCGCTCGCTGTCGAGGATCCTTCATCTACCGAGCTTCATGATGGGCCCGAGACCGAGGAAGCAAGGGGCTCGCTGTCGAGGATCCTTCATCTACCGAGCTTCATGATGGGCCCGAGACCTGATGTAGATTTTTTCTTTTTTATTTCCTTTCTTTAATGTGGCCATGTAAAAACTTTTCCTTATATACACGACGACAGTAGTAGTAAATGCTGAATTGACCTCTCCTTACCGCCTTTGGCGCAATTTGACCGCTATACTTGCAGCTGTTGGAAAGGCGGCGATTCTCTCTGCGGATATCTTGCGTGTCGATTGGTTAGGCAACAGGCGTGGCGCTGGCGCCTGTCCATCTTCCCGTGCTTTAAATGACTTGTCACTTCGCGTGTTTCCATCGAGGGGGTGTTGGTGGAAAATGAGGTAACCGCTTTGGGGAAAGGGTGTCTACCTTTCGCGCTTCTTCGAGAGGAAAGTCATTTAAGACAACAGCTCCCCTTCGGCCTATAAAAGGTCTCGAAGGGCGTTTCCTCCTCTCTTCATCGCTTAAGGCCATCCCTGTAGTTTCTCCTCTCCGCGAAGTGTTGTGCTGTTAGTCTTGGTGAAGCATGGAAGGCATTTCAGAGGATGAAGATGTAGACGGCAGTAGGGGGGAGATTTTCGCTACTTCAGTTCGTAAGAGCGTTCGACGGTTGGTGGGCAGAGAAAGAGGGTTCGACGTGTGGTGGCACGTCCTCTACCTTCTTTTGGACCGCCGACACCACCTTTGTAGAAAGGTAAAAGCGGACGGATAGGGGCATCAGGCAGCGCCCCTCGTCCTGCTCTCGCCTTTCCTCCTCCCCTCCCCTTTCCGCCTTCAATCCCGTCGCCTGAGGGGGCAGCTCTTCAAGCTTCCTCCTTACCTCCCCTACCTTCTTTCTTTCCGCCGTCGATCCCATCGGTGGGGGGCGACTCTTCCAGTTTCCTTCTTTGCCTCCTCTGCTCTTCAACTAGCCTCTTTCCCTCTCTCTTTTTCTTTCTTTTGTTCTTCAACTAACTTTTTTTTTTCTTTGACTCTATGGAGGATGCCTCTTTTCCTTTTTCTTTCACTCTTTGGAGGATGCCTTCTACCATCCTCTTTTTTATCAAAAAGAACAAACTCAGGTAACAAAATGTGTCTTTCATTTCATAATCATCATATGTGTACAAAAGTGTGAAAGGAGACAATCTCTCTAGCTCTCACCACCACCCTCCTCTCTCCTCTCACTGCTCTTTGCACCATCTCTCTCCCTTGGACGAGTCTACGGGGACCTCATCGACCCCTGACTAGGAGCCGACCTCTCGGCCTGAGCACGGCCTGCCTCCTCTCTCCTATCATGAGTAGAAGAGCCCACGAAGAAACTCGAGCTGGAGTAGGTGCTCGGGCATCCCTCAGCACACGCACGCTCACGACCCATCATGTAGCGGTCCTCTACTAACCTCACTCGCTCCTCTGTCATGTCGAGGCAGATTCTCAACTATTCACACTTCGCCCTCTCTCGGTCGCACTCACAGTCGTGCTCCTCTCTCTCCTGATCATGCTCGCGGTCACGCTCCGTCCTCTCTTGGTTGTACTCCCGCCTCTCAATCTTGAGAAGTAGCTGTAGCTCTACTACATCTCGAGGAAGCTCCTCTCCCTCATAGGACAGCTCCACTTTCACTCGCTGTAGCCCTGCTCTGGCCCGACGTCTCTCCTCTGCCAGCTCTACCATGGCCCAACATCTCTCCTCGGCCAGCTCCTCTGTGGCTCGACGCCTCACCTCCCCTAGCTCCTCGAAGGCGCGCCGTTGCTCCTCCTAAAGTTTCACGTTACGCTGGTCGCGGATCGTGAGCTCGGTGCCCTCCAAGGCGGCCTGGGCCATCGCCTCCTGAAGCTCCCACCTCTGCAACACCACGCAACCGAGTAAGATTGGTAATAACTACTTTACTTAAAATAATCTTTCTTACCACTGCCTCCAAGTTGCGTTCGGCTACCTCAGCCTATCCCACTGCTCCTGCTAAATGCTCCTCTAAGGAGGTGATTTGGGCACTCTGATCTGCTGCACTCGAGCTGGAGGCTCCTCCCGCTCCGGTCGCTGCCACCCTCTGCTGGGCACGCTACATCATTTTATAAGACTGTCAGTTGTCGACCACTCAACCTTAGGATTCATATCATCATATCATATCGTTTAACAGGCATACTCACTAGCGTGCATAGCTTGGACCGGGTCAACGCCAGTCGAGCCTCTAGGGTGTGGAGCTGCACCTGCATATCTGCCGCCACTACATCTCGTGAATCCTGCAGTTATCGCATGTTAGTTACACACTCATCATATAGCAAATAAAGCATATAGACATCAACAACATGCATTCATACATACCCCTCGAGGTCTCATCTGAGACCGATTGGCATAAGTCCTCCAGTAAGTCCAGAGGTACGCAGTGTGGTCGGCAGCCTATGAGACAACCGGGGTGCCACCTCTCTGCCAGTTGATGTATTGCTCTGCGAAGCACAGCTACCAGTCTGTCATCACAGCACATCCCCGAGTCTTCCACCCGATCCCACGCGGCTCTGCCACGTTGATCCACTCCTGGTTTAGGGCAAGAGTCCTCATCAAGAACTTGAGGCACAGAGGCTCAATCTCATTCAGACAGTGGAGCCAAATCTCCCGACCAAACAAGTGCCGGCCTGTTGCGACCTAGGGCTGGTCGTCATCAGTCATGCCCAAGTAGGGCCTCCACACCACCTACGTTCCACACATATCATAACATCATATCACAAATCCATCAATAGGAAACAAGTCAAATGCTTAAACATAACATACGTACCAAGGGTGCTGGAAAGTCACGGATCTCCCGCCTCACCACCTACAGCTCGTAGGTGTGCGGGGCAGCTATCATGTAAGGAAGCCAATGTTGGGCTAAAGGGACCGCCTCAGGGCGGAAGACTGCAGCTCGCCTATGTATAAGTGGCTCCAAATCTGCATTAGCATACCATAATTATATTAAGCATAAATAGAAGCATGAGTATTGCATACCTGAAAGAACGGTGCAAAATCACTGACGATCGTCTCCCTACCTGTCCTAGTGGACAGGTCAGCCAGTAGATGGGCTTGCATGGCAGCACCCCATGGGTATCTACCCAGCTGGTCTAGATCCTCAAGCAACCCAAGGAAATGATAGTTCATGTCGTCCCCCTTCATCCCTAGCAACAATCTCCCCAACATCAAGAATAGGAACCTCCTCAGGTCCAGATCTACTCTCTCTCTCTGAGGGGAGTCCACGCAAAAGGTAGCCCTGGCTCTCCCAGCCATCTGAACTGCAAACTCCTCGATGGACTCCCTCGTCCGGGGGCGCCCCTCTCCCAAACCCAGAGCCTCCATCAGCTCGGTCCTATCTACCATCCTGCAGTCCCGAGGCCCTTCTGCCATTGTCGATAAATCTAGGAGCTTGTGGGTCCGGTCCTGGTATTCGGGGTAAGTCACACCACTCACCGCCTCCCCATCCACCCTCAGCCCAGTAATCCTCATTACATCCTCTAGGATAGGGACCATGTGTCCCCAGGGAATGTCCGGCTACCTCTATCCCACCTCTCTCTCAGTACCTGGATAAGGACAAGATCCAGGAGAACTGGCTCGATGCTCAGGAAGGGGGCGAATCCCATCTCCCTCAATCTCTCTCTCTGGAACTCAGGAAGGCTATGGTACACTGCATGCACTAGCACCCAGGAAATGTGGGTCCTCATCACCCCCTGCAAATACAAACAAAGAAGGAAAAAATTAGTACCAACAATTAGACATCATTTCTTAAAAAAAACTACGTTTAACCTGGGCGTCCATTCAAAACCAAAAGAATGGATGACCGAGGTCGGGTCGCTAATTCAGAAAATAAAGACCACTACACAGTCGCCAATTTAAAAATAGTGAAAATTTTTGGTTTAATTGATGAATTGATATGCTGGCCATTGACATATGTTTATTTATTTGTTCTTTGTGTTGCAGGGGTTAATACGGACCAACATCTCCTGGGTTCAGGTTCTGGCTGCCTACCATGGACTGCCCAACTTCCAGAGGGTGAGAGTGGAGGCTATGGGCTTCGGACCCTTCCTTAGTATTGAGCCGGTATGTCCTGATCTGATTTTGATTCAGGTGCTGAGGGAGAGATGGGATAGGGCTAGTCAAGCATTTCTAATGCCCTGGGGGCACATGGTGCCGACCCTAGAGGACATTACCAAGATCACCAGGCTGAGGGTAGGCAGTGAGGCTGTGAGTGGGGTGACCATCTCAGACTACGATGAGCTAGCCCAAAGACTCTTAGGCATAGATACGGTATATGAGCCCCCATGCAGGATGATTTGCCACACTGACCTGACGAGAGTTATGGGGTTGGGAGACTCTCGATAGAGGTCGGGAGAGTCTCTGACAAAGTACGCAGAGCAACTGATTGCAAGAGCCCAAGCCACCTACTATCAGGATCCGGCTCAGAGAGAGAGGGCAAACATGGATCTCAGGTGGTTCTTATTTATGATGCTCGAGAGGTTACTATTGGGGACAAAGGGAGATGATATCAACTATAGATTCTTGAGCGTCCTGGATTACTTAGATGGAGTGGGGAGGTATGCCTGGGGAGACACCTTGCTGGCACACTTGATAGCTGACCTGTCTTCGGGAACAGGTCGTGAGACGACTGTCAACGGCTTCTCACCTTTTCTTCAGGTATGCTTTTTCCTCTTTCGTCATTTTTTTAAATTAAATGCTTATGATGATTATGCATGTGACTAATGAATGCCAATGAATGCAGGTGTGGAGTCACCTCCACATGTCGATGGACCGAGTCAGCCCCTGTCTTGCAGACAAAGCTGCCTACCCACTGGCGTGACGTTGGCTTCCGTGCATGATCGGGGCGCCTCACGCCTATGAGCTGATGGTCCTTAGACAGGAGTTTTGAGACTGCTCCCCTTCACTGGTATGTGTGTGAATATGATGCATGTGCATTTATTTCCTACTTTATGAAAATGTGATGATATAATGAATGTATGCAGGTTGTATGGAGGCCATACTTGGGGGTGCTTGATGAGGGCCAACCTTGGATCGTAGCGGGCCAACCTCGGTTTGGTTGTGACCTCTGGGTTCACTGCCTGAACGAGATCGAGCCGCTATGGCTTAGGTTGGTGATGAGGACACTCGACTTACACCAGGAGTGGGTCGAGGCATCTGAGCCACGTAGGATCGGGCGGAAGACCCGAGGGCGGACGACTGCCTTAGCTCGTGCTTGCTCTTGGCCGAGATCACCACCCTGGAGGAGCAACTTGCAGGAGCGGTAGTGCGGGCCGAGGCAGTGGAGTGTGACCTAGCTGAGCTGGTAAGCATTCAAACAATGTTCAAGCTTATTTCAGACAATGATGAAATTGGAACATGAAGTTGATAATATGCTGAATAATGCAGGCTGCAGAGCTATAGGATGCTCTCACTCGGGCTGCTCTAGCCGGCACCGAGCTTACGATCCATGACCAGCGGGTTGCAGAGTTGAGGGAGGCCAAGAGGAGGCGTCTAGAGACCAAGGCGCTACCCCAGGACATGATAGAGCTACGGATCCTCCTCGAGGTAGAGAGGAGAGAGCTGGCCAGAGAAAGGGAGGATCGACTGAGAGAGTGAGAGGAGCAACTTGAGTGAGAGCGAGAGCTATCTGAGCTGAGACTCCGACTTGGCCCAGTCGAGGAGCATGCTAGAGCAGTGGAGGAGCACTACCAGAGAGGCCGGGAGCGAGCACAGGCCAAGGGATGACCCAGCACCTATTTTGGTACGAGCTACTTGGTGGGTTCCTCTACTCAGAAGAGGAATGAGGCGGGTGAGTGAGCTCGGGCTAGGAGGTTAGCAGCTTCTCAAGGGTCGATGAGGCCCCCACGGGTTCCTCCCAGGGATAGGGGTGAAGTAGAGAGTAGTGAGCGTCCAGAGGAGAGTGGTGGTGAGAGCTAGAGAGATTATTATATACCACTTCCTCGCCTTTGTACACAGATATTTATGCATATATATGACATTTTGATGTTACCTGAATTGGTCCTTTTGGATATCCTTGTATGTTTGCACCCTTCCTGTTCCTGTCTTTCACATTTAGACCAACAGATTAATTCATCTGCCCGGCTTGGCCCTTTGCTCAATAAGCAAGGGGGATGTCCTCTTTGACCTTGAAGGGGCCATGCCTTTAATCAGCTAAGGCAAATAACAAAGAATAGAGGCAAATGCGACAGGCATGCACACAGATGCAAACTGGAATTGAAAAGATGATCATGCCAGCAAGCAAATGATGAAACAGGTATTCTGCGTGAAATGACGACCCAAAAAGAGGGCACTTTTTAATGAAATAGTGACTTCGGGCCTGCCACTTTTTTTTCTTCTGTTTTTCGCTTTTATAATGAACGACTTCGTGAAGAGGCGTTCATTCACTAAATAGCGACCTCTGGTTAGGCACAAATTTAGCTTTGTTTTTTTTTTCATTTTTTTGGAATATATGACTTATCAGAGAGGCCGACTCGAGTGATCCTTGGACCTCGGTTCGCAAGCACACACACAAGACAACAGACTCGATTTTGGTGGGTTCGCTCACGTGGTGCGCACTCTTTCCCGAAGGGCATTCAGGATGGTGGTGAGGGTCCAGGGCGGGAACTCGCTGTTCTGAGGGCTTGGTTATGCCAGGGCTGACCCCTGGAGGGGTTCGGATACCCACATTCGTGGGCGGCTAGCACGCCAAGGGCGAGGGACAAGTGGGTGGATCTCTCAACTTATATCGCGGTGGGGCACACAAGCCAAGTGGATTTGGGGTTCAGGAACTCGCTCTCCGTCCGACGGTAATAAGATATGATACTAACTAAGGAAAGGAGGTATCAGGAAAGGTTAACCATGCGCTCACCTGATCAGTTTGAGAAATCGATCTCGGCCAGAGATGAGGGCGAGCGGGGAAGCGAGGGTTGTAACCCGCACGCTGCGTCGATGTCGCTTGACCTGTGATAATCAATTACACCACTACTCCTCATGCAGGAGGGTTGATCACAGGGTGGGAAAATCAGTGTTACAACCAACCAATACTTCCACGTAGGGAGGGGTGCTCAGTCAGCCAGGCGGGAAGGGAAATCGATGGTGGGATGGAGGTGGTCGGACTTTTGGCCTGCACACTCACTGGCATAGGTGGACTACTCTAGCACCAGCAACTTGTCGGGGGTGAAGCTCCATGTCCGAATGTCTGATGAAGGTGAGGTTGGCGCCGCTAGAAAGCTGCTCGTCTTGTGAAACTCTAGGAGGAAGATTCAGCACGTTTGGGGGTCGGTTGTTTCCTGAGTGACCGCTCTCGCGAGGCTGTGCCGCTGTCATTTTCTACAGGCCAGAGAGTCCTTTCTCGAGGCGTAACTTCTAGCTGGGATGTCAAAATGTGTTGGGACTAGCTCCATTGGAAAGAGGGATGACCCAATCTTGGCTCCATCAAGTTTCACCTCAAAATTTGCCTGTATAATCGAATGGAACCTTCTGGTCGCTGACAGGGTATAGAAGGGGGTAAGAATAGGAGAGCAGGCCCAACTTACCGGCGCTGTAACTCCCTGATCTGGAGTCGGATGGGGCCGGGGAAGACGTTGGCAGGGAGAGGGGTGCCTCAGGGATATAGCAGAACTGGATTGGCTCCGTTCTAATGTGTCGGGTGTCGACACCGTCTGTTCTCATGAGAGTGCGCAGCAGGGGCCGTAAGCTAGATAAGGGTACCTTGTTGGGAGTGTTCCTCTCAGCCTCGACGTCGGAATGAGATGAAATCGGTGCCGACGTGAAGAGGAAAGCATGATGTCGATCTACACCAAAAGGGTAGAGCTAGGGATGCCGGATGGAAAGGTAGCGGCTTCTGCAACCCGACTGGTCTGGGGCTCCCAGATTAGGGGCGAGCAGTCTACGCGCTCCGGGGAAGATAGTCGCTCTAGGGTGCTACGGTTGTCGAATGAGGCCCTTCTTCCTGGAGGTGAAAGAGGACTCTCAGGGGAACACCTTGACCAAAGGCCTCGACCAGACTCCTAGGGAAGAAGGCGTGAGGGCTTCTGAAACTCGTCTCTGGCTCCAGTCGGAGTCGATCTGCATAGCCTGACGAAAATAGGCCTTCCGCCCAACTCTGACCTCGAATCAAGGTGCACGACCACTTGTTGGAAAGCTCGCTCAAAGTGGAGTCTTCTGATGCTGGGTTAGACGCTAGAAGCTCCTCAGGGAAGGCGGTGGTGTCGCTGCAACAAGGCATCCGATCTACTACTGTGTCTACCTGGATGGCAGTAAGAGAAAGAGAATGGAAATGGGGAAGATGAGAGGGGGAAATGGGGTGGATTGGTGCTGGGGTAATCCCTAGCTGTGAGGGGGTCAGGGAGGGGGCGAACCAGGCTGTGGGAAGGGGTAGATGGGGAGCTGGGGACGGATCTAGCAGGGGGTGGGAGTGGGTTGCGAACTGGGTGGAGGAGAGGTGGAGGGGGAGGGAGCAAATGGCCAAGGGAGGGGGTTCTCTCCCCTTGGTTTGAATTTGGATTAATTGGGTATTCAATTAGGGGGCCTTGGAGATGGAGAGGGGTGGCTTGGAAAGTGAAAGGGTGGCTTGGGGAGAGGGATCTCTAGACTCAGCTGACCCTACTTCTAACCTAGGAGAGAGAAGGCCTAATGGAAGGGAAGCAGGGGTCTCATGCCCTTGGGAGGAGGACGAATAGAGTACAACGTAATCCTTAACTAAAATCTCTGTTTCAAAATTGACATTTTTTTTAGAGATCAGTAGAGATCATGCAACAAGATGTGGAAGAGGACAAAGAAGAAGGAAGCGCGAGAGGATAGATAGATGGACAGAAGAGATCTACGAGAGGATCAAAGGAGGAGAAGAAAGGAGTGAACAAATCAATAGGCGGACAATGCCCACAATCACAGACTTTGACAATGAGAAAATCAATTAGAACTTGAGACAATAATGGTTTAATCAAAACGGGAGGTGAGCGGGGTATAAAATCTAGCTTTTGTAAAAATGAGAATAGACAGGAAGGAGACCAAGTGAAAATAATGGGCGAGCTCCCCTCTTCTCGAGGACAGTGAGCCAACTTTCTGGGCGTGTATTTTACGAGCCGCATCTTCGGGCTTCTCGGACAATCTTATTCATTAAACAATCTTGTAAAACAGCTTGATGAAGACTGATTAGAAATCCTCCTTGACGCTGAAGGTAACCCAACACCCTTCAGAGGTACCAGATGAAGCTCAATCCTGCTAAGTGTGCCTTTGGGGTTAAGTCTGGGAAGTTCCTGGGCTTCCTGGTGACTCACCGTGGGATCGAAGCCAACCTCGACAAGATCCATGCCATCCTGGATATGCGGCCACCTACCTGCGTCAAGGACGTCCAGTGCCTGACTGGGAGAATTATCGTGCTCAATCACTCCCTGTCTTGGGCAGCAGAATGGTGCCTGCCCTTCTTCAAACTGCTAAGAGGGCCGAAGCTGGCATCTGCTACCTTCGCCTGGGACAGCGAGTGCCAATGAGCGTTCGACGAGCTGAAAGGGTTCCTGGCGTCACCCCCGATACTGTTGAAGCCAGATCTCGAAGAGCCGTTGTATCTATATCTCTTGGCAACCTGCTCCACCATAAGCTCAGTGTTAGTCTGAGATGACAGAGGCACCTAAAGGCCGGTATACTACATCAGCAAGGTGCTTCTAGAGGCTGAAAGAAGGTACCCCGCAACCGAAAAACTCGTGCTAGCATTGGTAACCTCAGCCAAGCACCTCCGACCCTATTTCCAAGGACACCCCATCGTGGTGTTGACAAGCAAGTCCCTGAAGAAGATCCTAGCTCATCCCGAAGCTTCAGGTCGCCTCGTCAAGTGGGCCATACTCCTCAGGGCCTACGACATCTCCTACCGACCCCGCACTGTCATCAAGGGGCAGGCCCTTTCGGACTTCGTCGCAGAAAGCACTACCCCCGCCGAAGAAGTCCCCCTGCTCGCGACAGGCCCTGCCTGGGACATCTTCATCGACGGATCCTCCAATTCGACCGGATGCAGAGTCGGTGTCCTCCTCCGATGCCCCGAAGGAGCAGAACTGTAATATGCCTTGAAATTTGGATTCTCGGCGTCCAACAATATCTCCGAGTATGAGGCGCTCATCTCTGGGGCCAGAATGGCACGACGCCTGGGAGCTAAGCGAGTCAGAATTCATACCGACTCCCAACTAGTCGCCAGCCAAGTCAACGGGGACTACGAAGCTCGGGAGGCGCAGATGATCAAGTACTTATGGCTAGTAAATGAGATAGCCTGACTGTTCGAGAGTTTTCAGGTAATCCAGATAGCTCAGGAAGAAAATTCTCGAGCAGATGCCCTCTCTTGCCTGGCCTCCTCCATCAGCCCAGAAGGTACCTGGTCGATCTTCCTCGAGGAGTTAGAATGGCCGAGCACCAAAATTGAGCTCGTGGCCATTGTACGAACCTCCCCTGATGACTGGCGAGCGTTGTACATATCCTGGCTCCAAGATTCTCAAGGGCCCTTCGACCCTCGGGAGCCTCAGAGACTGAAATACCAAGCTCGACATTTCGTCCTCCTCGACGAAACCCTATACTAAAGATCCTTTGTCGGTCCCCTCCTTAAATGCCTTGACACCCCGAAAGGCCACCGAGCAATTGAAGACGTTCACGAGGGCATCTACATCGTGCACCAAGGAGGGAGATCTATCGCAAGGATATTGCTATGACAAGGCTATTGGTGGCCTACTCTCCAGCATAATTACTTGGCGTACGTTCGGAGATGTGATCGATGCCAGCGATTCGACCACCTGATACACCAGCCAACCTCGAAACTCGGAGCCTTGACCCCTTTCCCATGGCACAAGCTCAGAAGAAGTTCATCATAGTTGCCATTAACTATTTCTCTAAATGGATCAAGGCAAAAGCCACCGCCAGAATAACTGAGACAGTGGTTTGGAGTTTTGTTTGGAAGTCGATCATCTACCGCTTTGGTATCCTCTGAGTGATTGTGAGCGATGACGGTTGACAATTTAACTCCACTTATTTTAAGAATAAGTGCACCGACCTCTATATCTACAACCACTTCACTTTGGTAGTCCACCTCCAGGCTAACGGGCTAGTCGAGAATGCCAACAAGACTATCCTTAAAGGCATCAAGACCATGCTCGAGAAAGCCAAGGGTAACTGGCTCGAGGAACTACCCAGTGTATTATGGTCTTACCGAACTACTCCTAGAACCACCACGGGTGAATCCCCGTTTCAACTAGTGTATGACACCGAGGCCATGATCCCTCTAGAGATTGGCAACCCGTCTTTCCGAGTTATCAACTTCTCACCCAAGCCAAATGAGTAGAAGCTGTTAGAAAAATTGGACTTGAAGGATGAAATACGCGAGGTCACGAGGATCCGAGCTATGGAATATCAGCAGCGCATGACTTGCTATTACAACAACAAAGTCTGAGATAGAAGCTTCCAGCTAGGAGATTTTATCCTAAGAAAAGTAGAAGCATCTCGACCACTGGAGGCGATGGGGAAGCTGGCCCCCACCTGGGAAGGTCCCTACCGAGTGGTCGAGACGCTCGAAAAAGGAGCATATCGGTTATCTGCCACGGAAGGAACGCCCATTCCTCAGACATGGAATGTGACAACGTTGCAAAAATTCTATTTTTGAGTTCCTTCCCATACATGTAAGAAGAAGTTTGCGACAATATCTCTCCTTTTTATTGCATTTATACATTTCTGTACATCACATAGGCCGTGTCCAGTAGAATATGCAAGAAAGAGAGAAACTGGTGCAGTGCGGACCGATCACTCGATGCGGATGAGAACGGTAGTCCCCAAGCTGAGCCACTAACTCCACCAACTGTGGAAACTAGCTTGGATAATGGGATAGCTAACTCCATCTGCTTGGGATGTCTGGTCCGTACACTACTTGCTTGCTAGGTCCGAGGGGTCTTCGGTCTTGTGACTATCACCCCCAAGGTGGTGTCACATCACCCAGGGATGGAAGCCCATCTCGGGTGTTGTTAGAGCAGAGACCCAGGGTTGGGAGCCCATCTTGGGTGTTGCTGGAACTGAGACCCAGGGATGGGAAGCCCATCTTGGGTGTTGCTGGAGCTGAGACCCAAGGCTGGGATCCCATCTTGGGTGTTGCTAGAGCTGAGAGCCAGGGCTGGGAGCCCATCTTGGGTGTTGCTGGAGTTGGATCCCAGGGCTGGGAAGCACGTCTTGGGTGTTGCTGGAGTTGAGACCCAAGGCTGGGAGCCTATCTTGGGTGTTGCTAGAGTAGAGACCCAGGGTCAGGAAGCCTGCCTTGGGTGTTGCTGGAGCTAAGACCCAGGGTTGGGAGCCCGTCTTGGGTGTTGAGATGGGCATGTCCCAAAGAGGAAAACCTATGTTGGGAGATGGCATTACTGGATCGGAGGGGTAAGGACCCCATCGTAGAGCTGGGAGGCTAGGGGCCCAATGCGGAGGGTCCACATCGGGGACCAACCTTCATGAGACCTAGGGTTATGTACCCGAGCTAGGTGTTGGGAACCCTCGAATTCAGTGTTGAAAGCCCGTATTGAGTATTGGCTCATCCGAGACTCGGGTCGAGAGGCCGGAATAACATGCTGAGAGGCCTTGACCCTGGGGTAGGAAACCCATGCTAGGGGCAGGCTTGGCTGGGACTCGGAGCTGAGGGCCCGAGTGAGATGCTGAGGAGCCGGGAACCATAGGGTCAATGACCGCATGGGTCTCTATTGCTGGAGGAGCAGATGGGCCAGCTGCTTGTATGGGTAGTCATCGGACTGGGCTACTCATCGGCTATGGTAATGGCACCTGAGGATCAGGGCGAGCCGAAGGCCGAGACAGCATTGCCAAACACGATTGGCATTGCAAACCGTACGTGCCTGGGGTGGATGGCGATGACGATGGGACCGTAGGTCACTATCGCCACCGGTTTGTTGTTGGTGTTGCTAGTGAAGGTTGGTTGCTTGATGACGACTGGTTGCATGTTGCAGTCTGGACGGGGGCCCTCCTCTTCCTCTCTGATAAGAAAAGGTGAGGGCATTGCGGTGCCTACTTGGTGGGTGTGACTCTTCTTCGACAGAAAGAAGAAAGGTAGGAGACATCCCACCGGGCATGCCAGTTTGTTTACATATGCGGGACAATTCCCTTCTAGTCCTTTCCCTCATGGCGGGGACGCACACTCGCCTTTTACGGAACGCCGAGATGGGTCGATTTAGCATGCGGGGATTCCAGGGGTATTGAAAGGAGGGTGGAAAGAACGATAGGAATGCACTGGAGGGAGTGGCATATGGTTGATCGTTCTGGAAGATTGGGACAGGGATGGCTGGATGGAATGCGGGCGTGCCAGTCGACTTCTCGACGATCACCTGTGGAACCAAATGTTTAACTGGGGATGTGCCGCCAGGGCACGGCACGTGAGCACGTGTGTGTCACATGGAGGGAAGGAGGTTCCGCAGGTACGAGTGCACAGGTGACTTTGGGGAGTCGTGTACTGGACATCTTTCCCCACCGACCGCAAGCAGTCGGTATTTATTTTACATCGGGTAGAGCCCAAACACCTTTGTTTCTATTACCGAAGAAGAGAGTCAGGGACCCTGGATGCCGCGACATCGGGAGGGCTTAGTCTGTGCGAAGAAGAGAGTCAGGGACCCTAGATGCCGCGACATCGGGAGGGCTTAGTCTGTGCGACAGTGACAGGGCAACAGCAGCACAATAGGGATAATTGGGGGCAGAGAGACTAGTTCCGATGAGGAGGGGGATCCACTCCCCGACTAGATTACATGACTTATATGCCATTAAAGGCATTTATATGGGGGCATGAAGGCCCAATTACAAGTGATTGCAAGTCGCGGGACAATTTCGTCATTTATGATGGTCCCCGGGTCATTGCATTATTGTATGGGTAGCTCCGTATCCATACATAGTGTCCATCAGAGGACCTGTGACTCAACAGGATGCCACCTGAGGGGCATCACAATGTCTTCCTGTCATGTGACGGTGTCAAGGTTGGGACAGTAAGGGTGCCGTGGGCACCGTTGTGTTGGAGCAGTTGGGCGTCACCAAGGCCGAGGCGATCGAATGACATAGGCATCACTTGTCACTGGAGCGGCCGGGTGCTGTTGAGACTGGAGCGGTTGGATGGCATGAGTATCGCCATGATTGGAGTGACCAAAAGTCGTTGAGCTAGGAATTGGCGGGTGCCATGGGCCTCGGTGGGATTGGAGTTGTTGAGTGATCGGGAGTCGCGGATCCCGATGTGATTGGAGTAGCTAGAAGTTGGGCGCCGGGGGCGCCGTTGTGACTGAGGCAGCTAAGTAGTCAGGTGCAACGGGCCCCGATGTGGCTGGCAGTTGGGTACCGGGGGCACCGTTGTGACTGAGCTGTTGAGCGATCGAGTGCCGGAGGCACCGTTGTGACTGAAGTGGCTAGCAGTTGGGTGCTGAGGGCACCGTTGTGACTAAGCTGTTGAGTGATCGGGTGCTGGGGGGCCCGGTGTGACTGGAGTGGCTGGCAATCAGGTGCCGGGGGCACCGTTGTGATTGAGCTATTGAGTGGTCAGGTGCCGGGGGCACTATTGTGACTGAGTTGTTGGTAGTCGGGTGCCGATAATATATCTAATAACTTTCACAACCATGAGGATGGTCAACCTAGGACATCTTACAATCCTCAATTTCATAATTCTCACTAAAATTCATTCAAGGGACCCTGTCCTCATTCTTATGGTCATGCCCAACCCAGGGGTAATTTTCAATCTCATGGTTCCTCGCCTCAATCGCGAGCCACTCTCTCGGGACCGTCTCCTCCCCATGTCGAGAAGGTCTCTCAAATTTTACATGAAATAGATCATCTCATCCCTCAACAAATCCAAGCCCTTAAGGCTACTATTGAGGGTACATCTCATTCTTCTTGTCCTCCATCCACTCTGTTCATCAATATGGCCCATCACCTGCCTCCGACTCCAATTCATATTCCCATTCGGGTGGCCCATCACTCGCCTCCTTCCACACCCCTCTTCGGGTGGTCCATCACCTACCTCCTTCCATTCCTCCTCTTTCTCGGCCCCATGGCCCTTTTATTCCTTGCAACCCGACCCGATCGGGTCCTCTTTCGAGTCAGCCTGTTAACCCCCCTCTACGGCCTTCTTACGCGGCCCATCCTTCAAGGCCATCATACCAGCCCTCCATTGATCAAGTTACACCCCTCCAATAGGTTCTCGTTGATAAAGTCGCTTCGTTGGAGGAACAACTTAAGAGGGTTGCGAGCCCACGGCCCGCTCCTCCTCATCCTTCTCCAGTCAATCCTCTTCATGCCTTCCTGAACAACATTACGAAGATGGAAAGAGATTGGAAGGAGAGGAGAGACAATTACGGCATCAATAGTTCAAGTGAACAAGAGCCGGTAGGTTTTAACGATCAAGTGGATGCCATTCGCCCTCAACCTATTCACTCCGTTCATCAATATGGCCCTCCGCCTTCACATACGCAACACCATTACATTTCACCACCCATCAATACGCCTCCACCACGACGTCCACTTGAGTCTAATAACAAAGGATTAAAGACGGCACGTGATGATAAAGCTCCAAATGCACCCACTCTGAGTTTCCTTCATCTCCCTCTATCTGAGTTTCCTTCATTTCCCTCTATCTCCACTACCACAAGATGAACCTCTTCCTCAGGATGATGCCACCATCCACGATCCAACCCCCATTTTTGAGACCTATTGGTGTTACGACAATGGTTCGATACTCTAATCACCCACACTGGCGTATCATGAGTCTTCTCCTACTCCCAACACCTCTCGTCCCATTCGGTGTTTTCTATGCACCAAACCTCCCTCTTTTACACCTCCAACTGCTACATCATTAGCCTCCACAGTACCGACCCTCGCCGAACCTCTCACTAAATCTCCATCAATTATACTTTCATCAACCTCCACTCCACCGGCCTCCGCCGAGCCCACCATCAAACCTCCTCCAATCAACCTACCATTGCCACCACCTCCGCCCTCCATTACCCTTTTAACCCCTAGTCCAACTATCCCTACTCCACTACTTAACCCTTCACCTTTTTTTTTTAAAGTAAAGTCATACTTGTAGGGGGCAAGGGGAGAGGCTCTACCCCAGCCACCGAACAAGAAATGTTTATATAGCAAACAAAAAGTGAAGAGAAGGGATACAAGGGACAGCGAGGTCCAGGGAGGGGGATCAACCTGTGGAGCAGGCCAGGAGAATAGTATCAACCAAGGGCATAGCCCTAAGCACCCAAGAACAACCCACACAGAAATGGGGGGAGGGACACAATCAAAATGCTTGGATGAACCAGAGGAGGCATCAGCTCAAGGGGGCAAAGTGGCATGGCACGAGGAAGTAGAGTGGGTACGCCGTTGAGACCTGCGAGTGCCCACGCCTTCGGGCTTGCGCGTCGGTTTGCTCCCATTGACCTAGTTGACATGGGCAAAGCAGAAGTCAAAAGGGGAAGACCGGTCAATGCTAGGGATGATGAGAGGCTCGATGATGGTGGGGAGCTAGACTCCTTCGTCAATAGCAGGGGGCTCGAACACAAGCGAGGCCATTGGAGGCCGTACGACAGAGGAGGACGGACCACTGTCAACCAGAAGATCACGGTCTGAGCATTTGACCACTATCTTCACAGGTTGAGCGAAGGACAGCCGTGACGTAGCAGGCGGTGGAGGGAGGGGCTCCACTAGAGATCGAGAAGCAGCCGACCGAGAAGGGGTAGGGGAACCGATAGTATGAGGCGACCACGTCAGAGCAACCTCATGGAGCCCACTAACGGGGGCAGGCATGCGAGGAAGGCCATCCACCAGGTCGTCACGGGGAGGAGGTTGCCCAATAAGGTGGCCATCAGATAAGAAGGAGCTCCCGCAAGAAGAGAAACATGGTGGCACGACAGAGGGGGCAACCAAGCCCAAGATGACAGAACCAGTAGGCCTGCACCAGCCGAGTAGGCGGGCGGGTAGGCCATCCCCCACGATGGAAGGATCATCCGCGCAAGTCAGGGTGGTCTGCACCGAGGCAGCGGTGGGCGCAGGGGGAGGCAACACCGACGTAGCAGCAGGGCAAGCACCGAGGCCAAGGGGGGTGGCCACAATAGATGTGGGTGCAGCATGCAGATTCTTGAAGAAGGAGGCTGGCTCCAGCCCCATCACGGAGAGGACTTGAATGATATGGGGGAAGGATGTTGATGGGGGCATCTCTCGCCCTTCACATTTTTCCACAGCTCCGATTGCTCATCGGCATAGTTCCATTGTGTTCGTCATGTGTTTATGAGTCTAGTCATGATGAAGACAAGAAGAAGAAGACAACCACCTCAACCTAGCTCGGGGATTCATGTAAGGGGTGCTATGCCTCGGCCTACATTGCCACCAGTAACCCCGGTGTGGCATGACATGGCCCCTCGGCTAGTCATGAGGCGCCTTACCCACAATAAGAAAAGACTCATCCCAGTGCAGATACACAAGGAAGTCAGCCCTGTAGCCAAGCAGCTCCGGGCCCTCATTGATGGGCTTGAGGAATATGAACAGCCCGAGGTCCGGCCTATAGAGCTGAAGGAATACGTCCCTTGGGAGCAGTTCGAGTCCATCAAACTCGCCCCCGAAGCCGAAGTTGAAGTAGAAGCAGAGCCTCCTCTATGGGGTGAATTCCCTCAAGAGCAACCATCTACTACTAAAGAGAAGAAAAATAAGAAGAAAAGGAAGTCCAAGAATAAGAGGAAGGGTGAAGTGCTGCTATTCTGTAACACTCTGACGGCCCTGTTCGACACTGCCCTGTCCTTAGATGAGGGAGAGGAAGAAATCTACCCCGAGCCGGTGGAGGCTAATCAGGCTGAGGCCTCTACTTCTTAGCATGCTATGAGGTCAGGAAAGAAATGGGGACGCCCTCGGCAGGCCGACCACAACATCCTATTTAGGGGAGAACAACCGTACCAAACCCCCAAACCCGAGGTTAAGGGCGTGGAGATCCCCCCTCCATCAGGCCTCTACCCTGGAGAACCAAGCGGCCAAAGTGCCCCTTCATTTGTCAAGTTCCTGCTATCAAAGAATGACAAATAACCAGCTCCCTCGCAAAGCCGGCTAGCAAAGGAAGCGAGCGGTCCTCTAGCTCCGCCCGCGGCTATCCCTCCTCCAGCAAAAGAAGGGAACAACAACATCACCAATCTTGCCAAGTTCATGCAAGAAAGGAACCAGCTCAACAGGCGTCGCAGGCCCAGAAGGCACCTAATGAAGGGGGCAGACCCCCCTTTGCAAGCCAGCTCCTCAGGCGTGGAACGATGGCAGATGGGACAAGATCGAAGAGATGAGATTGGCCAGTGTCAAGGCCATCAACAGAATAATGGAGCAGCTTGGAAGAATCTCGACATGGATCACCATCTGGGAGATACTCTCCTTAGATGAAGGAACCCGACAAGCCCTCATTGCGGCTCTACAAATCCCAGCTTACTTCGAAACTTGTTTTGCCGGGGCACGGCCCGAAGTGGATGTAACTTTCACAGAAGAAGACATGTTGCTACCCACATGCAACCACAACTGGCCGTTGTATATGAAGGGGCAGTTGATTGGGCAGCTCATCAATAGGATACTAGTTGACCCAGGCGCGGCAGTGAACATACTCCCCTATCGGGTATACCAGAAATATTACTTTGATGTGCACCCGATCGAGGTCAGGGATATGAAGATTGCCGGCTTCAACCAGAAGTTCGAAGTCCCCATGGGAGCAACCGAGTTCAGTCTCTCCCTCGACGATTTCATAACCAGGGTATAGTTCCATGTGATCAACTCTAACACTTCCTACAAGGCGTTGTTGGGCCGACCATGGCTGTATCAAAATCGGGTGGTGACTTCCACCCTGCATCGATGCATAAAGTACCCTTGCAATGGGAAAGAAGAGAGGATCTTTGCAGATCTGCATCCCATCAAGGTGTTCAAGTGTCACCTACTGGACGCCTTATTATACTTAGAGAAGCCTAAAGAAGCTCCCATTGTCCCTCAGAATAAAGGAAAGGGAAATAAGAAGATGGAGTCTAGCGAGTGATTCCCTCCACCACCGCCAGGCTATGTGGCGCCTCCAGAAGTGTCAGTCATTTCTGAAGTAGAAGGGTTGGTCAGGGCAATCCCCTCCGTCATCTACTCTCCTCCGGGGACATCACACCTTGAAGACTTACTAGAAGACGTTAGGGTCCCGCTGGGGATTGTTACGCCCGTAGCAGAAACCGTCTGTCACACGGTCGAACCATTGAAGGTAGTGGAATTGCCCAACCCGGAAGGACAACCCACAATCTTCTATGCAGTTGAAGAGCGCCCTATCAAAGGGGACGATGATTGTAGGTTCCTTGAAGAATTACATGACCCCATCGTCCCAATTGCGGGACTTCCATATATGGCTCCCCACATGGCTGAAATGGCCAGGAGGCAGGGAATCCCTTTTCACCAGCCAGCAAGCCGAAAGAAAATGTTTAAAGAGATCTGGCACCCGTCAAACATGGACTGGAGGCTATTGTAGATCACCCGGCATCCAGGCCTGGGCTTCTCAGTGGAGGAATTCTACGAAGCCGACGTAGTCTCAGTCTAGGCCCCGGCTGATGGCAACCCTCCAGAAGAAGCCGACACTCAAGGAGTCGAGGGCCGAGAACATCTTCCGTGTTGGAACAGATGGGCACCGATCTAGAGGGGGGGGGGTTAATAGATCTACCCAAATAAAATCTACAGTAGTTAATGACAATGCAGAATTAAAAGGAACCACTGTAATTCTATCATGAGATGTAACCTTCAGAACAAAACATCATGCCAACAAGTATGCATATAAAGCCATTCACAATAACAATTAGCAAGTTTCTGTAAAATAGCAGATCGTAAGAAGGGGATCTCCTACTACAGTAAGAGATGAATGAATTCTAGTGATGTCACACCACCTTGGGGGTGATAGTCACAAGACCGAAGATCCCTCGGACCTAGCAAGCAAGCGATGCGCGGGTCGGTGACCAGATTTTTTTATTTTCTTTATTTTTTGTTTTTTTTTTTTTTTGAAAGATGAAGTTATTGTTGGCACTGACTCTTCTTTTGTTTTTGTATTTTACAGGGAGTGATGAGGACCCGCATCTCCGGGGTGTTAGTGCATGCGGCATATTAGGGCATCCCCGAGTTCTAGAGAGAGAGGCTAAGAGGGATGGGATTTGCCCCGTTCCTGAGCATCGAGCCAGTGTGGCTGGACCTCGTCCTCATTCAGGTATTGAGGGAGAGATGGGACAGAGTGAGCCCGGCATTCCTAATGCCTTGGGGACATATGGTCCCCTCCCTAGAGGATGTGGTGAGCATTATTGGGTTGAGGGTAGACGGTGAGGCAGTGAGACTAGGCCCACAAACTCTTAGACTTGGAGACAGTGGCAGGAGGGCCCCAGGGATTGTAGGGTGGTGAATAGGGCTGAGCTGATGGAGTTGCTCGGGTTGGAGGAGGGACGCTTAAGGGATAGGGAGAGCTTGGAGGTGTATGCAGCCAAGATGGCTGAGAGAGCCAGGGCCACTTTTTGTTCGGACCCTTCCCAGAGAGAGAGAGCAGACCTAGATTTGAGGAGGTTCCTATTCTTGATGCTAGGGAGACTACTGTTGGGGACAAAGGGGGATGACATGAACTGTCATTTTCTCGGGCTGCTAGAGGACCTAGATCAGGTGGGGAGGTATGCGTGGGGTGCTGCCATGCTAGCCCACCTGCTAGTAGACTTGTCCACGGGGACAGGTAGAGAGATGACCATCAGTGGCTTCGCACCTTTCCTTCAAGTATGCAATTTCCTTATGCTTATGTTTCTATTTATGCTTATGTGATTATGAAATGATGCTAATGATATGTCGATGCAATTTTGGAGCCACCTATACATCCCGATGGGGAGAGCTGGAGTCCCTTGCCTTGACGCGGTTCCCCTGGCCCGATGCTGGCCTCCATCCGTGACAGGTGCCCCGCACACCTACGAGTTGTAGGTTGTAAGGCGAGAGATTCGTGACTACCCAGTGTCCCTGGTATGTATGCTATGTTTATGCATTTGTCCTATTTCCTATTTGTGATTATGTGATGCTAATGAGATGTGTGGGATGCAAGTGGTGTGGCGGCCCTACTTGGGCATGATAGACGAGGACCAGCCATGGGTTGCAGCGGGTCGACACTTGTTTGGGTGGGAGATTTGGCTCCACTACCTGAACGAGATCGAGCCTCTATGCCTTAGGCTGGTGATGAGGACCCTCGGCCCACACCAGGAGTGGATCGAGGTAGCAGAGTCACGCAGGATCAGACAGAAGACCCGAGGGTGTGCAATGACGATTGACTGGCGGCTGTGCTTCCCAGAGTAATACGTTGACTAGCAGAGAGGTGGCACCCTGGTCGTTTCCCAGGCAAAGGATAGCACGACGTACATTTGGGACTTCTGGAGGGAGTACGCCAACCGGCCTTAGTTGAGGCCACGAGGGGTACGTATGAACACATACTTTTATGTCTATATGCTTTGATTGCTATATGATGAATGTATGACTAATATGTAATGAATGCAGGATGCACAGGATGCGGTAGTGGCTGATATGCAGGTATAGCTTCGCACCCTGGAGGCCCGACTAGCGGTTACGCGGCCTGAGCTACGGACGCTGGTGAGTATGCTTTCCTAAATGCTATACTATGAGTCCTGAAGTTGGGTGGTCGGCGACTGACAATCTTTTAAATGATGCAGCGTGCCCAGCAGAGGGTGGCAGCGAGAGGAGCGGGAGGAGCTTCTAGCTCAAGTGCAGTGGACTAGAGTGCCCAGATCGCTTCCTTATGGGAACGACTGGCAGGGGCAGTGAGACAGGCTGAGACAACTGAGCGTGACCTAGTGGTATCGGTAAGAAAGATTATTTAAATCAATAATGTAGTTATCATCAATCTTTCTTCAGGAACTTATGAGATGTTGTATGAAAATGCAGGCACGGGATCTACAGGAGGCGATGACCCAGGCTGCCTTGGCGGGCACTAAGCTTACAATCCGTGACCAGCAGGTCACGGAGCTTGAGGAGGAGCGACAGAGGCTTGCCGAGGAGCTAGAGGAGACAAGACGGCGAGCCACTAAGGAGCTGGTAGAGGAGAGGCGACGAGCCTCAGCTGAGTTGGCAGGGGAGAGGTGACATGCCTTAGTTGAGTTAGCAGAGGAGAGGCGACGAGCTACAGAGGAGCTGCAGCGAGTCACAGAGGACCGGCCTCGAGAGATTGAGGAGCTGCCCTGGGAGATAGTCGAGCTACAACTGCTACTCCGGATGGAGAGATAGGAGCGCCACCGTGAGAGGATGGAGCACGACCGAGAGAGGGCAGAGCTAGCCGAGGTGAGGCTTCGCTTGGGTGCAGCAGAGGAGCGAGCGAGGTTGGCGGAGGATCACTACCGGAGGGGCCAGGAGCAGGCGCGAGCTGAGGGATGCTAGAGTGCCTACTTAAACACTAGCTACTTGGTGGGTTCCACTATGCACTAAAGGAGGGAGGAGTCAGACCGTGCTCAAACCAAGAGATTGGCTACCAGCCATGGGTCGATGAGGCCCCCGCAGTTTCATCCTAGGGATAGAGATGGTGCAGAGAGTAGGGGGAGGAGAGAGGAGTCAGGTGGAGAGAGCTAGAGAGATTACCTTTGTACACCTTCTCTCACACTTTTGTACACACTTATGCATATAGTTATGAATATATGTAGGAAAGAGAAAGAGAGAGAAATGGAGAGAGAAAGAGAGAGAGAGATGAGAGAGAGAGATGGGAATCGAGGGAGGGAGAGAGAGAGAAGAAGAAGAGAGATCATAAGAGAGAGAGAGATGAGAGAAATAGATCGAAGGGGGAGAGGGAGAGAGAAAGAGAAAGAGGAGAGAGAAGGAGAGGGGGAGTGAGGGTGGCGTCTGTGGCTGGAGGCGGTAGGTGGCCGGGGAGCTTGGAGATGGTGGCCGGCCGGCGGTGGCAGTGACGGTGGTGGGCGACCAGAAGGTGAGGGACGTAGAGAGGGAGAGAGGAGGCGTCTGACAAGGGGTGATGGCGGCATGGGGAGGTGTTGCCTGTGAGGTGGGAGACGGTGGGAATATGAGGGAGGCAGTGGTCGAGCGGTCGCGGCGATGTGCAGGTGCGAGGGTCGATGGTGGAGGGGTAGGGCCGCGGACGTGAGGGAGGAGGGAGGTCGGCCAGAGGTGATCGTGCAGGTGAGAGAGGAGGTAGCCGGCGGTGTGGAGGTTGGTTGTGGGGGGTCTATGGGTTAAGGAGAGTGAGAGAGACCAGAGAGATGGGGAGGGACTTGCGGTGTGGGTTAGAGTGGGAGATCACGGTTAGTAAATAGATGGGTGGAGTGAGGCCAGCAGGAGGAGGTCATGCAGTGAGGGAGGAGTTAATAGGGAGAGGGGGGACGTCTAGCAAGGGTGGTGAAGTGGGGTTCGCTAGCGGAGGGTGCTACGGCGTCGAGGGTGGTACAAAGAGGGTGCAGGGGGTGGAGGTGGTCGGTGGCTGGGGTTAGAGAGAGGGAGAGGATGAGAGGGAGGTCACAGCAGTGTGCGACGGTCGGTGCGGGGATCGGCAGTGGTTAGAGAGAGAAAAGTGGGAGGGTGAAGTTGTTGTGACGGTGGTGTGAAGTGGAGGAGGGTGGCTACTGGGCGACGAGGCGAGGGTGAGGGAGGTGGCCAGAGTTCACGTGAAAGAAGGCTCCCAACGGTGGCACGGAGTGGCTGGGGGAGAGGAGGGGCTTCGCAGCGGAGGGGCTCGTAGGGTGCACCGGAGGGATGGGGGGACGGTGCTGCGGAGGTGGCAGTGTGAGGGGAAGATGGCTGCGGGTTTAGGGGAGTGGCTGGCAGGGAGAGGGCAACCAGTGGAAGTGCAAGGTGTGGTGACGGTGGGTGGCCAATGGTGTGAGGCTCCACGGTGGTGAGGTGCAGGTATGTCAGAGAGAGAGAGAGCCGGGTGAGGTTGCTGGTGTGATGGGGGTCCCACTGTGATCGTTAAAATATGTGAATGACATCACAGAATGAGGAATATGGAAGAGGGTAGAAGTGATGAAGTGAAAGAGTTGCTCTTCACAGGTTTTAATAGAAAATAACATAAAGAAATCAGAAATCATAAGTGAGTGCATGTGTGATGCATGATGTGTGATTGCCAGAGGTCGAAAATCCCAAAAATAGAAAGAAAAAAATGATCGTGCTTTTACCTTGGATGTGGGAGATCTATGTGGGTTACTTCTTTCTCTTCCCTTGGTCGGCCGATGAAGAGAGTTCTCTTTTGATTACCGTTGCAAGAAAATGAATAAACACCAAATGAGGATTAGAAATAAAGTAGTGTAGTGTCGGTCCCTTGAGATGAGAGCGATGAAATCATGAACAAATACACACCTAGTTGGTGTTGTTTTAAACCCCTTTAGGATGCAAAGGGGAGGAAAATGATATGGTGAAATGAGATTTCACGCAAAAATGCACAAATACGGAGCTATCTTACGAAGAGAAATGCAATGCGAACAAAAATGAAGGATGATGCATGTAATTAACAGAAGCAAAAATAATAGAAGAATAAGGGAAGAAAGGCTTATTGCGGCACCAATGGCAGGCTTCAAGGCATTCCAGCAATGTGATGGCATCGTGCACGAATGAAGAAGGGAGAGATGGCCTTCTTCTCGAGTGATTGGACACTCAAAAATCCCACAGAACCTCCCCTCGATTAAATGAAGATCTCACGCACTAGGAAGCTATTTCACCAAAGTCTCCCCCTCCTCTTGAAAGGATTTCTAAGCCCCTTATTTGTGGGAGGGGGTGTCCTATTTATAGGCAGATGGGCCATAAACGCATCCTCCATAAGGGACGCATCTACAACGATGCCTCTAGTTGACCTGACGTGGCCTTAAATTGGCCACGTCTCAGAGATATGATGATGTGACAAGATGAATCTGACATTAAAGATACCCTTTTGAAAGGTGCCCCATGCAAAGGATGCACCCAATCTTCTCTCAGCACCCGACACGATGTCACTTGAGGGCATGTTCATTGAAAATGGTGGGATTTGGGGCCTAAATTTGACAAACGTAGGTGCGTCCTCTGACCAAGATGCATCTATTATTGTCACCACTGATTACGACACTGTGTGCTGGTGCACGCATTGAAACGGGGGTGTTCGGTGCCAAACATTGATGAAAAGGATGCGTCCTCGATAACAAACGTGTGTATTTACGTGCGTCCTATGCTTAAGAAGCTTCTATTCTTCAGATGCCAATTTTGAACATATGGGCCCACTTTAGGTCACGTCTCATATACAGGACACTTTAATGGGTGCATCTCATGGTTAGGACGCCTCCAAGAAAATTAAAAAAATCAAAAAATAGCCAAATCACTCTAATAGTTCGATAATGAGAGCCACTTTGGGACATCATTACACAGTGGGTCTCGTACTGGTTCCGGGGTCACTGTGATCTTCCATCTCGCCACAGTCTCGCAAAACCTTGGGAAGAAGCCTTGACGAAGCTTTCAGGTCGACATATGGTTGCTTTCGGAACCCCATGTACCTTTAGTTTGGATACACGGGTTTTCAACTAACATGACCTTCGGCACTATGGTTCGTGCTGATGGCTTGGCTTGACTTGTGCTCATAGCTTTCTCGGGGAGTGAAATATCACCCGGGATACTTTCGCCTTGACTGGGCGATCATTTGGCCGCTAACGGACCCAATTTGCTGAGAAGCCGTGCCCATGCCTGGTCATCGGGGTCTTCTACTGACGGAGCCTCCGGTCCCTTGTCCGGAAGGGAAAAGGCCATTCTATCACCTCAAGAGGATCTTTCGTTTAGGTGGCGAGCCACCATGTGTACCCTTGTCCTTGGTCAAACCATGGATGTTGTTTTATGCAGCACGACTGAGTGGATGCCGGTTCATTGGGTAGGCTTATCTACACTGCCAATTGGTTATGAATTCTCCTCGACTCTCTTGAGGTGAAGTCTTAGCATTCATACTGGGTGACCTGAGGCTCTTGCTGCTTGAGAAGGCTTTGGTATATTGGCTTCCTTTGGCTTCTTTTGGCATCATTCTCGTCTTTTAGGCTTGATCGCCACTGACTATATTTTGAGTGCCAACAATTGTTCACGCAGGGACTTATCCATGGCTCAACATGGCCTAAAAGCATAAAATAAATGCAAATAACTCTGACTAGGCATCCACGTCCTCTCCGAGCCAAAGGGATGCCTGCGTGCTCCTCGAACCCCAGCGTGTACTGCATCATGTGTCCTCACCACTCACAGTTCTCAGGCCATGCGCCTGGCCGGTACAGTAACTACTTTATGAGAAAGCTTTCGGGGTGTAGGAATGACCCTCCGCACTCAAACTGCTGCACGGGGACTCGATTTAGCGAATACACGGAAGCCTGGAGCCTACGGGGTCACCCGGACCCTCAAAACTGCATTGGCATGCTAACCGAGGTAACACGACACCTTCAAACACCCAAAAACACGATTACAGTCCCCACGGGGTGTCTGGGACAATCATAGGGCCATAGGTCGACTATTGTGTCTAAACCTAGTCAGTCGGGGGCCAAAACGGGCAAAACAGGGCAAATCAGTCGACCAATGCCCTATATTCACTCGACCAACAGGGCTGGGCTGACGTAGCCCTGTGGCTGTGTCGACATAGCTACAAACTACAAAAGGTCTAGCCTGGTCGGTCAACCGAACTGGACCATTTGGCCACCGAATTGGGCAACCTGCCCTGTTCGTAATGAACGCCATTTGGCCGACTAGCCTCAATCGGTCGGTCGACCGAAAACCACAGGGACATGTCGGGGCCAAACCTCAGAGCCCAATTTTCACGCCCACTTCGGGGGAAAACAACAAGGACCATTCTCTGGGTCCTAAACCACAAAGAGGAAGGGAAATAAATGGCAAAACATCGATCGATCCGACGAAACCGTCACACACCCTAAAGCATGGTTTTAACCCCCCGACATGAAATTAACCCACTCATGGCTCACCTCGACCTACCAAAATTACGGGAAGGAAAGTACAAGGGCCAGGGATCCACCCCCTACCTCCACTGAAGTTCATGTGCACCGTGGATGCCGTTTCATCGTGAAAACATCATTTGAATGCCACTGGGTTCACAAACTCGTAGACAAACACTGCTGTGCCTCCACCACCTCGTTATTCATTCCATCCTCTTGACTCCCCACCCCACAAACCTCACCGCCTCACCCTCATCCACCTCTGTCGATCACCCAGAGAAGAGAGGGGGAGAGGAGAGAATGTGAGAAGACAGAGGGAGTGGGAGCGAAAATGAGAGATAGGGAGAGACAGGGGGGTGAGGGCAGTTTAAATAGAAATCAATATGAGATTTTATAAATCTAAAAATATAAAATTAGAAAAAAATACTCCCCATGATCCTAAAAAAATGCACAATGTGCCTGTAATGTCCAGGAGCCTAACAACGGATCAGTTCACCCTACGCAGGGTTTCGAAAGCTTGACAGGCAAAAACCCGCATAAATTGCTAAACTCACTCTGGGACCCACAAAGGCACTCTGAGACCCACAGATTTAGATCCGAGAAATTCAGGGCGTTACAGTCCTCCCCTCCTTGCAGAAATTTTGACCTTAAAATTTGAGGCAACCACAACTCAAGGGGAAGAACAACGCACCCAGGTGGCAACGCTCCTAGAGCTCCAGCCAACCACGGTTCTCGTAGAACCACGATCCTGAGGGACACAGTCAAACCTTGATCATGAACAAATGCCCTGCTCCATACACTACACACATCGATCATCAGAGCAGGCACATGCAAAGGTACAAGTCTGGCATCTCCTCAGCTACACGAAAAACCAATCATGGCATCACTGCCACCATCTCGCTCGCCAAGGAGACGCAATCCTCGTCATGAGAAACAACCACCGATAAAATCTCAAGCTCAGTGGACCAATCAATCACCAACTTCGCTACCAGCTGACTGGTCTCACGCTTTATGCCAGGGATAACCATCACTGAGCCTTAACTAGCCCACACAGTCATTCCAACTGACTGCCACAGCTCCATCGGCTCCACGCCATGAGCCACCTCACACCTGGCAAGCCAAACACTCATGACAGCATTGGACCAACTCTTGCCAGAGGACAAACTTCAAGCAAATCCCATATTCAATCTGGGAAGAGACACATCTCATAATCGGCCACCCCAAGGCCTCGTTGGCACATGGCTCTCACCAAACTCGATGCCCTACAGCCAGCATCTTCTGTCTGTGAAAGACCAATCGCCGGTCACCAGCTACTCATCAACGAAAAATCTTGACTTGCTCAGCTTCTTCCTTCTTTCCTGGTCCTTCACTAGATTCGATAAACACAATCCAAATCTCGATAGGCCATTCATTGACTCACGCATAGACCATCACCACACCTCGAGCCGCTCCTCACTCGGGTATCGCATCCGATCCTGATCCTCCTGCCAACTCTACCCTCTCAGGGGAGCATGGTGAAACCAAACGATAGGATTTGTAGCACCCTAGATAAATTAATTTGAATAAGATTCCTAAATAAATGAAGCCCCTAAATACTATTGCAAGGAGGCCAAATAGAAAATAAAATACATTAAGCCCAATATCCCTTAAACCCATATACATCAGGATAAGCCTTATAAATGTGAGCATTTTCTCCCACATGATAAGAAGGCTTTAACCTTAAGATATGGGCCTTAATAATACTAACCCACACATTTACCACGTCGAAGGTTTACTCAAAACCCATATGAACTAGGCTGGTTTCAATAGCCCAAACCCATAACCACGTTCGAACGATGCATGGGGTGAAGGCTTTAGGGTTTTCAAGTCAATAATGGGTAGGCAACTGAGGTTTTGGTAGGGTGAGGAATCGATGGAACAATACGTGGAAGACTTGCTGCCTTTAACCCCATAGGTTTTCCTTCCTCTATAAATAAACCCCTCTATCGGACGAGGCAAGGCTATTGCTGCTGCTCATCATCATCGTCTTCCTCCTATTGCTGCATCCTGTCGACGTGAACAAAGGGAAGAACCCATCTTCTCCCTTGCTGTTTCAAACGGGTGTGGCCCTTCTTCCTGTGTTCTTCGACTGCAGTTACTGTTGAAGTTGCAATTGCTATTGCTGCTGCTTATTCTCCTCTCCTCTTTAGGTTGTCATTCTTGTTTCACCAAACAAGAGGTAGGTTTTCTCAAGACTTAAGCCCAATACGTAGTAAAAAAATAGACCGTATGTATGAGTAGTTTTTAGTAAATCTATTTCCTCTGGATCACATGAACCCTGCTCCTGCTTTATTTTTTGAAGTTCTGTTGCATGGATAAATGGCGACCAGGGCACTGGTCACCCATTAATGGGCGACTAGGGGCCTGGGCACCCATTCCTGGAATGGGCCACCATCACCCCAGTCTCCTATTAATCGGCGACCTTATGCCTGTGCACCATTTTCTCACCGATCATGTAACAATCAACCCATGTTAAAAATCTATATTTATAGAACCTGACTATTAATTTTGCTTGAGCATGACTCTGGACACCTCGTAATTATCCTTACTTGGTCGTGATTATAGTTCCTTGAAATTTTCTATAAATGTTGGTAGGCTACCCTTCATGAAAACCTATAATTTGATTGATCCTTTATTATCAATGACCGTCTCAGTATAGAGACGTAGTTTTTGAAGAAAATTAGTAAAACAACAGAAAAAAAAGAAAATGAATGGGTTCCTCCCTAAGAGGGCACCCATTATTGGTTGATTTTGATAAACTAGAATGTGCGGTCTTGTAATAGGGCACCAATTTCCAGCCATTTCTGAGAATTTATGAATGGGCGTCCCTTTGCCAGGGCGCAATTCCTGAATTGGTGGCCCTCTGCTTGGGTGCAAATTTCCTATCCCACAATTTTCTTCATGTTTTCTGGCCCATATCGTGGGTCTTCTTGGCACTGTCATCTCATTCCGTAGATGCAGTCCCATTTTCACGGTGTTTCTCATATGCACCTCAACTCTCGGTGATGTTTGAACCCTCCGCGGCATATTCCTTCCTTTGGACAGGTGATTTCATCATTGGGACCACTGTAAGTCTAGCCTTAGATTTCTTCAAAACAACCGAGTAAGTTGTACCCTAAAAATCCTAAAAAATTCCTTGACTACCATGTCACTCTGAAGAAACATGGTAGTCTAGCCCTTATAGAGTGCTATTTCGGCCTCTGTGAGTAGTTCTATCTGTACCATGGAATAGGCGACCCACTGGGTAGGTGCCAATTCTTCCTGGCTTGCCTGCTTCATAGAATGGGCGACCCACTGGGTGGGTGCCAATTCTGAAATCTGTGGCTACCCAGAAGGGTGCCAATTCACCCAGGTTTCCACTTGTCATGATTTTGTGTGGATTTCATCATAAGTACATCTCTACTTAAGGTTTTGTCCTTGAACTCCTTAAATTCTAATAATCTACCTTATTATTCTACAATGGCTTATTCCTTGGAACTTTATTGGCTATAAACTATAGTGGATGTTCGAGATATGTTACACGACTCAATGCGTGACATTAATGGAGCCCGGTCTGATCCTGGAGGAGCACTCGAAAGTACTTGTGCCCATGGGTGCTATTATTAACCATGATGTGGCCTTGCACCGAAGTGCATGACTAGCTTGATTGATAGATGACATTCCACTTATCTTACTAGTGCTTAACTTGACATGACATGACTTACGTGGCCCAGAATGGGCGTGTACTTGCTTGAATAGAACATAGCCAATACTCGTGACATGACTTGATATTACATGCTTGGAACACTTGATAGTATCTCTCCTTGAAATAATTGCAATCTCTTGATAGCTTCCCTTGTTAAAATCTTAAATCTTGATAGTTCATCTTTAATGTTCTTGATATTCTCGTTATCCTTCATGCATAGCTATACTTGCATCGCACGTAACATGTAAACTACTTGAAGATAGCTTACTCTTGAGATATAATTCCTACTGAGCGTTCGCTCATCAAGTGTTTTCACCATTTTTTAGGTAACTCTGATAGGCTCTTGGGCCGAAGTTTCTAGGAGGGTACTCATTCCTTTCTATTTCATCATATTGAGGGCGGACTCTTGGACCAACTTACTCGCGCTCTCTCTCTCTCTTTCACTCTCGTTCTCTCTCATTCTCTCGTTCCTTCAGCTCCAGCTGCAGACAGAGGAGACCATGGGCGAGGTAGCGATGCCGGGAGGTTGCTGAGACGCGTGGTGGAGCGAGAATCTGCGTGGTTTGGGCGTGATCCCGAACGGTGGATTCAAAGCCGACGGTTCAGTTCACGTGGTGATTTTCAGCGCGGTTTAGTCACCTCGGCGCTCGATTTCGTCGGTGGAGGTAGGGAGAGTGATCATCACTTCGTCCTCTACGTTTTCCCTATAATTTTACGTAGAATGGTGCTCGATCGAGGGAGATCGGGCCAATTTAGTGAAAATCATGATTTTTGGTGTTTGTAGGGTTCTCCAAAAAATGGCAACCATTCTCGATGTAGTTAGTGTCAAATTGACTGCTGGGATGTCAGGATCTCAGCCCCACTAGTTTCGTGTCGATCGGTTGTCATTTGGGGTCGGTAGGAGTCCAGGAACCCCGGTAACTCGATTTGGGTCGATTCGTTGAAATCACCCGAATCTCACGTTTTAATGCATGCATGTGATGTTTTGGCCTCCAGATGTGTTCTATGATCGTTTGGCGTGCTTCCCTTGTGCTTCGACGTGAATGGGGCATGGAACGGACAGATTTGGTAATTCCACAGTTTTAGTTGCCGGATTTATGTAACGGTCCTTCCAAAGACCGTCACAAGCATAACAGTCCCTCGATAGACCGTTATACCTCGTTCGTCATTTTTTTGTCTTTCGAGGCCATGGAGTGTGACGGACTAGACTTGGTCCATTATAGGAGTATAACGCCCCTATTTAGGCGTGTTACGCTCAGGTGGTTTTCGTGGCCTACTGTTATGTCAGACCCTCGACGACCGTGTTGCATAGAAGATCGTGTTAGTCAGTTTGCTAAAATTGATCGCTCCCTGTGTGTTATAATTTAGGTAAGACACCAGTGTGAGACCGTTATATCGTGTTTGGCTGGCGTTTGTCTGGCTATGGCGGGTGGTGTAACGCACCTAACCCCATGCGCCATGTGGCTGTGGCGGACTCACCCTAGTCCGTTATATGCCTCTTGTCCGTGTTAGTGTTTTGGGTCTTTTGGCTTTAACGCCCCTGTCGTGGTGCGTTAAGCTTGTGTAACGTGCCAATGTAGGTCCGTTACATGCCCTTTATTTGAGTTTTGGTCCACTAGCCATAACGCCCCTATCCTAGTGCATTATGCTGATGTGACGCGTCGATTCTGGTGTGTTGCATGGTCTGCATTAGATTTTAGGTCTGTTTGCCCTGGCACCCCTACTCTGGTGCGTTAGAGTAAATAACGCCCCTATGCTGGTGCATTACAGTCCTGTTGTGGCCATAATGGCCATTATTTGGTTCTATGTCTGTTCTGTGTGTCTGTCAGTCTTAGGTTTGTGTTTTAGGGTGGTGTCCCTATGTCAGTGGTTTCTGGATCGATCGGTTCAAGTGACTGGGTGTGGTCTTTTCCTTGACTGCGACAGTACCCTAACGACTTGATCTAGACCTGCCAATGTCTTTGTCTCTGGTCTTGTAGCGGCTTTCCTTGACTACCGAGTTTGCCTAGCGGTTGAATGATAGTTCGCTCTACCCAGAGTGTAGTCGTTGTCCATCGCTTTGGTTTCTACTTGTCTTGGCTCAATCTCATGGTTTGCCCATGACCCGCAGGTGTCTGTCGACATCCTATGAGGGCAGTGACCATGATGGGATGGCCAAGAGTGCTTGTGCCTACTGTGTGTGCGTCTGTGTGTATGTGTCGTGTCTAGTTCCAGTCAACCTAGTGAGATCAGGGGTTGACATGTGACCTTGTGTGTGTCTCGGTGATTTTTTCCAATTCGAGACCATGTTCTTGATGCCTCGAGGTATCATCCTACCTCGATTTATGTGTCCAGATGTGTTGAGGGTTCTTGGTGTTCCCTCGAGTCTCCGTGAGTCATTTCTTGCGGAACGTTATTTCCTCTGGCTTAGGAGTAGACCGATTGGCAGCTTATTCCATTGTCTATGACGATCTTGCCTCCGAGTCGTCTGACTCAAGGATCGTTACGTGAGTAGGTCCAGCTACCTTGCCCTGAGTGGTCGGCAGTTTCTTGTTCTGCCATGGGTGCTTCGAAGTACGTGTGATAGTGCTTTCTTGCATGTCTGTACTTCTGCACTCATGTTTTGAGTCTCTGTGTCTTGTGAGCCTCCACTAGTCGTAGCCTTGCGACACGCTTCGGCGTGACAGCTCTTGTAGCGGGGCACTTTCCCGATTTACGGTTCTCTAGCTAGTTCCGTGGGCCTCTCGTCAACTATAGCGTCCTTCGAAGGGGGAATACTAGCTAGAGGCCTGGCTTAGACGATAGCCAGTGTGTGCACATGTGGTCAAGGGCTTTGGACTTGCGTCGTTAGATGTGACCCTGACTAGTCGCTTACGTTATGGAACTGTTCTGGTTCTGACAATGTCTTGATCTCGACCTAGTCCTTGCGGTAGGTGACGTGGACAAGACGCTAGTAGGCGCAGCAAAAGACGTCAGTGGACACAATTGGCTGTTCTTCTGGTGGTGAGGCACTCCAGTCACATGGCACGTGACTCTCTGCGGTTCTCTTCGTGTTTTCTATGCGTCGTGACCTTCCGGGTCAGCCCTCTAGTGGCAACACTCGAGGTCCATGCCTTGTCACATGCACGATGTTCTCCTACATGATGCATGCTGGGCTAAAAGAAAATTCTAAACAAACTAAAAATATAAAATAATCAAGGATAATATTGCTAAACCATTGAGACCTAGTCAAGAAATGAGATCTCTAAGTTGACACTAAGCCGAAGCTCGTTTATCCACGCATCAACTTAGAAATTGGAACCATCGTCTCAAGTCTTAGATGACTCAACGGCCTATCCGTGTGATCAAGACTTTTCTAGAATTATCACTATTTTTGATGAAGGGGAACTCAAATTCCAAGTTCATCCGAACCGCAAGGTCCTTGATATGTTATAATAATGTAAGTACCATAAAGTAAAATGCATGCAGAGGTGGGGTGATGTTACCAAGGTGTTGCTTCAAAGATCTGTAAAACCTATCCTCTTGCGCTCACAAATGATCAGTAAAACCAGCAAACATAGCGATGGATAGCCAACCAAGCATTCATGAAGAAACACCGTCAACTATGGTGGCCGCCAATTAAAATTGACGTCAGACATGATGAACACGAATTCTTATAATTAATCAGCCAATAATCAAGCGAAATAAGAAATATCATCCATTATGGAAGATGCTCATTCTTCGTATTTTTCAAAAATCAAAACAGGGAAATCCATAAATAGCGTCCATACTGATAGCCACTCAATGAAATTGCGTCTAGTATACCGGACGCGGATTTCCTATCGATTTTGAGTTTTAGAAACTTGCCTGAAATAGCTCCCAAAGCCCCTAAACCTTGCTTTTTGCTGAGACTTCCTTATAGAAATACTTTCGTCGTGAGAAAAACCCCCAAATCTCTACAATTTAAACCTTTAGAAGCCTTCACGCAGGAATCTGCAACTCAACCTCCCGCAAGGGCTTCACTCCATCCTCCTCCCTTCAGCACCTGTATTCATGGAACGTTTGACTCAACGCCAAGAGAAAAGGCCCAGGATTGCTCTACCCAGGATCAGTGAGATCAGTGGCCATATTAACAGAAGAATCCTCCTTAATCAGGTTTGTCGTACTTTCCCATTCGTTTACTGTTGTGTGTGTTAATATTGACTTCTCAGAATCTCAGAACTCCCAGTATCTTCTTCTTCCACTCCATACTACCAAAGCTCCTATGAGTTATGTTTCCCTTTACACTTCCTCAGCTCTTTTAATTCTTTTATCTCTTTACTTTTTAGGACTACCCCAACATCTCGGGTGCAAGGAGGTTTACCAAGAACAAGTGGCTTCCACTGCTAATCTCCAAAATCACACTCGACATGCGGGCTTATCTATCTAGGTGGCATCTCCTAGGGTTGGTCACTCACGCTAAACACTACCAAGATGTTCATTTGGACTGGGCCACCATAGGTGCGCTCGTGGAGATATGGCACCTGGACACCCACACTTTGCTATTCCCCACCTTTGAAGCTACAATGTTAATGGAAGAGACGGAGATGCTACTCGGGCTTAAAAGGCTAAAGCCAGGGGAAGAAGAAAAGATGGCGAGCATGACTCAACCTATAAGCGCCATAGAGATCCTCACCAGCTTAATTCCCAGCTCTAACATTGTGAATCAAATCAGAGTGAACAAAGGAGTTAATCTGACGAAGCTTGCAGCATGGGTGTATAAGCAGACGAGTCAAGCCAAGGAAGAAGACATGGAGAACGTCACGAAGGTGTTCATGATTTGCTTGGCAGGGGCCCTATTGTTCCCTACGGCTGATGATTTCTTAGAAGAGGAACACTTGAGTGTCATTAGCGAGATATGGGAGGGGAAGAGGATCGGTCTTGCGGTCCTAGCCTACCTATATAGTGGGCTCACTTCAGCAGCTCTGGGCAGACCTTTGCATGGGTCTATGCTACTTCTCACTGGCTGGGTGGATCTTCACCTTAAATTTGACCCATGCAGGGAATCTCAACAGTCATCCAAGATCTTCTCCCAGAGCCCACTTCACTACATGACAGGTATTCTCGGGCTGAGTGACAGGGTGGTCAACAGGGTGCCTAGACTGAAGAAGAGAGTGGACTGGAGGGAGCACTTCAAGACCATGTCTCATACCATGTTTACTTGTGCCCCGGGCTTCCTTAAGACCCGCGATCTGCGTGCCCGACTTTCCAAGGGCGTGGAACTCTGACTTATTGGTGCCACGGACTTCTTCTTGTACAACTCGCATCGGTGCCTTCCTTAACTAGGATTGCCATGTCACCATATGGAGGACATCTCTCATCTTCCACCTATCAAGAAAAGGGTCCTCCCTAGCCAAGAAGATGAAGAGGAAATCAACACAATAAAGGCTCTGTGGAGGGTGAACAAGCTATACAAGCCAATAGAGCATGTGGATGAAGACCGTGAGATGAGGGAGCTCTATGTAAGGGGACTTAGGAAAATGAGGGCCTAAGTAGCTCATGATGATATATGTCTATCCTTTATTTCAATAAAATTCAGTCCTATGTTTCTTTTCAGCCAACTAATGTATGCAAACCTCCTTGACAATGAATGATCCCCTCACTGTTTCAACAATTAACGTACTCAGGAAAATGGCGTCCTACATCCCAGTCGCTAAATCTGCGTCCTCCATGCGAGCCGCCAAGTCTCTGGCATTTTCTGAGCTTAAAAATTAATTACCCAAAATCAGTGTCTACCGACAAAGACGCTTATCCTTGAAATATTTCCTCAAAAAATGTAATTCCCAGAAATGGTGTCTTACAACGAAGATGCTTGGGTGGGGTGGGGATGGTCGTTGTAACACACGGGGTGCCGGACGCAGAAGCTCAGGTGGCGGTCACGGGGGCGAGATTCCCACTCCATGGTGGTCCGAGTTTGGTGAACAAAAACCTACTTTAAACCCCCGCATGCAGTCTTCCCCACTTCGCCACTTCGGAAGGCTCAGCAACGCGACACCTTACCAAGTCTGCACTGCTGGTGGTGATCCACCCAATCTACTTAAACAGAACAATAAAAACAATCCCAAACCTACTACTGCCCAAGGGATGGAGATTGGAGACCACTGTTCTCTTCTGATCTCTCCACCATTCTGCAGCGAAAGCTTTCTACGTACCCCACCTCCCGCCGGTCTCACCAACTCCCTGCTAAGGGGCCCGTGATCACTAGCTAGAATCCGCGTACGCCCACCATATATAGTCGTCTGATCCAAATACGGCTGCATGCCGTGGGCGGTGGCTATGGTGTGGTAGCCTCTGGAACCGTGAGTGTTCTAGAAGCTTGTGGTTTGCACCCTGCGGAAGCCAGCCAGCCAGCTCGTTTTGGGTGGGGGCGTCCCCTTTTCCCTTCTTCCCAGACCAATGGCTATGGCGCTTCTTTCCCTGCACCTTCCTCCTCCTCATCCTTTCTTCTATTACCCCACAAGCATGCATCCCTCCTCCTATAAGTACTGTTGCCACCCCATCCTCGGCCTCCTCGCAGCAGAGTTCCTCTTTAGCGTCTAAAGACCTTTGCATGGTCTGCACGGTTGATCACCCTCTTCCTCCGCTCATGGCTTCCGTTGCTTCTTCTCTTCATGCTTCTGGAGCCGTTCACATGGTTGTGTTGTGGCTATGGCTGCTGGCCTGCGTCGCCTCCGCCGGCAGCTTCTATCAAGATGTCGATATTACGTGGGGTGATGGGCGGGGCAAAATACTGAACGATGGACGGGTTCTAACCTTGTCGCTCGACAAGGCGTCGGGCTCCGGCTTCCAGTCGAAGAACGAGTACCTCTATGGGAGGTTCGACATGCAGCTCAAGCTAGTCCCCGGGAACTCGGCTGGGACTGTCACCACCTACTACGTAGGTTCCTCTCTCTCTCTCTCAATCCTTTGTTAATTTCAGTAGTTTGGCTGATCATGGAGTGTGCTGTTGCAGCTATCATCCCGAGGAGCTGCCCACGACGAGATCGACTTCGAGTTCCTGGGGAACCTCAGCGGAGACCCCTACATCGTCCACACCAACATATACACCCAGGGGAAGGGGAACCGGGAGCAGCAGTTCTATCTCTGGTTTGACCCCACCAAGGACTTCCACACCTACTCCGTCCTCTGGAACCCCCGCCATGTTGTGTAAGTTCTCTAACCTCCAGATAAAGGCGCAGTTCACAGTACGATCAAGTCGGAATTAGATGGGTCCGGATGGGTCGATACGCCGACCTCCTCCATTAGAACTTGACCGATGGACCTGAGAAAAGTAAATGCAGTCCACCCACTAACATAAATCTCCTTCTGCATGCATTCAAACTGCAGTTTCTATGTGGATGGGACTCCCATCAGAGAGTTCAAGAACGCGGAGGCCGCCGGCGTGCCCTTCCCCAAGAGCCAGCCGATGAAGGTGTACGGGAGTCTGTGGAAGGCTGACGACTGGGCAACGAGGGGGGGCCTGGTGAAGACGGATTGGACCAAGGCGCCCTTCGTAGCCACCTACAAGGACTTCAAGGCAGACGCCTGCCGGTGGTCGTCAGGCGCCTCCTCCTGCGGCGCCAACGTCACGCCGGTGCTGTCGCAGGAGCTGGACTCGGCGGGCCAGGCGAGGCTGAGGTGGGTGCAGAGGAACTACATGATCTACAACTACTGTGCGGATGTGAAGCGTTTCCCCCAGGGGCTCCCCCCGGAGTGCGCAAGGCCGTAGGGGTATTTGCAGGGGGAGATGAACATTGGGGAATCCGTTGGGTGTTTTTTTTCCCGTTGATTACCAACCCATTAGTATTTTGTGAATAAACAATTGTTCTTTTGCTTTGTACATAAAGGGATAAATAAGGTGGCTTGTAGCCTACCACTGTATTATTACGTAATAAATATTATTTTTGGGTACAAGATAAGTATGGCTTCATTAATCACACACACACATATATCAATGACAAGAATTCGACTTTGAATATTTACATAAAAAGTCATAAGATAAACCTTCTCTGTTACATATGAAATGTGAGATTTACGGACTCGTCTACTTCAAACGTGTGACGACATTCTTTAGACTCGATCAAATATCATCTACCACTCTCAATAGAAGGCGTCCTTCGAACTATGGATGATGGAAGCCGTGTGGAAATGTAGCAGCTGGTTACTCTTTTGATGCGTGTTTTCACTAATGATGGTCTTCATGCTCTAATTAACATGATTTTGTTATTTTGCCACGATGGTCTCACCACCTCTCCCCCAAAAAGGGGAGGTCTCGGGTTAGATCGCGAGTTCCTTCCTCGTTAATATATATATATATATATATATATACACCAAAATAAGATATTTTTTACGTTGATAAATAGAATAGATACAAAAGATAAAAATAAATCTTATTCCAGGTAGAATATATAAGTAATTCAGAATGTTTGATCAAATTAGATATTTTGTTTTATTCTAGAACAATTCATTCTCACCGATATAATGATGAATCCGTTCCACCAAAGTGAAGACCTAGGATAAACACAAATAATTCGCCCAAATGATGTAAACAATTAACCTAGCCTATTTAATTAAAGTCCAAAAGAATTAAAGACCAAGCCCATTTAGTTTGGCCCATATTCTAGAAGGTTAATTAGTTTATCCACGAAATATAAGGATAATTACACATTGTTTAGATAATTAAGTGGATAATAGAATAAAAGAGTTTAAGTTAAATGTAAATTTGGTGCCCGGATAAATTGGCGGCTTATCGTAAGACCGCCAAAGTCTAGTTAGCGGCCGACAAATAGACTGCCGGGATCTGCTAGTTCCGTGAATGGAAGAAAGAGCAAAAAGATTTAATTTTTGGTAACTTATCTCCTAGAGACCGAGCTAGGAGGATTAGTAAGCATCCTTAGGACTCTCAGAAGTCGGGTTAATAGCAAATAAGGACTCTAGAATGGATCTAATCCATGAAACCCTAGCAAAACCCTATAAATAGAACCCAGTTTTGGCCTGTGCGACCCTTACTTTGGCTCACGTGGAATCGAGGTAAGGAGGTATTATTTTGGGTAAGTTCTTTAGAAGTTATTATTCCTAATATTAAGGTTTAACATCTCTCAAAATTTCGTGCTAGGAGATCAAGCACACCAGGAGTTAAAAGCCTCTAAAGTTGTTGATTTCACAACGACGACCCAGGAGACTGTGCACCGTGGTGTTGAAGATCAAGGAATTAGGAACCCAGAATGAGGTATTTAGAACTTGGTCCTTTAGAATTTTTTATTTCCCTTAGTATCTACTTCTTACCCTCTAAATTTCACGTCCTTAGGACAAGAGAACAAGGAGTTGGAGCGACATGAAGTTGCTAATTTCTCACAGGAAGGGCAGAATTAGGGCAACCTCTCACCATCAAATCCGGAGTTTAGAAGTGGTTACAGAGGTAGGTCATCTCATGAACTGCTAAAATATCATTCTAGGGTTAAAAGCCGTCTGATTACACTTGATTGCATGCACTATAGACTGAGAATTTCATGTTTGTTTGAGCTTATGCATCTACTGTAATGATCATGCATAAACCCTACCTTAATTCAGTTAAAAGAAGTCTTCTTGGCATAATACATGAATCAGATGCATATTGTAGCCTATTCTTCGTTGTATCATGATAGGTTGATTTCCAGACATGATGTGCTTTAAACACTAGTTCCTTCTTATTTAGTTCTCTATCAGACATGCTCTAGCGGCCTAACATTCGACCACCAACTTTGTTTAGCGGCCCTACGATAAATCGCCAACTCCCTGTAATGGCTCTGTGATAGACCGCCAATGTTCTGAGTTCTGTCAACCCAAGATAGAATTAAGATCAACCCATTTAGCTTATAAATAAGCATAATTAAATTATGTACCAACATGTTTTAATGTTATTTCAGTATGATGAGTTTTAAATAACTGATCATAACAATTGATTTCATGTTCTTTATCATACTTGGGATTATTTTAAAGCTTAAGTTACTTTCATGCCAAAGTTATATACTTTTGTATTAAATACATCTTCCAAGGGTGATAATGAACGTGGTTCACTGATTGGTTTATCACTTTTACAAACTCTCTTCTTATCCCAGAGTCAATTTCTATAAGTACATGACATATACCCCGGTATGTGACCATTAGTTACACTTATTTACACTATAGGCACACAATCTTGAACTTGATGACCTCTCATTTGGATATTCCTTCCAATGGACTAGGAAATCATGTTTCAAGGCCTCCGTAAGTCTCTATGAGCCTGGGATTCCCACTAGGATGTCGAGCTGGTTGTACCATTAAAGTCCAAATTGTCTAGAAAACACTACCGACATTTTTTTGAAATTCTGTCCATAAACGGTTTAATACTCAACCGCTAAAGCCCATTAACAGTTCAGTATTTGACCGCCAAGTTCTCTGAGTCCAAATTGAGTTCTTTCTAGATTCAGCTCATTCTAGCGGCCCAATATTAGACCGCTATATTCGTTAGGCGGCCCAGTATGTGACCGCTAAGTCCCTGAGTACTGTTAACCCGAGGTTTTGACCTAAGGGTTAATATTCCTGTGATCCTAAATGGACAAATTGATTGCCTAGGACCTGTCATCTATTTCAAGACATCTAAAATAAAGTATGAGAAGTAAAGAACGTACCGTTATGTTGTCAGATTTTCTCCAAGACATAACTTAGTTATTAATGCATTCTTGAACTCGTATAATCTATAATTGGTGCATTCTCTTATTGACATCGTGTCTTGGACATCACTAAACTTATTACATGCATGGCCAAACTTTATTGTTATATACGTGGAAGTAGCTTGATTTATACTTGAAGATACAGTTTGAGCACTGATTGTGTTCAAGGACTCTATGCTAGTCCCCTCGGTTGATTGCCAAAAATATGCTGTAAATCACGGGATATGATGCTACTGGCGTCACATTGTACTGGGAGTATTTTCTCTATAAATAAGTGAAAATCCATGAATCACACGGACTTGATATATGAAGTACTTGCTGTTAAGCGAAAAAGTACTTACTTGCTTGTTATATGACGTTCTAGTACATTCTCGTTATATTCTTGTTCATGAAAGGCCATAATTACATTCTTGCTTGATCATTCTTACTCAATCTTATCTTAACTTGATCGTATCTTGTTACTTTGGTTTAATTACATGAATTATCACATTTGTATGATTTCACATTGTTCATTAGAGCTAAAATGTTAATCACTTTAATGGCAAAAAATGGGTGTCAACAAATACGTCTCGGTTTGGGGACATTTGAAGAGGTTACGCCCCGATGTAGGGGCATATGAAGAGAAGTCCGCCCCGGCATAGGGGTATTTGAAGAAAAGACATACCCCGCCTGGAGGCATAGAAGCTATAAAGAATATGCCCCGGTTTAGGGGCATTTGAAGAAGTTACGCCCCAGTGTAGGGGCATAGGAAGAGAAGTCTGTCCAGCTTAGGGGTATTTGAAGAAGAGATGTACCCCGCCAGGGGCATAGAAGCCATAAAGAATACACCCCCGGTCTTGGGGCACATAAGCAAAGAGACATACATCCCAACCTGGGGTCATACAAAGAAGGGAACACGCCCCGTCTCGGGTGCACAAGAACTAAATATACCCCAGCCTCGAGGGGGTAGAAGAAGAAGAATTTACCCCGGTTTGGGGGCATAAGAAGCAATTAGTGATACCCTGACATAGGGTGATGTGAAGAAGAACATACCCTGCTTCGGGTGCATAAGAAGCCCAGCACATCCCACATGGGGGGGCATATGAGACACAGCTGCACCCCAGCTCAGAGGCATATGAAGAGAAGTTCACCCTGCATGGGGGAGCATATGAGATAGAGTTACACCCCGGCTTAGGGGCATCTGAAGAAGTTACGTCCTGGTATAGGGGCATATGAAGAGAAGTACACCCGGGCTTAGGGGGGCTTTTGAAGAAGGGACACCCCCCCTTCGTGGGGGCATGTGAGACAAAGCTACACCCCCCCTCAGGGGCATATGAAGAGAAGTCCACCTCGGCTTAGGGGGATTTTTGAAGAAGATACACCACCCCCCCTCCATGGGGGCATATAAGACAAAGCTACACCCCGTGCTAGGGGCATATAACAAGGAATGCACCTCGTCTTGAGGGGCGCAGAAAGCCGAAGAGCACACCCCGCATGGGGGCATCTGAGGTAGCAGTGCACCCTACATTAGGGGAGTCTGAGGAAGAAACATACCCCGCTACGGGGGCATAGAGGCCATGAAAAATACACCCCGTCTGGGGGCATAGAAGCTGTAAAGAATATACCCCGCCACGGGGTATAAGAAGTAGAAGAATGCACCCTGGTTCAGGGGCATTTGAAGAAAGAGTATACCCCCGCTCTAGGGGCATATGAGACAAAGTTACACCCCGGCTCACGGGCATATGAAGAGAAGTCCACCCCGACTTAGGGGTATTTAAAGAAGAGACATACCCCCCCACGGGGTCATAGAACCCACGAAGCTTGTACCTCACCTGGCGGCACAGAAGCACAGAGGCATGCCCTCCCGACATAGGGGGCAGATAGAGGGGAGCCACACCCCAGCCTGGGGGCACATTAAGAGAAGCACGCCCCAGTCCAGGGGTGTTGATGACAAAAGAAGAGAGAAGAGTCACGAGGTAGACGTGATCTTCGCACCCGCCTCTCACACAAAAAACAAAAGAAGAGAAGAGGAGAGAAAAGAGTCACGAGACAGACATGGTCTTTGCACCTGCCTCTCATACAAAAAAGAGAAGAGAAAAAGAGAAAGAAGAGTCACGAGGCAGACGTGATCTTCGTACCGCCTTTTCACACGAAGGAAGAAGAGATGAAAGGAAAGAAGGTCCTTAGGCAGACCTGGTCTCTCACCTTTGGCTCTCAGCCGTCCAACCAATAAACCTCTCACATAGTCGATGTCAGGACCTTTCGTCCAAACCGAAGAGTACTCTGCCATCGGGGTGTTACACCGACAAGATGTTCAACCATCGGGGCTTCAAACCGATAGATGTTCAGCCATCGAAGCTTCAAGCCGACAGATGTTCAGCCATCGGGACTTCAATCTGGTAGATGTTCAGCCATCGGGGCTTCAATCTGACAGATGTTCTGCCATCGGGGCGTTACACCGACAAGACATTCAGCCATCGGGGCTTCAATCCGACAGATGTTTAGCCATCGGGGCTTCAATCCAGCAGATATTCAGCCATCAGGACTTCAAGCCGGTAAATGTTCAGCCATCGGGGCTTCAAACCGACAGATGTTTAGCCATCGAGGCTTCAATCCGACAGATGTTCAGCCATCGGGGCTTCAAACCAGCAGATGTTCAGTCATCGGGGCTTCAAGCCGACAGATGTTCAGCCATCGGGGCTTCAAATTGACAGATGTTCAACCATCGGGGCTTCAATCAGGCAGATGTTCAGCCATCGGGGCTTCAATCCGGTAGATGTTTGGCCATCGGGGCTTCAAGCCGACAGATGTTCAGCCATCGGGGCTTCAAACCGGCCGATGTTCAGTCATCAGGGCTTCAATCTGACAGATGTTCAGCCATCGGGGCTTCAAGCCGATAGATGTTCAGCCATCGGGACTTCAAGCTGATAGTTGTTCAGCCATCGGGGCTTCAATCTAACAGATATTCAGCCATGGGGGCTTCATGCCAGCAAATGTTCAGTCGTCGGGGCTTCAATCCGATGGATGTTCAGCCATCGGGGCTTTGATCCAATAGATGCTTAGCCGTCGGGGCTTCAATCCGATAGATGTCGATCACTGACGACCAAGCCAATAGATGATCAGCCGTCGACATGCAAGCCGACAGATGCACAACCATTGGCAGTCACGCCGACAGATGACCAACCCTTATTGTGTAAAACTCCCACCTCCCTTGCTGCAACACCGATTTTGTACCCCAAACAAAAAGAAGAAGAGAAAGTGAAAAGTAGGGGTGAGCCTCGTGTCACTGGCTCAGTAGGGGTCACGTGGATCCCCACTGAAAAACACACAGTAACATGAAAACAGAAACAACAGGTGTAGCAAAGCAGGAAACTACACTACAAAGCTGTAACAGAACAGAAGAGGAAGCAAGAATAGGGAACAGGCAAGGGAAGAGGGAAGCTAAAAGAAAAGGAAAAAGCCATACCGAACGAGCGCAGCTGCTGAACTAACCTCGGCTCCCGAGCTGCACCTAACAGCAACAGAAGGGCTAAATCTGAACTGGCGAAGTCAGAAGTTACCGATCTATCGACGAAAAACCAAGCAAGCAAAGGCCTGCAAGGAGAAAAGAGAAGAGCCTAGGAAAACCTAGACAGACTAGACGGACGTTAAGCACACATGACTCAAAAGTCATGCGCGCCCATCCAGACACGACCATGTGCACAACTAGAACATCGTGCAAAGAACACACCACTCCACTGACCTCAGGTAAAGCCATGAGCAGGCTAATCCAGCAAGGTCACCATGCTCGAGAAACACGAGAGTCACGCGAAAGTCACGTGTCACGTGACTAGAGTACCTACCACTAGAAGAACAACCAGCTGCATCCCCTGATGTCTTATGCTGTGCCTACAAGTATCTCGTCTACGCTGTCACCCAATAAGCACGACAGAGACTAAGACTCTCTGAGAACCAGAACAAAAGTACCATCGCGAGTTACTAGACAAGGTAATGCCCATCGGCGTCAGTCTAAGCCCCTGACCACATGTGCACACACTGGCTCATCGCCCTGAGCCAGGCCTCTAGCTAGTTTCTCCCCCAGTGGAAGCTACTGCAAAGCGAGGGAGCCCACGGAAACTAGCTTAAAAATCGTAAATCGGGAAGTGCCCTGCTACAAAAGCTGACAAACCGTAATGTGTCGTAAGGCTACGACTAGTTGAGGATCATGAGACACAGACTCCAAAACACGAGTGCCAGAGTATAGACAGTCAACGAAGCCCTGTCGCATATACTACGAAGCACCAATCGCAGCACAGGCAACTGCCAACACACTCAGGACAAGGCAACTAGACTTGAAGCTACAACGATCCTTGAGTCTCACGACTCGAAGTCAAGATCGTCGCACAAAGTGGAACAAGCCACCAATCGGTCTAATCCTAAGCCAGATAAAGTGACTCACCGTAAGAAATGACTCACGGAGATCTAAGGGGGCACCGAGAACCCTCAACACACTTGGATACGTAGAACGAGGTAAGATGATACCTCACGATATCCAGAACCATGTCTCGAATTGGACAGTACTGTCGAGAGACACACAAGGTCACCTGTCAACCACTGGGTCACACCCGGTTGACCAGAACCAGACAATGACATTAAAAAGTAGTACAGAAGATAGCCCACGGTAAGAACACTCCTAGCCACCTTATATCATGGTCATAGCCCTCAAAGGACATCAAGAAACATCCACAGGACAACGGGCAAACCATAAGGTCAATCCAAGATGAACGAAAACCAAGACGTCAGGAAACGATGTTCCGCATAATGGTAGTCCTAGACTGAGTCGTTAGGAAAATTACGGTAGTCTAAGAACAGACCACACTTAGTCAACCTTCAACCGACCAATCCAGCGCACCACTAACACACAGACACCTCCCTAGGACACAAACCTAAGACAGATAGACACACAGAACAGGCCGTCACGGCCAACAGAAAACATATAGGGATGAGCGGTTCTAGGAGGACCGCACAAGGCCATGAGCGGTCTTGGACAGTCCGCTTAAGTGATAGACCAAAGGGGGATGGGCGGTTAATGGCAGACCGCCCAAGGGGATGAGCGGTCAAGGTCTGGCCGTTCAAGCCCACCGACCCAGAAGAGTTCCTGGTCTAAACAGTTTTGACCAAACCGCTGAACAGAACCGACCTACTACAGTGTCAGCCAAAATAGTCTTGACCAGACCTCCTAACACGATCAACACTCAATTGTTGACCAAAGGTCAACTGGGATAAGCAGTCAAGACATGGCCGTACATCGCAATGGAAGGACAAGCGGCTGAAATCTGGCCACCCAAGAGGGGATAGGCGGACCTCACCTAGCCACCCATATCATGAGCGGTCTAACGATAGACCACTCAACCTCAAAACTGGACGAGGATAAACGGTCTGAGGCTGGCCGCTCATATAGATGAACAACACCTAGTTCGACCATTCAACCGTCACAGCAAGCAAACCATGGGGTTCATCCGATCATGGCCGTTCCATGCCCCATTCGTGCTGAAACGAAAAGGATACAGCCACAATCACCCTGGCAATCACATAGACTCTGACCGGAGTCAAAATGATGCACGAATAGCATGAAACAGGTGATTCTAACGAAATCACCCAAATGGGGTTAACAAGGTTCTCAGCCTCCTGTCGGCCCCGATAGACCACCATTCGACATGAAATCAGTGACTATGGAACGCTGACGTTCTAGGGAGTCCATTGACACTAACTGATCGCAGAACTGTTGCCATTTTTCGGTGAGGCCTACGAAACCCACGAAACTCCAATGAGCCTGATCTCGCTCGTTCGAGCACCAAACGACATGCAGGGATAGGGAAAACATAGAGGACAAGTGAGTGGAGGAAGCGAAGGAAGATACGACGATTTTTTCCAGGAAATCCCCAACGAAAAATACACACTATTCCTTCTTTTCTATCGAAGGCGCTGCACCATGTTGCAGTCGCGAAAACGGACCCCTAAGAAGCTTTCGCCGCGGCGTCGCCGCGACCCCCGGTCGATGACGGAAACGACCATCCGGGGCGACGAACCGGCGGCAGGCTCCGACGGACCAACGAGGAAAGACGATGTCGGCCACGATTCACGACGCGCCCGCACACCACCCGGACGGCACCAAGCGGGATTTCCTGAAGATGCTGGCGGGAGCCGGCGCCGCGGTGGCCGTGGGCGGCGCGGGCTGGGCCTTCGTCGACAGCATGAACCCCTCCGCGGACGTGCTGGCGCTGTCCTCCACCGAGGTGGACCTGACCAAGATCCCCGAGGGCTCCGGCATCACGGTGATGTGGCGCGGCAAGCCGGTTTTTGTGCGCTACCGCACGGGCAAGGAGATCCAGGAGGCCCAGGACGTGCGGATGTCGGAGCTGATCGGGTGGAAGGTTGCCATTGTGATTTTGGATGTTTCCCCGTCATTCTGGAGACGATTGGAGCATGGAATGGAGATTTCTATGAAATTTCCTGGTTTTCGGGTTTGGCGTTGTAACGTGGAACTCCCAGGGGGCACGTTTATTAATGCGCTATATCGTGTGGTCACGTTCATCTAAGAATATGAACAGTAGGGCGGTATGGAACACGGTCGGTCTATGAATTGCATCTATTAACGCGGACTTCATGATGGCCGTGATCTTATCTTAATGCGCCCTAGGCCATGACCGCATTCTAGTATTATCGCGCTTGAGGCTATGGCTGCATCTATTAACGCGACCCAGACATGTGCCACATCAACGCGTTGACGAGCTGTAGGGGTTGCACGCATTCTGGTAACATCGTGACCCTCTCTAGGGGTGCGTTAATCATCGCGATGTAGGAAATGAGCGCGTTAATGTTTTGATTTTTCAGTGTATTATTTGAGTTGTCTCGGGCTCCGATGAACCCAAGATTCAGTGCCTTGTTGGCCTTTGGCTCGACTGATGTCTTGGGTGCTCCATGAGAGTCATTTATGTGTGTCAAGGGATCCCGGAAGAGTGGTTGTATCCCGAGCAGTGTACTATAATTCTTTTGTGTTGGATTGGCTTCCGGTTAGCTTGGCTTTGACCCCTTGGTTAGCCTATTGTACGTGGATGTCTTGGATGTCCTATGAGGACTGTGGCCGTGTTATAGGGTGTTGGAAAGTGTCATTGCACCGAGTAGTGTTTTGTGCTATTTCGAGAGTCATTATGATTTCTGGTCAACTCGGTTGTGACCCAGTGGTTGACACGTGACCTCATGAGTGTCTCGACTATCTTGAGAGGATCGAGACTCTGATTTTGGATGCATGGAGATCTCATCTTATCTCAATTTGCGTGCCTATGTGGTCTGAAGGCTTTGATGTTCCCTCATGTTCCGTGGTCTGTATTGTGCGAAATTGTGAGTCCTATATGTAGCCTAGGGGCCGAGGACCTATGTTTTATCATGATTTGGCTTAGGGACTAGGCTGATTAACGGTCGTGATGTTTGACGATCTTGACCCGAGTCGTGTGACTCAAGGATCGTGTGTGTAGGTCTAGTTGTCTATCCTGAGTCTGGCGACAGTTCTGTGTACCGCCTTATGTTTCGTAGTACATGCGACAGGTGAGTGCTTACCCTATCTGTACTTCATTGTTTTGAGTCTCTGTGTCTAGTGAGCCTCCACTAGTCGTAGCCTGATGACACTTCAGCGTGTCGGCCCACTTGGGAGAGAGTTCCAGAGAGATGATTTTGAGTCAAGTTTTCATGGGCCCCCTTGCTTTACAGTAGCATCCTACTGGGGGAAAAACTAACTAGAGGCCTGGCTCAAGGCATTGGGCTTGTGTGTGCACACGTGGTAAGGGGCGTTTGGACGAGTGCCAATGGGTGTGACCCTGACTAGTCACTCATTACTATTGTTACTTGTACTTGGTACAGTGTCTCAGTCACCATGTTCGAGGTGAGTGTGAGACGCTTGACGCGTAGTGTAAGACATCAGTGGACGCTTCCGACTTTGCTTCTAGTGAATAGGTGCTTTTGTCACATGACACGTGACTTGTGGTTTCGTGACCGGTTCTCCATCATTATTGACATAGTGCTTCGGGTAGCCTGTGTCTGGCTTTATCGTGGCTTGTGTAGCGTACATGACGGTGCGGTCGTGTGTACATCGGTGTTTTAGGTGATGTGTTTTGTACATCTGAGAGGTTGTGATGTGAAGCCGACACGTCTGTTGTAGCATGACGTGTTCTAGTAATGTAATTGGAGTTTCCTTTTGACAGTTTGGTGATTCCTGACTTTGTGTCTGGGAATCTGTGTTCTTAGCGATTAGGATTAGTTTAGAGGGTCGAGGTCTTATCGGTTGCCGTGGTTTGTTCTGTATGACTTTTCCTCTTTACTTTCATTGTTGTTACTCCTGCTTACTACTGTTGCTCTTGCTGTTATTACTATTGTTACCACTTTGATTTCTTGGTGGGGATCTACAGGACCCCTACTAAGCCAGTGACACGAGGCTCACCCTAACTTTTTAGGTGTGGCTACTCTTCTTCCTCGTGGTCTGGTGGTGTAGTTCATGGTTCTCAGTTGCCAGCTTTGCCAGTGTCGGGCTTCACCCGACTTGAGGGTACGTTTCCTTTTCTATTGGACTGTACTTGTCTTTAGTTGGACTGGACTCTGTTAGCTATTGTAGCTGTTAGTTTTTTTTGCCCATGCGCCCTTTTAGATTTTTACGTGGTGGGGTACCCGATTTTGCCTGCAGCGCCCTTCTGAGTTTTTATCGTACGTAGTTGGGTCACAGCCATTTTTGCCCTTGTCCAGGATGTTTAAACAAGGCCGGCGAGGCATCTCTATTTTAAACCTCATTTCTCTTCTTTTTTTTTTGAACATAATAACAAGATGTCATATGGTGCTCCATTCCGACCATTTGGTTCAGTCGTGCGGTAGCGACGTAAAGTTGTTGGCTAGGGCACAAAGCCTTGCACCGAAAATGTTTATTCGTTGACAAGAAGATAATGTCAACACAAGGAGGCAGATTTATGCATTGATTCGGACGTAAGGTCCGTAATGGCGTCAATGTGTAGATACGGGCTAGGGCACAAGGTCATGCACGAAAAAAGAGTGTATTCATTGGCAAGAAAGTAATACCAATGCAAGGAAAGATCTATCCGCCGATTCGGACGTAAGGTCTGTAATCACGATAATGTATGGATACATCGGCTGGGGCATAAATCTTTGCGCCGAAGAGGGTTTATTCGTCGGAAAGAAGGTAATGCCAATGCAAAGGAAGAGTTCCCATCGATTCGGACATAAGGTCTGCAATGGCGATATTGTGTAAATGTTGGCTAAGGCACGAAGCCGTGCACCGAAAAAGAAGGGTTTATTCATTGGCAATGGAATAATGCCAACGCAAAGGGAGAGTTTCTGTGCCTATTCGGACGTAAGGCCCGTAATGGTGATTTTTTGTCAACGCCGACTAGGGCACGAAGTCTTGCGCCGCATGGATGTATTCGCAGGGATGGGGTTAACGCCCGTGCAAGGGAAAGGTTTTCTTCACCCCTACTAACGTAAGGTCCATCGGGGGCATCGTTGAACGGTACTTGGCTAAGGCATAAAGCCCATTACCGCATGGATGTGTTCACAGGCATGAGGTTGATGCCGGTGCAAAGTAAAGTTTTCTTCACCCGTGCGGACGTAAGGTCCGTCGAGGGCATTATGGCCCGGTGGGACTATGTTTGGGCTATGAAGATCTTCTGAGCTTTGTTCAATCTTCAGGTGCCGGTGTAGCCACCCGATATAACTTCATGTGCTTCCCATTGAGAGGGGAAAACTGAACCACGCCCTTGTGATCCACCAGGACGTAAGAGCCTCCTTCGTAGACCTGATGTACAACATATGGACCTACCCAATTTTCAATCAACATCCCTTTGGGGTTAGCTGCCATTACTTATCTTCTTTTGACCTTAACAAGGTCACCTTTCCTAAATTCTCACTCCTTGACCAGCTTATCAAAAGTACGGGCCATGCGAGCTTGATGTAATTGGATATTCTATTGTGCCCGGAGTCGCCTTCCTTCCAGCTCAGCAAGCTCCTCCAGTCTTCTTTTTATGTTAGTTTGTTCGCTGCTAGCCAGACCATGTTGAATGGCGACTCGCAGTGATAGATCCCCTAGTTCAATCGGCACCACCACCTCTGACCCATATATGAGGGAAAACGGTGAGCAACCAGTTGGGGTTTTATAAACTGTATGATAAGCCCACAGCGCTTCGTACATCTTCTCTTTCCAGTCCCTCTTGCTAGAGTTGATGATCTTGGCTAGCAAGGTGCAGAGAGTCTTGTTGAATGCCTCAGCAAGTCCGTTGGCCTGTGGATTGTAGGGGGATGATGTCCTCCAATCAATTTTGCATTTATCAGCCAGCAGATATACCTTCTCGTTTCTGAAATGGCTGCTATTGTCGGAGATAATTCGACTGGGGGCCTCAAACTGAAATATTATATTCTGACGGAAGAACCTAGCAACTAGCTCTCCTGTCACTTCTCTTAGTGCTATCGCTTCTACCCATCTGGAGAAATAGTCTGTGATTGCTAAGATATATTTGCACCCTGATGAAGATGCTGGTAGAGGTCCCATGATGTCCGTGCCCCATTGGGCAAACGGCCAACTTGGGATAGTGGGGTGTAGAGGCACTGGCGGCATTCTGGGTACGGTGGCGTGCTCCTGGCATTTCTGACATGACTTGACAATCTTGCAGCAGTCGTCAAATATAGTGGGCCAGTAGTAGCCCAATTTCTTAATCTCAATCTTTATTTTCGGCCTGGCCTGGTGCGCCTCGGCTGACCCGGCATGGACTTCTTTCATCACTTGTCATGCCTCCATTGTAGACAAGCAACGGAGTAGAATCTTTTTCTGGGCATCCGCCATTATTTGGAACAAGGTTTCGTTTCTCATCTCGTAGGAATCCTTGATCCTGAGGAGCTTCATTCTTTGTTATTTCTCTTTTGGGAGCTGTTGGTGCTGAAACCAGCGTAGGAGATGCTCCCGCCAATCGGGCTGTCAAGTTTCTTTCACGGTTGCCACCTCATGTTCCTCTTCATTAGTCAGGACTTTTGTCACACTGGGGACCTGGTGTCGATTAATCACTATTATATTCAGGCTTGTGTCTGGCGGGATTGCCAAAGAACTGGCTAGCTTTGTGAGGGCATATGCCCGGGCATTCTGTCCTCGATTGATGTGTCTGACTCTGATAAAATAAAATCTTCCCATCAGACGCAGTGCCAATTGGTGATAAGGGAGGAGTTCCTGCTTCCGCACATCGAACTCTCCTTCCAATTGTTTTACGACTAGCATGGAGTCCCCAAACGTCTCAAGCATCCGAATTTCCATGAACAAAGTAATTTGTAGAACGACTGAATCAGCAAAACTGCAGTCTTGCATTATATTATTTTTGTATGGACAACAAAACGATTTCGGACGTTTCAAAGGCCGGAAAACCCAAAATCCGGATGATTTCTGAGGCGAAGGAAACAATGATCAATTTGAGGTTGGTAGCGCCCGGCCCCTGGCGAGTCCCTCATTCGCAACCGCCGCCGCGCTCCCGTTGCACCGGCAAAGCCTACGGGTTGCGAACCAGTCTAATTACGCGACAGGCCGAGCGCCTTGGCTTCGAAGATCGCTTCGGCCTTGGACGTGACCTTGAGCTTGCCGTATATGCGCCGCACGAAAGTCCTCACCGTGAAATGAGAAAGCGACATCAGCTTGGCGATTTCATTGGTCGTGAACCCCTTGGTGATGTAGTCCAATACCTCCCTCTCGCGGGCAGAGAGCAAAGTCGGTTCGTCGGCAGGCTGATCTGCAGGCTGTAGCGACACGCTTGCAGTCCCCGCACCGGTTTGCCTGAAGCGCATCAACACCTGGCGCGCAATGATCGGACTGATCGGGCTTCCTCCGCTGGCCAGGATGCGAATTTCATCGACGATCTTGGCCGGCGAGCTGTCTTTCAGCAGATAACCCGCTGCCCCGGTTTCCAGCGAGCGCATGACGTGGGTTTCGTCACCGAAATTCGTGCTCACCATGACGCTACAGCTTGGCCATTGCGTGACGGCGCAGCGGATGACGTCGATGCCCGAGCCGTCGGGCAAGCCCAGATCGACCAATAGCACGTCGGCCGGAGGGCCGGACAACATGGCGATGCCTTCGGCCAGCGTGCCGGCGGCATTGGCCAGACGCATGTCCGACGTGGCCTGAATGATGCTGCAAAGCGCATCGCGAAAACCGGGATCGTCCTCGACGATCGCGACATGGATAAGAGCCGGCTCTGAATGAAGTGATGTAGGTGCCATGGTCGATCGATTGTACGACGGATCGCGGCCGGCAAATGGCGCGTTCGGGCCAAGGGGATGGTGGAAAGGCCGAAAGTTTGTAGAACGTTTGTGCTACAGACCATGCAAATAATCCAATTTATGATCCTTCCGGCAAAAATGGCACCTCAATTTGCATGGCAATTGACGGTAAGCCCCGCCTCTTACCCTTGGAGAAAACAATAATGACCACCGCAGCAAGCTACAGCAACCTGGTGCAAGACCTTTACGTGGCCTATTTTGGCCGCCCGGCAGACTATTACGGCCTGCAAAGTTTCGAGTCCGCACTGGCCGCGGCCGATGCACCCACCGATGCCGGCGGCCTGCTCGCCGCCTATAACACCAATGCTGCGGTCAAGAGCCTGGTGGATTCGTTCGGCACCAGCGCCGAATCGACGGCACTATATGGAAGCGGCTCGACAGCGTCCTTCGTCAATGCCGTTTTCGAAAACCTGTTCAATCGCTCCGCCGCCGTCTCCGGCCTGAGCTTTTGGGTCGATGCCATCGACTCGGGGCAGGTAAGCAAGGGTGATGCAGCCTTGGCCATCCTGGCCGGCGCGTTTGCCAATAATTCGACCCAGGGACAGGCTGACCAGAATACGATCAACAACAAGGTTGCCGTCGCCGGCAACTTCACAACCGACCTTGGCGCATCGTCCTACGACATCGTGGCCTATCACGGCAGCACTGCGGCCGCCGCTGCGCGCCTCATGCTTGCCGGCGTCACCGGCACGACCGACATCGCGACCTATGACGTCATCACCACCATCAACACGATCGTCGACAACAACAATGCCAATACCTACACGCTGACCACCGGGATAGACACGTTGGTTGGCGGCCCGGGCAACGACGTGTTCAATGCCACCCTGGGCGGCTCGGCTCCGACGCTGCAAGCCTTCGACTCGATCACCGGCGGCACCTTGCATAACACCCTGAACATCAACGACTTCGGCGAGGGCGGCGTCATGGCCATCCCGGGCAGCGCCACCATCACCGGCATCACCACGCTGAACATCAACTCGCTGGAAACGGTAGGTAGCGACTTCAGCAGCTGGAATACGCTGGCTAATTTGAACGTCAAGTCGACCAACGGTGCTTCCGTGACCGTCGGCGATTCCGTCGTCGTCAGCGTCAGCAACAGCACTGCGGGCGACGTCTATGTGAACGGCGGCTCGGCCATCACCGTGAATCAGACAGAGGGAGCAGGCAACGTCACCGTCGCTGCCGGCGTGGGCGCGACGAGCCTGACTGTCGACGGCGGCGCACAGATCATCGGCCAAGACGGCAATTGGGGTAAAGCCGGCCAGACGCTGGCCTCGGCAACGCTCGGCGACATCCCGGATGGCGGCAGTGCGACCCTGTACAGCGATGCCCTGAGTTCGCTCAGCATTGTCAATTCGATGAACTCTACAGTCACCGTGGATACCGACTCGCATGCCGGCGCGCGCACGCTCAACGTCACACTGGACGGTGACATCAACGTCACCGTGAAAGACGACCAGGCCGGCACACTTGATTTCACCACCACGGCAGACTCCTCCACAGGCACCATCATTTCTGCAGCATCAGCCACCTCGCTTGTTTTCAATGACAACGCCCTTGCCAACTACGGGGAGATTGCCGCGCCGCACGTAAAAACCGTGACGATCACCGGCGCGGGTGATTTCAGTTTGTTTTATCCCAGTCTTGCCGCCGGCGCCATGATCGATGCCAGCGGCTCCAGCGGTACGGTGACGGTTGCCATGCCGTCGATGTGGGGCAATGATCCGACGGCGTCATTCATCGGCGGCAGCGGCCAGGATTTCGTCGACATTGAAGTGACCCAAACCGGTTCCATTACAGGCGGGTCGGCGCAGGGCAACGAAATTGCCATCGAGGCCATGGGCGGCCCTGCCGAATATGCTACGGAAGCGGTACTCGCTTCCGTGACAAATTTCCAGGATCTGGCCGTGGGCGGCGAGACATACGGCACGTTCGACATGGCCAACCTGAAGGGGCAGAGCTACACCGGCTTCGAAGTGGACAGCGAGCTCGCCGGCAACGTCGTTTTCAAGAATGTGACACCGGACAGCAATCTTTCCTTGACCCTTGTGGGCGCCTGCAATTTTGTCGTGGAACTGGACACGGCAGACAAGGCCGGCGCCAGCGACACGGTGAATCTGACCTTGGGCGGCGACTACCCTGGCGACAGTTCCGTAAGCCAGCTCAACCTGTCCGACGCCACGCAGGATGGCATCGGCACCATTAATCTGATAAGCAACAGCATGAGCATCAGCACCAGCAGTTTCGTGAATACGATCCACACGCTGGGCGATTCGGGATTGGTCACGTTGAACCTCAGCGGCAATACGCAATTGGAAATCGATTCGCTCACCATCACCGGCACGTCGCTGACGATCAGCAACAGCGCGCCCTCGCTCGGCTTGGGCGACTTGAATGCGGGCTCCCTGACGGCGCTGACGCTCTCGGGTTCCGGCAACTACGACATCGCCAACCTGGAGACGTCGGCAAGCAGCCTGGTCGTTACCGACAACAGCTCGGGTAGCGTCAGCATCGACAGCCTGAACGCCGGCAACCTCAAGACCGCCACGTTCACTGAAAGCGTGGATTCCAGCTCGGCCAGCCTGACGATCGGCGGCCTGGAGACAAGCATCAGCGCCTTCTCGACATTGAACCTGAACGGCAACGTAGCCATCGTTGTCGGCAACGACAGCGTCACCACCGGCGTGACCGTGGCAGGCGCCACGGACAACAGCGACGTGACCTTTTACGGCGCAGGAGGAAGCGCTTCGGGCGTCGCGGACAGCGTTACGTTAGGTAATGGCGACGACTTCGTCTTCTTCAGTGGCGGCGTTACCGGATCGACCCAGACGATCACGCTCGGCAACGGTACGGATACCGTGCTCAGCCAGAGTACGGGAACGGTCAACATAACGGTAGGCTCGGGTAACGATGCGATCGATCTCTTCGGCGCGAGCGCGCTGCGCGTTACGGCCGGCAATGGCAACAACACCATCGCCGAATGGACCGCCAACGCGGCTGTCAGCATCACAACAGGCACCGGCGCCAACAACATCACCCTGACCGTGGGCGACAGCGGCACCGTGACCCTGGGCACACATTCCGCCACGACAGCCGATATCGTTACCGTGGGCGCATCAGGCACAGGAAACGCCGTGACACCGCTGATCGCCATCAGCGGCTTGAACAACGGCACGAACGGCGCAGGCTTGGACCAGATCGTCTTTCCCGACAATCTCGGCGCCGCCGCCGGCATCACGAGTTTGACCGCCGCGCAGGTGGCCGCCGCCGGTGGCGACACCACCAACCTCGCAAACTGGGTGGCCGTGGCCGACAGCGCCGCCTTCAATGCGCCGGCCCACGAGGTGGTGACCTTCCAGTTCCAGGGCAACACCTACCTGATGGAAACGGTCTACGGCGGCGCGACCGACGCCGGCGCGCCCAATGCGCAAAACACTTTGGTGGAACTGGTGGGCACCGGGTACACCTTCGCCCATACCGGCCTGGGCATGGTCAACGGCCATGCCGCCATTACCTTGATGGGCTGAAGACTGCGGGCGAGCCGGCAGTCTCTGCCGCCTGGCGGGCGCTGCGATCTTGATCGCAGCGCCCGGCCAGACGAATTTCGCAGGGGCCATTCGCCAGCCAACTCACTCAACAATTTTCCGGCTCAAATCGCCATCAAATCGATTCAAATCGGTGCTGAAAAAATCAATGTTTCGCCGTATTTTTTCAATCGGCCAATTCCACCATTGAATTATCAAAAGCTGCGCGATCATATTTGGAGGAAACCGTTTTTTTACCTGCTTTGCCGGCGCCCCTACATAAACACCGTACGCCTCGCAGTCCTTTGTCACAACAGCACGGGCACCAATCACGCAACCGTTGGCAATTTTCACTCCCGGCATGATACGTGCGCCTTCCCCGATCCAGACGTCACTGCCGATGAGTACGCCTTCGGGCTTTTCGACGCAATCAGGATAAGCAACGGGCATACCCAACACGACGCGGAGCGGAAACGTTGTTGGATAGGTTGTTTGATGGCTCTCATATGTCCAGCAGTACACATTGGCGGCAATCGAGGAGAATGCGCCGATCACGATTGCGTATTTACCGTTCAACGTCGCGTTTTCACTGATGTAACTATAACGACCGATCATTAAGCGGCCGATGCTTGCCGATTTATGTATGTACGCCTTATCCCCGTTGGGTAAATCGAGAACCTTGTAATTTATTGGAGGGGTGTCTAACCACATAGTTTCTTGGGCCGATTTATTGGGAAAATGAACTATAAAACATAATCCGGACGGTAGCCTCATGACATCCCGTATGTTGCCAAAATCACTTTGGTCGAGAACACCAGCCATATTGAAGTGGTTGAAATCGAGGGAATCATGCCTACCTGAAAAGACGACAAAGGCCGCTGGCATGCTGAAGTATGTATCAACGGACAACGCCTACACCGAATACTGCCGTCAGGCGCGGGGGAAAAGGCCGCAGAAAGCAAAGAAGACGAGCTTCGAAAATTATTGGCGGTTAGGGAGCTCGTATGCTGGGACGCGTCCCAGCTTTTGTGGGCGCCATTTGCTGGGACTTGTCCCAGACTACAACGCAAAAAGAAAAGGCCTGTCGTGAAGACAGGCCTTTTGAATTCTTTGGTGGGCGGTACTGGGATCGAACCAGTGACCCCTGCCGTGTGAAGGCAGTGCTCTACCGTATTTTTATTTTATTTTCTTTTTAACCCTCTCTCCTCTCTCTTCTCACTCTCTCCCTCTCTGTTCTCTCTCCTCTCTTCTCCTCTCCCTCGGGCGCGTGACCGTGGCGGAGCTGGATCAGGCGGTGACGGCATGGAGTTGACTTGGGGCGTAACAGCACAAGAATCGAAGCGTGGTGTTGGCGCGATCTCGTTCTATTGATTCGAAACAGGCGTGGGTTGTTCGTGTGATGGTTTTCATCGTGGATTGGCCATTGCAATGCGTGAGATCTTCGGTGGAGGTAGGGGGATGGATACCCTACTGATTTCCTCCTTCCTCTTGCGATTTCAGGCTGAACAATGTGAGTTTGAGTGGATTTTCCTACTTTAAGGGCGAAAGCATGTTTTGGGGGCGTAAGCTGAGATCGTCGTTCCAAGCGACAGGTTTTAGTTTAAATGGTATCATTTGAACCCCTGGCATGTTGAGATTCGATTCCCGCTAGTTTAACCCTGTTTAATTGTGATTTGGGGCCGGTAGGAGGCAGGTTGCCCACATGAGTCATTTTGGGTGGATTTGAGGAAATCGCCCATTTGACAGTCATTTTATGGTTTTTTGGATCCCTTCTGGCTTGTGGAAGGTTGATATTGTGGTTATGGAAGTTTCATCATCGTTTGGGAACGATTGGGGCATGAAAAGACCGAATTTTGTAGGTTTGTACGATTTTAGGATCGGAGGATGAGTCGCGGTCCACCAGAAACCATGTTCATCGCTCGGGGGTAGTAGCAATCTGGTCAGAACCGATTTATCCTTTGAAGGTCGGTTGGTAGATGCGGTCATCTACCCGACCGCGTTAAGAAGACACGGTCGTCTAGAAGACCGCATTCAAGTAGAAGTGGTCGTTGGTCTACCGCATTCTGGTTTCTTTGATCGGTCTATGTCGGTTTGCAAGTCGCGGTCATGCGACTGACTGCCTCTCTATGTAGCGGTCAGGAGGAGATCGTCTCTTGCTAGGGTTAAGCATCTGGGTGAACCTGGTCATTCACCTAATCATGTTCGGATAGTCGCGACCATTTTGGAGACCACGTTCATGTCTAGTCGCCCCAATGTGACCGCCTCTTGCCTGGGATCTCTGGTAGCAGCCAGGGGTGGACCGCCACCTGCCCAGAGTGTTTCTTTTGTGCTGGTTTGGCTTCCGGTTGGCTTGGCTTTGACCCCTTGGTTAGCCCATTATTCCGTGGATGTCGTGGACATCCTATGAGGGCAGTAACCATGTTATTGGGTGTTTAGAAGTGCTGTAATTCTGAAGTGTGTATCATGTTATGTCAAGATTTGGTTTAAGGATTGATTGGTCTATGGTGAACGTAGTTGTGGCCCGGTGGTTGACACGTGACTTTGTGAGTGTCTCGTTTATCCTGTGGGGATCGAGACTATGTTTTGGATGTTGGGAGCTATCATCGTACATTGGTTTACGTGCCTATTTGGTTTGAGGACTTTGATGTTCCCTCATGTTCCATCTTTCTTGTTATACAAAATCGATGGTCCAATGTGCATCCTAGGGGCCGAGGACTTTCAGTTGGTGTGGATCCTGTTGTTGTGTGCCGCTTCCATAATCTTTTTTCCCATGATTTGGCTTAGGGACTAGGCTAATTAATGGCGTGTTGTCGTGATGTAAGATGATCTTGACCTGAGTCTTGTGACTCAAGGATCATTGTGAGCAGGTCTAGTTATCTGTCCTTAGTCCGGTGACAATTTTTGTGTGCTGTCTTGTGCTTCATGGTACCTGTGACAGGTGCATGTTCAGCCTGTCCATACTTCAGTGTTTTGAGTCTCTGTGTCTATTGAGCCTCCACTAGTCATAGCCTGACGACACTTTGTGTCGGTCCACCTAGGAGTGGTGACAGGGCGAGTTCCAGTGGAGACGATTTGTTGACTGGTTGTCGTGGGCCCCTTTGTCTTACCGTTAGAGTTCGATGATAGGGGAAAATCAGCTTGAGACCTGGCTCAAGACATTGAGCTTGTGTGTGCACACGTGGTCAGGGGTGTTTGGACAAGCACCGATGGGCGTGACCCTAACTAGTCACTCGTTACTATTGTTCCTTGTTTCCTTGTTTAGTGTCTCAGTTACCACGTTCGAGGCAAGTGGGAGACGCTTGAGGCACAGTGTAAGATGTCAGTGGGCGCATATGGCTTTTCTTATAGTGAGGAGATGCTACTTTCACATGACACATAACTTGTGATTTTTGTGACTGGTTTTTGTCACTACTGACATGACTTGCCGAGTAGTCTGTGTTCGACATTACTCGAGGTCAGTGTAGCATACACGATAGTGAGATCGTGTATGCGTTAAGTGCTTTAGACCGTGTGGTCTTGGGTTTGGCTTTTGTCTCTTTAGACGAGCCTGCACGACTGAGGTGTCGTGATGATGTTCTGGCAATGTAGCCAAAGTTGCCTTATATCGATTGGGTGATTCCTGATTGTATGTCTGGGGATCCGTGGTTCTTGATGATTAGGAGTAGTTATGTCGGCTACCGTATTTTTGTTCAGTACGACTTTCCTCGTTACTTTTGCTTTTACTGCTACTCCTACTGTTACTCTTATTGTTGTTACTATTATTACAGCTTTGGTTCGTGGTGGGCATCTGTAGGACCCCTACTGAGCCAGTGACACGAGGCTCACCCCTGACTTTTCAGGTGTGACTACTCTTCTTCCTCATGGTCTGGCTATATAAACATGTGTATAGTATCCTTGTAAAGCTAATGAAACTATGAAGTTTTTGTGAGAAAAAATTTGTAGAGAGTGATTCTCTTTGTTCTTCCTTCGGTGTGAAGCTCAGGAGCCCTATATCTTGCGACCGGATCTACCTGGGGTGCGACTCCCCTTCCTATTGGTGTGACGCCGAAATTATCGTTCGATTTGTGATCATGTGCAGATCCAGATCTACTCGTCCAGATCTTGTCTCCAAATCACGAACCTCCCAAATTCGTTTCCTCTTCATATCTGAGCCTGGTGATTTTACCAAGGAAGCCTCTGCAAGCCTAGAGCAATCCAGCACTAGTTTTGCGTCAATCGGAGTTCGGGATCTCTGGCAACAATTTTCGCTGTGAAGTCATGCAACTCTGTCTGAGCCTACTATCCAGATCATTAGTTCTTTGATAGTAAAATTTTACAGATCTACTCTCAGCTCTTCTAAATCTGAGATTCTGAGTGATCATATATTTTTATATCTTCTTCGCACTACAGCTAAGCTCGTGCTGTTCTGAGGTCCATGCTTATCGTAGCATTGATTTTGGTGAGACTACGCAAGCGGATCCATGCAGATCCGATCCAGATCTAGAGGCGACTTGCAGAAGCTACCCTACCTTCCCCCTTGCAGATGTGACAAATCCCTTTGGTCAGATCCTTCCTCCAGATGTCACTGATGATCTCCACAAGCGACGATCTATTCAAAGACTAGAGCTATTTATTATGTAATTTTTAGTCATCCTATGCAGTTCTATGTGATAAGAACTAGAGCCCTGGTACAGGCATTGTCATGCCCAGATCTGATCACATATGATCGTGCAATTTGGCCGAGGCATTCTTCATCCAATCACCGACGTGTTCCCACAAACGTCACCCTGATCGGACGTCGGATCCATCCATACCGACTTTCCCGAGTTTACTGCGCCGAGTGACCAACGCGGGCAGAACCACTCAGCTTCCAATCGGCTCACCCGATCGACCCCGACTCACCTCCCTCGTCTCCTACAAGTGCGGCCCATCAACCCGAGCTCCAGCAGCCCTGAAATTCATGATTGTAGCCTATTATCTCCAGAGTGGAGTGGGCCATGTTTCTGAAATTGTAATAATTACTCATTTGTGTGTATTGGGGTTGTTCAGATTCGGCCGGGATTATCTTCCCCACGTGCTAGTCATGGAGGTACGCGTACGTTCCATACACTCACATTTGCTTACCTAGTAAGTTGTTATATATGCTACATTTGTGAGAATAGGGCCGTATCCAAATTGCAACTCATCGTGATTGTGAGAGTGAGAGTCGTTCCTTAGCTCCAGTCGAGCACCGAGCTCAGACTGCACCACCCTAAGCGACAGTGGTTCCTTAACCGCTACGATCCCACGTTTCCCTCACAAGGGACGATCGTCGGACTAGTTAGAGTTTTTGTTGAGCGACGTCTCCACCCAGAGAACACCATGGTGGTTAGCCACCCGAATTGCCTTTAGCATGCTAGTGCTGGCCGCACATCGAGTCCATCGTACGTCTTACCCCATTCGAGTCTCGTTCCACATCAAATTGGTATCAGAGCCTGGTTGAGTCTAGGGTAGTCACCAAAGCACGGTCTAAGTCTGTCTAAGGTGTTGCACCTCAATCCTTTAACTGGTATATGATAAGGCACTATCGGAACGATAGGTTTCGCCTATTTGGAAGGTAGCCTCCTTACGTTAGGTGGGTCTTCGGACCAATATCTCCGCCAGGTACTAGATACTGGTTGAGTCTAGGTTCCTCATTTTGTATTAGTCCGTGTACCCCAATCTCTGTGTCATTGCATGTCTCAATTGTCTGCATGTCCAGCTACCCGCCAACCCCATGGCTGTTCCCCAAGACCATGTGTCAGATTGGTCATCCCTAGTGGCCCAGTTCGAGGCTCTTATGGCCCAACCCTCGGGTCTTGCCCCTACCATTCAACCGGCAGTTGACCCGACCCCTATGCCAACGACTGAGTCATTCTAGCGCCCTACAGTGTCTACTGCCATTCTACCTAATGGGTTGCATACAGAGATCGACTTCATCAATAGGGTGTCGTCTAATTGTGTCTCACAAAACATTGTTGAGTCTCTCTCTAAGATCGGGGAGATTGTCCTCAATAGTGGCTTAGTTTTTATAGAGTTTCAATGGTGGTTCGGCCCCATTCTATATCACGATGGAGCATGGTGCAAGATCGACACACTTGCTGGTCCATGCATCATTGTAGGGTAAACTTGGTTTGAAGAGAGGAGAGCGACCATCGACCCGGATAGGAGAACATGCACCTTACACCCACCTCACCTGCCCATCTAGTTCATCTTCCACGACGGCGTTCAACTAACCACCCCTGTATCGCCAACCACCCACCCCCAGCGGTCCACTCCGCCTTCGGGCTCATACCCGCCACCACTCTCGGAGCCTGCCCCTGTGGCCCCTTGTAGTGGGATTAGCCATTTTTTCGACCAGTGTCCTTCACATTCTTCTACCTTAGAGGGCAACCATTCAGAGGATGCCCCACTCGGGCTTATTCTAGTGAGTTATAAGGCTGACTAGGAGTTGGCCGAGGAGCACCTCACTGAGGTTGAGGGGTTGGAGAGCGATCCCAAAGAGTGCCTAGTGGGCCAAGGTGAGGCGCCAGCCAACAACTCCGTTATGTTAGTCACCCCAACCCCACACATAGAGTCAGTCATTTCATAACATGATACATTGCATTGCATTCAAAAGAAACAGGGAAAAAGAAAAAGAATGTGTGTGTGCTCTGATTCCCTGGCGATCCTATTATGGACCGTCTGAGTTCCTTAGTGGCCATATTTTGGACCGCTTGGACGCCTAGTGGTCACTGAAACAACCGCTAAGCACCCTGCAAACGGATGTTGTCTTTTTTGTCTCCCCAGGCCTTGGAAAGGGCCAATAAGGCCCCTACACCAGTTTTATGGGTCCCAACACCCATTTCCCCTCCATTTCGTATACATGCATGATCAAAAAAGGAATAAAAATGGGGTTTTTGGGGTCACGGCCTACCTCGGACTTCCGGTCCCTGGCCACTGGCGTCGGTGCTTCCTCGGCTACCTGGGCCTTCTCTCCATCCTCTCCACCTCCTTCAGGACCTTCCAAGACTGCGGGAGGAGCTTCCTCCTCCGTTTGAGCTATCGGATAGTGCTCTCCCTCTGGTGGGCTCACCGTCGCCAGAGCCCCTTCATCCTCCTCTAGCTGTTGTTGGAGGCGGAGGATGGCCCTCCGCTTTACCATCTCGGTGGTGGTGGGTGTAGGCCGCGGTGGTCACGGGTGAGCAATCGCCAGACTAGTTGCCAAAATCACTGGAGTAGGCTCGGTTTGGGCGTTTGTTTGAATGGATGCGTAAATGAGGGAACGAACAAACATTTTCATTTTTGAATGCCCAGGAAGTGTAGCAGTCTATTGTCAGACCGTTAAGTTCCTTTTAGCGGTCCCATCTTACACCGTTTGTCATTAAGGTATTCTTTGTCGAAGGATGTCAACTGACGTACGTTAGCGGTCCATTTGTAGACCATTAGTGATTCTTTAGCCGTTCTTCTTTAGACGTTTTGTGGCCTGAACTATTTAATGAATTTGTAATGTTTTATTTATTCATTACGTGCTTCATTGATATATTTCATGCCTCATTTTATGCTTCATGATTATTTTATGAATATAATTGTTGATGACTAACCCCTCTTATTTGGCAAAGTCATGAAAGTCATCACTCCGTCATGGCTCGTCAGGCAGGTAAGTTAGGTAAATATCTCGATTCCCTAGTCCCTTTATGCATTATTATATGGTATCAATATTATTATTTCGAGAACCGACTGATCATTCATGTGTTCTGGGATCTGATGTTCCCCTTTACCAAAAATGATGATGATCTAGGTGCACATGTTTAATCGTTAGATAGGTCGTTAGGTTGGAAAAGTTAGGGGACGATGGGTTCTATCTTGCACACCGTGGTTGCAGATAGTGTCTTGACCCTGGTTTGTCCGGTCTAGCAATACTATTCTTGAGTATTTTGCTATTTTATCCTTTCTTGGCATTCGTTTTAATGATTTCTTTTTTCCTTTAGCCCAGCATGCATCATGCGCATTTTTGAGCATTCATGTGCCCTCATCTATCTAAGATGTCTCAGTAATGGTGGATGGCTATGAATCCATGATCTCAAGTAAGGAGAGTCATTCCACTCTAAGTTGGAAGGGTTCCTTCGGTCTATTCGCTTGGTCTGGTTAAGCTAAAGATTCATGTCTGGAGTTTAGTTAATCATTTCGTTTCCTTTTCTGCTTACTCCGACCGCCTATCAGTTGTGCGTTCCTGTGAGGAGGTTGGTCGTGTTTTACTTTCCTTTAGTTGTTAGTTCCTCCAGGCCTGCGTCGTTCAGTTTGGCCGTTCCTCGAGATTGGTTCAAAGTTTTCCGGAAGATTCTTATCGCCCGTTGGTTAAGAAGGGGTGTCGTTTGCCTTAACGCCCGCTTTTCAGTCCACTCCATTGTATTTTCGCTTCATCTTCATGTTCCATGTTGCCTTCGCTTCACCTCCGCTCGCTCCCCTGCAAAGAGGACATTAAGGAGGGGCATCTATTGACACCCGTTTTATGACCAATGAGTTAGGTCATTTCCTTATTCATCTTCATGATGTCTCGAGTTATCTGCCAATTATTGGGCCATCTTGGTTAGTTTTGGGGCTTATTTTTATGGGTCACTCTCCCTGGTTAGGCCTCGCTCCTTGACTTTTGTCATCGTTTAAAGCTTAATGGGCTTCCATTTGCTTTGCCACGCCTACGCCCTTAGCGGTCTATCTATCAGCTGTTTGATGACGTTTAGCGATTCCATTATGGACCGTTTGATGGCGCCAGAGTCCTCAACTAGCATCCTTCCTTTCAATCTTATCCTTTAGTGTGTGCTAACCCCATGCGGTCTATCATATGGCCGTTAGTGGCTGTTTGGTGGCCCAATCTTAGACCATTTTACAGTGGTAGAGTCTTGTTCAAACATCTTTTCTTTCAAAGCCTTATCCTCTTGCTGGACGACCAAGTCTAGCGGTCTATACTTCGACCGTTTATGGTGTAACATCCCAGATTTTTGTTGGATCTCTATTGGGTCTTTTGGATCCTTTTGGGAGAGTTTCAGATCACTTTTGTAGCTCCCGAGTTGAGTTTTACTTTCCGTGTGGATTTTTCTCTTGTATAATCTACGGAACCCTACGGTGAGTTTATTTCTCAATTCATCAACTCGCGGATTACGCTGCTGCGATGTACTCTTCGCGAGGATCGTTTCGACTATTTTTGCGTATTTTTCTGAGCTAGTGCATTTTCGACACATTTTATGGATTTTCAGAAATTAGAAAAATTTCTAATTTTCTTTTTATTTAAGATCCGCGTCCTATTTTCATGGTATTCGGTCTCCCTCTTCCTGTTTCTTGATTTTGGCTATTAAGGCCTATAGATTGCTTGACGTAGGATGTCAGGGGTTTCTTGCTTCGGTGGTAGTGGTTGATCAGCAACAGTAGTAGGAGTGGAGAACATCGCGATAGCATATGAGTGTCCCAATGTTTTTCCTGACAATTTGCCAGGATTACCCCCGCAACGAGAGATCAATTTTGTTATTGAGCTTGTGCCAGGTACGACACCCATGTCTAAGGTACCTTACCGTATGGCACCAGCGAAGTTGAGGGAGCTAAGGGTTCAGTTGCAGTAGTTACTTGCTAAGGGCTATATCGGCTCTAGCTTTTCTCCTTGGGATGCACCTGTGTTGTTTGTGAAGAAGAAGGATGGTAGTCTCAGACTGTGTATAGACTACCAGCAGCTAAATCAGGTGACTATAAAGAATAAATATCCACTACCCTGGATCGATGATTTGTTTGATCAACTTCAATCGGCCCAGGTATTTTCAAGGATTGATTTGCGGTTGGGCTATTACCAGCTACAGATTAGAGAGTCTGATGTGGAGAAGACTACTTTCAGCCCGAGATATGGGCATTATGAGTTCCTAGTGATGCCGTTTGGGCTCACCAATGCCCCTTTAGCGTTCATGGACTTGATGCATAGGGTGCTTCGTCTATATTTGGACCAATTTGTTGTCGTGTTTGTGAACAACATTCTCATGCATTCGCGGTCTGTTGAGGTGCATGTACATCATTTAAGGATCATATTGCAGACCGTACGTGATCACCAGTTGTATGTCAAGATCAGCAAGTGCTATTTTTGGCTTCGAGAGGTACACTTTCTGGGGCACGTGATTTCTGGTGATGGTGTTTCCGTGGACCTAGCCAAGGTCGAGGCAGTGGTGCAGTGCTAGATTCAGAGCTTTTTAGCGCTTGCAGGCTATTATAGGAGGTTCATCCAGCATATTGCTCGTATTGCGGTCCCGATGAATAGGCTTACAGGGAAGGATGTGCCATTTGTCTAGACAGAGGAGTGTAAGTGGAGCTTCATGGAGCTGAAGAGATTGCTTACTACCACTCCGGTGTTGGTGTTGCCTTTAGGATCGGGAGGTTTTGTGGTGTGTATAGATGCTTCAGGGGTAGGTTTGGGCACTGTGCTGATGCAGGATGGGAGAGTTGTGGCGTACGTATCTCGACAGTTGAAGCCACATGAAGTGAACTATCCTACTCATGATCTCGAGTTGGCAGCAGTGATTTTCACCCTAAAGATCTAGAGGCATTATCTGTACAGCGAGAAGTTCAAGCTCTTCACTGACCATCAAAGTTTGAGGTATGTGTTTACCCAAAAGGACCTTAACCTTAGGCAGCGGAGGTGGATGGAGTATGTGAAGGATTATGATTTCACTCTGTCTTATCAACCTAGCAGGATGAATGTGGTGGCTGATGCCTTGAGTAGGAGAGTGGTGGTCAGTCAGATGTTGTTGCGGAAGTGGAGGCTTTGGGAGCAAGTGGCGGCCATGACTTTTAGGCTCAAGATCCTCCAAGATCAGGGTTCGGCTATTCTTGAGAGCTTGACTATCACGCCAGTTATTCATCGTCAAGTGACTGAGGCTCAGCGTGTGGACCTCGAGTTACCCCTTTTTTTTTCGATGGCCGAGGGGGAGTTTGGTGAGTATGGAGCCGTGAGGTTCAGAGGTAGGTTGTACTTCCCAGTCGAGGAGCAGGTGTGGTGTACGATATTGCGAGAGGCCCATGGGAGCCTGTATGTCGTGCACCCCAGATCAGCTAAGATGTACCAGAACCTGAAGAGACATTTTTGGTGGCCCAAGATGAAGAGAGATGTAGCGGAGTTCGTGACAAGCTGTTTGACCTGTCAGCAGGTGAAAGCTGAGCACCAACGACCAGGAGATACACTTCAGCCCTTAGAGATTCCTACGTGGAAGTTGGACCATGTGACCACTAATTTTATGGATGGATTATCGAGGACATCTAGTGGGCATGATAGTATTTGGTTACTGGTGGATAGACTGACAAAGACGGCTCGGTTGCTGTCGATCAAAGTCAGTTGGAGTGTGCATAAGTTGGCTCGATTATATGTGGAGCGGATTGTCTTGTAGCATGGAGTCCCCATCTCCATTGTGTCTGATTGTGATTCGCGCTTCACTTCGGGATTCTGGAGGAGTTTTCAGAGACCTCTAGGCACGGAGTTGGCATTCAGCTCGGCCTATCATCCTCAGTCAGTCGGTCAGTCTGAAAGGACCATCCAGACTTTGGAGGACATGTTGAGGTCTTGTTGCTTAGAGTGGCAGGGGAGTTGGACCCACCATTTACCGTAAGTGGAGTTTACCTACAACAACAGCTATCATTTGAGCATTGGTATGGCTCCTTATGAGGCATTATACGGGGACCCTGTCGGACTCTGCTTGGTTGGTTCGAGGTGGGCGAGCGTGTCCTGACGGGACCAGATCTGGTGTAGCTGTGTGTTGAGGTGGTGCATTTCGTTCGGCAGAAGATGTTGGTGGCGCAGAGCCGACAAAAGAGTTATGCTGATCAGAGGAGGCAACCTCTCAGCTTTGCGGTGGGAGATCGAGTATTTCTGAGAGTTTCTCCCATGAAGGGTGTAATGTGCTTCGACAGGCATGGGAAGTTGAGTCCCCCTACATTGGTCCTTGTCCCATTGTTGAGCGATGGCATTAGGCTAGTCTCCTTCCATCGATTTCTGGGTTTAACAGGGGAGATTACCCCCTCTGGGATCCGCTTGCCCCTTCCCTTGAGCAACTTGAACCCGTGGTTTTCACTCAACGCCATGGACTTGACCACCAGCCAATGTGTTCTCTGGCCTGTTCCTGACCGGCACACCTAGCCTCATCCTTCAACCGGCGCACACACTCAAACCATCCTAGCCCGGCACCCCCTCAACCTCTTCCGCCCGGCACACTGTCAACCTCTTCCGACCGGCACACCCTTAGCGTCTCCCGGCCGGCATGCCCTTCATCTTTCCCGGGCCGGCACACTCCTAGCCCATCCGGTCCAGTACACTCTTCGGCTCGTCGACTAGCATGCCCAACCTAGCCTTGCCCGGCACACTTTCTCCTTTCCCTATGCCACCCGATACACTCTTCAGGCCGCCCATCCGGCACACCTCCATGCCTATCCCTGCCCGGCCCACTCTACCTCTTATCCTGCCCGGCATACCTGCTAGCCCTTCCTATTCGTCACTCCTTATCTAACCCTTATCCAGTGCACCCATAACCTATCTTAATTTTGTGTTTTCCTGCTCATTGACTTCTCGGAAGCTTTCTTAAAGGTGTTGCTGCCCTGCCACGCGTCTCGAGTTGTTGGGTCACATCACTTCTTGTGGGCATGTTCCCCTTTACATCCCCCCTAGCATCCGGGTCAAGGGGAGATGCTGCCGAATTTTTCCTAGAAATGGCAATACATTTGAAGATAAAAGGAAGCAACGAACAAATGGAACAAATAACGATCAAACGCTTCAACTAAAACAAGAGAACTGTGGGGGACCCGGAGAACTGGACTGAATATTGCAAATCACACAATGAAGGGAAAGGGAATTGGTCGACTAAGAGGCTTCCCTACATGCATCTCACTAATAAAAATAGTATCATCCTGCACACTTCACCATAAATATATGATAAAAAAATAGACAGAAGAACACTCATTTTGCATGCATTTAACCATTGCACCGCATTCTTCGTGCTTGCGTGTCATGACCCCCATAGTATATCAAATGGAGGTATACGAAAGGTCGGGTCACGCCCGGCTAACGGTTGCCGTTATGCGTGAGGACCTACCTCCGCCTCGTACTAAGGGTCAGTCCCGTGCATTTGACCCCACCTTATGCATGTTCTTACCCTCGCGTGCTTGTATATCATTAACAAATTGGGAAGGGTGGAACATATTAATGAAATCGCCGACATGCTACGACTAAAATAAAAATCCACGCCAAAAAAATGGAACTAAAACCAATCGAACGTACTTAAGGCAAGTTAAACCTAAAACATGTAAGGCACCACCTTCGTAATTTCTTCGGCATCTCCTTCCCCCGTGGCTCCACAAAAGGGAAAATTAAGAGTGCCCTGCGGTGCGGGCCTAGACCCTGAGAATCCTACCCGTCGTGGTCTTTAATCAAACGATGCAACGGGTTGACATTCCATGTAGGTCAGTTTGTCCATATTCAGGGTTGACCTCATCCCCCTCGAGAGGCAAACATTAAATATGCCCCTTCGGGGCATACATTGACATGTCGTCGCGACCCTATTTTCCACATTTCCATGCCGGGTCATCGCCAGAATATTAAAGAGAGGCCGATAGGCATCCGACAGTGACTCGACGGCATTAGATTAATTAACAGCCTAATTCGCGCTCGCGTCGCGCTTTAACCTCGTTCATGTCCGTTTATTTCACGCACTTAGTATTACCTCTTTAGGCTGCAGGGCCCTTAATTTTGGTAATTAATCAAGGGTTTTCTCTCGTATGGGGGATGCAAATAATGTCGTGAGCTTTATGGTACGGCGGGTATTGGTCCTGATCCAAACCACACAATCATCTGACTGAGTCAGATTGAGCGCGCTTGTGGCCCTTTGGAGCCCGAATAAACCGTCACGTTGTGACTGGCGTGTCCACGCACTTAATAAATCAATCAATAAATAAAACAATGATTTAAAATAAAAAATATGTCCACAGCGGCTCCCAACGGTCATATACACGTACCCCGAGGGCGCGCTGACCGAACCAGGGAAACAGTCAGCAACTGGCTACTACCCAAAGGGTAGCGGTCAGTCGCGAGACCGCGCACTAGATGTAGCGGTTCCCTGGGGATCGCTAAACCCAGCCGACATTCAAAAACGCCTGGCGCCCCCCCTGCGGCCACTAAACGGAGGAAACGGTCCCTAGAAGGACCGCAACCCCAACTCGAGCGCGAAATCGGTAAAAATGGAAGAAAAATTTGATCCACGCCCCAAACATCTTCGGATGATGGGAAAACAAAGGGGAACTCTTCCCCAACTCTCCTAGCATGATTCTACACCCCTAGATCGGTCAAAAATCTCAAGAAACACTAGATCTGGCGCTCAGACCCCAAATCATGGAATTCCATTCCCGACATAAAATAAGCCCCTCTCGACCTCTCCATGGCCTAGACATCACGGAGAATGCGGGGAAGAAGGCAAGGATCCGTCCCTCTACCTCAAAGGAGCCTCCAATCCTCCGGATCGTCGCCGATCTACAAACCTCGCCGAACCACGAACACCACGCCCCACGCCACGAAATTAGCACCGCTACGCTCGCCACGCCACTGTCGTTGCCGCCACCCCAACACCTCGGCTCGTCGTCTGCAGCCAGAGAGGAAGGGGACACCACGGTCATGTCACGAGTTCTAATAACACTTCTAGAACCCTAGGGTCTGAAGAAAATCAAGGCTCTGATACCACAAAACTGTCACGCCCCGACGTGAAAAATTAGAACACAATAGTTATAATCTTTCATGATAATCAGAGCAATGACAAAAATAATAAAAATAAGAGATGAGGAATAGTTATAGCAATTAAACTGCCAACTTTATTTATCCACCAGAAATACAACTTCCTCCAAGTTTAAAGCAACCTCTTACATAATGACCCTGCTAAAATAAACTAATCAGAACTACAACTTTCATATTCGACACAACTACACAACTGACACATCTATACTATGATGGAGACATGACAAGATTCCTAAGTAGGCTCGCTCCAGGCTTTCACTTGCACCCATCCCCATCAGTTTATGCATCCTCATCTGAACTACCTGAAAGGGGTGGAGAAACTGGGTGAGCGAATGCTCAGTAGGTTCTATAACAGGCAAAGTGTAAGTGATTAACCAATTAATAATGTCATTCCAAAGAACATCGAACAAATTACTAATGCTCGAGATAGTTAACCATAGCCTCAAAGGCAATAATATGAAAACAAGGAATAACAAAGGATAGAACAATGTATAATAACATTCCATGAATTGGCCGTACAAGCACGCAAGTATATCAAGTCATGTAAAGTGGCAATTTCATGTAGGAATGAATGTCGTAGACAACACGCTAGCAAGTACTCGGTGGAATGCCACACCTTGTCATTATATACTCCTATGGGCACAAGTACTTTTGGGCGCACCTCCCAGGACCAGACTTGGCCCTTTATGATGCGTTGGCATTGAGTGGCCGATCAAAGATCCCAAATAATATCTAGACATTCATTTAATTTAGAAAAGAATTTCAAGGTTAAGTTCATGTAACCAAGCTCTAAGATCAAGAGGCATTCCATAGCGGGAATTTTAAATGGAAGTCATAAAAATATGACTTTGGAAGTCAAGACTCACCAAAAGGGGATCATGACTAGGATGGGTAGTAACCTGGAGGGCTACCCCTGCCACAACCCGCACAATCATGGAAAAATGGATTCTAGAACCAAGTCGCGGTCAGCACATAACTGCTACATGGAGAAAGCAGTCTAGACTGAATCGCTATCAGGATTGCGTCGATGCAAAGGATCGGTGGGTCGACACACACAGGCAGGTCAGAAGAATGCGGTCTACTGGGAACCGCTAATTGATGGTAGTAGTTCAGGGAGAACTGCTACCAGGCTAGCAAAGCAGAGTGTTCAGTCGACCAATTCAAGATCCTCAGTTGACATGTAGTCATGGCTAGATAGAAACATAGCTTAGTCTACCTAACCTTGGTCAATTGAGGTGATAAAGGTCGACCTAATCAGGGCTAAGTTGACTTGGAACAAGGTGCAATCGACTCGGCAAATAGGCACACAAGCCAGATCAGAAAGAAGGACGTGCCCTTCAGGGCCGCGTTCTAGCTGAGACTGGGTAGAACAATCACAAGTTCACGTTGCCCAGAAATGAAATCTGGTCGAGTCGTTCGGTACAAGCTTTCAAGGTACATCCTACTCGACATCTTAGTGGGAATCCCAGACTCGCGGAGACTTACGAAGGCCTTATAATAACGGTCCTAATTCGATGGAAGGAATATTCGGCGAAGAGTCCCGATTATCACAAGATTGAAGGTATGAAATGTTGCATTCTGTGTGTTTTGATGCTATCAATGTAATATGGCTCATTAGCTAATAAAATAAGTCTTAATTATAGGTATTCTATCTACTGGAGCTGTGTCAAAAAGGGAGACGAAGTTCTGAGAAATGTCAGATCAAATTCACTTAGAAACAAGGTGAAACATCCAGAAGTAAAGATTAAGAGAATAGGTGTCATCATTACCATAAGAGGTCAAAGCATGATCACCATTGCCTCGATGCAGTCATAACCATAGAAGTGATTTTCAGAGTTCTGCATCGATGCAATAGGCAGCTACACCGACGTATTAAGTCCAAAACCAACTCTCGAATCACACTACGTCGAAGCATCAAGAGACTACCTCAATGCACCAAGTCAAAAGCCAGAGTTCGAAGTCTTTTATTCAAAAGGCTCTGTCTTCAAGCTGCACGGACACAACAGAGGAGTGCATCGATGCACTCAGCTTGGAATTAGAAATTGGAACTTAACACCATCAAAGCATCAAAGGGCTACATTGACGCACCAAAGGTCATGCACTCAAAGCCAACTGCCTGAGAGCTTCTTAGCTACACAGCCTCGATGTAGCAAGAAGGCACGTCAATGCATCCCTTTCCAATCTTCAATACAGAAGTACGAGCAACGGACTTAAGATGACAAAGGCAAAATAACAGATGATTAAGGATGAAAATTAGACTGCTTTGCCTGACAAATAGATCTGAAAGTCTGAAGTATGTTTGAGCTCGTGAGACCATAAGAGGATGACGTGAGAGCGATCTCAAGCCTTGGCGTAAAAATTTCAGCCCACATGGCGAAGTTATTAGAAGATTCAGACTGACAAAATATTCCTTTTACCACCTAGACCAATGATTTATTTCGGCTATGGATCAATTTTCTTATCCATGGAGGTCTATTTCTCTGCTATATATATCAGCCAATCGAAAACTAGAAGGCGCGGGCTGCATTCTCCTGTGAACTCAAGAGAGAAAGCTCCTCTAGAAGAAAAAGAGAGAACTCCACCTCTCACACTCTCTCCCTTTTTCTTCACCTCCAGGCGCGAGTGGATGAAGCTTTCTTCTCCTTCGGATGCTCGAGAGCTCAGGGAAGAAGGGAGAACTCCAAGCCTTTTTTTCTCCCCAACCAACTCTCTTTTTCTTATTTTTCACCCTCTCTTTCTTTTTGTAGTGTCTTCGCTTGCCATTTTATAGAATGGCCAGTGGAGGGAAGTTCTTGCCACCTCTGCCTCGTTCGCAGTGATGTCGGGAGTTGGCCTGGTGTGCTGGCTTCTATTGGTTCGGGACGTGTGCTGGCGTTCGTCCGAGGATGGGATGCTCGTGGATTCGGTGGGAGATCTACTGCTGCTACCATCGTCGCTGCTCGCTTGGTCATTGCTGCCACTGGGCTGTCAGACGGAGGTGGAGACAGGGCTTCAGGTGCATTGAATGCTCTCTGCGCACCAGACAGATGCGAGAACGGAGCACCGAAAGTCGGATGGGATGGATTTGGGCTAAACCAGCACGGCCAGGGGGCGTGTCAGTTTAAACCCACATGAATTTAGGCACCGATTTAGGTGCTCAAGGGGCACGCTGACAAGGGAAGGAGGGGCGCGCTGGATTAAGACCCCTTGGAGGGGCGCGTCAGTTTAAGTGTAGGATGGGCAAGGCCACACTGGTTTAAGTATCAAGGGGTTTCGCCCGGGCTTCGCGGCGATTCGGACGAATGCTGTAACGACCCGAGATCCAAATACCAGGAAAGGCCCGATAACCTGAATCTCAAACTGCCACCCACGAGTCTGAAGACTCGGAAGGGTTAAAAGGGATGGTGTGTAAATACACAAGAATCTAAAATAATCACAGAGCTACACAATTTATAAGAATATGCAGGAATTAATAATCAACATTAAGTAAATTACATGGTCCACAATATAATGACAATTTAAAATATAACAGTAGTCCACAACTAGTACAGTCCAGAAAGTAAAGTACGGGGCAACCCGGCTCTAGCAACTGGCAACTAACCCTGGGCACTAGAACCACGCGGAGCCTCAGAAGCGCTCCCCCGGAGCCTCACCTCACATGAAACCATGGGAAACGTAGGGAATGACCCTCATAAAAAAAGGCTCAGTAGGGATCACTCGGGTCCCTACCTCGCCAAACGAGAAATTGCAACACAAAGTAGCTAAAGGCGAGAACAGAGTCTAACAGGAATAAATAAACGAAAAGGCCCTGCTACATCTAACACTGGTCTCACGGTGTGAAAATCAAGACACGCGTCACGGCGGTAAAACCAAGAGTCACTACCTGACAAAGACAGGAGTACCGCCCACTAGAAGCAAGGTCGGATGCGCCCCCTGACGTCTTAGACCAAGCCTCAGGTGGCCCCCTCATCGCCCCTGGCGGAACGGGGACACCGTACTAGTAACTACATAACAAGGACTGGTTGGGGTCGCACTCGTCAGCGCGGGTCCGTTGCCCCCGATCACGTGTGCACACAGACCATGCGTCCTAGGTCAAACCCTCTGACTGGTTTTCCCCTCAGTCAAACTCTGGCTGCAAGACGTGGGGCCCCACGATAACCAGTCTAAAAATCATCTCTCTCAGGGTAGCCTCGCCACCACTCCCTGGTGGGACTACACACGTGTCAGAAGGCTATGACTAGTGGAGGGTCACTGAAGGAGTAGACTCTCTAGCCAACGTAAAACAACACCTGAATCAGACAAAGTATGAGGACCGCTCCCCATACCGACACCGACTCACGGTGACACTAGCCGAGGACACACCACTTCTCGGGACCCCACGGTACCCACACACAGCCCCCACATGATGCCTAGCATCAGTCGGACCGCAGGTCAGCATAGGAATCGAGGTCTACTCACCCAGGATCAGAATCGGCAAGAAACGAACTCTGGTCAGACAGAACATGGGTGGAGGTCCACTCTGGACCATCCCTGGCATAGGCGGTCAAATGCTGGACCGCAAGACGAGTAGAGGTGGTCCCCTATGGGCCACCGCTCATAGGAAAGAAACGGTCTCCTGCGGACCGTTTAAAATAGAAGCGGTCCACTCTGGGCCGCTTCAGGTGTGAAACGGTCCCCTTGGGGCTACCACACCACGGGACTACAAGAAAGGTAAAACGGTTGCCTTGTGACTGTTGGGGATTAAAAATGGTCTTCTTAAGACCGCAAAGCAGGGTGAAACGGTCATCTCATGACCGCAAGCCCCAAAACCCTTTCCAACGATCGAAATGCAACAATCAAAACACCTCAGGAGTCATGCTGACCCTACAACTAAAACGGTCGGCCGCTTGGCCGCCGTAGGAGGTAGCGGCCAGTCACATGACAGCATACCCTGCCGACACTCCCTGGTCAGCTAGCGGTTACCAGGTGGGCCATTTACCTTAGAAACGGTTCCTGGTAGGGCTGTTTTCATTCTGAAAACCCGAGAATGTCAGGAATGGCCCAAAAACACCATCCCACACCCCATTCACTCCCAGATGAAGGGGAAACAAAGGGGAAACCCGTCCCCATGCCCCAAGGCATCGTTTGATGCCGTCAAACCACAAAATAACGCATTGAAACGCTAGATCTGGTGCTCGATCTCCAAAGTATGGTTTTCCCTTCCCGGTGAGAAATAACCCTCTCTTGACCTCCCCTCGGCCTAGGAATCGTGGGAAAGGTAATAAACGAGCTAAGGATCTATCACCCTACCTCAAGGTCGCTCACTGGAAAAAAAAACTCATGGTGGATTCTGACTGAGAGCTTGCAACCAATTCCTTGATATGCAGACTAGTTTGAGACTTGGTGAGGAATTTTAATTCAAAATTAGCATTAATCAATGTGATTCGATTTCAAAGGGAGAATTTGCATCCTTCCGTGTATAGGTTAGGGTTGGCCGACTCGCCAAGGTGGACCAACTCGGTTCATCTTGGTATTGTATGAGTCAGCCCGACTCAGACCAAGTCGTTCAGTGAAGTCTTTAATGGCATGGGCTGACTTGGACTGAACTTGGGTAAAATGGTCATTTAGAGAAGGTTGCTCCATTGGCAGTGGATTGTATGGATCCAGGGTTTAAAAAAAAGTGTAAACCAAAAAAAGGGGGTTGACAATTCAAGGGATGTGTTTCAGGCGCCCCCTTGTTTTTCTTATTCTGGATTGAACTGGTGAAATTCATCAAAGATCAGCCAAATTCATGCCAGTCCCAGTCTGAACCAAATCTCAATCCAAATGGAGCTCAACCAATCTTAGGACCCAGTCCACTTCTGCAATGCTTGCAGTGACCTGCTCAGCAGAGGAGATATGAGGAAGAATAAGAGTCCTAGTGAAAGACTACATTTGAGCCAAGTGGTAGTTAATCTCAATGCACTATGTTCTTTGGAGACTAGATTGCTCACATTTTGATGAGCACTCTGGTTGTCACAGTGTAGGGGTGTAGGAGAGTTGAATTGAATTGACTGAATCTGAAGATTAAAAAAACCAACGTCAAAGCCTGATAATCTCAATAGAAGCATGAGTACTGGAGCAAGATACAACCACTTGCTTCTTCTATGCAGGAATTAAAAACCCAAGCCAAGAAGATGCAGAAAACTCAGAAAAATGGTGGTTAGTGGATCTTCATCCAGCAAACAAAGGAGGTCCACATCTCAAGTGTGTAAGTGTAGACTTTTGTAAATTGTGTTGGGCAGTGCTATAGAGCTATGAATAATTTAACGAGTTGCATAATGGACTGTGCTGCAGCACTAACAAAGTGGCTCAATGTGCAATATGAGTATTCCTATGTGAGAGATATATGAAAGGTAAAATAGAGTTCCAACAAGTTGTTGGTAATGAGTCATATCTGTAGGGATTTGTTAGCTGTGGGGCAAATTTTGAAGTGAAGTCCCATTGGTGCTTCAGGCATATGAGAATCAGAGAGATCAAATGCCGGAGAATATAAACGATGTACTTCTGTTGAGAGGGAAGAAAGCCACATGAAGAGTAGACAATCAATAAGGTTATGTTTGATAGCTCTGAAGACCTGCATTTGAATTATGAGGGATACATAGGCATGTAGATGAGTGTATTAGAGAATGGTGGGAAAACTTACTATCCATTGTTCACATGGCCATATATTGTGTATAAAGTGTCATGAGTTAGCTTATGCATACTCCTAGGACACCATGTTTAGGGATTGTGGATCAGATGCTGAGATGTATCAAATGTGCTCCAAGAAAGAGTTATTATTCTCCAAGGCTGCTCACTTAAGAGATGAAGGATACACTGGCATACATTGGGCAGGTTCTCAAGATGGGGGTTGGCATCTAGTAAGTTGCAAAAGCAAAAACAAAAACAAACTATGTCCTATATCAGTTGTTGAAGTTGAAAACAGAGTTGCGACTCATGGATTGACAGAGCTAATGTGGCTGACACTTTTGCTTCAGGACACGGGGTTGAAGGTTGAGCTCATGATGAAATTATATTGTGACAACAAGGCTGCCAATGATTTTTCAAACAATCGAACTAAACATGTTAACATTGATTGGCATTTTATATGGGAGAAGCTAGATGTAGGAGAGGTTTGTCCCTGGAGACGTAGTGGCAGATGCCTTCACCAAAGGGATGTCATCAAATCACTAGTGGTGTTTGTTAGTTGATCAGTGGAAAGAATGAGGCATCTTTGCCTTCTTTCGTCCTCAAAAAATTATATTATTAAGTTTTAAATGGAATCTTGTGGAGCTCTGTATGTGGGGGAGATGGATTCAATGGTGAGCATTGGTGGAGAATAATGGCTAAAGACATTTGGAATTGGAAGGAGAAATTACTTTAGTGCAAACAGTTTAGTGTTCCATACCACGGTGCATGGAAGTATTCAGAATTCTAGTTAAACCATTTGAAGTTACTGAGTTGGTAGAGAAGTTACGTACTGGGGAAAGGAAAATGAAGTTCACCACAATTGCATATAGCAGCTGACAGCTGATTCAAATTTCTAAAATGCAGTGTATGGAATTCTATACACTATGGCATAAGCAGTGGAGTGCTAATGGACTGGACTAGGCATTAAAGGATATGATTATGGCATATAATACTGCATAGGAAGAGTGCATATTTGCTGTGGTGTTAATAACTGGCGTAGGTATAGAGGTTTTTTCCAGTTTTCAAGACCATGGTCATAAGCACACTTTGGATGCGTGCAATATGCCTGTAAACTGTGATATGACACGGTAAGCTGTCTGGTTGGTAATTGATCAGGACCAGGCTAATTCTGTCAGTTTTGGAGGTGAAGCAGCTGGTTCTAATTCGATGTTGAAATATTAAAAACTAAAAATGATATTTTTAGAAAACAACTGAAAAATCTTGGCATCATCATTTCAGAACTAGATCAAACAAAATCTGAAAATGAGAGATTCAGAAAACAAATTGAGAAATCTGAACAGAAACTTAAAGTGCGGCGATGATTCAGCATCGGGAGGTGTTTCCCCTTAGTTCCTCTTTCTTCTTCTTTTCTTCCTTCTTCTCTCTTTTTTTTTCTCTTTTTTTTCTCTTTTTTTTCTCTTTTTGCTCTCTCTTCTCCTTTTTTTTTACCCTATCATAACGCGAGTAGTGGTCGAGCTGCCCAGACAACAATCATGCAAATCCACCCCCAAAACAGGATGGAGGATGATTTTATTCATTGAATGGGGGCACTGGCGCATAATACAACCTCAAGTGTCTTCCATTAAGAGATGGGAACTGAACCTCCCCGCGGTGGTTGACGATTACATAAGCTCCGCCCTCGTAGACTTTCTGGACTACATAAGGTCCGAGCCAATTTTCATTCAACTTGCCCTTGGAGTTGGCAGCCATGACGTCTCTTCTCTTGACCATAACGAGGTCGCCTTTCTTGAATTTACGTTCCTTGATGAGCTTATCGAAGGCACATGCTATTCGGGCCTGATAGATCTGAATGTTCTGTTGGGCCTGAAGTCACTTTCCTTCCAGACTGGAGAGTTCTTCGAGTCTTCGCTCGACATTTGTCTACCCTTCACGGACTAGCTCGTGTTGGATGGCGACCCTGAGGGAGGGTATCTCCAACTCTATAGGGACAATTACTTCCGAGCCGTACACCAAGGAAAAGGGTGAGCAGCCCATTGGGGTCTTTTATACGGTTCGGTACACCCATAGCGCCTCGTACATCTTCTCTTCCTAGTCTTTCTTGTTAGAACTGACAATTTTGGCTAGGAGAGTGCAGAGGATCTTGTTAAAAGCTTCAGCCAGACCATTAGCCTGTGGATTGTAGGGAGTCGATGTCCTCTAGTCAATTTTGTACTTTTCTGCCAGTCAGTAGACCTTCTGGTTACGGAAGTGGCTGCCATTGTTTGAGATAATTCAGTCGGAGGTGTCGAACCAGAATATAATATTACGACAGACAATCTAACCATGATCTCCCCGGTGACCTCTCTTAGGGCAACAACTTCTGCCCAACGGGAGAAATAGTCAGTTACTGCGAGGATGTACTTGTAGCCTGTGGATGAAGCAGGCAATTGGCCCACGACGTTTGCTCCCCATTGGGCAAATGGCCAACTAGGCACCATTGGATGTAGCGGCACGGGCGGCCTTCTCAGTATCGTGGCATGCTCCTGGCACTTTTGACATGACTTAGCATACTTGCAACAGTCATCGAACATTATCGGCTAGTAGTAGCCAAGCTTCTTTATTTCAATTTTTATTTTCGGTCCCGCCTGGTGTGCACCAGTTGTCCCGACATGAACTTCCTTCATGACTCTCCAGGCCTCTTCAATGGACAGGCATCGGAGGAGTAGCTTCTGTTTGGTGTCGGCCATAATTTGGAATAGTATCCCATTCCAGAGCTCGTAGGAGTCCTTTGTTCTGATCAGTCTTATCTTCTCTTCCCTTTGCTTAGGTAGTTATTGGTACTTGAACCACTGCATAAGGGGGTTCCTCTAGTCGGGCAGGCTAACAGTTTCTACTGTGATGACCTCCAATTCTTCCTCTTCTTCTAATTCTTCTTCCATCATGCTAGGCACCTGGTGCTGGTTGATCACTCGGATGTCGAGTGACCCGTCCGGTGGCATTGCCAGCGAGCTTGCCCGCTTTGCCAAGGCGTCGGCTTGTGTATTTTCTCCCCTGGTGACATGGCCTATTTCGAGGAGGTAGAATCGCTCCATGAGCTCTTTCGCCTTAGTGTGGTAAGGGAGGAGTTCAGGCTTTCGGACATCAAACTGTCCCTAGACTTGCTTGACAACCAGCAGTGAATCGCCAAACACTAGCAACATCTTGATCTCCATTCGGAGGGCGATCTGGAGGCCGATAATTAGGGCTTCATACTCTTCTTCATTGTTTGTGTAGGGCTTGTTGATGCAACACGAAGTGTGGATCACTTCCCCATCTGGAGATCTGAGGATGATGTCGGCTCCAGCCCGTATTTTGGTACACCTGGAGGGAGTTGTTTCTGTTCTGGAGGCTCCGTCGAAGTATAGCTACCAGACGGCCTGCTGGACTTGGTCCGCTTCCAGTATTTCATCTTCGGGTAGCTCCGTGGCCAGCGGGGAGTCTTCAGGCACGGGGTGTGCCGCGAAGAAATCCGCGATGGCTTTCCCTTTAATGGCCCTCTGTGGCACGTAAGTGATGTCAAACTCCATCAGCAGCATGGCCCACTTACCAAGACGTCCCTTCGGGACCAGCTGGGAGAGGATGTGCTTGACGGGATCAGCCCTGGAGATCAGGCTCACTTCATGGGACAGCATGTAGTGCCTCAGCTTCTTGACCGCAAAGACCAAGGCAAGGCAGACCTTTTCGATAGGAGTGTATTTGACTTCTGCTCCCACCAATCTTTGGCTAAGGTAGTAGAGAGCCTACTCCTTCCCTTCATCATTGTTCTGAGCGAGCATTGCCCCTAAAGGATAAGTGGTCTGCCTTTGACAGGTGCCCCCAGCATGGTCGGGGTCTTCAAATAATCCTTTAGTTGGTCGAAGGCATGCTGGCATTCATCACCCCAGCTAAATGGTGCACTTTTTATCATCAATTTGTGGAACGGCTCCCGACAGGTTGGAGATGAACCTGCAGATGTAGGCTAGCCGGCCTTGCAGGGACCTTAACTCTCCCAGATTCCTTGGAGGTGGCAGCTCTTGAATAGCTTTTATTTTGAAAGGGTCGATCTCGATCCCCCTGTGTCGGACAATAAAGCCCAAGAATTTTCCACTGGAGACACTAAAGGCACACTTCATTAGGTTCATCTTTAGTTCGTACTGTCGGAGCCTTTGGAAAACGATCCTGAGGTCACCCAGATGATCGCCGCTCTTCTTCGTCTTGACAACCAGATCATCAATGTAGCATTCGACTTTGTTGTAGAGCAGCTCATCGAATATCTTGGTCATCGCCCGCTGGTACTTGGCACTGGTGTTCTTGAGGCCGAAGGACATTCTTTTGTAATGGAAGATCCCCTTGGGTGACCTGAAGGCTGTATGGAATCAGTCATGGTCAGCTATCCAGATTTGGTTATAGCCAGACGATCCGCCCATGAAAGACAAGGCCTCATGGCCAGTGGTTGCATCAATCACCACTTCGATGATGGGCACCAGGAAGTCATCTTTTGGGCAGGCTTTATTTAGGTCGTGGAAATCCACGTAGATCCTGATCTGTCCATTCTTCTTCTTCACCGGTACGATGTTGGCCAGCCAGGTGGTGTATTGGTTCTCTGCTACAAAATCGACATCTATGAGCTTGTCGACTTCTTTGCAGATCTGATTTATCAATTCTGGCCGCATGCGCCGGGGAGGCTGCTTCACTGGCTCCATCTTGGGATCAATAGCCAATATGTGTTGGGTCACTTCGGGGCTGAGACCGGGCATCTCCTTGTAGTTCCAGGCGAAGCAGTCCCAGAATTTCTGCAGCAGCTTCACATATGGTTCCCTCTCCTGTAGAGGTATAATGGCACTCAGAAAGGTCAGTCTGGGACCGCTTTCTATGCCGAGGTTAATTTCGATCAGCTCATCGATGGTGGCCTGACTGCCATCTTCAATTTTCGATGGCACCGACAGCTGGTCGACAAAATCTTGGTCCTCGCCATCTTTGGCTTCGAGGGCGTCATAGGTCTCTTCTTGTTCTACCTCACCAGATGCGGAGGCCGTATTCACCTCGCTCTCCCCTTGGATCATGACCGGTGAACATGAGGGGCTCTCAGGCGTGTAAAGGCACAGGGCTACTTCAGGGTCCTCCAGGTAATCATCATAGATAGCTCCAGCGGGGGCCGAGGTGGCTGTGTCTTCAGGAACCTAGTGCTGAATTGATATTGTGTAGATGCCTCTCCTGGGGCTGCCCGCCACATGGGGACGCAGCAGGGCCACTATGTAATCTCCAATTATGAGCTCGTCCCTATCAATCAGGTCTTGGGCAATGTCCTTGAAGAGATAACAGTCCTCAATTGGGTGACCCAATATCTGGTGGTAGGGGCAGAACAGAGGGTCATCGCTTCTCCGGATATCTTGAGGCCTCTTGCACTTCAGGAGGGAGACTTTGTCATAGTGACAGGCCCAGTCGAATATCCCTCGAGTCTTCTCTTTGGGGAAGGAGTAAGGCCTCTGTAGCTTCTCCTGCAGTGTAAGGCCTCGCCTGGTTGGCTGTCTGGCTGAAGGGCTCCCCATATTCCTCGCTCCCCTCCTTGACTGGATGGAGGTGTCAGGGCTGGTGTCCCGAGACCAAGATGCTTCTTCACCCCATGGGTGGAGGGAGCCTTGGATCAAGTTGGCCACCAGTGCAATTAATTCGGCCAGTCGTGCCTTCAAGATCTCGATCTCCCATTGTTGCTTATGATATAGAGCCAACATGATGGGGTCGTATCGGGGAGAATCTGGAGCATGGCCCGCACCTTTGCTTCTCACTTCGCCAACGGATGGGGGTGAGGGGACCTTGGAGCTGTGGTCCCTTATGGTTGACCCTTCGGAAGAGGGTGAGATCTTTCCCATGCGCTTGCGGTGGAGAGGGTTCCAAAGGAACACTTCTTCATCTTGCACCTCTTCTGCTGGAGGCATAAGTTGGTTGTTGCGGCAGGCGTCCTGTGGAGCTACTGCCTTGGTGAAGTCACCACCGAGTGGAGCCAAAATCAATATCATGTCAGCCTCGTAGTAATCTTTTAGTGAGAAGCCCAAACCTAGGTGCTTGGTGATTTTCAAAAGCTTTCGATCCAGGTTCGGCGGGTTCCACATCCTTTCAAACATTTCCTTCCTACTGGAGGGTTGGTAGAGAGGAATTCTTTGTCTCTTAGCCACTTCGACTGTCCAGTCAGTCATGTGAGGGAGCCCCAAGATCGGGATGTGTGGGTCATGTAGTTCGTCAGGGAGTCGACAATCATCATCTTCTCTGACTAGCTTTTCTCCGGCCACATAGAAGATGGTGGGCGGACCTTCGGGATTCTGCACCTCAAAGGTCCTAAGCTGCTCGACTGCTTGGCAGTCGAGCTCTGCTACTAGCTTGATGATCCCTGGCAGGACTCTGACATCCTCTAGCAGGTCTTCGAGGCAAGGCGTCCCTGGGGTAGGATAGATGGCAAGGGGAAACGGCTTAAATATCCCTTCCTCTTCTGCAATAAATGGCACATGTGGAGGAGCCACATTCTCGGGGGTGGTAGAGGAAACCAACCATCCAATTTTATTTTCTTCTTTCCTTTATCCTGGACAGCTTTAGGAGCTTGATAAACATGGAGTGTGTGTGTGGTGATCTAGAAGGGGAGGGGTTGAATAGATCACCCCTTGAAAAATTTTAGCAAAAAAGGACTTAGATCACTTGTAGTTAAGATTTAGAGGAGTTGCAACGAGCAAGATCTAAGCGGCACTCGCTCAAGCACACGTTCTGCACAGAAGGTGGAATCGAAGGACAAACTGCAAACCACAATGAGACAGTCGATTTTAAGGTGGTTCGATTGCAAACCCGCAATCTACGTCCACCCCTTACTCTACGGAGTAAGGCTTCCTTGCTAAATTCCGCAAGAACCAGCAGACTCAGTCTGCAAACAAATGCTGCCTAACAGCTTGACACTGAGGAACACACTCCTCAAACTTCTGACGAACTCAGAAGAGAAAACACCGGAGGATCTTCCTCCCTTCCTCTGCAACACACAGAAGGCAAAATACAGAGGATCGACCTCAGTAGTGGTGATGGCCTATAATAGCCGTTGCCTCCCTAGGGAGGTGTTCCCGACCCCACGGAGGTACCCATGCATGGCCTGGGTGATGTCTTCTAGTTCATAATTAGGGTAGACCACGGGCAATGGTACCCTTGCTTGTACTGGGGGCCCATAGGTGGGCTGACCCCCTCTTGCAATCCTGCCATGACTCTCAATAGGTAGAGGAGTATTTGCCCGTCACCTGTAGGCTTGGGCAAGTGGCTTGCGAGATGCCCCTGTCAGCATCTCATCCTTCTTTTCCCTTTCCTTCTCTCCCTTCCTGGGCCTATTAGTCCTGACAGATCTCGATTGAGTTGTCACTAGGACCCAAGTCAGCTTGGGCGCCCAGACTTGCTTGTTCTTGTATGGCCTTGGGGCCAGTTCATTCTTCGGCCGACGGGCCGCTCCAGCATTCTTCTTCTCTATTCTCCCAAGTGCTTGGAATGAGTTGCGCACAGGGACACTTCGTATAATCCGTTCAGGAATCGCTTTGGCTCTTCGGCCGTTGAGGTGAATTCTGATGCCCCCGATCAGAATCGATTTGTCGGTGTTGGAGATCCGGCCCCTGTTGGTAGCAGTAGCAGCATTTCTTCGGCTCCTTCTTCGGTGGGGCACCGATTTCTTATTGGCAGGGCCCGTGTCGAAATGGACGTGGTGGAATAAGCAGCCCGTGGTATTGAATGGTGCACGGTTAGTAGCAATTGCCAATGATCTGATAGCAGCGAGTTTGATAGCAGAGGTCCCCGTGATGGGGATGCAGGCTTCGATGGGCTTCGGCCCCTTGATCTCTAGCAGGTTGATGAAGGCCACCGCCAGGAAGTTAGGGAAGCCCACCAAGGAAGGGAAGCTCTTGAATTGCACCGGGACCGCCAGGTAGCCCTCCCTGACGTGGCTTGCAACGATTAACAGTCTGAAGGAGACAGCCATTGTAATCGTTGGAGTATGAATGCAATTGCAAGTAAAATAGTTTGGAATTTCAAGAGGAGGCCACATGGCCCCTAATCCTGCAGAGAAGATGAAGGGACATTTTGTCCCACCGAGCGTGCCAGACTTGCGGATGCACTTTTGGGAACACTCCTTTTCGTTCTCTTGTTCATTTATTTGTTGGTTTGTTCGGTTTATTGAGTGCGAGGGCGTAGCAGTCACCAAGGTGATGACTTATTCGGGTTCCAGGACTAGAGTGGTCCAGGACCTAAGGTGCGCTCGATCTAACTAGTTAGACAATTGTGTGTGTCATGTCGAGACAAAGAACCTGCCATGCCATAAAGGTCACGATGTTAATTACATCTCTTCGGAGAGGAAAAAATTCTTGATTAATCGCTAGGGAAAGGGGCCCTATGGCCTAGAATTAATATTGAAGAAATGAGCTAGATGAAATTCTGAACTGCATTTAAACAGACCTTGCGTCAAGGTGCAAATGTTTGTGGATATGTCAGTCACTCGTAGACCATTTCATGTTCGGATAGAAGTTCGTGTTTGTAGCGTTCAAGATGAAGATTGAACCGCGCGAATGTCTACTGCATATGCGGCATGTTTGATAAGAGTGCATGATTAAATTCTGATGGAAGGACAGGTCGAGTTCGATGAATTTTTGCCCCAATGTAACTCCAGGTCATGGCCATATCAGGATGGCTCACCCGCTCCATGTCTGACTTATCGGGTCATTAATATCCTCTTCACAATGAGTCTAGGGGAGTGGGAGTTCACCGATTTAAGGAAGGTATGAGAGCACATGGTTAAAACGGCATGGGGATATGAATGTATGCATTTGGGTATATGAGAGGTAAGATGGTGTGTGGATTGGCATGCCAGTTTAGAGGATATAGGGGTTGAAACAGCATGAGGAAGGGGCGCGCCAGTCTAGAGGGTCTAGGAGTTAAAACGACGTGAGAAAGGGGCATGCTGGTTTAGATAGTCTAGGAGTTAAAAAGGCGTGAGGAAGGGGCGCACCAGTTTAGAGGGTTCAGGGGATAAAACGGCGTGGATAGGGGCGCGTCAGTTTAGGTGACACTGGTCTAGGAGAGGAGTGTGATGGCACCATCTGAGATGAGGTTCAGAGACTTAATCCTTGTTTTTGTTCACCTGGTAGGAAGGGTTAACAAGAGATTCAGAGGTAGATTATAGAAGTTTAGTGTGCATATGTTCGGTAGTGTAGGGGTTATGTTTTGTCATGTTCGAGGGAGCTCAGGCACACATTTGGTCCGCAGAGGGTTCTTTTCATTCATCTTTGTTCTTGGGGTTGGTATTATAATTGTTCATCTTGTTGTCATTCGCGTTCCCATCGAAAATTTCGCAGCACCTCCCCCAGACCGGGGCTTGGAAGTTGTAAAATGGAGAGTCGTCAAATGCAATACTCCAAGATGTCCCCCAAAATTTGGGTGAGCTAAAGACAACTGCCTGATGACCCAGAGATGATCATAGATGCCCGAGGACTAGCCTTCGAGGGGTTCTAGTGGCTCACAGGCCATGGCTCCATAGGAGTTTGCAGGGACATGTGTTCACCATGTTGCTGAGCAAGAGGCTATTAATGTTCAGCCTTCGGATGGGTCACTCAAAAGCCATACTATAGGAAGTAGGCTTCTGAGTGCACAGAGTGATCAAGAGATAAAGAGAGGGAGGGAAGCCAGTAAGATAGAACATGATGCACAAACACATAACAACTATTCTTTTTATTCACTCTTAACATCTATCCTTTTGTGTCTTCTCTTTTCATTTTAAAAAATTCACTCGGTATAAAAATCGAGATAACTTTGGGTCATTTGATTGGGATGATGTTATGCAGGAGATTCCAATCATCGAAATCTCTTAATAATGTCAGCCAAATGGGGCCTAAGAAGTACTAAAAGTAAAAAAATTACCAACTCTAACTCGACATCAAATTAATTCTTGTTGGCTAATTAAGCACTATGAATACTTTTCGAGTTTTCTTCTTAAAGATAATTAAAAGAATCACATAAGTAATTAATTTCTATCACCTGTACTTAAAGATAATTGAAGGTCAAAAAGATTCTCACCTAGCTAGCTAGGGCTTGTTTGGTTTGACAGTAATATACACCTTTAAATATCATGTTCACGTTCCATGAAGATAAGATTTTAGCACATTTTATAGTATGTTAATTACGTCAAAGCAAACAACGCCTTAACGGAAGTGTCAAAAGCATCACCTGAGTATTGGACCTCCAGATAGACGTGTGTGAAAGCAAAGTGAGAGAGCAGGGAGAGAGGGAGACGGGAGTTATAGAGGTGGAGAAAGTATTCGATAGGGCATCGGGTGCTCGGAGATGAGATCGGGCCTAGAAGATGTGGAGATCCCTTTGTTTTTCTCTGGAGGCAGGGAGGTGATTGGGAGTTTGAGCATAGATCAGTCTCTAAGTATCAAAATGTGGGCGTAGAGTGGAGGCTCTCTCTCTCTCTGCATGTCTGTCATCATGTATGCATGCATGTCACCTTTCTAGGTCCGTTTGGGGTCTATTTATATCAGTTGTCAGAGCGTCGCCTAATTTCCTGACTTAACGACGACGTGATTGGTGGAGCGATGTTCTACTTGATCATGAGGATCGTCTGTTACTCACTCACCCGTTCTCTGAGGAAAGACATCGTGGCAGGCATCTCGACGGCATGGACGTGATTCGACGCTCGTCAAGATAAGCCCCATAACTCTGGCCTCAACGCTTATGCATTCGTGGATCTCATGGGGTCCAGGACGCACGTGCGTAGGGATGGAGCTCGCAGACTGGTCGATCCCAATTGAGCCTCAATTGGGCGGCGTTCTTGGACTGTGGGTCGACAGTCGGCGAGGGCCACTCTGGACCTTGCGATACTGGACTGCACCGGACCCGACGATACTGGGCCGTGCTGGGCCTAGCGATTTTCCCCTCTTCATTCTTAAAACATAATTCAGCACTTCTTATTCTAGATAGTTATTTTTTTTAACATGGAAAGGATAATCGAATTCGAACCCAAAACCTCTCCCATATGGGAGAGGGTGGCGAACCAATTGCGCTCGACAGTTAGTTTATAATCAATACTTTTGAAATAATACGAATCTATCGTTGAGTTGAGATAACGTTAACACGTGAAAAATTAATATTATTTTTAACTCTTTTGATGATTTTAAGTTTATTTTTTTAATGTATTAAGATTTACGTCTCATTGTGTCTGAAGACTTACGTCGTACGAGTCTTTCAATTCAGAAAGTGTCTCAAAACTGTCTAGAGATCTTTTAAACCATGGATTAGCCTTGCCATAAACCCATCGAGCGGGGCACCACTGGCAGTGGCAGCTTCTGTCTGGTCATGCATCGTTGGCGTCGAGACCGCCCCACGATGGGCACCTTCGATGGTGTTGGGGTTGGGGGAGTCCTCGTTGAACCACTCGTCGTACCCGCCCTTGCAACCAACTGGTGCAGGATCCATCGTTATGGAGATGATGGAGGCGCCGAGATGTTGCACTTGTCGGGGATATTTCCCCGCGAAGCCGGCCATGTAACTCACGTTGTTGGGGTTCACACCCAGAATGTAATCGACCCGCAAACAGTTTAAGACACTCCGAGAAGTTCACGCCGGTTTCTTTGAGCTATGTACCAAAGCTAGAGATAGAGAGATCATTGTGTGTTGATTCGATGTGAGAATATATGGATGTTCTGTGTGTGATTATAGATGGAGGAGTACGTGAGACAAAGGATTCAGTATTAATGGATAAAACTTCTTAGTACTGGGAAGATATATACCGTAGCTACCCGTCCATGGGAGACTTAAACGAACATGCATGTATTTAGCTAAACATCGGTGCTGATATGACTAAGTTAAATCTAATTCATGCTCATCGTATATAACCAACAACATTCCAGAAGAGTAGTAAATTTTCATATTATCATCGTCATCACAGTCTTATCTTATTATTTAGAGATCGATTACACGAATCTTGTTCCGTCAAAAAAATTAATCAAATTTCATATTATCACCGTATCTAAAAAATTCATGCATGAAGAGACATATTTAATTTGTTCCATCATACACTTAATCCAATATTTTGGAAGTTGTAGAAGATATATAATTAAATTTAATTCAGTTGTTCGAGGCTATTGTCAAATAATTACTTGACATTCTAGTCCTTGTCTTCTAAACTAAGATGGAGGTGCACACAGCGCGCATGAAATCTGATAAGGATATTGCGAACCCCCTCATTATCTCTGCGGATGTAATATAAGGCTAGGGAGGCTCACACTCTCTTGAGGTGAAAAGTGGCGGAAATGTGGTAAGTTGGAGAGCACAGGGATGAAAGAAGACCTTAAAAAATATATTTTTTTATTGAGATATATAAAAGCAACCAGCCAACTTTAAATAGACATTCTAGGTGTATTAATTAGTCCGCTGACAGACTGGATGGCGTCCTGACATCGCTGTTAGCCAGTTTTCAAATAGCCAAACAAAGGAAGCCTCAGAGTCATCAACAAGTAAAGCACATCCAAACACAACAGGTTGCAAATGATGGTTCACACCAGTGAATGCAACCAGTGGGATCATGCTCTTATCATTAACAAACGATGTATCAAATGTAACAGCATCACCAAAGTAGTGATAAGCCATTCTAGCTTTTGCATCTGCCCAGAGGATATTGATCATATAATTGTGCTCAATCTGCAAAGAGAAATGGAATGCAGGGTTCTCAGCTTGAGTCTTCTTAAAATATTCCAATAGATTCTGTGCATCTTCTGGGCCAAGGTCATTATATCGAACCTCTCTAGGAAAGTGGGACTCTTGTCTATTTAACAGAAGATTGCGTGTATCAGCAAAGTTTTTTGCAATAACAAGTATCTCTCCTTGTGAACGGACACACCTCACTTTGCTTGGAGGTGTTGGTGTCAATGGATGACTATGTTCTACCACAAGTTTAGACACCACCCATTTATCACCCTCTTTTCGAATTATTTCAAACAGTGCATCACAGCCATCCTTTGACAGATCCTGGCTTTGTACACCTTTTCCATCTTCGTGGTTTTCCCTTCCAGAATGATATCGATGCTTTGAACAAACTAGCTTCAGCATTTTTAGAGATTCATCATGTAATGAGCGACGAGACTGACGAACACGAGCTTCAAAACCCACACGGCTGGCATATGCATAATAAAATGTCCTTGCCATCTCAAGGGAGTCAAACTCCATTCCCAGATAAGGTTCCATTGGACCTTCTTCAGTTGCAATGTAATGCACTCTACTTGGCATCCCTACTTCATGATTATGCTCCTTCACAAGTTTGGTAACTACCCATCTGCCATCACCTTTACGAATTACCTCAAGCATTGCCCTGCATCCTTCCCTAATAGAAGCTGCCCGCTTTCTTGTCTTTTTCCCCTCAATAATGCGTTTCTCTCTACTCCAACCTTCTCGTGAACACACAAAGCGAAGCATAATAACAGTTTCATTACATTTAGAACGGCGGGATCGAGCAATACGGACACAGAACCCCACACGACCAGCATATGCAATGTAGAAAGTCTTTGCAGCCTCACCAGATTCAAACTCCATGCCCACATATGGCTCCAGTCTATGGTCACTTTCTGTTTCAAACAAGTCCCTTCTAACATTAGTCTCAACAAGATCAAGGGAGTGATCCACGTGATCCTGGTGCGGCATTTGGGTCTCATGTTCAGCAACAGCAACATGAACATGAGGACTGACATCCAATGTTGCCCAAAAATTGATGCTGTCATCCTCAAGGTCCACATGCTCTTCAATCAGCCCCTCATCCCCACTTGCATTGGTCTCCATCAATGCTGATGATCACAGACTGCATAAAGGTGAACCTTTCTTCAGTTTAAACTAATTCATTTATACATACATCAAAACTTGCATTCTACAGAATGGTTCTTATAACATCAAAGGATGCGAAGATAAGAAATTGCATAACTACTCGCTGCTTTGGCTGTTGATCACAGACTGAATAAAGGTGAACTTTTTTTGTCAGTTTAAGCTAATTCATTTCTGCGTACATCAAATTCACTGCATTCTACAGACTGGTTTTTATAAGACCAAAAGATGCGACGATGAGAAATTGTATAACTTCTGGCTGCAGTAATTAGCGAAAGCAGGGAGTCCAGTTGGTCCAGTTGCACATCATGATGTGGGACAAATGTCCTGGGAGCAAGCAACACAAACAGGAAGCATGCAGTGGGCAATGGGAAACGTGACCTCAGGTCCTCAAGTAATGTATGAAAATGCAATTCTTTTTTGATAAGCAAAACAAACCTCATTCAAACATCCAACCGCCCAACAACCCATTTTTTCAGCTACCAGAAAGAAAGAGCATGATCAAAGTTAATTCCCTCCCATTATTGTTTACCCAGATGCTTACATCCATTATCTCTCAAGATATTCCATAGCACACAGTGCTTATGAAAAGGAAAAAGAACAGATGCTAGAAACCATTTCTTGATGTCTTTCTAGGATAACAAAAGATATTTAAAGTTGAAAAAAAATGAGTTTACGAGAACACTGGGAGTGTGTCATTGATAATCCTAGAAAACAACTGAAGTGCCCTATGGATAAAGAAAAGTAGGCAAATCTATGACCACCATTCCACATGCGCACATGCAGCATTCGAGAGAGAGAGAGGGGGGGATTATAAGTTGAAACAAAACTGAGTTTATGGGAACATTGGGAGTGCATCATTGATAATCCTAACAACTGAAGTACCCTATGGATAAAAAAAAGTAGACAAATCTAAGGTCACCATTCCCCGTGCACATGCAGCATTCAGAGAGAGAGAGAGATGGGTAAGCTCCTATAGACATTAAATGGCAGAGCTTGTTCTGTAATTGACTATGAAGAAAAAAGGTTCTCATTAAGAAGAAAAACCAAGAAGTTTCACAAATATAACTCAAAAATCTTCTTAACAATTCATTTGGGGTCCTTTTTCACAGGAGCTGATTATGGGGTTAAAAGTCCATCAAGTGGTAGATATCCTTATGTTATAACGTTGGAAAGCCTAGTACATATACAAAAATAAAAAGAATGGGACATTTTAATCCAAGGGAGTACAAGGTGCATGCTGATATGGTATCTTGAACCATGGGAAGGGTCTCTTCGGTCGACTTTGCTGTTGCTGTTGGACTGGCAGGGCCATATGGGCGTGCAATTTTGCGCGTCCACAAGGGCTCACTTGGGGAGAATTAATAAAACCCTCCTAGTCCTTATCACGAAAAAATAAGGAGCACTAGATTTTCGAGACTTCAGACCTTTTAGTCTTCTGAATGGTACCTACAAAATCATCACCAAGTTATTGGCAGGTGAATTAGTTAAAGTTATGGACAAGATGGTTAGCTATTTCCAGGGAGCTTTCATCAGAGGGAGACATACTCATAAGAACTTCTTGGTGACCCATGAATGTCTATTTGCCATGAAGAATGAGAAGAAGAAAGGGATGGTCCTGAAGCTTGGCTTAGAGAAGGCCTATGATAGATTCAATTGGCTTTGCTTGTTTGATGTGTTGGAGAAGATGGGCTTTGAGCAAAAATGGATAGGCTAAGTCCGGACATGCATCTCATCGGCTTCTTTTGTTGTCCTTGTCAATGGCAAGCCGTCTTCTTTCTTCTATAGTGGGAGGAGGCTCAGGCAAGTAGACTCTATGTCCCCTCTCCTCTTTGTGTTAGTGGCTCATGTGCTGACTAGGGTTTGGTTGAGGGCAGAAGACTCAAGTCTGATCAGTGGTTTCTAGGTTTGGAGAGAAGGTCCCTCGGTTTCTCACTTGCAGTATGCCAATGATACCACCCTGCTCCTGACAGAGGATGAGCAGCAACTTTAGATAACTAGACTTTCGCTGGAATTGCTGAAGGAGGTCACTGGTCTGAAAATTAACTTCAACCAGAGCTTGTTAGTTGGGGTTAACATGGAGACATGGCCCTTCAGAGGGCGGCGTGCATGCATTCTAAGATGTCAGTTAGGAGCCTTCCCTATCTCCTACTTGGGGCTCCCTCTGACACCAGGTGTGCTACGACGTGCATATTGGCTACCTATTATACAACGTTATGAGTCTAGACTAGCTGGTTGGAATGCTAGATTGCTCTCATATTAGGTAAATTGGTATTATGCATATCAGTTTTGGACGGCATGCCTATCTATTTTCTCGCCATGTTTCAGATCTCGAAGTCTGTGGTGCTCAATATTAAGTCTATTTAGGCGAGATTCTTTCGGCATGAGAGTATGGGGACATGTAGAAGATGGCATGATATCAAGTGGGGAAGAGTAGCTGCTAGTAAGGACGCAGGAGGTCTAAGGATCAAGAATGTTAGAGACTTCAATTTGACTCTCTTGTGTAAGTGGTTATGGAGGTTGGAGGCAGGTGATAATGGGATTTGGGCGCAAGTTATCAGGCAAAGATATTTCAGCAAGAGCAGAGTCTAGGATTTGAAGTCAATAGCTCAATATAGGATCTCCCCGATTTGGCACGACATTTTGTCTTGCAGGGACATTATCTTCTCTGACGTTTGGGTCCGTCAAGGGAAAGCCGACCAATGTCTTTTCTGGAAGGACAAATGGTACGGAGACTTCACGTTGGAGACTTCCTTCCCCAACCTTTTTGTTGTTTCAGCTAATCCCTTGGGGTCGATCGCCTAGGCTTTTGACCCCTAGCTCTCAGGAGGCACCTAGGCACCGACCTTCAGGAGGGACCTCAGGACCGTTGTTGGCCACGAAATTATACACGTATATATATATTTTCATGGGTGTATAGGGCATTCTTTTTGAAAAGAAACATCGTATATGAGAATTTATTCCATGGATGCGCATTATATCAGACGATTTAGGTTCGGGTGCTGGACATTTTCCCACTGACCGCGGTCAGTGTTGATTTACATCGGCCTAACGTCCAAACACCTTTATTGAAATGTCAAAGAAAGCTTAAAATCCCCTGCATAGGTTCAAATGTTGAGGGCCTGCCCACTTGGGTGACTCACAATGACCAATCTTTTATCACCAACAGACTGACTAGGTTAGGGTTTCATCAAAGGCCTCTTAAGTTTAGGCAAAACCCTAGAATTTAGGAGTATGAATGCAATCCTGTAGAAGCCATAGACATTTTTGAAGTGGCGAGAGGTTTCCTGGACTCTGGGGGTATTGCGATAATTTTACGTTTTTAGGGATATTTTGGTAATTTTACCGGGTTAGGGATATTTCTAAAATTTCTGAGTTGGAAAGAAAGTAGGATATGATCCCTGACTTCCTAAGGTGTTGGGACTATTTGTGAAGGATTTTAGGGGATGGCGGGTCATTCCTAGGTCATAGGGGTATTTCGGTAAATTTACCAGACCCTACATGGACCTAGGTTTGAGGTGGCACTCAACTATGTGATTGAGCTGGCAATGTTCTCAAACCAAAGGAGTGACGAGGGGCTTCGTAGAAGGTGCACACACGTCGATTTTGCCAAAGGAGGGGTATATATGGAATTCTCGAAAGTAAAAGGTTTTCTTATAATTTTTCTTGATCGGTGTGCAGAGAAATTCTGTAGAGTACACCAGATACATTTAGGGCCCAAGTGGGTCCAAGGGTTGTTGGCGAATTGTCGGCTATACATCACTGAGATCCGTACTAACACGGGAGGTAGGGACGCAACCCTAATTACAAAAGATTGCAGGGTAAGACTGCAAACAACAGGACTTTTGTTTCTCGCAATTCCAGGGAGGACATTTCCGTAATTTCCACATTCTAGGGGCAGAACTACATAATTTAGCCGTCTCGAGGTGTAGAAATTTACAAACATAGTCCGCAGAGGGGCATAGGAGGCCCGGAAGGGTTAAAGGGATGGTGTGGTCATGCATTGAAATTCTAAACAATAGTAGGAAAGTAAATCTACTAAATTAATCTACAATTCTGGTAGAAATAAAATTATATTTTATAACAATTAAAAGATTATAGAGTCTAGTCCACAAGTACAGTCAAAGAAAGGGAATGTACACTACCTTGAGACATACCCCGGCACCTAGCGAGTTGTCAACTAACGAACCTCCGACTAGAACGCTACACTCTGAGGAGAATGCCGCACCTTAAAAGTAGGGGGTGAGCCTCATCTCATAAGCTCAGTAGGGGTCCTGCGGATCCCCACCACAACAAAAGTAGTAAACAGGAACAGCATAGGAACAACAAGTAAAGAGTAATAGCGGCAACAATAGTATAATAACCTGGTACAACACAACGACGGTGACTGGAACTAGAACACGACAAACAGAGGGAACACACACATAGGCCCTCCACACTACCCTGACTCCCATGGTCAGATAGTCAGTCCTCATCGACGAAACCACTTACCAAGCCACACAGCCACACGCTAAATCGACACCCTCAGAAGAACCTCCGAGCCACAGAACCACTCGATCCCATGCTAGAACCAGTGAATGAACCATGCCCCATACACAGGACAACCCCTGCCCATCTGTCGGAAGGTCCACGACAATCCTGTCAGTACCTCTACTTTCACGACATAGGGAAAGAACCACACCCAATACAAAACTAAACAGATTGAGCCGCCAGTACAGTGAACCACATCGAGGAAAAGCCTGTGCTAAAACCTCTCAAGTGACAAGAGTACTACCCCACTAGCAACGAGACCGGAAGCATCCTCTAATGACTTACACCGTAGCCTCAAGTGTCTCCCTACTCACCCCTGATGAAAACTGAGACACGGTATATAGTACCATAGAATAAGGACTAGTCGAGGTCCTGCTCGTTAGCACATGTCCACTATCTCCGGCTACATGTGCACACACAGACCATCTACTCTAGGTCAGGTCCTCTAGCTTCTTTCTCCCCCAGCCAGACTCAGGCTGCAAAGGCAAGGGGCCCTTAGGTAACCAGCTTAAAAATCTCTACATGGGACAAACCTCCACCACTCCTAGGTGGGTCGGCACAAATGTGCCCAAGTCAGCTACATCTAGTGGGTAGAGTCACCAAGGGTGAGAACTCGTCGTAACCATGGAAGTTAGTGGAGTACCATCGGTCTGTACTAATCCACCACGAGGTGGCTCACTAGCATGAGAACCAAGAACAACGGTCCACAATTCCTACGAGGACATCTAGCCGCGATCACAGCCCTGTTGGCACTCAAAATATATTCAATGGCGATCAAGCCTCAAAGACAAATGATGCGACCCACTGAAGCACAGAAGCTGAAAGAGATCAATACACTGAAGCCTTCTCAAGCTACCAGAGCCTCAGGTCACCTAGTATGAACGTCAGGGACTTCACCTCGGGAGAATTGAGATGAATTTACAACCAACCGGCAGCATCATCGAGCCTACCTAATGGATCGGCATCAACTCGATCACGCCGCATGAGCCACATCCGCTGTCCGACCAAGGATAGAGGTATATCTGGTGGCCCGCCACCTGAATGGAAGATCCTACCGAGGAGAAAGAACACCCTTGGCCCTTCAGAGAGAGGGACCGAAGGCTCTGTCAGTAGAAGACCTCGATAGGTCGGCATGGGTATGGCTTCTCAGCATATTGGGTCCGTCAGTGACCAAATGATTGCCCAGTCAAGGCAAAAGCACCCTAGGTGGTATTCCACCCCTTAAGAACGCTTCGAGCACGAGTCAGGCCGAGCCAGCAGCACGAACCACAGTGTCAAAGGCCGTGTCAGCAAAAGACCCGCGTGTTCAAGCTGAAGATGCACGAGGCTCCGAAGAGGGCTATATGTCAACTCGAGAGCTTCGTTAGGACTTCGCACCAAGGTCTTACAAGACCATGACAAGATGAATGGTCACTTTGACCCTCGAAACCAGTTCGGGATCCACTATCCAGCCTGTATTAAGCAAATGAGACTTACCCAGCATGCCCTTCCACTGGTGCACCCTCTTATCTGACGCGTAAAATGGTGAAGGAGCCTCTTCCCAGTGCGCAATCCTCACACCGTAATAAGCCATTTCTATAAATGCTACTTGGTTCGACCAAGTAAAAAAAAAAGATAGATAGTAGAGAAAGGCAGAGTCCGAAGAGAGAGTGACAGAGTCTGAGAGCCAATCAACAAAGCCCATTCATCCAAGAGAAAAGGGAGTCTTGGGAGAGAAGTAGGGCTTCCACCGAGAGTGATCCCGCCGCCATCCTCCCCTGTCTACCTGCCTGAGCAGCTCCAGAACTGGAGAAGAGACGTCAGATTTTGATACTCTATTTTGGTGGTGAAGTCAGGTGGGTTCCGTTGGTTCTCTCCCGACGATTCACCCTTCTGTTTTTCTTCTTTGATATAGTGTAAGTGAGGGGGGAGGGGTGATGATATGAGCCCATCTCCCCCCCTCACCATCTCCACATCTCTGTCTCTTCTGCAATTCCGTCTATGTAATCAATGAAATGGCATCCGAGCGACAATGCCAGCCCCGCCAAATGCTTGTAATATTCCATGTCTTTCACCTCCCATTGATGGGATGAATGATATATTGATGGAATGAATGGTGCTTAATGCTGTGTATGCTTCTCCCATTCTTTTCTAACTCGACTTCGGGGGGCTCGTAGTCGGACAGCTCGAAGCCGTCAGGGATTTCGTCAGCGGCGGGTGCCCGCCAATAGAGCACCCGTACCCCCTGTGTCAGTTTCCCTTGCGGGCTACCGCCAAGGCATCGCCGTAGCCAGTGACGATGGCCCAATCAATGCCGGGTTGCTGATCCTGCAACTTGGCAATGGTGGCAGCGGAAAGCTTCTCGTCGGCATCCCACTTTTCGACGATGGACAGGATGGCGTCGGGCACGGTCAGCGAGCCGTCGCGGATGTTTTCCAGCATGGCGAGGTAATCGCTCTTTGACTTGTGCTTGAAGGTGCAATTCAGCGTTTGCTCACGGCCCTGCCCGGAAATAATCAGGCTGGCGTCGAACGTCGGATTCGCGTTGATGTGAAACATGCAATACCCCAAAGAAAAGGCCCGCGTGTGCGGGCCGTGGTGATTACGCGGCGTAGCGAACCGGGATGTTCAAGTGCGAGAACGACAGCGCCACCTTCTGTGGGGTGTTTACGTCCATGCTCGGCACCACGTTCAGCGCGACGTAGCTGTAGAACAGCGTCTTGGAGCCGTTCTTGTTGGTGATCCGCACGGCGCGCGGGTCGCCATCTTCGTTCGCCACGTTTGCAAGGATGTAGCCGGCCAGCGTCGGGTCGTCGGCAACTTCCAGATTGAAGCCGGATGCCGATTTGGTGGTGGGGATGCGCTGCTCGAAGTCGTCCGACAAGAACTGGAACGTCGCGTAGTTCTGTGCGCCGCCATCAGTGGCTGTGCTCAATACCTGCTGCACTTCGGTCCAGCCCGTGACCTTCTTGACCGAACCAACGCCAGAGCCGGGCGAATACTTCTCCGTCTTGGTGGTGTCGGTGCCTTCCAGCTCGAACGTGTTGACATCAGAGTTCGCAACACGGAATACGCGATTGCTCAGCTTCGACCAGCCCGAGGTAAATACAACCAAGTCGCCGTCCGTCAGCCCGTGTGCGGTTGCGGTGGCAACGGAGGGGGCGGCATTGGTGGCGGCAGTCACATTGATTGCGGTGCCGGTGCCGCTGGCGATGTGGATGGCGGAGCCATTTGGGAGAGATACGGCCATGTGTGATTCCTCATGTTTGACGGGTTGGGTTGTTCGCCGCCAAACGGCGGGCAATAAAAAAGCCGCCTCAAGGGCGGCTAGTGGAACGGCTGTGGATGTGCGTTATGGCGCGAACCACACTCCGTAATCGGTGCGCGATCCGTACAGCTTCAATTCCTCGTCATACAGCGACACGGGCGCGGCGTAGGTCTGTGCCGGCCAGTTGTTGCCGATGATGGCTGCTCGGGCCGCACGGGCGATGGTTGACGCTTCCAGTCGCGACTTGGACCAGACCAGCACTTGCATGCGGGCGTGATCCTTGTCGGGGATGGTTTGATCGACGTATTCCGTCGCAGTGCCGCCGACCTGCTGATACACGATCAGCGGGAAGGCCGCGCCATCGGGCGTAATGTCCGGGTAGCAGCGTCCGCCGACCAGCGGCCCGAGCAGCGTTTTCAGGGTGCCCTCAAGACTCATCGGTACCACCCTTTCCAGCCAGCAATTCCGGCAACCGCTGCCGTCCGCGCTCGATCATCGCCGCCTTCGCGCGCTCGCCTGCCGAGTCCAGTGCTGGCCGCAGGAATGAATGGGCGGGCGTCCATGTCGGCGCGTCCTTCTTGATTTTCGTGCTGTAGTAGCCGCCGCCGTAGCCGCCTTTGATCTTGGCTACCACGTACGGCTGCCAGTGGCCGAATTCCAACAGGTGACCGTGCGGCGCCTTCTTGGCGTTCCACGTCACGGAGTACACCTGTTGTCTGCCAGTCGATTTGTACTGCTTATAGGCGAGGTAGATCGAATCACGCAGCGCGCCGGGATAGATACTGCCGCCCTCTTCGCTGCCTACTGGCGCAAGCAACTTCGCTTCGTCTCGTAGCACCTTGCCGCCAGCAACAGCCATGGAGCGGGCCAGGCTTTCGCGGGCGGCGCCCTTCAGCCGGTCAAGGCCCGCCAGTGCGCTGCCGAAGTCCGTCTTGGCTTGGATTGGGTCAGCCATCAGCGGCCTCTATCGCGAATCGACACATCGAATCCGTGGCGCGCCACGAAGGCCGAGCCCCTTTCCGTGCCGACCCAGCGAAACAGGAGAAGGAGTGGCGACTTCCTGTGCGCAAGCCACAACAAAGCCCTTACCCAAACTCGCGGAACGATACCCACAGAAACCGTGATGTTCTCAGTCATTGATCAGCCTCACTTCAACTTTGCCGCGTCGCGTGCACTCAACAAGCTCTTTGCGCCCATTCACGCGTAACGGGTACTGTATATAACGGATCAGCCCGCGCCGCGTGTCCGCGTAGGTCACCCGCTCGACGCGCTCACCATCGACAAGAACCATTCGGGCGCCACGCCCGTCACATGGCGTGTGAATGCATGAGTTATCCGTCATTGCCGCCCGCCTCACAAATAAGATCCGTCCATTCCCGCCCGGCGTAGTCCATGCGAACCTGCTTCACGTCGAATGGCGAGCCAGCCAGCACAACGCGCATGCCTTCGTCCAGACCTTCGCGGAACCGGATGCGGAAGGAGTACGCCTTGATCGCGGCAGCAACGGTGCCGGATGTCTTGATCGTGCCAAGCCCGGTCTGGCCCAGCACGTTTGCCCACACGGTCGCGACATCTTCCCAGCCTTTGATATCCATTGTTGAATAAAATTTCACCTCCTAGATGTATCATGCATCTAGGTTAGGTCTTTTGATAAAAAAAAACATTATATATAGATTCGGCACCTCTAGTCGGATTATATCTGATAACGACACGCCATTCAAGACAAGATTGTCCATGTTTTAGCGTCTAAATTTCATACTGACTAGAGGACGTCATCGGTCTACAATCCCCAAGCCAACGGGGTGGCCGAGGCCTTCAACAAGACTCTCTACAAACTACTGTCCAAGATAATGGGTGGCCGTAAGCGAGATTGGGGCGAAAAGGTCCACGAAGCCCTATGGGCTTATCGGACTATCTACAAGACCCCTATGAGTTGCTCCCCATTCTCTTTGTTCTACGGAGCCGAGGCGGTGATCCCTGTGGAGATCGAGTTGGTGTCTTATCACGTTACTGTTCACGTCGAACTACCGGGCCAGGACCAACCAGAAATAGAAAGAAGGCTCGAGGAGTTGTCCAACCTTGAAGGTGAAAGACTCAGAGCCTATAAACACTTGCAAGTGTACCAGGCCCGCATGACGCGTGCTTATGATAAGCTGGTCAAGCAAAGGGCATTTAAGAAAGGCGACCTCGTCATGATCAAAGAAAAATAGGTTCTAGCGGGACGATCCAGCAGCAAACTCCAGCCCATTGACGGGGACCTTATGTCATCCAGAAGGTCTATGAAGGAGGGACCTACACGGTCGTCGACCACAAGGGAAACAATCATTTCCTTCCTCTCAATGGCAAGCTCATGAAGCTCTACCATGCGCCACTGCAAGAGTTTCTACAGCGATTCTCATAGGACATACCTCTCCCTAGTGAAGGTTCAAGTTTTAATAAAAAAAGACAAAACAACAACCCTCTTTCAACAGGTCTCCTGGGTGGTTCTGAGTCAACGACTCCAGCCTATGGTGGCAAAGACATTATACTGATGCCATGGCTATATCTCCCACGTTGTCTTGCCACGCCCAGTCCCACGGGAGTGTCCCGACACTGTCATACTCTGTCCCACCGGGGTCACCAGCATTCTGGACCTTTGGATCTGATTCATATGCCCCATCCGGGCTGTCAAATCCACCTCTTTTTCTTGCAGGGCTGACTCATATGCCTTTTGGCCAGTCAACCCCACTTATACGATTAAATTCCGGATTTGACTCTCACGTCCCTCCGGGCTGTCAAATCCGTCCATTCCTTTTCAGGAGCTGACTCATACATCTCTCGGCATGTCAGCTCCACCCATATTTTGGATGTCTTGGGTTCGGATCTCGTGTCTCTTCGGACTATCCAATCCGTCCTTCCAAGTCCCATCAGGCTCGGCTTATGCATGCCCCTTTCGGGCTGTCGACCCACCTCGCGTATCGGCTTTCGAGTTTGACTCTCACGTCCCAATAGGACTGTCAAATCCGTCTTTTCCTTTTCATCCTACTGGGTCTGGCCTATGAATGTCCCTTTCGGACTGCCAACCAACCCATCTTGCCTATCAGTTTTCGGGTTTGACTCTCACGTCCCACTAGGGCTGTCGAATCCACCCTTTTTTATCCCACTGGGTCTGTCCTATGCATATCCCCTTCAGGCTGCCAACCCATCTTGCCTATCGGCTTTCGGGTTTGACTCTCACATCCCACTAGGGTTGTCGAATCCACCCCTTTTCATCCCACTGGGTCTGGCCTATGCATGTCCCCTTCAGGCTGCCAACCCATCTTGCCTATTGACTTTCGGGTTTGACTCTCACGTCCCTCTAGGATTGTCAAATCCTTCTTTTCCTTCTTCTCGGGTTGGCCTATGTATGTCCCCTCTCGGGCTGCCAACCTATCTTGTCTATTGGCTTTCGGGTTTGACCCTCACGTCCCTCTAGGGTTGTCAAAATTTTCTTTTCTTTCTTCTGGGGCTGGCCTATGCATGTCCCCTCTCGGGCTGCTAACTCATCTCTTGCCCATCGACTTTCGGATTTGACCCTCACATCCCACTAGGGCGGTCAAATCTGTCATTTCCTTCTTCCGTGTCTGGCCTATGCATGTCCCCTCTTGGGCTGCCAACTCATCTCTTGTCTATCGACTTTCGGATTTGACCTTTACGTCCCACTAGGGCGTTCAAATCCACCTGTTCCTTCCTCCGGGTCTGGCCGGTGCATGCCCCTTTCGGGCTGCTAACCCATCTCGCCTCTTGGCCTTCATGCTTGACTAACATATCCCCCTGGGACATCAAGTCTATTCTTTTGTCCCCACGGACTTGGCCTATGCATGCCTTGTTGGGCTGCCAACCCTATTTGCCTATCGGCCTGCGGATTTGATTCATATGTCCCACTCGGGGCGTCAAATCCACTCTTTCGTCCTACCGAGTTTGGCCTACGTATGCCCATTCGTGCTGCCAACCCATCTCGTCTATCGGCTTCCAAGTTTAACCCATATGTTCTTTTCGGACTGTTAAACCTACTTATTTGTTGCTCCAACCGGGCTTGGCCTATGCACGCCCTCCTAGGGTTGCCAGCCAATTCTGCTTATCGGGTTTTGGATTTGACTAACCGCGTCCCACTAGGGCTGGCGAATCCATCCACCTGTCCCACCCATGCGACGCACATGTCCCTCCGGGAGTGCTAAACCCTCTCTGCCTCTTGGCATTATAGGTACTAAAAAAAAAAACGGGGCCAAAAATATTAGTGCCCTAGCGGACTTGGTTGTTTCCCACCAAACGTCTCTTGGGGACTGATGAAGATAGACAACAGCTCCACAAGATTCGGCATGCATGGAGACGCCATACCATCGTGTTCAGAGCACAGATCAACGTGAGAGAGGACAATATGAACTGAAGAGATACGTGGATTACTTGCGAGGCTTCCGGCCAGCTGTAAATGAGTTCTTTATGAGGAGATGTACCTAAGGATTTGCACCTATTCAACATTTTTCTATTTTTTGTTGTTTTAGCAAAGCAAAATAGTGATGTAAATATGATGATTGATAAATAAAACAAAATATTACCTATTCTATGCACGTCTATGTTTCTTTCTTTTCTTTTCTTTTTTCTTTTTTTTGAATAGGATACACAAAACGAAGGATTTATTTGCCTTCCTCCAAAGTAATCGGTCAAGAGTTTGGGAAATCCATCATCCAGGCTATCGACAGACGGAGTCCAAAACCTGAAGAGGATCCATTGTTCTACACTTATCATCGAGTGCGGTCGAGAGTTTGGGATGTCCGTCATCCCGTATTTTGGGAGTGGGCGGCTATCGAATAGCTTAAGGAGTATAAACTCTTCATGGTTTCTTTTAGAGAGGAACTCAGAGTTTTTACACTTGAAGCTATTAGCCTTCAGCGTTCTACCTAAGATGCAATAGTGGTTAACGACGTCGTGGAATTTGAGTAGCCAATTTGATAGTCTGTAGCTACATTAACACACATTAGACAAGTTCATATGGCAATGATAATAATGATATAGGTAATAGAAGTGCAACATGAACTTGATTAAAATAAAGTCCAAAGGCGGCCAAAGGAGTTGCGTTCTTCAGGGTACAGGTGGCCAACGCAGTGGCCATCTGGGTGTGATGGGCAGCCAAAGAAGTGGCTATCTACCTCATTCATGGGCGGCCAGCCACTGGCCGCCCTCCTGTTCTGGTTCCTTTGTTACGGGAGTCCAGAACAGAGCAGGTTTCTTGGTTATGTGATGCCGGGGTAAGTGCCCCTAGTGATGAAACTAGGGATTTTTGGTGAAGAACAAATTTTTACCAAGGGCGGATCTTGGAGAAGAGCTTTAGAGATGGCCTCTTCTCCCTCACATCCATCTGGTGGTGCTGAGATTAGCGTTCTCTCATAGATGAGATTGCATTTAAGCCAACTTCTTAAAGACGGCCAGGTGAGTTCCCTAACCCTTGTGTGCTAATGTGCAAACTAAGATCGCATGAATTAACTCTTTTCTTTTCTATCTTTTGATTTTTTTGCTCAGCCTATTCCATCCTTTCTTGGGGACAGGCATGCTCATCGCTATGGTTGGCTCTATGATTTGTTAGCCGTGATTACACCTGACATGAGGGTGTACATCCATCAGTGGCACCTGACGCGTTTGGTCGTCATGGCTAAGCGATTTGCTAGCATGAGGTGGAATCGGGAGGCTCTTAGCACATTGATCGAGTTGTGGCATCTAGAGACCCACACCTTCGTGTTCCTAGAATTTGAGCCCTCGGTGCTAGTGGAGGAGGTTGATTTCCTTTTCCAATGGGGCGACCTAGGCACGGGTGATCTGATTGACCATCCTCCTAGAGAGGAAGTCCTTGCCGAGATTGTGCGTGATAAACGGGAGGTTCGATAGATGACAGATCAGTGGGGACCATCTTGCCAGGTGGCTACTGTGCCAGATGAAGTACAGGTCAGCTAATGTGGATCGACTGATGTGCGGCTTGACGTTATGCCTTGGTGGAGCACTCCTTTTCCCTATGTCAGGGGACATACTGACACGTGAGCTCGTGGGGGTACTCGCTCTCTTGTGGGATGGACTCTCCCTCTCTCAGGCAGTGCTTGCCCACTTGTATAGCAGGCTTACACATCTGTGTTTAGGTGGGAGTACAATGGGGAGCCTGTATCTGCTACAAGTGTGGATGGAGATCCACTTGAGCTTTGATTTAGATGACACAGTGACTACAACTTCCCGAATCTTTGAGAAGAGCGCCATCTACCCAGCTAGGGCCATCTTCGGTCCTACGGATCAGGTGGTATATAGGACATCATTTGTGAAGACTAGAGATGACTGTCGTGACTATTTGAACTTCCTAGTCGAGGACCAGTTCATGTTTGTGCCGATGATGTACCGGCACATGGAGTTCCGGGGGCGTGAGTCACTGGACCGGGAATTATGGCTTGTGAGTGCTCAGGACTTGGTGCTATAGTAGGCCCTTTGTTGTCATTGCCAGGTGGGATTGCTTAGATAGGTTCCAGGAACTGCTTCGAGCGGAGCTTTAATCACCAAACGTCTCCTGGAGACTGATGAAGATAGACAATGGCCCCGTAAGATTCGGCGTGCGTGGAGGCACCATACCACCGTGTGTAGAGCACAAATCGACGTGAGAGAGGACAAAGATGAATTGAAGAGATACGTGGATTACTTGCAAGGCTTCTGGCCAGCCGTGAATGAGTTCTTTATGAGGAGCCGTACCTAAGGATTCGCACCTATTCAACATTTTTCTATTTTTTTGTTGTTTTAGCAAAGCAAAATAGTGATGTAAATAAGTTGATTGATAAATAAAACAAAATGGCCGTTGGGACGGTAGATACGCAGTTCGCCTTGAAGGACAAGCGTGACGTAGTCCGCCTTATGCCGGTGCAAAACAATCTTCGCATTCGCGTCGAACTTGAAGAGGATGTCGACGATGCGCTTCTCCTCATCCACCGCGTAGCCCACTAATCCCTAATCAACCTAATAAGCATGAAAGTGGTCCAAACATAGTCCCATTGGCCATAGCTCGGCCTACAAGCAATCCCAAAGAATAAAACCACAAAACGTCCATCTCAAGAGTAGCTCGGAAGGTCCTCTCCCAGCCAAAGTGATGCCTGCATGTCCCGTGTAGTGCTGCGCGTCCGGTATCATCTCTCAGCTGCGTCCCGCTGGTCTCGAGCCCTGGTGTCCTCACCATTCTTCCTAAATGTGTCATATGAAATTAATGAGTAAGATTGAAAGAATTGGGGTGGACAAGTGTCTTTGAAGATATGTCTCTAATTCTATTAAATGTGCATAAAAAGGCCTTGCAAGGTGCTTTATTATTCAGATTTGATCTTATAAGCCTTGAACCATTAACATAAACAGAGGCATAATAATTTCTCTTAAAGAAGGGTGCAGCATTTTTAATATCTTAAAAATCCTTGAGAATTATTTGTCAAGTCAGATTTAACTCATTCTCCAAACTCTCTTCTATCCCTTGAAGCTTCTTAAATAATTCATTCACCTCCTATTCACTCCTCATCCCCTGATTATTATTCATATTCTTTTTGATGATGTCAAAGGGGGAGACTTGGTTGTCATTGTATTTCATTGATCTTTAAGAGGAGACCTGGTTAAGGGGGAGTCATTATACCTTAAGGATATTAAGGGGAGTAATATCAACAAAGAGTCATAGAATTTGAAAGGGGGCAAAAATTAGTTGCAAAACTGATTGCAATGACTCATAGAAATTGACTGCAATGACTCATAGTTGCCATGCATCAAAAAGGGGGAGATTGTTGTGTTCATGATTTTGATGATGTCAACTATAATGTCAATACTATAATGTCAATTCTATGAATCATCATAATTTACACTAAAGTAACTCTTTCAATTGGTTTTGTAGCTACTGCGTATACCTACGTCGACACAGTGCTCTGGTATCAGTAACTGCATCGATGCATTTGAAGAAAAACCCCTTCCTCAAAGCTGGCTGAACAACAGAATCCAAGTCGATGCTATGTCGCTACTACGTCGACACACGTACTATTGGAAGGCAGGTAGTCCTGCTGCCAGGAAGTCAGGCCGACGCACTAGAACCAGTGTGTCGATGCATCAGAACAAATTAGTCAAGTTCTAAGGTTCTGTTGGTAGACTGTGTGTCGACTCACAACAGCCTATGCGTCGACACAACTAGATGGCTTCAACAAAACTGGTCACTACATCGACAACGGCATCCTCACAACGTCGATGCAACTACAACCGCTCGCTGGCACTACATGAGCACCACGACTGTGTTGACCCACTACATGCATTACATCGACGCACCATGAAGGGCGAGCTTGATGAACTGGAATCGGTTCTTCTGACGCCCCATGGAACAAGGTCCAATGACTAGAAGAGTGGCACACATGGATTCCCACTTCCAGATGATTCCATCTGATGGGAAGATTCCTTCCACAACAGAAATTTGTTCCATGTGGGCCCCAATAGGATATTATCCACCAAATAGGAGTAATCTCGAAAAAGGTAGATAATAAGGGTCGTGCAGGGAGAAGGGTGCAAGCCAAGAGAGGAGCGAGTAGAGATGCTAGAGTGTGTTGGGGGCATGAAGGGCCATCCCTGCTGTGGGAGACAGAGAGCAGAAGGAGGAATAAAGAGAAGTGGAAGAAGGAAGAGGGCCTTCCTTAGATCGATTCTTCTAGGAGGAGTTGTTGTTTCTATTACGGCCCAGTCTAGTGAACAAAGCTCTGAAATCTTTAAGGATCCCTTCTTGCTGAGCCAGATCCGGAAGACCTAGCAAGACCTGAAGATCTCCAGAACCAAAAGAAGCTGCTGTGTGATTCTACAATCCACATTGTAGTGGCCAGGTCATCTAGATTGCAGTGGATCGACCATTAGTCTAGATCGACCTCTTTACATGTTTAAGGACTTTCTTCTAAACTCGATCTATTATTTTCCTATTGATTTTTGTTTTTATTTTCATCTGATTATATCTTGTCTCCTATTGTGAGGTAGGAGGGTTCAGATCTGTGCGGGTGTACTCAGATCTGGTGTCCAGGCGGTGTTGCCTAAAGGCTGCTCGACAGCGGGTTATAGAGAGGTACTCTCTCTGTGGATAAGCTGTGTATCAGCGTTGGGGTGCGTCCCTGGTCAAGCTGTGTGTCAGCGGGAAGCCTCACTCTGGTTTGAGTGATGGGTGTAGACTGAATCACCTTAAAACTGATTGTCTCTGTGCTATGCTCTTGTGTACTTGCGGTGTAGCATGTGTGAATATCTTGCTCGATAGATGAATGCTTAGGGCCGATCTATTGTTGTCCATCTAATTCTGCATATACTCTATATAATATAGATCTAGTTATTATGAGCTTCCCTCATTACTTGCTCTATGCTAAGCTTAAATTTAGCTGGTTGATATCCTACATTAAAATCTGATAATCTTTATTTAGATCTGTATTAATTTGGGGTCAATCTATTCACCCCCTCTCTAGATTATTATCTCTAAGATCCGTTCAACACACAGCATAAGGGTGCAAGCTTGTTGCTCCGGGGAACCTAGTAGAAGCTCACTCAAACCCCAGGGATGACTAATAGGACTTCGTGGGTACAACCAACCTGGCGACCATGTGGGAATCCATGGTTTGTGAGGACTTACGGATGTTCATGATTGGAAGGGTCTAGTTACACCTGAGTGGGAATCCCCAAGTGAAGAGCCCAATCCAATAGGAGGGTGGTCCTACAAATGTAGCGTCGGCTCTTCCAAAGCCCACCCACGCATTAACCTACAATAAAAGCCAAACACATAGTATGCAGCAAACAGACTAAGGGACGAACGAAAAATGGACTTAAACAGAACTACGCAGGTGGCAGCCAAACTCTTGGCCGTTGAGAGGCCTAGGTGGCCAGATTGATCGTCGCCCAGAGAACTTGGGCAGCCAGCAGTTAGACCATTAAGTCTTAATGGGCAGCCAACTTCTGGGCCATCTAAGGTGCTAAGCAGCTAGGCTTCTGGCCATTCTCAGCAGGGCCTGGGCGACCAGCAACCAAGTCACCCAACTATTTAGGAGGCCAGTGATGTGGCCTTCTTCCCCCTGCGAATAGAACTACATTAATACTGAAAGCAAATGACCATGGGCTCGAAATCCTTGAACTTTTAGCACCTCAGACTTACAATAGGCAGTAGTGTGTCCCATCATGATCGCCAGAAGGTTGTAGGCACCATAAGCAGAGGTGGCGAGCATGGGGAAAATGCGCCCCTCCTTCTGTCCCTCACTGAAGATGCTGCTACTGCTCTTGCTAGACCTACAGTGCACTGATTTGACAGAAAGAAACAAAATGATCGCCTAAGGCTTATACCTGAGCCTCACAGGGATGGATGATCACATTGAGGTGCCTCAAGTGGGGAGTTTGTGGGGACCCAACTTCTCCATGCCCGACTGGCCAAGAACAGAGAGCCCTGTACAGTCCAGGAATGCTAAAAGTCCTGCAAGCAATGATAAAAGCCCACGAACACGAAAGAGGATGCCAATTAGATGTAAGGAATGCAGTAAATGTCCTAAGCAATGCAGAGAAATAGAAAGAATGGCAGCGCAATTACCTGGGGGATGGTTGGGAAGGGGGGATGTCTGAGACTTTCGACCACCTACCTTCTTAGTTGTTTAAATGTAAAACCTCTATGAGCAGGGACTAAGGATTGCCGAAGATGTGATGATTGCAAATGCGCGGGGCACATAAAGAGAAACAGAGAACGAAACACAAAAATGTGGGGAGCAAACTAGGTGGCGGCCAAGCTCTTGGCCCCCCAGAAGCTGAAGATGGATGAAGCCAAAAGCTGAGGTAGCCGAGGCCAACCTTGATGCGGGACGGAATGAGGGACCGACTCTAGGTGATGCGAACCCTGGACTCTAGATGGTGACGCGACAGACCCTCGGCGACGCGATGGCCGCCGGCGCCCAGTACAGCCCCGGTCACTACGAGGGCGCGCGGGCCGAGATCGAGCGGTTCGGCGACGAGGCGGTGGTGTGGATCGACATCGACGACGGCGCCGACGCCATCCGCTTCGATCCGGCCCAGCGCAACGAGATGGTGCTGGGCTCGGCGGTCTATGTCCTGCGCGCCCTGATGCAGCGCGCCTCGATCCAGCGTGATTGGCGGCCGCTCCGGATCGGCTTCACCCACGCCGCGCGCGGCGACCTCGACCGCTACAGGCCCTACTTCGGCCAGGTCCCCCTGTTCGACCAGGACCGCATGTTCTTCGCGATCGCCGAAGCCGACCTTGGCCTGCCGCTGGACGGGCACGATCCGGAAGCCGAGCGCATCCTGCGCCAGATGGCCGAACAGCAGCTGCCCGAGCGGAACAAGCCGTTCAGCCGGGCGGTGGCTGTGCTGATCTCCCAGCGCCTGGCCGAGGGCGCGCTCAGCGCCGAAGGGGTCGCCGCCGCCCTGGACCTCGACCTCAGGAGCCTGCAGCGCCGCCTGGCCGCCGAGGGCTCCAGCTTCAGCGAGCTGCTCTACGGCGTGCGCATGAACCTGGCCCGCACCTTCGTCGAGAGCTCGCGCCGGCCCCTGGCCGAGGTCGCCGACCTGCTCGGCTTCTCCTCGCTCAGCGCCTTCTCCCAGTGGTACAGCCGCACCCACGGCCAGAGCGCCGCCGAGCGCCGCGCCGCCGGGCCGAGATGATTTTTGTGGCGCTATCGCTTCAGGCATTTTTTGGTGCGCGATCGCTTCGCTGCTTGAGCGCGGGGAGGTCCTAATCGCGCCACCGGCGTTTGCTCCCTATATTCGGAGCCCAAGCCAATCTAAGGAGCGGGGATGACCCTGCCAAAATCGCTGTCGTGTTCGGCCTCGCGCCGCGCCTTCCTGACCGCCTCCGCCGCCCTCGGCGGAGTGATGCTCGCCGGCCCCGCGGCCCTGGCCCAGACCGGCACCGTGACCCTGTCGACGGCGGACCTGGCCCTGGTCGACAAGGCCACCGCCTATATCCAGACCCTGGGCTCGGCCAAGGGCCGCTTCGTCCAGACCGACGCCCGGGGGACCCAGACCCAGGGGACCTTCTATCTGCAGCGTCCGGGCAAGGCTCGCTTCGCCTATGACGGACCGGGCGGCCTGCTGGTCGTCAGCAATGGCAACAACGTCAACCTGTTCGACCCTCGGCTGAAGACCTTCGAAAGCTATCCGCTCAGCCGCACGCCCCTGGTCCTGCTGTTGGCGCGCGAAGTGCGGCTGGACCGCGGCGTGACCATCACCGGCGTGCGCAAGCTGTCCGATGGTTTCAGCATCCAGGCGGTGGACGCCAAGAAGGAGACCCGCGGTCGCATCGAGCTGAACTTCAGCAACGGCCCCGATCTCATCAAACGCTACGTCTGGCGCCGCGCCAGCGACGGCGCGCTCGTCGAACGTCCCCCCGTGACACCGGCTCGATGCGAGCCGCGCCACCTTGAACGGTTGGCTATTCATCGACGGCGGCGGGAATCCACCATTCCTCGCCGCGGCTGGTGGTGACGTATTCCGGCCAGCGGTGGTCGATCGGCGGACGGAAGTCCTTTGGAAGCTGCGGGCTGATCCAGTTGCTGCCGCCGATCCCGCCGGGGTATACGCGGGAGACCGAGGTCTCCGGCATGCCCGATTGCCTGGGGTTCACCTGGAGCTGCGTGGACAAGCAGGTCCACTCGAACAGCAATCCTCACCGAGATTTTCCCAACCAAGAAAAAAACACATCAGAGGGTGCTTGAAGTTCATTTATGCAATAGATGGGCAGAAATCATCTAATGCTCCTCGAAGGAGTAAGGCATTTTCATGTGCTCCACTAGTGTAGTGACTAACGCCTTGCCTTCAGACTTCTTGCTTAAACCACTTGAACTTCCTCCTCCGTTATTGCTGCCACTCGGGGAGAAATCCACTGCATTAACCTTTTTATCGCTGGTATTGCAATCCTTCGCCGCTCTACCTTTGGCAGGCGTGTAGCTAGGGTTGTCTACGAAGAACATCTCAATTTCGACAACAACCGAGTTCAGTTGGTCGAAGTCTTTGATGTTCGTGCCAAGGAGCTTCTCACTGACTTCCACAGCTAAACCCTTCTGGCATATAGTGATGGCCTCTTCTGGAGTTGGAGGATTGTCGCACATCATGCTGAAATCTCTCTAGCACTTAATGAAGTCAAGTGCTATCTCCCACTCCCCTTTCTTTTGTTGGAGAGAGCACAGCTACACCAGTAACACCTTACGCTCGGCCGTCTAGAAGCGGTCAAAGAACTTCTTCTGTATGTCAGCCCAATCAGCCACTGATTAGGCTTCAAATGGGAATACCATTAGAAGGCAACACCCGTTAAGGAAGTAGAGAAGTAACGGAGGAGACAGGACTCCTCCAAGGCCAGTTCACACATGACTGTAATGTAGTAGGCCAATTGGGACCCTTATCCGTTGAACTTTTGTAGCTTAGGGGAATTAGGGTACTCCGGGAGAAGTTTCTTAAATTGGTGTAGAGCAAGAACGACACACTATACAGATCAATAGTGGCGGCACCTTCCCCCCGTATTGAGCAACTTTCGCCTCAACAATTCTTTCAATCATCTATTTCTATGCCATCAAGTTTTCTAATGTCAGCATGCTTGATGACCGATTGTTGACTTCCACCTAAGGAGCTTCAAAGTCCACGTTGTGGGTAGTTCAATCATTGTTGCCAAAGCATTGACTATAGCAGGTATGCTTCGAGGAACTTGCTCCCCCACTTGCAGCATCGCTGCAGACTGCGGCCACATTTCTCTTTCCCGCAATAAGTCTTGCAAGATATGCTTCAACTTTTGATTTTTGTGTTGTAATTCTTCCAACATGACATCTTTGACATTGTCCCCCAGTTCATCATTATCGCCCAAGTTCTCATTTTCAGGGACGTTGTTGATTCCTTCAGACGTCCCTTGAAGATTCTCCCATCCTTGATGGTTGGAAGGAGTACCGACGGCATGATCCAATTGAGCAATAACCCGAGATACTACGCGAGACTTCTTCAAAGACAACAGTGGCTCATTCAAATCATCTGGTACCCCTTCTGGCTACTTCCCGATGGCATAGCAAGTGAAATCTTGACAGTATCCTTGGTCACTTGAGCCACCCTCTTTTTCCTTGGCTAGCAGACACCCCTAATTTATCGAAAATTGATATTCAGAGCATTAATGCCTCCAATGAATGACTAACTTCTTCTTGGGTCAAGCCCCAAGGTGATGACCATCGACGTTTTTTGTAAACCCCTTTTTGTTTCTGCCTACGAGGGTGTGAAACTTTAACCTGTGGAAACTCAGGGCTCTCGGCATGTTGTGTCCAATATATGGATAGGCATACTTGCCTGAGCCTGTCGGATGACACGGGCCTTCTCTTTAGCGACCCATATTTTCTTCATATGAAGTTGATGCTCCTCCACCGACTTGACCCCCCGACTTGGCTTTAGAAACTTTGGTATTGGGCCGACATATTTGTCCCCGGTTTGCTATCGGTGTATCGGATTTCTTCAAGACCACATTGTCTTACTGATTGTGTCGGAGAAGCTCAAAGTGGTTGGAGGTGAGAACGGTTGGGATGTGTTTGTCCCAAGGCATGATTGGCTTGCCTTCATCGAGCCGCACGCGCAATTTTCCGACAATGACCGTCTTGTCGAAGTGAGAGATGGTCGTTACGAGCTAACCATTGTAGTTTAGAAGCCAAGCATCGAGATTGATATTGGGTATATGGGAAAGTTGCAAGTTGTGGAATTTGTTGACGTGTTTGCGACGTCAAGATGGAGCCATAGGACAGAATGTCCAGAGTAATGACTCATGATGATTAAGGATAGCAATTTTCTTTTCATTACGAACCACGGTACTTTTTCAGATTTTCACCGAAACTAGCCCCCTTTAACTTTTTCTGGCGCGCCCTTGGGAGTTTTCACGTCCAAAGATACCCATTTTTGCTTAAGGCGTCCTTTTGGATTTTCACCTCAGCTGGATTTTAGGCATTTTTACCCTTAGACATCCTCAAGGTGAGAATGGCTAAGTCTGTCGGAGCACCTCAATTTTAAGCCCCCTTTTTTCTCCTTTTTTTTCTTTGATCAATCTTCTTCGGGGAAAGATATATCTCGCGATGATCGTTGCATGAACTCATGTTCTGGTGCATAATACAACTTTAAGTGTATGCCATTAAGAGGAGGGAAGGGATTCCCTCCTTTGTGGTTAACGACATGTATGCACCTCCCTCATAAACTCCTGTAACAACGTAAGGCCCACGCCAGTTAGGTTGAAGTTTGCCACTAGACCTTCTTGCCATTACTTCTTTTTCTTTGACCATAACAAGGTCACCCCTCTTGAACACCTTTTGTCTTACTAGTTTGTTAAAAGTGTGTGTCATGTGTAATTTGAGAGGCATGATTGCAGCAGCATGACGTAATATAGCAGCCAAAGAGCAAATATTTGATTTCAGATTTTTCAAGATTTTTAGTGGTTTTCTAGTTTTCAAACTTTATGGAATTTTCTATGTAATGCATGGGAATGCAGTATGCAAGACATATGTACAAGAAGTTGAAGAATGCAAGCCACCCAATTGCATGAAAATTGAAACCAGTTATTTTAAATGCATGATATCTATGATGCTAGGACTTATGCCAGATGCCAATGAATGATATCAATTGATAGAGGACATCAATGATTTTAGATACCACTTGTTAAGCATGGTGATGTAATCATGGCAGCCTGAATGATTTATGTAGGTATGGCAAATGAAGGCAAGCATCAAGGAGCATCAAGATATGACTTGTTCAAGAAAGAATTGAGGTTCTTTAATCTAAAATCAAGTTCATAAATCAGAGTTATGGATTTTTCAGAATTTTCAATTATAGAACCCGAATGAACTAGCCCTTACATTCAGATTGGTTTAATGCTAATGAATTCTGGCCTACTCAGTAGAATCACATGAAGACAATTGCATTCAAGTTTAATAGAAGTGAACCAGAAATTCATACAAAAATAAATTAACCTCCTCTTATCTTACTCATTCAATTCCATTAGCTCCTGAGAGAGTTACTTTGAAAAGTATTGAGGCTAAACACTTAGGGAACTCTAAAATCAATCAAGAGTACTACACATTCAGATTTTTCTTTTGAAACCACTTTTGAAAATTGACTGTTATCATTTTACGAGCAGTCAAGTGTAGCATTCATCTTTTGACGTGAGTGTGCACGTTTACCAGGCGCAAGCACCCCCAGTTACTTAGTGTAGCTCATAGTTTTGCCTCAATTAGAACAGAGATAGTATGGCATTTCATGACGCGGTCTTCTCCACTTCTTTGGTGAAGGGACTCAGTTTCTCAATGATTCCGATGCCATTGCTCTGCCTTAAAGCACTGAACTCAGCATACACATTTTTACATGAGGATATACATTTATCAGATGCCAATATCCCCAGTTACTCAGCATGGATAAGATTCAACATAAATAATGTAATTCCTTTTGAAATGTTCAGAAACAACAAATGTTTAAAAATAATACTTAAATGAAGTTTCTCAATCAAAGATGCCTTTGTACTTAAAATAAACTTTTAGATTCAAGAAGGCATAACTTATCAAAACATGAAAAGTTGGTTTAAGTCTATTAAGCCTGAATACAACCATTTTCGAGATCATTAAATAATAAGGCTCAAGAAATCATTAATTTTAAACCAATAGCTTTCATGTTCAGGCCAGTCATAAAGCTCCATAAAGGAAGATTCTTCTTGAAGATTTACTCTGATTAGCAAACTCAGTAACAGACCGAGAAACCTCCAAGAAGATCAAGACATTCAAGGAATTCTGGAACCAGTGAGCTGGATATGCAAGAGATGGCAGATTCCAGATAGTCTAGAAGGCTTCATGGACATCCAAGGTATTTCAGACTGGAGGTACAATCATGGAATGTTAACATTATTATGCAAAGGTCTGATTTGAGCAGGGAGTACAAATGAGTAGAAGGTGAGAATTGATTATAAAACACTCCCCCTGAAGTTGTGCACAGAGTTCGGACAGAAAGTAAGATTCAGGCATAGTTGAGCAGTTAACAAGGATTCTTGAGGTAAGCAAGCTCCTCTTTAGTAGATGCAGACTGTACACATGTCAACAAGAATGAATGTATGAATGCAGACTGAATTTTTGATGTTGACTCCCCCAAAATATTTGCATGGGTTGACAATGGTGTATGCAACGTATGACTTAAGTGAACACATGATGCATTAAAAATGATATCACTTAATATGCAATCTTGGGCCCCTTTAACATGGTGTGCATTGGTGTGTATGAGACTACAATATGATGAAATCATGGATTATTTGCAATGCACTCTGAATTGTAATGCAGACTGTATATTTTAATGTGCAGATGGGTACATGCTACTTACTCCCTCTCTCTAAGTGTTCTAAGTGTGTGAGTTAGACATAACAGGAAGACAAGGGAGTATGAGTAAACCATGCCAGTCATCCAGCGTTGGGTCCTTTGAACATGAAATGCATGATAGTGCATGAAATTCCAAGATGATGCTTAATGACCACAACACATACAGATTCAAACATATGCAACGCATTTCTACACCAAGGTGCTCACCTTTAAACTCCCCCTTTGTTGGATGCTCATGGAAGTTAAGATAGACAATCAACATGTTATTTGTCCACGAGTGATGAGTTGGGATATATGCAGCCATGGAGGACATCATCAAAAATAATGATCGACAATGTTATGGAGGAAGTTCACATGGCTGTTAAATGATAGAAAGGATCAAACAACAACTCAATCATTAATTCAATTTTATCAGCATGACAAATTTTTCATGGATTACGTAGCTGAAAGGGTTGATCTCTGGTACAAGGTGGAGGTTTGGATCTAAGACCCTGCTCACGCATAGTGAGAGTTCCGGGCAAGCTTGACTTGTCTTTGTTCTCTGCACCATTTGATATACCAGGGGTCAAACAGGTGTAAGCAAATAATCTAGCTTAGATATTCATCTCACACCATGGGGGAATATAGATGAAACATGGGAGATTTCAGACATGCAGGATTTATTGGAAACAAGAAAGTAAGTCTAAATGAAGACCAAAAAGAAACACAATCAGGCACTAAAAGATATGAAAAACTATGAATAAACAGCGTACCTTTGTGTATGCCCCCACACCTGCATGCAGATTTTTTGCACAAAATGTAAAAATGAAGATAATATTTAACTATGCAAATGTGACCCAAATAATACAAATAAGAAATGGATGGAAATATAATACAAAGGGAAACAAGATGGGACCAAGACACAAGCAATCAGACCTCGGGAAGGCAATGAAATCATCGTTCAAAGACGTACCTGTGAATCTGTCCCCGGGCCTGCCTACAGACTTTATGCAGAAAACTCAAAAATGGAGATACAATTAAACTATGCACACATGACCCAAATGATGCAAATTGTATATGGATGGAAAGACAATACAAAGGGCTACAAAACGAGCCTAAGAACAGGGCAATCTGACCCCGGGAGTCCAAGTTATGCATCAACGAACATTCCCCTGTGAGCACTACGCCAGAACTGCCAGAATCAGAAAGTGGTCTACCAGATGACCATTTTTTGAATCCTTGCGGTCTACAAAAAAGGCCCTGGCGGCCCAGTGATGACCGCTAGCCTCGCCTGGCGGTCCTAGAGATGACCGCAAGCCCCTGACAGACCCGAAAACACCTAGAATAGTTGGAAAATAAAGAAAACTCTATCTAAACATGCACATACACACACCCAACTTGCAAAAAGTATGAATAACGTGATAGGCACTAGTTGTCTGACTGTGATCGCCAAAAAATAAAGGTGTTAATGTTTATGTTCTATCACCCCAGCCCAAACTATACTAACTATGCATGTAGCATGAACAAGCATGGAAGATGATGAACAAAAGGGCGATAAAGGTTAAAGATACTGACCGTGATCGCCACCAAGGTTGCAACAATGCCAAAGGGGTGGAGAAAAGAGTGCAACGGCACCGTGTACCTTGGAAAAGATGAAGACTTGATCATGTTTAAGGAACGGAGTGCGAGGAACTTCGTGGATTCAACCTCCTCCCCTTTCAGCTGGCTAGAGGAAGAGGGCCTCACATTCAATCATGCTCTCCTGCAAAACAAAGGTCAGATCACAAGAGAAAAACCCATTAGATCCATAAAGTGTAGTATCAATCCCGCAGTGATCAAAATAGTGCTAGAAAAGGGGGAAGAACACACCGGGGGAGATTTTTAACTCCTGTGGAAGGGTGCAAAAGCTAGGTGTGTGTGTGTTGTGATGAGATAGAAACAGATAGGAGGAGAAAACACGCAGTATAACTGCGGGGAGAGTGCATGCAATATGGAGAAAAGTGCAGACATAGTGTTGAAAAATAGTGCAGAACTGTGACGATTTGTGAAATTGAGAAGGGGAGAACTAAGAGAATAGATGACGAAATTAAGTCCTTGAGCGTCGAATTGAAAGTTAATACTTTCCTCTTCAAGATGGAGTCGAAGTTGTGAGTTGGAGATGCTACATGACTTCACCCCGAACCGAGAAAGTGCCCCCCTTCGCAACTGCGAACTGGGCAGTTTATATAGAGGTGCAGGAAACCCAGAAACTTCTCCCAAGATTTTAGGAGATAGAGTCTACCAAAATTCGAGTATGATAGATCAATCTCGAGATAATATGAAGGGTAAGAGCCCAGAGAAGATAGAACATGAATTGGTGGAGTAATCTAGAAGATATTAGCCCTGGAAGGAGGTCCCGGAGCCCTGTGCGTGCAGAAAATAGAGTCTTGTTCATATATAAATTGTAGAAAGTCCAGAAGGTTCAAATCCGAGATGAACACCCAAAATAGGGCTCTAGATTGATAAATCTCACAGATAATAGTGGTAATAAGAGTCTTAGAGAGTTAGAGTTGATTTGGAAGCTTCTTCTCGGAGAAAATAGATCAAACAAGGTCTCCGAAGAGTCCCACAGTGATGAAATCGGAGATCAAGAAGTTTAGGACTCTCTATCTGGCAAATGGTCTATCGTATGACCGCATACAGAGTCAAACAGTCTGTGAAGGACTGCATGGGACCACCAAATGGTCTAGGGAGTGACCGCAAGGCTCCAGAGGTCAAACGGGACGATTTCAGGCAAGTTTGGGCCAAGCGGTCTAGTGAAGGACCATTTCTTATGGCCTAGCGGTCTACCAAATGACCACTTGGCTGATGGAGGAAATTTCTGGGTAGGCTCCATGCAACTTTGGAAGTCAGAGTATATCTCTCAAACGGTGTAGAACTAGTGAAAGTGGTACAAGAATAAATTGTAGATAACGTAGATATGAACAACTTTCATGAAGAGAATATGATGAAACGATGATTAGAAGATGGAGAAAATGGGGTATGATTCAGAGAAAAACATTAGGTTCGTGGGTGAACAGCGCATCCTACTGGAAAAATATGAATAACTGGGAATCAACGCAGAACTGGCTAATGGCGGCAAAGAAGAAATTGTTGATCTTGAAAAATTGAACAACTTTGTTGAAGGGCACATTTTTAATAGAGGATTGAAAGGGGATGAAAAAGGGTCATGTTTAGGACTGCACAGTGAAAGAGAGCCGAATGCTTGATGGAAGCCGACCTAAATGCACCGTAAGTTGACTTGGAAGGCTGGAAGCTGATAAAATAAGTCCCAGGGCTCTAAGAAATCATGATCTCCATGGCTCAAAGGGAATGGAACAATGAAATGGGCTCGAAATCTATCAAAGGAAGGCTCCAAAATAATCGGTAACAACCCCCTGAGGGCAAGCACACCCACGAGCACCGCTTGTCTCATCCTTCGCCCGCGCTGCCTGTGGGTGGGGGGCATTTGTGGATGTGTAAAATCGCACGTCCACACATCCCACCCAGTCCCGCATCAGCGATGGGGGCTAAATAAAGGGGACCCCGGAGAGATTGGATGCCCAGACTCTGAGGAATGTTGTCGCCCGACAAACCCTCACGTTTGTACGAGCACATAACACCGACAGGGAAGCAAAACAATTCCCCGAATGTGTACGCTATTGTGAGGCCATCTTTGGATTCCCGGCAGTGAAAAAGAATCCCAGGGAGGCTCACAGTCGTCAAGCCTCTGAAGAAAATCAACAAGCCGCGGCTACCGCGAACAGCAGAATACACGCCGTCAGTCTGTACTACGACGAGCAAATCAAGTTATCCATCAAAAGTCATCCATCCAAATGTAAGCATGCTGGGCCTAAAAAGCTTGGGGAACAAAGAAGAGCATAATTAACCCAAGTGCCAGCCCCTCCAGCGGCACGCCTAGGGTGGCCTCCAGTCAGCACACCCTTGAGCAGGTCACACCCGACGCACTCCAAAGCAGCCCTACCCGGCACGCTTACAAAACCCTCTAGCCGACACACCCATAACGGGCTCTAGCCGACACACCCTCAGTTTGCTCCACCCGGCACGCCCCAGACGGGCTTTGGCCGGCACACCTTCAGGGTGCTCCACCCGGCACGCTGCCTGTTTGCTCCATGCGGCACGCTGCCTGCTTGCTTTACCTGGCACACATGCTGCCCAACACCCTCTAGCGGCACGCTCCTAGCGTCCTCTGCCTGGCGCACCTGCCAAGCCCTCCACCCGGTGCAGCACCTTTTCCACTACACCCGGTGACACGTCGCAGTCTTTGGACCGGGGCCAACGGTAGCAAATCCACCGGTCACTACCTGTGACTCTTGGCGCGCAGTGAGATCATGTCGAGCCCAGCCTGGACCTTGCTCAGCTGTCACCCTCTGATGCAAACACGCAGGCATTCCCTGCCAGGGGACAAGACCAAGGGTCAACCTCGAATTGACTCCTGTTGCCAGCGGATGTCAACATCGCTAGGGGTATAAAAATTGCTCACGTCGAAGAGCTACACACACAGAGAGAAGAGATTCAGAAGGAGGGCTGCTGCTAGTTCGGCATCTGAGAAGCTCAAAGAGACCCGGGGAGGAAGAAGCCAGTGGAAAGAGAGAGAGTAATCAACAGAGAGGGAAAGAGAGAGAGAGGGTTCTGAATGTAGCAGGAGGGGACGGGAGAGAGCAGGGAGCGGTCGCCCCTCCTTGGCCCGTCCCTCTCCTCGGTTGTTTTCTTCCTTCTTGCTCCGTGTTTCTCCTCCCCTTTCACTTTTGTTCTACCGCATTGTATTTGGTCCCCTTGGTCAGGTTGTAGGCCAATTTGTTCTTTATGAATGAAAAATGTCCCTTTTTTATTGTTCTGGTTAGCCTTCACTATGCAGTGCACCTCGTGACTTGTTCTCTTCCCCCCCTCTGGTTTTCCCTGCTTCTTGTGTTGCCCGCTCTTCAAAACGCTAGTCTATCCAATCCAATGGGTAGTGTCTTGGCGTGATGGTATCAGGCTAGTCCCCTTCCGATGATTTACTATGACAAGGGGAATTCCCCCCTCTGAGCACTCTTTGCCTCCTCCCTTGAACAGTTCAAACCTGTTGTTTCCACTCAGCACCCTGAATCTATCCATTAGCAAAAGCGTCCCCCAGCCTGCCCCCAGAGCCAATGGCACACACACTGACCCTTCACCCGGTGCACCCCTGTCACCCTCAACCGGCACATCTAGATCATCCCCTTGACCGGCATCCATGGATCTTCCCTGCCCGACACACCCCCTAAGGCCTTCAAATGTGTTCGAAACATATCACGAGAAGATAAAGTTTTAAAATCTCCACGTCCGTACATGCATTAATGAATTCTTCGTACATGCGGAGAGATTTTACGCTGACCCTCAAATCTCATTTGACATAAAAAAGCATCTTTATAAATGTTCAACTGGATGTAAAGAAAAATGACAAATTTAACCCCAGTTTAGATAGAAGGCCAGTTACATTTATTTTCTCACACGTTTTGACGGTAGGGTTAAAAATAAATTGTGTACACTCCATAATCTGACGACCGTTCGGGAAGCGGCCCCGGAGGGGTTTGGCTGATCCTTACTCCTAACTGATTTTAGGTAGGTCACTCCACCTATTTCATGGGAATGAATTAATCCACTGTAACCCCGTCTGACATCGATTAAGAAAAAATATGTCAAATAAGAGTAGCACACTCTATCCCAGTTAAGCTATCATGTCTGGACTTAACCCGTTATCAGATAGAGCCCCAACCTCAATTTGGTAGGGAGTTAAGTCTTTTGTGGGATAACTCAACTTGCTTGAGTTAGTCCACTCTACCCCAGTTACTCCATTTTTGATTTGATAGAATTAATGTTAACCTGAAAGTAAAGACATGGGCTAACTTACTTTTTAATCCAGTGTGATTTGATAAGTACTAGGTTAACCTAGTAATAATAATAGCTAAATTGTCACATTTGCCCCTCCTTATAAAATATTTTTTACTCAGGGATATGTGTTTACTTTAAAAAAAATTAACCTATTAATTAATATAACTAAATAAAGTTTAAAATGTAAAAATGACATTAATTAGGGGTTTAAGTTTTTTGGTGGCTATTCTGTCAGAATCCTTACCTGGAAAATGACTCCTGTCAGGACCACTTTCTGCTATCCTTAAAAGAGATATGATCCTAGAATAGTACTGTGTGCAGAAAGTTGACCAGAGCCAATAGGAATGCAGAGCGCAAGTTATCCCTCTTTGAAGGTCATTTAATGCTCAAATTTTTGGATATCAAGGATGGTCTTTGTCAAGCACTTTCTGTCTGCTGTCAAATTAGTTGGAGTCTAAAACACTCCTCCTTGTCCCTGCTGGACCGACTGAAGGACAGATTCTTGGAGGGAAAAACTCATCTACTGGGCACACATATCCATGCAAAGTGCTACACCAAGAGACCTGCTTCAACAGTATAAAAGAGAAAGGGTAGAGAGGCACAAGAAAAAAGAGTGGAGAGGCTGTCGTGATTGAGGAGAGGGCATCCTTGGAGAAAAAGAAGCCAGCAGTAGTGTGAGCCAGCAAGTGAGGAAGAAGAAGAAGAAGAAAAAGATCAAGAGGCTTACCTGAAGCTTTCTTCCTCTTGGTCGTTGCCTTGTGAAAATAAAGCCATAATCAAGAAGCAGCAGGCTTCTTCTTAGCAACTCAAGCACTCCTCATCTCAGACAAAGAACTTTTGCATCGAGCACTGAGCATCACTTCTCCTGTCTGAGTTTTTTAGTCTTGTTTTTTGTTTGATCTTGCTTAAAGAAATCTTGAACCATCCCTACTGGTGTGTGTTGGAAGACAGACGGAGGTGTTCTCCAGTTTGTGGTGTTTCAGTACCTAACTGGTACTGTAGGAAGATAGACAGAGGGCTTCTTGTGTCTGTGGTTGGCCGATTGTGCCGTTTGCTATGTTAACAGTGGTGCAGTGCGGTGGCGCTAGTGAAGCCTCACTTAGTTTAAGTGAGGGGTGGACGTAGGACTCAGGGTTGAGTCCGAATCACCTTAAAATCCTTGTTCATGTGGTTTGTTTGTGTGATTCACATGCGCTAGATGTTTGCTTAGGCCGTTGCTCATCCTTAAACTTGCATCCTACATTTTTGGTTCCTGCCTTTCGATCAGGTTTCTTATATTCCATTGCAATCTATTTGTATCCAGAAAAAGAGAGACAGATCTATTCACCCCTCCCCTCTAGATTAGCCATTCCCACACAACAGGGAGGTCTTCAACGGGCCAGCTAGGGCTATCTCTCCATAATTGTTGAAGAGAGAGCTTCTGCTCCACAAGTGGAAGCATTTTATAGGGTTTAAGGACCTTTGCTCAGAGGGAGAGACCCCCCTACATTTTCCCTTTTTTTGTTATCACTGCTTGCCTTATCACCACCTCAACGCTACTGACGCTGCTGCTGCTGCTATCGTACACCGTTGGCGACCCAGGAGGCTACCACTGAGGAGGAAGAGGCCTCCCGGAGGCAAGAGAAGGGAACTCCAAATGGGTGGGGTATTGTGGCCTGTCAGTAGACGGACTTGGCTAAAGTTGTGTGTGAGGAACGGTAGGGGTTTGGGACTGTGAAGGGAATTGGAAAGAGAGAGGTTGCTGATTTACGTGCATATGAAGCAAAGTAGAAGGAATGACCTATACCGATGAAGGAGAAGGGATGGCCTGTACCAGTGAAGGAGAAGGGATAGCCTATACTAGCTCCCGGAGGGGTGTGGGGGTGGGAGTTGGTTCCTAGTGAGCGGGAGGAATAGATTCCCCCTTTAGAATGGCCTGAAAGGCTCAGAGTTACTCAGGATTGAGCTCCGTGTTAGCAATGACACTCAACAGGGAGGAGATGTCCTGGGATGGAGATGCATCCCCTATAATAGCATGCACTTCTTATGAGGGCTCGTGGGAAGGGCCTGCATCCATAGCATGGACATGTGGGTGACCTGAGTGGCCACGACCTGGGTGGTATTCCTCAAAAGACTTGTGGGCCATTTTCAAAATTTTCTCGGAACGTAAAAACTTGCACCAACAAATAAATAACAGAGATTATCAGACAAGTGGATGCTTTTATGCCCCTTTTTTGTATTTTTTTTTGGTTTTATTTTTGAATGAAAGAAAGGTGATTTTTTAACAAATCTGGAGTTCACACAAAACGAGGAGAACCCTAGTTACAATTTGATTCACCACCGTGCCAACTAAGGTCACTCGTCTCACTACGAACGGGTCAACTAGCTCCAGGAAACTTCAATGGTACAACCACCCCAATGAGCGAAGTGGGAATTCTTCACTGTCGGGGACTTACGGAGGTCCCGATGGAACAGATCCTTGTCCATCGAGAGGAATTCCCGAATGGAGAGTCATTCCTTCACTGAGAGAGGGTAATCCTAAAAAGTATAAAAAAGGGGGCAGAGATGCTATGTAATGAAGTGCGTGATAGAGATATATAGAACACACAAATAAAACAGAGGGAATAGGGTTTCCCATCCCTCGGCTAGATGATATGCTAGACATGCTAGCCGAAGCCACCATATTCTCTAAGATCGACCTCAAGAGTGGCTATCATCAAGTTTACATTACGCCTGGGGATGAGTGGAAGACTGCCTTTAAGACTAAGGACGGTCTCTATGAATGGCTTGCCATGCCCTTCGGCCTTTCCAATGCACCAAGCACCTTCATGCGCCTCATGACCGAGGTCCTCCGGCCCTTCATTGGCATCTTCCTAGTTGTCTACTTTGACGACATCCTCATATATAGCCAATCCAAGGAAGCCCACCTCGAAGACTTTGTTGATTGAGCAAGAGGTATGTAGCACCTCTCCTTCGGGGGATTTGAGGATGATGCCTACCCCCGCTCTTATTCTTGTTTGCCCTGACTGGGATGTTTCTGTTCTTGAAGCACTGTCAAAGTATATCTTCCAACTGGCTTGTTGGACCTGACCCACTTTAGAAGCTTCATCTTCGGAGAGCTTCGTGATCTTTGGAGAATTTTCAGGCACCGGGTGCACTGGAAATAAATCTGCAATGGCCTAGCCTTTGATGGCCTTTTGTGGGACATAAGAGATATTAAACTCCATGAGAATGATGGCCCACTTGCCTAGTCACCCTTTCAAGACCGGCTGAGAGAGTATATATTTGACCGAATCAGCCCTAGATATCAACTTGACTTCATGCGATAGCATGTAGTGCCTCATTTTCTTGGCTGTGCAGACCAGTGCGAGCTAGACCTTTTCGATTGGTGTATATTTCACTTCGACCCTGACCAATCTTCAGCTGAGATAGTAGAGGGCTTGTTGTTTTCCATATTCATTACTTTGGGCCAGCATTGCCCCAAGAGAGTATTCAGTGGCAACTATGTACAGGATCAGCGGCCGCCCATTGACAGGTGCCCCCAGGTCTGGCGGGGTGTTCAGGTATTCTTTCAGTTGATTGAAAGCTTTTTGACATTCTTCGCTCCAGTGGAACAGGATATTCTTCATCATTAATTTATGGAGCGGCTGGCACCGCCCAGACAAGTTGGAGATGAACCTACGGATATAGGCTAGTCGGCCTTGCAACGACTATAATTCTGTCAGGTTTCTAGGAGGAGGCAGCGGCTGATTGGCTTTGATCTTTGCGGGGTCTATTTCAATCCCCTAATATCTGATGATGAAGGCCAGGAATTTTTTACTGGAAACACCAAAAGTGCACTTCATCGGGTTCATCTTCAGCTCATGTAGCCACAGCCAATTCTGAGGTCTGCTAGGTGATCATCCCTCTTTTTTGTCTTGACGACTAAGTCATCAATATAGCATTCGACTTTGCCATAAAGCAACTCGTTGAATATTTTTATCATCGCCCTCTGGTCAGTGGCGCCAGTATTTTTAAGGCTGAAGGGTATCTGTTTGTAATGGAATATTCCCTTGGGCGAACGAAAAGCTGTGTGGATCCGATCGTGCTCTGCTATCCGGATTTGGTTGTAGCTGGACGATCCATCCATGAACGACAAGGCCTCGTGGCTAGTAGTGGTGTCGATCATTACTTCAGTGATGGGCACCGAAAAGTCATCCTTCGAACTAGCTTTATTCTGGTCGTGAAAATCCAGGCAAATCTAGATCTGACCATTTTTCTTCTAGACAGACACAATATTGGCTAGCCATATTGTATATTGATTTTCAGCCACGAAGTCGACATCTATCAGCTTGTCAACCTCCTTGCACACTTGGCTTATTAATTCTGGCCTCATTTGCCAAGGTGGCTACTTGACGGGCTTGGCGTTAGGGTTAATGGCCAGGACATGATGGTCAACTATAGGGCTAAGGCCTGACATTTCTTTGTAATTCCAAGCAACTCAAAATTCTTGAAGTAGCTTTATGTATTCTCTCCTTTCTTCAGGTTGCAAGAGGGCACTAAGGAAGGTCGGCCGGGGATCATTCTTCGTGATAAGGTTTATTTCGACTAATTCATCGACATTGGCTTGGCCGCCATGTTCTATTTCTAGAGGAGCCGACTGTAGGTCGATGAAACCCTCATCATCTTCTTCAACTTCAAGGGTCTCATAGATATGCTCTTGCCCTCCTTTGCCTGGTGGTGAGACTTTGGCTTCACCATCTTCTGAGCCAGTTGGCTATTCATTATGCTAGAGAAACAGCCCTGTTGTTGATGATGTACATTCTATGCAGCTTGAATGCTGACTCACAAGTGGAATGCCCTCAAGGGTAGGATGACCTCCTTCAGCTTTTGACTCTTGCGGTTTGTTGTTGGGGATTGTAGTTGTCCCTATAGGGATGGACTCCCAGCACTTGCACGGAATAGTAGCTCCCTAATCATCGTGTGCCTGTGGCCGGAAAGGGCCCGAGCCTTCCAATTCAGCCAAAGGCTTGGTTAGTTCATAGTCCCCTATGTATTCATCATAAATTGCCTCCATGGAGTCTTCAGTTGTTACAGTGCAGATGGAAATCATGTCAATTTCTTGGCAGTCATCAATAGAGAAACCCAGCCCCGGGTGCTGAGTAATCTGTAGCAGTCTTCTATCTATATTCGATGGATACCATAGTTCTTTGAACATTTTATTTTGACTGGAGGGTTGACAGAAGGAGATCTGTTACTTCCTTTCCAGCTTGATCGCACAGCCGATTATATATGGGAGTCCCATATTTGGGACAAGTGAATCTTGCATCTCTTCAGGGAATCTACAATCATCATCCCCTTTAGCGGGCGGCTCCCTAGCCACATAGAATATAGTGGGTTGGCAATCAAGATTAGGGACCTCTAGGATCTTCAATACTTTGACTATTTGATAGTCCACATCTACTGTGGACTTGACGATCCCTAGCGGGACCTTGACATCCCCAAGTAACTTTTCGAGTTCTAGTGCCCCCAATTTAGGGTAAATGCTGAGCTGAATTGCTCTGAGATCTCCTTTTTCTTCAGATATGAGTGACACCTCTGGGGGAGACACGTAGTCAGGCGATAGCAGAGGGAACCAGTCATCGGATTCTATTTTCTTCTTCCCCTTGTCCTGAGCTGGAGGGTTGGGCTTCTTCAGCTTCTCTAGATACAGAGATGCATCTAACAAGTGGCATTCAAACACCTTGAAAGGGTGTAAGTCAGCAAACACTCTTTCTTCTTTCCCATTCCGAGGATATTTGATACATTGGTAGAGGGTGGAGGCCAGCACCTGATTTTGATGGAGCCATGGCCGGCCCAATAATGCCTTGTATGACGTATCAGAATTTGTCACGTGGAATTACACTTTAGTAGTGAAGTCACCGAGTGAGAGTTCAAACTCTGCCACACCCATGGGGACTTCAAATTTTTGGTTGAAACTCGCAATTCTCATATCCCTAACCTCGATCAGGTGCACATCAAAGTAGTGTTTCTGATATACCCGATAAGGGAGTATGTTGACTGCTGCTCCTAAGTCAATCAATATTCCACTTAGTGATTGCCTGTTCAGTTGCCCCCTCATATAGAGGGGTCTGTTGTGATTGACGGGGGGTAGAAGCATGTCTTCCTCTGTGAATGTCATAGCCACCCCTGACTGCACTTTATCAAAACAGCTCTCGAAGTATGTCGGGGTTCGCAGGGCCATGATGACGGCTTGTCTTGTTTCCTCATCAAGGGAGAGTATATCCCGGACAGAGAAGCCTGCGGGGATTCTCTTTAACTGCTTCACTATTCTGCCGGTGGTTCTGACGTTTGTTAACCTCAATTCTTCAGACCTTTTATGCTAGTCCTCATGGTGCTCTTGAGGAGTTGGCTTAGGAGGTAGTTCATCTTTTTCTTCAGGTGCCCCCTGAACTTGTTGCACCGGTCTGACCGGCTCCTTCCCTTGTACAAATTCGGCGAAGCTTGGAACGCCTGCATGGTCTTCATTTGTTGGAGAAGAGACTACTGAGGGTAAGTTGGGGACAGCCTTGGCCCTCTATTGTGGTTGCGGGCATGACCACTTATGTAACATCCCAGAGTTCAGGGTACCGATAACCTGATAATATCGAATTACCGCCACTAAGAACTGGGGACGCCACCCAAGAGGTTGATGAGGCCCCTGAAGGGTTAGTGAGTTTGTCGAGGAGTTATGTAACGAATTGGGATTACAATGCGTAAATTAATTTAAACGATAATTAATAATTAAGTGCGAAAGTAGAACAAACTAACAGTGTGATAAAATATATACAATAGTCCAGAATTATAAATGAACAAGTCCCACAACTGGAAGAAAAGTCCACAAGTATAACTACACGGGACATACCCCGGTCAAATGTACAGAAAAGAGGACAGACCGACTACTGTTGGTGTACTAGACACAACCATCCAAAAGCTCGGAACACACGGCCCAAAAGTCAAGGATGTTCACCTGCAAGTAGGAAGGGTGAGTCACAGCCAGACTCAGTAGGGGTCACGTAGATCCCTATCTCGCAACTAGGCACGCAAATATAAAAGTAATTAAGCATGCAATTAACCAATACGCAGGTAAATGGCATAATTAAACACAGGCATAGCAAAGCTGTAAACCTACCTAAACAGCGTAAGCAGCTACACTATATGCCAAGTAATCTATATGCCAATACATTATAAATTATAACAATTAAAACTGACGTCAAAACTTGACGTTAACGCTAACGTGAAAACTAGCGTCAAAGCTAATCCCACCAATAGAGGAGCTACCAACCCGGTGATAGGAAAAGGAAGAGTCACACTAGAAGTGAGAGACCAGACACGTCCACTGACGACTTACACTGCGTCTCAGGCAACTTGCGGTCAACTAAACTGAACTCAACCAGCGAGAGGCGTAACAGTAATAGTACCGAACAAGGACTAGTCGGAGTGACACTCGTCAGTGTCAGTCCTACAGCCTCCGACCATGTGTGCACACACTGACTCTTGCCAGAAGTCAGGCCTCTAGCTAGTTTTCCCCTCCCGTAGGACGCAACGGTACAGTAGGGGCCCACGGTAACTAGCTTAAAAACTGTCAACGGGAGTCACCCCTCCACCTTCCCTAGGTGGGCCGGCACTCAGGGCGCTGGGCTACAACTAGTGCCTCCATCACAAGGAAAGAGAAAGTTATTCTATCGGGGACTAAAATAATGCCATACGTTTTATAAAATAGCTTAAACATGGCGGATATGCATTACCGAATGTATTAGAAACTAAACATGCTTGTTTAGAATGCCAGAAAGTATAACGGACTAATAGAGGGCCGTTACCTCGCATACGGATCAGGGCAGGGGCGTCATACATTACATAACGCGTCCAACTACGTCTGTTATGCTCACCCGAACACTCAGGTGAACCCAAAGCACAGGAATGCAGACCATAACGCACTTGCGATAGGGTGTTATGTACAGTATAACGCATCTGCCCTAGTGCATTATACCCTAATGCAGGATGCAGTGTAATAGGGAATGCAGAGCATAACGCACCAGGCATGGGGCGTTATGCTGAGTATGACGCGCCTCTCATGGCCGTTATACTGAGGCGCGTCATACTCAGCATGAGCTGAAGCCGGAAACCCAAGGAGCATAACGCACCGGGACTCATGCATTATGGGACTTATAACGCATGGGTCTGGGTCCGTTAAAGTCTCCCGAACACCAGGAATCCACAGGAAACCACGGTTTAATGCATGATATAACGCACTGGGTGAGGGGCGTTATATCAGCATAACACGTCTACCCTAGACCGTCGTGCTAACCACCTTACTAGTCAATGGTCAATGGTCAAACCAATCGGTCAAAGGGAATATGGCGGTCTACCAAGGGTGCGTTAAAGCCACCCGAACGTGGAAAATCCACAGGAAACCCATGACCATAACGGTCATGGAGGGGTGCGCTATACTAACCACGTATCTAAGCTGTTCAGAAGCATAATGGACCTGGAGTGGTCCGCCATGCGGGCATAACGTGCCAGTAAAGGTGCGTTAAACACATGACGGTCATGGGGTGACCGCCATGCGATCTGGGTGACGAACGGGCACGGTTTGAAACCGAGCCGTTGGCACAAAATTATTTAGAGCCCAATTGGGCCACCTTTCTCTCTTGGTCACCCAAAGCCCATTTGGCCCTTCCAAGCCCATGGAGGCCAAGACCATCAAGGCCCATTTCCAAAACCAATCAAAGGCCCATGCGAATAGCCCAAGGGCGCTCCCCCCCATTCAAGCCCCATATTATTGACCATTCTTGGTCAAGCTTTCACCAAGGCTGCCCCCACACATAACATGTGGCCAATTATAAAAATGGGCCAATGGTCCATTGGGGGTTACCATCCTTGACCAAGCCAAAGAGAGAGGGGCGCACCTCCACCTTTTCCCCCATGTGAGGATTTGAATATTCCCCTCCCCAATTTGCCCTCCACTTTCCCATTGAGCAAGGGTAATTAGAGTCACTATATTACGTCTAGGGTTTACATATAAAACCTCCCTTGTAACAATTTTAATACATTGAATATATGAAATTTTGTACAAGAGCAGCCAAGGGTGCCCTCTCCCTCTCTGTTCCTCCTTCTTCCTCCTTCTTGTAGTAGTAGATCTTGTGGTGAAACCCTATTCTTTGGGAGTGATCTACATCTCTATCTCCTCTTCTGGATGCCACGTTCATCCACCGCTGCCGCCGCCACCATCTGTGTCGCCATCGAGCCTTCACAACCCATTCTTTAGCCTGCTGTCCAGAACTCTGGGAATCAGGACAGAACCTAAAATGAAAAGTTGGTTCTCCAAATCCGAGCATCTGATCATCTTCATATTTTAACAGCCTCTTCCACACGTTTCACCCTCATCCCAATTCAATTTTTACGCCGATCCACCACCGTTTACCCCCCTTTCCACCTCTAGCTCTCCACCCCACACAGTCTATCTGTGTGCAGATCTGTGGGATAAAACCCTGCATAACCATTTTTCCTGCACCCTAAACCTTCTATGATCGCCACTAAATTTGGTATGCATGATCCTTACTTTCCCCTCTTTCATCCTTGTTAGCCTCTTCACCTAGATCCCTTGTTTGCTCTCCGGTCAACGTTCATCTCCATATCAGTTACAGTCTGTCCTGAACCCCCTTCCAGCACGGGGTTCTTGTTGTAGAGGTTTTGATGCGGGACGGACACGGGAGCCGACTCTACGTGCACTGGACCTAGGACTCTAAGATGGACATGACCAGCAACGTGTGGCTAGGAGTCACACTAGACCCGACACTAAGAGCTCCTAGGGGACTATACGTCGCTCACAGAAATGCTAGCTCACTCGTCGTCCCAAGCGAGGGAAGCACGGATCGTGCGCGGTTGAGGAACCGGCCGAGTCACTGGGGCAATCCGACTCAACTTCCATGCTCTGATCGAGCCACGAGATGGGTCACACTCACTCTCACAGTGGTGACATGGACTCTCGAGCAAGAAAGCCTACACTCTCGGCAGCGGTCTAAGATCATATACTAAACTAGCAAATGAATGCCAAGAAGTTAGACCATTACCTCCACGCACCCGGTGTGGGAAAGACGATCCCGGCCAACTACGGACTCCCGGTTAACAATTAATATAGAAGTACAAAGGATTTTGACCCACTCCACACAAGGAGGTAACAGGTCACAAGTGGGGCCCGGGTGTCACGCGGGTTGGGTTGACGGGCAGCATCCTGATGTCGACTCCGTCGGTACCGAACCAGCGCTTCGGTGCTGTCCGGGTAGCGCGATCAATGGGGCCGTGGGGCCCACGGGCCACTCTGTCCTCCGGGATGCTGTGGTGGGTCCCAAGGAGATGGGACCCTTGGTGGCACGCCTCCACGGATGGTGGTCGGGCGAGAGTCACCGGTCGGAGGCCGATCGGCTCCGAACGCCAAGGCTTGGAATTGCTACCCACGGACTTGAGCTTCTATTTTTAGGCGCGCGCCTCGGTGAGAATCGCCGCTGTGACCACTCCCGACGTCGGATCGATGCCCACAAGATATCGTTGGAAAGCTGTCTTGAAGGGATTCAACACAGGACTAGAGATCAGAGGTGGATCTGGGTGGATCTATCTTTTATCAATTTTGGAACCTGCTGCTGGACTGTGCCTAAAACCTCAGATCTGTAGATGGGTTTCCTGAGAACTGCCGTTGACCGTATGGTAGAACACTAATTCAGGCCTTGGGCTCTTCACCAAAGTTGTAGGGATTGGAGCTAGGAAAATGTACATATTTTTTGTGAAGGATTGGAGGTGGCTACGAGTTTTTGTGTTTTTTACACTGGCAGGTGGTCGGATCTGGAAATGGGCTGATAGCACTGTAGCTGACTCTGAAACAGATTTTTAGAAAATGGAAGGAGGGCTGATCAAAAATCAGGAAAATTCGTGGAATGAGGGTATGGTGGGTGGAACTTCCAGTAAATTTGGGGGTTCTAGGAAAAATCAAAAGATGGGTCGGATGGGGGGACTTCTAGGGTTCTGTCACAGGTGACAGAAACCAGACAGATCTGGTGGAGGGGTTTGGACGAAAATGAAAAAATAGAAAACGAGAAGTGGATGGGGTGAAATTTTTTGTGGGACGTGGGGAAGACCTCAGGAACTTACAGAAAAATTTTCAGCTCCAGAAGAGCTCGGACCTGGGAGCTAAAAATCGGGGATGAAGGTTCTGTCCCTGATGGACAGAATTCCGACGATGGCGGTGGCGGTGCGATGGCGGCACGTGGCGGCGGCGGCGATCACCGGAACGATAAGGGGTGGAGTCACACTCCTTTTTTGTATTTTTGGAGGGGTTTCTACCAAAGGGTCGGTAGATAGCTCCCTCTTCCTCTTCTGGATCTTTCCCACTGTCGATCCTGTCGGTGGTGATTTTTTGAGAGAGCTGCCTCTTTCTCCCACTCCTGCTCTTCTCTTTTCATTTCTTTGACTCTTTGCAGGATGCCTCTGGACATCCCTGCAATGAGTTGGCTTCCTCTTCCTCATCATTGGCAACTTGGAAGGTAGCCTTCCTCTTCCTCTCCAATCCCTCTGTAACCTTTCTCCCGAGCTACCCGAGCCAATAGGTCGACCATCCTTTATCTGAGCCAGTTTCTACATAAGGCAGAGTCAGTGGCTAGGCGTAGGAGGGCTAACCGAGTCAGCCGAGCGATGGGCTCGTGCGGCGGTACTAGATGGATTTTTACTTTTTTGACATGTATTATATTTGACATGTATTGTATCAGCTATTACCTTTCAGATGTACAAACAGACTTTTTAATAAGAGAGGAAGGGAATATTTGTTTTATTTCGTGCTGTTTACATGACTGGAGTGTTCAGAAGTAGAACTTGCATAGTGTAGTTGCGTTCCACATCTGAGGGATGGGCTCTCCTTCCATAGTTGATAGCCGGTATGCTCCTTTCCCTAGCATCTCGACCACTCGATAGGGGCCTTCCCAATCGGGGGATAATTTGCCCGCCGCCTCAAGTGGTCGAGAAGTTTCAGCTTTTTTGAGGATGAAGTCTCCCGGCTGGAAGTGTCTATCTTAGACTTTAGCGTTGTAGTATCGAGTGAGGTGACATTGATATTCCGTTGCTCGCATGCTGGCAATCTCTCAGACTTCATCTACTAGGTCGAGGTTCTCGAGCAGTTTTTGATCATTTACCTTGAGTGAGAAATAGATGACTCGATGGGAGGGGTTGCCAATCTCCAATGGGATCACGGCCTTGATGCCGTACACCAGTTGAAAGGGACTCTCACCGGTTGCCGTTCTGGGAGTCGGTCTATGCGACCAAAGTATGTTTGGCAATTCCTCAAGCCAGCTGCCCTTGGCTTTGCTGAGCCTAGTCTTGATGGCTTTTAAGATAGCCTTATTGACATTTTCGACCAACCCGTTAGCCTCAGGGTGGGCAACCGAAGTGAAGTGATTGCGGATGCTTAGGTCGGCACATCTGTCTCAGAAATAATGAGAATCAAATTGCCGACCATTATTGCTCACTATCACCCGAGGGATGCCGTAACGACAAATGATCGACTTCCAGATGAAACTCCACACGACTGTCTTGGTGATCCTCGCTGTGGCTTTGGCTTCGATCCACTTGGTGAAGTAGTCGATGGCGATGGTGACAAACTTTTTCTGGGCCTGAGCCGTAGGGAACAGCCCAAGGATGTCGATCCCCTACCGAGCGAAAGCATAAGGCTCGTCTAGGGTGACAAGCTCTGTTGCCAGCTGATGGACCAAGTGGTCGAATTGCTGGCATTGGTCACACTGCTGCACATAGGCCGAGCAGTCGCGCTGTAGAGTGGGCCACCAGTAACCCTGCCGAAGCAAGATCCTGGCAAGTGACCTTCCTCTTTGGTGCGCTCCGCAAAGACCTTCATGGACCTCTTACATCGCTAGCCTGGCTTCGTCGGTACTGATGCACTTTAGAAGAGGATTGGAGAAGGATTTGCGATACAGGGTGCCATCCAATATGACGAATCGTCAAGCTTGGTATTTCAGCCTCCAGGCCTCCCAAGGGTCGGGGGGTTCACGAGAATCCTGGAGCCACGACAGATAGGGGGTACGCCAGTCACTTGGAGAGGCTGAGTCAATGGCCATGAGCTCTGAATCAATGCTCGGTCACTCCAGCTCTTTGAGAAGGACCGATCGAGTACCCTCGAGGGCAAGGGAGGAAGCCAGTAGGGAGAGGGCGTCTGCTCAGGAATTTTCTTCTCGGGCTATTCGGACCACCTCGAAACCCTCGAACTGTTGCGCTATGGTCTTGACTAACCGAAGGTATTTGACCATCGATTCTTCTCGAGCCTCGTAGTCACTGTTGACTTGGCTGGCGACAAGTTGGGATTCAGTGTGAATCTTGACTCGCTCAGCCCCCAACCGTCGGGCCATGCGGGCTCCGTAGATAAGGGCTTCGTAATCGGAGGCGTTGTTTGATGCCTAGAAGTTAAATTTTAAGGCATACTATAGCTCTGCTCCTTCGGGGGACTTCAAGAGGATGTCGGCACCGCTCCCGGCCGAATTGGAGGATCCGTCAACGAACAAATCTCAGGTTGGCCCAGGCGCAAACAGAGATTTCTCTTCGGTCGGGATGGTGCTCTCTGTGATGAAGTCGATAAGTGCTTGTCCTTTGATAGCCGAGCAAGGCTAGTATGAGATATCGTAGGCCCCGAGCATAATGGCCCACTTGACGAGGCGTCCTGAGGCTTCAGGGTGAGCAAGGATCCTCTTCAGTAGTTCGCCGGTCAGGACTATGATGGAGTGCCCTTGGAAGTAGGGCCGAAGGCACTTGGCCGAGGTAACCAACTCTAGCACAAGTTTCTCGGTTGCGGGGTACCTTCTTTCAGCCTCATTAAGCACCTTACTAGTGTAGTAGACCGGTCTCTCGACTCCCGAATCATTTCTGACCAGGACCGAGCTAACTGTGGATGGGGTTGCCGAGAGGTAGAGATGTAAGGCTTCACCTGGAACTGGCTTGGACAGCACCGGGGGCAGTTCGACCTCGGTAACGAGGGCTCTCTCTATTCCACTAAGAGTTCCCCGAGGTTGGCGTGCAAATAAGGGTGACAATTGTCTGGCCAAGCCTACCTTGTCTTCGTGACGGTGCCTCTCCGAGGGCCATACCCTGGGGTGTGCTTTAGTCCTTTAAGGGAGAGAGAGAAGAAAAGTTTGGGGTAAGCCTTGCATTGGGGTAGAAGTTTTTAGGGCTCAACTCCCTCTCATGACAACCCTTCGGAGATTCAGCCTGTTGCGTCGGGACTTTGTGTACATCATCGAACCTTCATCCTTCCTAGGCACGCATACGACCGGGCTCATAACGTCCCGCGGGGAAACTGTACTACCACTCTTGCCATGCCTAGTTTATTTCAGTTTTTATAGAGCAATTGACATTGGAACTTCTGCTCTTGATAGAAGGAGTGATGGCTTTTGCCTTGACTGATGCTCTTTACTTTTGACTTGCTCTTCTTTTCTTGTATTTCTTTTTTCTTTCCTTTGACGAATTGGGTCATAATGGACTGCCCCTATTTGAGATTTTCTCTCGTCAGAGTGTCTAGATGGGTCATCTCCCCCTTATTCACTCCTTAGACCTACGCTTGGCCGAAAAGAGAAGAGCATGGACCTTCACTTCCCCTAGGCATGGCCAAAGGAGAGGCGGTGTCATCTAATAGAGGAAAAGCCTGACCAGAGCTATTGTGTAGTGCGTAATTGCCATGCTTGGGGTCCCCCTTCGTGGTGAAAGGGAAAGACACTTTGCTGCTGGGGTGGCACTGGTTTGACCCTAAGGGAAAAAATGCTTAAGATACAACCCATTCCAAGCATGAGACAGCTCCTCACCTTCTGCGTTGACTAGACGATAAGCATTCCCTGGATAAGCCTCTTTAACGATGAACGGCCCTTCCCAGTTAGGTTGTAACTTAGATCTAGGACCTGCCGACCTAATGAATTTGTGCTTCAAAATCATATCTCCTATTTGAAATTTATGATCGATTACCTTCTTTTGAAAATAACGCAAAACTCTCTTTTGATAAGCGGACACGTGATCAGCCGCATTAAGTCTCTTCTCATCTAAGAGCTCCAGCTGGACGAGCAACACCTCTCGACGTTCATCAAGATTAAGTTCCTTATCGATTTGTACCCTTAGGGAAGGGATCAAAATATCCTATGCGAGCACCACCTCCATCCCGTAAGTGAGAGCATAGGAAGTTTGCCCAGTAGGAGTACGGACGGAGGTGCGGTAAGCCCACAGAGCTTCTACTAATCTTTCTGGCCAATCAGAGAATTTGTAAGATTCGCATGTTTTCTTTATGATTTTGAGAAGGGTTTTATTAGTGGCTTCGGCTTGGCCGTTACCTTGAGGATAATATGGAGATGAATGATGCAATGCAATATTAAACTTCTTACATAGGTCCTAGAGCTCTTGAGAGACGAACTGGGGTCCGTTGTCGGTGACGATGCTGCTTGGCACTCCGAACTGCGATATGATGTTCTTCATGATGAAGCGGCACACCATGGTAGCTTTGATCTCCGCGTATGTTTCGGCTTCGGCCCACTTAGTGAAGTACTCAGTGGCGGTAAGGATGAAGGGTTTTTGCTTGATCTGAGAGTTAGGATCACCAAGCGAACCGACAACGTCGAAAGCCCACATGGAGAATGGCCAAGGAGCAGAAAGAGGATGAAGAGATGAAGTTGGAGCATGAATTTTGTCAGCGTGGAGTTGGCATTTAAGACACCTCCAGACATAGAGGGAGCAATCTTCCTCTAGAGTGGGCCAGTAGTAGCCCTGCCTAAGGATCTTCTTCGTTAGAGCCTGGCCATTAACATGACCTCCACACTCACTAGAATGGGCAGCTTTGGCCACCTTCCAAGCTTCATCGTCATCTAAGCACCTCATGAGTATTCTATTAGTAGCACTCCTATACAATTCTCCTACAATGATAGTGTACTTCGAGGCAGCTCTTCTGATTGCCTTACGCTGCTCAGCCCTTGCCCCTTCTGGGAATAATCCATCTCTGTAATACAACTTGATCTCATGATACCAGGGCAATTCTTCTTCCTCCAGAATCTCTTCCAACTCCGTTAAAGATACTTCCTTCAATTCTTCCTTCTTAGCCCTCGCCTCCATAGTTTTCCTAAGGTTATGATACCAAGGATCTTGAAGAGAGGGTGCATCCATTCTCTGAACGATGATAGTCTCAGTGCTTCGACTGAGAGGGAAAGATAGAGAGGAAGCAAGTGATGCAAGAGCATCAGCAAGAATATTCTGAGATCGGGGAGTGTGGATGTAGATAATTTGCGGAATTGCCTAGCTAAGAGCGTGACCAAATCTTGATATGGATTGAGCTTAGGGTCATGAGTGCGATAAGTGGACAGAACTTGCCGCAGGATGAGCTGAGAGTCTCCTATGATCTTCAAGTGGCATGCGCCGAGGAGGTAAGCGTGCTTCAAACCGGCTAGGAGAGCCTTGTACTCGGAGATGTTATTGGCAGTAGGGAATCAGAGCTGGTAAACGAAAGAGATCGTCACCCCTTCTGGAGTGAGAAGGATAGCGCCTATCCCTCGGCCTCGAGAATTGAGCGCACCATCAAAGTGCAGAGAACAGAAGGGATGATGGGAGATAGCAGAGAGATGCTCATCAGGGAAATCATCCTGAATAGAGTCAGTGTGAGGAATGGGAAGATGGGCAAGATGAACCCCTCACGCCCTAGCCCTTTTCAACCCCCCTTCCCACTATGTTCCACACCTCCACCAACTCTTAACCTCACCCACAGCCACCCGGAGGCCACCATGTCATCTTCCTCGGTCGCGCGTTGTAGCTTTATCGACTCGGCTGCCTGCAGATTCAGACAGAACCTGAGGTCCCATTTATAGACTTCACCACAACCCCAGGCAGCATGAATCAACATCAACGTCCTTCAGAGAAGTCGTGCGGATTCAATCCGACTTCGCTCCAGAAGTGGTCCCGCTCAGTTTTGACTTCGGCATTGATCGCGTTGCCCCTTTTCGTGCAACCACGCCAGATTCTCACAAGAACCTAAGGACCAAATGGCAGTGGCTGCAACATCTTCCTCGGTGGGATTCAGCCCGATCTCTCTTCAGAAGAGTTCTTCTTATCCGAGTCACCGTCGATCCAGAGGTGGTCCTGCCCCTTTTCGACATCGTTACAGCCCATGGTGCCTATTCTCCTTTGACTGCACCAGACTAATGTGACCCAGTTCGCCCTAAACGTGCAGCAGACTCATCGGCCCCGGCACATCTTCCTATGCTAGTTTTTGGGCCGAGCCATCATCATCAAAGTCTGACCTCTCGACGTCCCAAAACCAACTCCATTGGTTTCGTCATGCCCTGACCTCCGTGTTGGGCGTACCACTTCGTGCACCCTTGCCCTGTCTGTCTGCTCAGCCAGAATCCAGAGCCTCAGTCTAGAGGTGACCACGACTAGCCCCGAGCTCTGACGGCCGTCAAACTTGACTGGAAAGTATAGCACCCTATCCTCCCTCAAGCCACGCTAGTCCCACCTTGATCAGAGTTCCGTGGAGAGATTTCTCCCTCCTGCATGGCGACTGCACTAACCAATCCTGCGAGATAGAACTGCACAGGTTGGCTTGTCGGCTCCACCCCGCCCACCAGTGACCTCGAATCATCACTAAACTTTGCAGCATGCTGAAGCACCCCCCCAGCGATGTTTTGGCCCAAGCGGCACCACATTTGGAGTCTGGTGCCCAGCATACTCGTCAAAGCATTTCGGTTCTACCCAGCAGGACAGACACAGGGCAGCAAGCCCATTTCCCTTTCCCTGTGCTCCCCCCTCCTGCGTGAGGGTAGTTTTGTATTAATAATTTCCAACCCCATGATCCCCTCCCTGCTTGGAGCGTAGTGCCATAAGGCTGCACTCACAGGTTCACACCGGACGCCGCCATCGACATTCCTATGCTCGCGCTCGTCCCTCATCAGATTTGGTATCGGAGCAAGTTCACTGACTTGTTCTAGCCAAGTCGGGTCCTAGGCTGTGTGCGACTACGCCCTGAATGCTTCATGGATCCCGCCTCGTTTGCCATTGTCATGGCCAAGTTCGGGGAGATTTCAGCAGCATTGGACTCCATCGAGGTCCGCATCGATCGAAGGGTAGCCCGCGTCGAATGACTATATTTGTACCGGCAGCCTGTTTACCCCAACCGGTCTCCCCAACCGGAGGTCCACAATGGGCTACCTTACACTACCCTTTCGCCTCCCGGGCCGGCATGTGCTTCCCTTCCACCTGCAACTTCCCCTTCAATGGAGCTACAAGTCACGGTGATTGAGTCACTGCCGGAAGAGGAGCCAATACCGGAGGAGATCTACGAGCCAGACCCGGAGTTGATTGCCCGATATGAAGAGCAAAAGCTCAAGTGGGCAGATTCGGCTCCGACCCTCGTCGACCAAGATCCGGCCATCAACACACAAGAACTGGCCACCCAAGAGCATGACGGCCCCAAGGCCGACTTGGTGGCCATGGCAGTTCCTTCGGTCCATCCTGATGCCCTTCACCGACTGCCGGAGCTGTCCCTTGACGATCCCGTGTGGCAGGAGTTTTGCATGGCCTATGAAAAGTGTCATCCTAGCATTCCCCACTTGATCAATCACCCCGAACCTTGGTCATACCCATCGGCGATTGTCACCATCGTGCTCCTCCACTTTAAGATTCGAGGTTGAATCTTTTCTAACTGGGAGGGTATGATGGGGACATCAAAGTGGAGGCTTAGTGGACCGGCCCCGTTGGTAGAGAGGTCACTCCCGTGCTATGGCCCTTTAGGCTGGGCCCATTTGGGCTTTTTCTATTTTGTTTATGATGTAATTTTTTATTAGCATTTAATTCTTAGTGGGTCAGTTAATTGGGCCCAAAAAGGCCAAGTTAGCTAGTGGGTCTAGTTTAGGGTCATTGGTAGCTTAATGTCACCTCCCCGGATAGCGGGGTCATTTCCCATTTGTTAGGGACAAGTTTGGTCATTTGTAAACCCTGGCCTCTCCTATAAATAGGGGACCAAGGGCTCTCATTTGGAGTTAGTGAATTAGTGAAAGAAAATCAGTTTTGTGTGAGAATTATTGATCTCTCTCCCCCTCTCTCTCTCTTGGTCGCCACTTTCTCTCTCTCCTCTCTCTCCCTCTCTAGGGATCGAAGCCCCTCTCTCTCTTCCCTCTCTCTCTTGGCCGCGGCCCACCCCACCTTCCCCATCTCTCCTTGCCACATCAGCAAGAGGATCCCCCCTTCCCTCAATCCCTCCTAAAATCTCTCCCCAAATCCCTCCCTTCTACTAACATCTTTCCTAATCTAGTTTCCCTCCTCCCTCCAAATTCAAACTCTTACCTAAACCTCTCCCTCCCTCCTCCATTCATTCAAATCCCTTCCCCCACGAAAGCTCCTATCATGAGGGATACCGCCAGACCTTAATCACAGACAACGCCACACTCCATACACACACTGGTCATCAGAGCGAGCATAATACAAGGGCATAGGTCTAGCATCACCTCAGACAACACGAGAATCAATCATGGCACCGCTGCCACCATCTCGCTCACCGAGGAGACACAGCCCTCGTCACGAGAAGTAGCTATCGATCCATGCTATGGTTGGCAGACAACCACACGTCAACTTCATAACCAGCTGACCAATTTCATGCCCAACTCAAGGGAACAACCAATGTAGAGCCTCCATCAGCTCACATAGCCATCTCAACAGACCGCGACCAAATCATCGACGTAACGCCAAGAATTACCTTACACATGGCAAGCCGATAGCCAAACATATCACTGTGTCAACTCTGCCAGAAGACAAACTTCGACAAAGCCCAGCTCTCACTTGGGAGGCACGACACGGAGATGACCACCAAGGCCTCACCGATACACGGCTCTCGCCATTCATGAACCATGAACACCAGTAGCATCTTCTATCTGTGAAAGACCACTCACTGGTCACCAGACACTCATCAACGGGAAACCTCTGCTCGCTCAACTTCGTCCTTCTTTCCTGGTCCTCCACCAGATTCGAAGGAAACATTACAACTCTCGAGGCCATCCGCTGACTCTCCATAGACCAACACCACACCTCAAGCCAACTCTCACTCAGACACTGCATCCGATCTCGACCCTCAGCCAACTCTACCCTCTCAGGGGAGTACGGTGAAACCACAAGACAGGACCCTTGTGTCTTCGGTCTTTACCTCACTCAACTCAGACTTACAGGGGAGCCATCCCATGCTAGTCATAGGCTAAGGATCACCATCCAACGCCAAATGTCTCATCAAAGACCTTCTCACACAGGCATCATCCTTTGTCATGTCTCATCGAGACCCTTGACTCAATTAATCCAACAGAACACCTACCAATCCCGACTTTTGCTCTTACCACAGAGCCATGGGACATGGAACCTCTTACAACTCACACCACACAACTCCAAAATGGAAAGGTGCCACCTGCCACCATAGCATCCTGGTCGACAGTGCCACGATCAATGCACACGGGTCCCCCGACAATACACATCTCACCATGGTCGATCACTCATCCAGCCCACTAATCGCTGATAGTAACCAGTCGAAACCCATAATCTTGCCAGAGATCACTTCTGCAACAACCACCTATCTTACCTGAAGACACAACCTCCGACACATGAACAAGGTACTCATGCGGCACACTTGCAACATATTTCTTCAATTCTCCTCCCTACCAGTGCCATGAATGACAATGCCTCAAGCAATGGCACAGTAAAAACACGTCTCACACAGTCGGAGACAACCCTTACCGAGGAACCAATCCTCCAATGCTCTTCTCAATCTCAAAAATCCACCCGTAGTAGCCAACGCTATGAACTGGGACCTCTAGGTGATGGGCCCACTACACTTCTGCTGTGCACTCTGATTCACGTGCATAGCCAACACGACAACTCGGGATCCTCCATCCCGACAATCCTCTGCACTCCGTAGGCTCCGATCCTCGACACATTGGGGACCACAATACCAGCCTCAAGCCCTTATGAACACCGCCCAACCGGCACTCGTCCTTCTGAAATAGCGCCAACCCACCCTTACACGACAAGGGAATGGGCATAACTTCTTATAGGCAACCACCTCACCAAGACAGGGAACACATCTCGCACGGACTCCATGGCACACAAAGGCCAACCAATCCGGACACATGATGCAAGACAGCGATCCTTAGCCAATCACAATCTCTCCAACCAACAGAGAACCTAACACACCTCCGACCAATGGAAAATCTCCATGCTCGACCTAACCTTAAACCTCGCGCATGCTGGGAACAGCACCTTCTAGCACCGAGAAAATCGTTGCTTCCATCAGGTTAGCACCCCCGACACACTCGGTGAGTGTCACGTCAGACCGCAATCACAACATCCCTTGATGCACCACCATGGTAATTCCTCGAATAGCAGCACTCCATGCCAAGAGCCGCAACACGAGCCATAATCGGCAACCGCCAACACTCATCCTCGAGTCCCGAAATCGCTACGGAGCCTTCACATCTCAAGCCAATTCCAGGGCGAACATAGCCCACACACACACAGAAGCACAAGAGCAAGAACTTACTGGGTCAACCCTGCCCAATCCTGCCTCAACATCCGCAAAAACAATCGAGACCAGCATGTCATTTCAGATGCCGCAGAGTACGATGAGGACATCAGGCTCGATAATCAGCAAGTCAACGAAAGATTCTCTGCTCACCCGGGCGCACCTCTCGATCAAAACATCTGCTCGACTACCTCAAACCACAGCCTTAACACCTCAGGGGTTGGACAACCACAGACTGGGGTGGCCAAAACAAATAATGGATCCCTCAAAGCATGCTTCCGACCACTTAACACGAGCTGCAAACTCCTTGAACGTAGCACTATAGCAACACACCGGTCGATAACCTTTGCCCAATGTAGCACAGTCGGGGCCATGACCCATCGGGAAGAAATCTCTCTATCATGTCCCTTGGGCCCCCACACTGGCACGAAAGCCACGAATAGCAACCACATTACAGCACCGCGCTGCGCACTCAAGCTCTTAAGCGAGAAATCAAGCGGAAAACAAACACAAAATCCTAAGCTAGAAATACTACTGTATGTGAAAATCTGACAAATAAAGAATCATCAAAATACACAAGATAACCATGGTCAATATGATGTTGCCCAAGTCAACATTCTTAGTCAACGTGGTCAACTCTAATGTTGCCAATCATTCAAAACACACTACAAAACACACATTCAAAACACCTTTAGCTCACAGCAGTCTACATACTGCTGAACAAGCTAAAGGAGATCCAACAGCCTCGCCTTGCTGGGGGGTCATCGTAGGACCCAATTAGCGTGCTGGAAGTATGGGTTGGCCCGTAGTTTGATGTCAGAGGGATGAAATATGCGTGCCCAGAAGGTGTTCGGAAAAATGTCGAACACGCGTGTGTGAGCCGTATAGGCGTGCTGCGGGCCTCCTAAGCCTGTGGTTGACTTGATTAGATCTCCAATTGACCTTGAAGGGTCGAAAGAAGGCATCTCGGGGTTGACCCCTGACCTTTTCGCTGAGTGCCACGTGGCGTGGCTTAGAATTGAAGTGCCCCCAGGTTGGCCTGGGCGGCCATATGAAGTGCGGGCAAAGCCCGCGGGTAAGTAGCTGGGATTGGTCCCGATTAATCGCTTGTGTAGCCGCATGTCACGGCAAACCGGTTAGGGCCCCCGGTGGGGTCCGAGGAGTTGTAGAAACTATAGGGTAGCTCATGCCTTAAAGGTGTCCGGAGAAATTTTCGAATGCTTATTTCTTGACATTTTGCTGGGAAATTGTCCAGGTACAACAATAATCAAAGTCTCCGAGTGATTACCCTCCAACCAGGAAGAGTTTTAAGGTATGTGTCCATGTAAAGTCAGTCTCATGATCGAGATCCTATCTCGAATTGACTTTACAACCACATATCCTAGGGACATCGTAGAGTAATATACAATTACAAATTTATGCTCAAATACCACTTTATTAATGATGAATAAGATTGTACAACTATCAGGTCTACCTGACCCGAGATTGGCTTGTAGGACACTGAATACTAACACTCCCCATGCGGAAAAGCTAGGGTGAATATAGCCCTTAGCAAGTAACTCTTGCAATTGAGCCCTTAGCTCCCTCAACTCCGCCAGTGCCATACGATAATGTGACTTAGACATAGACATCATGCCAGGCACAAGTGCAATAGTAAAATCAATCTCTCACTGCGGGGGTAATCCTGACAAATCATTGGAAAAAACATTAGGAAACTCACACACTACCTCAATGTTATCCACTCCCTGCTGCCGCTGACAAACCACCACCATAGAAGCAAGAAACCCTTGACGTCTAGCGTCAAGCAATCTGCGAGCCTTAATAGCCGAAATAAGTAAACGGGAAGAGGAAGACCGAATACCTTGGAAATAGGATGCAGGTCTTTGGGAATGCTTAAAATAAACCCTCTTAGACCTACAATCCACCACTGCACCATGGGCCTCGAGCCAATCCTTACTGAGAATCACATCAAAATCCTTCAGCTACAAGGCATAGAGTCTGATTGGCAGATTCTGCCCTCCAATCCACACCGACACCTTCTCAAGGCAATAAGGGATGAGCATGAAATCACCAGTAGGCAAGTCCACTACCAAATCCCAAGACATCGCAACAACGGGCTCCTCAACGCAAGCAACAAAATCCTTAGATATAAAGGAGTGAGATGCACCAGAATCAGACAAAACTCGAGCGGCATGACCAAGAATCAAAATGGTACCTTCTACCAACTGGGACGCCTCTGCCTCCACTCTTGTTATGTGTATCACATACCCTTAGGATCTCTGCCGTCCTATACTAGCGGACCTCGAAAGGGGGTGGAGGTTGGGCCTGCTACTATTGCTATGGCTGAAAGTGGAAGGACTGGTGTGGCCTCTAAGGACACTCCCGTGCCTTGTGTCCCATCTGACCACACTGGTAACACTTCACAGACACCGAGTACTACCTGCTTGAGTGAAAGTCACTGCATCTAGGACACGGTCCCTGCTGACCACCTGTCGAACCCTGCCGTTGAAGTGAAGAGGGTTGCTGTACACTACCAACAGACGACTGCCTCTGGTCCTGGCGGTCCTGATGTCTCTTAACGAAACCTCTTCTGAACATCTTCTTGAGCCTCAAACCAAAGGATGATGAGCCAGTTGCTGAAGGTGCGGAAGGTGACGGTCCAAATCTACCCGAAGGATGCTGAAAGACACTCTCATGTTGCACAGACCTCTGCTGCCCACGATGGAACTGATACTGACCAGCCCTAGTCAGCTCCTAGGTCCTCTGAAGATCATTCTCCAAGTCCGCTATCGCCTAATCCGCTATCTCCAAGTCCACAATACGGCTCCTGATCACAGCATGCCTGAGCTCTGGCCTCAAACCCCTGACAAACTGCTGAGCCTTTAACCTCTCGTCTGCCATGACATGGGGAGCATATCGACCTAGCTCTGTAAACCTGGACCTGTACTGTATCACTGACATGTCACCCTGGGTCAGCTCCATGAACTCATACATCTTCTTTGCCTTGACATGTTCTGGACTGAAGACACGCTCGAAGGCTTCAAGGATCTCCTACCACTGAATCTGTCTGAGGGGGCGAGAATGAAATGCTGACTCCCACTCGGTCTTCCACCAAGCCTGAGCCAGACCCTGCAACTGATACGTGGCCAACCTCACCTTCTCCTCCTCATCACACTCCACAGCACAGAACACTCTCTCTACGGCATCTGCCCATGTCCTCGCTTTGAGGAGGGTCCACCTTGTACTCTCCCAACTCTATTTCATCTTTCTTCACCATCCCTTCGATGATGTCCTTAAAAAAATAGCAGTCCTCGATCGGATGCCCTAGCATCTGGTGATTGGGGTAGAATCTTGGACTGTCTTTTCTTTTCGGGTCCTCTGGCCTCTTTGGCTCTGGCAGGGTGGCCACGCCATATTCTGTCCCCCAGTCGAACAGAATTCTGGTCTTGTCCCTCGGAAAGGAGTAGGCCTTCTTCATCTTATCCCATAGCGAGGGACCTTCTTTGCCATCTACAACTTTTACAGGCTGTGGGGCGACCACCTTCTTGCCTTTATCTTTCTGTTGTTCAAACGCCTTGATGCCAAGAGCATTCGCTTCTTTAGGTGGTTGGCGCCGCTCCACCGCCTTGCCCTTCTGTGCTGTGCTGGCAACTGACGTACGGGCAGGTCTGGCCAGAAAAGCTTTCACCTCGGCCACAATATTATTCAGTCGATCGAACGACCATATTTTCATTCCAATCATCCTTTCCAGAATCTCCCTCCTGAGTTTCTATTTGCAAATTTGTACAATGTCCTCCTGATGTGGGGGCTTCTTGCATCTCATCTCAAGGTTCCTCCACCTCTTAATATAATCGAGGGCTGTCTCATCTGCCCTCTGCTTTGTTGAGTAGAGTTCAGTCACTGTGACCTCCCTCTCTATAACATGGAATCTCTCCTTGAACTTCCTCTGCATATCTAACCAGTAGCTGATCGACCCGACCGGGAGGCTAGAGTACCATTCAAATGCGAGCCCCGTCAGTGAGGACCTGAAAAACTTTAGCAGATATGACTCATCGGATGCCACGTCGCCCATGATGGTCATGTAGTATGCAACATGCTCCTTCGGGGATCCCTTCCCGTTGAACTTGTCGAACTTTGGCGGCTTGCTGATCCCAGGGGGAAGCCGCTTGGCAGCATGGTGCGGCGGGTATTTTACCCGATAGGCATCAAACGCGACGTAGTCGCCTTCACTTCTTTCTGTGAGCTTCAGCTCTATCATTCTCTCCACCATCATCCGGTTCATGACCGTGGGGTCAACTGGCTCCGGGTAGAAGTGCACCGGCTGCAGGTAGGGGGTGACCAGCGTGGTCGCCTACGGAGGGCGCAGCAGTGGAGGCATCTGGTGCACCTGAGGGAACACTGGTGGCATCAGCGGCTGTGGTGGCCGTTGTTGATTTGTCGCCAAGCTTGACTCTGATAGCTGAGGTAGAGTTTAGAGCGGTGGAGGGTTAGCTTGATGGACGGCTCCCCGAGATGATTCACCCTGAACTTCGGGAGGCTTGAAAGCTGATGATTGTTCAAGTTTCTCCATCAGCTGCTTCTTCAGCAGGTCTATCTCCTGTCGGTATTTCTGAAGTAACATAAGGACCGCTGGATCTATGGCTGCATTACTGGGGATGGCTTCTGGCGCGTCCCCGAGTGCATTCTCAGGCAGGATGTCAAACAGAGCCTCATCTTCATCCTCTGTCGTCACCACATTGATGGTTAGAACAGTTGATTCATCATCATGCTGACGGTAAACCAGGGGTTGCTTCCCTTTGGCTGCCGCTAGCAGATCTTTTGCAGCCTCGGTCCTCTGAGTATTCGGCCCTGGCCTTGTGGCCAACTGAGCCAACTCATGAGGGTCTTCAGGGAGCCCTCAATATCGGTCGAATACGCCGGCCATATTGCAGGTGAAGACCTGCATCCTCCTCCTTTGTCGATGGACCTTCCTTCTAGCTTGTTCTGGAAATGTCAATCTCTCAAAAATGGAAATTCTTCTCTTCTCTTCCCGCTGAGGGGCGGTTTCATCGGCTTCGAACTCAAAGCCATCTCCATGTCCATTGTCGTCCACCGACGACACCATCTTCCTTTCCCTTTCATCTTCTTCAACCGCCATTGACGGGCAGTGGTCTTCATCAGCTACAATTACCTGCATTAGCCGCTGTTGTCCAAGTGAGGGGTTGCCTAGCCCTCGAAAGTAGTTTCTGACCATATTGGTCATCTCTTCTCGACCCCGCTCTTAATGTAGTACGGGGGAGAGTTGTCGGCCTCCCGCAGGAGGGATATAAGCAAGCCGAACCCGACCGGTGGGTTGCTGGAATCTTCGTCCCACAACAGGGACATTGGCTTGTCGGGCGCAGGCCCGGAAGCTTCCACGGCGAGGAGGGTGTGCAACCGCTTCTTCTACTTTCAGGGGGTAGGCCCCTTTCTTTCCTTTCTTCAACTCCATCGTGAGCAGGATGGCGGTGTACTGGTGTAGCTTGTTGGACAGGCTGGACCATCTTTGGGGCCCACACCTGTTTGAACCTCCTTGTCCTCGGGGCCAGCTTCTCCTGGCCATAGCGGCCGGCTTCTTCTCTTTCCGCCCTCCTTCCAGCGAGGGCTTGGTATGAATTGCGGACTGGGACATTAGAGATGACCCGGTCGTGGACTATTCGGGCATCACGTCCGTCAAGGAAGACACAGACACCGCCAACCATCATGGATTTACCAGAGTGAGACAGGGATCCGGTAACCACAGCGGTACTCCTTCGAAGTTCTTTACGCTGGTGACCTCCAGCATTCTTGTTGACAGCATCGGGGCGAGCCCCGGGGACGGCATGGTGCACCAGGCAGCTGGCGACCAAGGTTGGACTCTTGAGCGAGTCATGGCAGCATCGAGCCTTCAGAGGCCCCATCTCTACCACTGGATCTACTCCTCTTCGAGGAGCGGGAAGACTCGCCTTCCATCCTGAAACTAGACTCACCCTCCATCCCAAAATTTGAGAATTTTTCCCATTCTTAAATAAAATTCTACCTTTCTAATCAGCCTTCGCTGCTTTGAGTCTTCCAGGAGGACCACAAGGGGTTATTTAAGATTGGAAGAGGTCTGATCCAAAGCTATCGCCATAACCTCTAGCAGAGGCGTTCGTAACAAGGCACCCATTTTTTACTTTCATATGTTACTTCGCCGTTCGCTCAGAGTAAATGAGGTTGGTGGCATAGCTTCGCACCCTACGCGGACGGAGGTTCCCTGTGCTCGTCATGTTGCAAATAAATTTTGTGTGAGCTCATCCACATGGGAAAGTCGATTAGGGGTCAGCACTGTTGGATTTGGTGGTAGACTCATCCACGAAAAAAAAGGGACTAGAGGTGGTCATACTTAAATTTGGGGTGGACTCATCCACATGGGAAAAGATGATTAGAGGACGACGCCATCAAGTTTGGTGGTAGGCTCATCTACATGATTACAACGACCAAAGGATGGTGTCTTAAAATTTGGGATGAGCTCATCTACACGGGAAAAGATGACCCGGGGTCGGGGACATTGAATTTTGTGGTGGATTCTCCCGAAAGGAACGCACAAGAAGTCTAAGACACGATCCGTTATTTCAGGGTTTGATTCTGCCAAACACATCACATGAGAACATCATTAATGAAAAGAGGCGTAGAAGGGAAGGGACGCATAAAGAAACAGAATGAGTGACAGGAAACAGAACAGTCTATTCACATGTCTATATAAGCTGTCATGTACATCACAAGCGAGGGGTAGGCGTGAGACCAGCTCACTAACTCCCACCACCATCTTCCTGATCGTCTCTCCTATCCCCTGGGAGGCCTCATGAAGGACTGCAAGGCGGTTCTGGCCTCATCTCGCATCGCCCAATCGGCCTCAGTAGCGCGGTGCTCCTCCGCTAAGGAAATGAAGAGGCTGGCTCGGTTGCCAAAGGCACGTGTGCCGCACGCCCTCGTCTCCTCCGATAGCATTCCTCGTCATCCTCCAGCCTCTACTTCACGACCCCGAGGATCAACCGGAGCTCCATCGCCTGGGCATCCACTGCCCCTCTCTCGTCCCAGCCTCGATGCCGCTCCGCCCTCTCTCTCCTTCTCTGTTCCCGTTCTCTCCCGTGCTGCCTCTCTCCTCGTCGCCTGGAGAGAAACTCTCAAACTCTGAGACACCTCGGGGCGATTCCTCATGTCGCCGCCGCTCCTCCAGCTCCGCTATCTGGGCATGTCACCCGAGCAACACACTCCTCCTCGACCCGCGCTGCGTGAGTCAGGGCACCTCGAATCTCCACTGCCGGCCAGAGCCGACCATTTCGCAATGTCAAAGAGGAAGAAAAAAGAAACAAGGAAGGAGGGTGAAAATCCATTAAAAAGTCCATATTTATTTGAAACAAAAGGGACTACATCAAGGGCTGGGCACTATGGGCCTCAATTTCCCTAACTCAATTACATAAGCACTCCACGACTCTCGGTCTTCTTCTATATGCACCATCGTCTTCCATGGAATGTTTGCCTTCCACGATGCTTTGATCACCTTCACCTCCTTTGTATCACCTTCCGCAGCCAGCTCCCTTTCCTTAATCAAAGGAAGGTCGGGGAGTGTGGGAAAAGAATGGCGAGGGAGGCCAATTTGTGGATAACACCAGTGCGCGTTGTAGAGGATAAATTCAGTTCCACCGATGAGTCAGAGTTCCACAACAGAAGATGATCTTGCGAGGAGCTCGTGCGGGAGTAAACATGTCGGCATGGGAGTAAACATGTCCTGTGCCATGGTGTTAAAGTGAGTATGCTAGTCTCCACGTGTCTTCAGCGGAGGAACGCGATTCACCACATTCCCACTAAAGCCCAGTGCATCGACCATGTAATAGAGGAGGCTTTGTTGGAAGATTCTGGAAGTAGTTCGTGCCTCCTCGCATCGATCAAATTTGAAATGGAGATCAATCCAGCAAATGAGAAGAAGTACGCACCCATAAGGAGGCTGACCCATGCTGGAAGCCGTGAGACTACTGTAAAGGTAGGCAAGAATGGAAGGCCTCACTCTTTTGCCCTCCCAAAGTCCATAAATTATGCCCAATTGATCTTCCTCTACGATGTTGTCGGTGCAAGGAAAGAGGAGACCTCCGACCAAATAGATCGTGAACCCTTTCATAAGCCCTTCTAAATCTTCATCATCTCTTAACCCTTCTAAGGCACTCATGGTCCAGTCTGTGAGCTTCTGTAGGTTGATCCTCTTTTGGGTCTGAATGCCTTTCATACTCCCAGGTGGCATGAAACTCCCAAGAACTTCCTCGGAGGATACCTTCTTCGACATGGGCAGGATCTTTATCTTGTCATCCTTCCTGAACCTTTTTAAGCCAAGTAGAAGTTTTGCCTCCTCGAGAAAGACCCTTGTCTCAAGACCGTTGTCTCAAAAGTAGGGAAAATGAAAGTTTGAGTTTGGGGGTGCCAAATCTCTACCAGTGCGCCCATGGCCACCCAGTCCATATAAATTTTGTCATAATGCTTAGCGTGAACCATGAGCCCTTGGAGATTCCATCTTGTGATGATAGCTCTCATGCCGATAGTGATGTTGGAAGTAAGTTTCAGAAGCTAGGGCAGCTTGGAAAATCTCTGGTCGAGAGCCAGTGTGTGCACACGGAGTCAGGGGCGTTGGACTCACGTCGACGGGCGTGACCCTGACTGGACCTTACAGTGGTGGTTTCCACGTGGACCTGTGACTTGGCCTCAGAAGTGGTAGCCCACGTTTGGCTGGTTGTCGAGGTATTCGTGGAGTGAGTTGTGGTGCAGCATAAGACGTTAGTGGACACAGTTGGCCGCTCCTCTTTCGGGTCACATGTTGTGTGACTCTCTATGTTTCTCGTGTGTCGTGACCTTCTGGGTCAGCCCTTCTGGTTGCTATACTCGAGGTCGGCGTCCTATCGCATGTGTGACATTCTTGTCATGCACGTGGCAGTGTGCACGACGTCCTCATCGTGTTGTTTGTCGTGTCATCGGTCATCTGTCTAGATTTTTCCTAGGCTTTCTTATGTCCTAGCAGGTCTCCTTTTGGAGCCTGGTGTGGCATAAACAGTTCGATAAGCTTCTGACTTCTTTAGTTTAGAGCTCGCCCTTCTGTCTTTGCTTGTTGTGGTTCCTTGCATTGGTAGTTCAGCAACTCCTGACTCTATCAGCTCTGAGTCACTCTTCTGCCCTTGCTTGGAGTAGTTTGGGGTACCGAGGTTAGTTCGGTAGCTGTTGTTTGGTACAGCTTCATCCTGTCCTTCTTCCCTAGCCTATTCCCTACTCCTGCTCCCTATTCTGTTTCCTTTACAGCTTTGTAGTTAGCTTTCTTGCTTTGCTACTGCCTGCTGTTTTAGTGTGTTACTGCGTGTTTTTCTCGGTGGGGATCTGCGTGACCCCTACTGATCTAGTGACACGAGGCTCACCCCTACTTCTTAGGTGGTGGTCGTTTGTTCGACTTTTGCGTGTCCCTGGGGCTCGTGCTCGTAGCGTCTAGTGTGGCCAGCTGGTACCCTCATCGGGCTTCCCCCGACTTCCTAGTACGTCCTTTCTTTTCTATCGACTGTACTTGGCACTTGCTATCTTTCCTTTGGACTTGACTCTGGGCTACAATTATTATTTAATCTATTAATTAAATCATAATTTTATTTCTACTGCTTTAGCAACCTAATTTAATGAAATATTATTGCTTCTACTATATCTGTCAGTTCAATGTACCTCTCATGACAATCCTCTTTCCCTTTAGGGGCTTTACAGCCCTTGGGAGGCGTCGCGGGTTCCAAGTGGTAACAAGTATATTTGATAGTCCTATCGGGTATATCTGGTATTTGGGATTCGGGTCGTTACACATGTCCTGCGCTTTCCCTGCATGCCTTTCAACAAATTTGCATTAGTCATTCATTTCATAATAATCATACATTTAAGAGAAGAAAGAAAGAAAAAAAGGAAAAAAAAGAATATGTGCAGACTGTCATGATGGAGGACATAGTTTGGCCGTTTCACCACCCTTAACGATTTATTTTCAACCGTTTTCTACTTCCAATAAGCCCTCTTGCTGGTTTGAGTCTCCACGGTCATCCTCTAACCATTTTACTATAATGGGCAGTCTGTTGAGGACTGTTCACTCATCTAGACGGCCCAATTGGGACCATTTAATCTCCCATATGTCCTTCCCCATAACGGCCTTTTCCTGACCATTCGGATTCCCAGCGGTCCAACTCAGACCATCCTACATTCCCTTCAAGCCATCCCGTTCATCTAATCTACACGGTCACCCTTTGACCATTTGACTATCGGACGGCCTTTTGGAGACCGTTTTGTTCTTCACGATTCAGCTTCTGAGCGGTCCCAGGTGGACCGCCTAGCCCTCTCAATGGTCTTCCTCAGACCGCTTCACTCCCTGATACCCCGTCTATTTAGCTCCTTTTGAACGGTCCCCCGTGAACTGTTCTAGCCTTTTGGGCGGTTGGGTTTTGGCCGTGTTGTCCCCCAGACGATTCTAGGCGAACCGTTTAGTTTTCTTAGGCGGTCTCTATTGGACCGTGTTCTACTCACCATCCCCGACGGCATTCAACCCCCTCCCCGTCGGTTGGCAATGGCCCTAGGGGCCTTACAACCCTTCCTGTGGGGTGGTATTCCCCTTTTCCTTCATCTAGGTCCACATGCATGCATCAAAAAGGGGAAATGGGGGTAGTTTTGGGGCCTACCTCGGAGGTCCTCGCCGGCTTCTCCATCACCATGGCCACCACCTCCGATGGTGATTCAGCATCTTTAGGCGCTCTGGTGATGATCGCTGTTGCCTCGTCCTCCACCGCGGGTGGTGGAGGTCCCTCTACGGCCGCCTCCGACGTCGGTGCTGGCTCCTCCATGGGGTTCACCACCGGCGGCGGTGCAGTTCCCTCCTCAGCCATCTGACGGGCTAGGCGGTGTAGCGATTGCCTCTTGAAGCGCATAAAAGGAGGGGGGCTGAGAAGAGAATCGAGAGGGGTGAGCTTTAGGGAGTAGGGAATGAGAGAAGAGAGTAGGTGGATGGGGGGGCCGACAGTGTTCGGTGGGAGAGGAAGAATGGAGGGAGACGATGGGGTCAATTTCTTTTTTTGAAATCGACGGTCTAAAAGCTGTCTATCGTGGGACCATGTTGATTTTAGAGTGGTCTGTCCAAAGACCATTTTTAAGGGATGAGTCGACTGTATTTAACGGTCATAATGTGACCATTTATTCTTTAGGTTGTCTCCCATAAGGCCATTTTTAGATGTGATTTAAATTCAAATTATATTATCCTGTGCGGCCCTGTGTGGACCGTTGATGGAACGACCCGAGCCAGTACACGCTCTCGATCGGGCTCTACTCGTTCTTCGGTCAGAACCAGGTCGCGTGGGGCCCATTGATGGCGGCCTGTGTACTGTTCACACTGCCGGCTCTCATCGTTTTCCTGATCGGACAACGCTTCTTCATCGGTGGAATCACTGCGGGAGCGATCAAATGAGCCTGCTAGACCAACTCACCGGCGGCCTGGTCGTGTCGTGTCAGGCCCCGACCGGGAGCCCGCTTCGCGATCCGTTCATTATGTCGCGGATCGCACAGGCTGCACTGGCCGGCGGCGCGATCGGCCTCAGGGTGAATGGGCCGGATGACATCGCTGCGATCCGCCCGTTGACCGAAGCACCGTTGATCGGATTGCAGAAGGTGATGGGCCAGCGCCGAAATCTCATCACGACGACGCTCGAGGCGGCACGCGCGCTGCTAGACGCCGGTGCCGACATCATCGCGATCGACTCGACCACGGAAGTTCTCGGACACAGTTTCGACTTTATTTCAAGCGTGAAACGTGAACTCGGTTGCGCGATCATGGCGGATGTCTCGACTCTCGAAGAAGGACTTCGTGCGTGGGACGCTGGAGCAGACATGATCGGCACCACCTTGTCTGGCTACACCCCATATACCCAGCCAGCGGCCGACGACCCGGACGTCGAGCTCGTTCGGGCGCTCGCGGCCCGCGGTCTTCCCGTCGTAGCAGAGGGACGCTATCGCACGCCCGCACAGATGCACTCGGCGTTCGAGGCAGGCGCCCGGGCAGTCGTGGTCGGTGGCGCCATTACCGATCCGCTCTCGACCACTCAGCGATTTGCCGCGATGAGTCCTCGGATGGCTCGATGAGCGAACTGGCCGTCGGTGTCGACATCGGCGGAACAAAGATCGCTGTCGGAGTTGTGGACGCCGACGGGCGCCTCGTTGGCAACTCTCTGGCTGCGCCAACTCCCGCAAAGGACGGCGCAGACGCCATTCTCGCCGAAGTCGCCCGACTCATCGAGGTCGCTCGCGCGCTCTACCCAACCATTACGCGGGTCGGAATCGGATCCGCCGGTGTCTTCGACAGGGATGGCACCGTTTCCAGCGCCACCGATATTTTGCCGGGATGGACAGGCACACCGGTCAGCGCGCAAATCGCGCAGTCGACCGGACTACCGGTGATCACCGTCAACGATGTCCATGCCGCAGCCTTTGGCGAACACTGTGTCGGTGCGGCGGCGGGCGTCGACAGTGTGCTCGTCGTGGCCGTCGGGACCGGCGTCGGGGGCGCCCTTCTTCAGCGCGGCCATCTTGTCACGGGCAGCACGGGCGTCGCGGGGTCGATTGGACATACCGCTTTTTCGTGCTCCGATCAGCGGCTCTGCTCCTGCGGCCAAATGGACCACGTCGAGCCGCACGCGAGCGGCCCGGGCATCGAACGCACCTACTTCGAGCTGACTGGTAATGCGGCAACGCTCCGCGAAATGGCGGCCCTGGCAAAGGGTGGAGATCGCCGGGCAGTCGACTGCATCGAACTCGGTGCAGCTGCGATTGGGGCTGCCATCGCGAGCGCGATCAATCTACTCGACCCGTCGCTCGTTCTCGTCGGCGGAGGTGTTGCCACCATCGGCAACCTTTACTTTGATGCGCTCCGCGAGTCCACACTCTCACGAGTGCTTTCGGCGGCGTCACACGTCACCATCTCGCCCACGACGCTCGGCACGCAGGCGGCAATCATCGGCAGCGCGGTGCTTGCGCATGGCACTGCTCGGTCGGATTCGGTTCTCTAGGTCGTCCGGAGGCCCCTTCTCATGGAGATCGTCATTCTCCCCAGCCCATCGGATGTTGCGCGGGCAGCAGCGGACGAGATAGCACTTCTCGTCGAGTCCCGGCCGACATCCGTGCTGGGACTCGCAACTGGCTCCTCTCCGCTCGGCGTATACGACGAACTCGCGATGCGCGCTGACGCGGGGACCCTCGATTTCTCGTCGACGCGAGCGTTCGCTCTCGATGAGTACCTCGGGATCCCTGCCGATCAGCCCCAAAGCTATGCGCATGTCATCGAGTCCACCGTCATCCGCCCGCTCCGAATGAATCCCTCCCTCGTGCAGGTTCCAGACGGACGTGCACATGATCTCGAGGCGGCATGCGTGCGCTTCGAATCGGCCATCGCCGGGGCGGGCGGAGTTGACTTGCAGATATTAGGAATAGGCGCGAACGGCCACATCGGGTTCAATGAGCCCACATCATCCTTCGCGTCCCGCACGCGCATCAAGACCCTGACTCCGCAAACCCGAGCCGAGAATGCCCGGTTCTTCCCCTCGCTCGACAATGTGCCAACTCACTGCATCACTCAGGGTCTGGGAACAATCATGGAAGCTCGCCGGATCGTGCTCGTTGCGCAGGGCGCAGCCAAGGCCAACGCAATCTCCGCAGCAGTCGAAGGCCCCGTGTCCAGCATCTGTCCGGCATCGATTCTTCAACATCACCCCAGGGCAACACTTTTCGTAGACGAGGCTGCCGCCGCGCAGCTCTCGCTCGCGGGGTACTACCGGTACGTAAACGAAAACAAGTGTGCGTGGTAGCAACCGACGAGAGTCATATTCGATTCACTCGGTATCGCTCGCGGATTCGAAGAGCAGCGCGGTGAATCGTCATCGACGGACGCGCCGGTTGGCGACGATTTCTGCAGCTCAGCGCTCGCGCCGGAGTGACGCTGGTCTGGCCAGCACGCGTTGTGCGGCCCAGTCCGTGGTCGTGCGAACGGACCACCTTTTATTGACTAGCTGGCGATGAGATGCGTCGAGGCCTTGCCGTTCAGACTAAGCAAGGCCTCGAACCGCGCTCTGAATCAACGGGATCCGTAACCGTTGACGTGGATACGCCCAGCGCGCATAGTACGACGGTACTCGCGCTGCGACGCTAGCTGTCTACCCCATTCCGGGGGTGGATCGTAGCTGTCGAAGCGACGCGGAAATTCGATCTGTTCGGCGTGGAGCGCGGTCGCTGCGAGCTCCGGCGCATTCGATGCACCGGAGGCGAGCGCCTGAAGCACATGCACATAGAGCTGGTCCACCCAGGCGTGCGCGAGGGCGTGGTCTCTGGCATTCGTTGCTTTCCAATTTGATGATCGATTTGGGGCGATTGGCTTTTCGGACGACAGTAAAGCCCGCCTCACATTCCACGCTATTGGCACCGGTAGCAGATGCGGCAGTCCAAGGTGGGGGGGTGGAAACGAGACGGTGGCTGGCCGCGACGCTGGGGAGCGTCGAGGCCAGCCACTCGGGTTACCGGTGCATCAGCGGGGGGTCAGGGTCAGGATCTGACCAGCTGTTCCGCCAGTAACTCTCTCGCACCTCCCCTAAGGCACCCGAAGCCTTGAAGTGCGAGGTTCTTGATTAGTTGTTGATGTTGAGGAGCCCTCCCAGGTTCAGCCCGCCGCCGGTGCTCGACCCGCTTCCCGAACCGGAACTGGAACCCGAACCGAGATTGACGTTGAGCAGGCTTCCGGACCCACTGCTGGTCGAGCCGGAGCCGCTGCTGCCGCTTGAGCCGCCGACGTTCACGGTCGCACCGAGCCCACCGCCGCTCGTACCGGTGTTGATGTTCAGCAGGTTGCCGGATGATCCGGATGATCCGGAACCGGTCGAGACACTAACCCCGCCGGACCCGGCAGAGGCCGAGATGCCAGCAGGCAGGTTGCCCCCGCCGTTCAGCAGCGCCCCAAGGACATTGCCAAGGCCATTGCCGCTCGTGTTTCCGCCAAGGATCCCGCCGAGGTTGATGCCACCGACGCCGGTTCCACCGAGGTTGAGGCCGCCAAGGCCGAGACCGCCCAAGGCACCACCCGACCCGTTGCCAACGTTGCCGCCAACTGACAGGCACAGTGCCAGGGTGCTGGAGTTATCAAGGCAGTTGTTCGACCCGCTCGGGCTAGACCCGCTGCCGTTGGCCGTGCCGCCGTTGCCGTTGGCACCGCTTCCGTTCCCACCTGTGTTAGCGATGTTGTTGACGATCGCCTCGCCGACTCCGTTGTTGATGCCGCCCGAGTTGATTGGTGTTGGCACACCGATGACTGAGAGGGAACCGGACGCGGGCGGCGCCGTGCCTTCAACCTGCTGCCCGAGCGTTCCGCCAAGGTTGAGGTTGAGGGTGGTCAGCAACGCCGGGATGATGTCAGTCGGCAGTGCGCAGACAATGTTCTTCACCGTCCCGGTCACAGCAGGCACAACCCCGCCGAGCAGGTTCTTCACCGTGCCGACAACCCCGCCCAACAGTCCGTTGTCGCCCGAAGTCGACGTCGAGCTGGTCGAGGTTGAACTCGGGTTTGAGCTCGTGCACGCGGTGCTTGTGCTGCCGGTGCTCGGCTGCGTCAGGGTATGAACGTTCGCGTTCACCGTTACGGGCGTGTTGATGACCGAGCCGGTTGCCGAGTTGATGACGTTATTGCCGAGAGAGTTCAGCGCGCCAGTGATGTCAGCCGTGATCTGAGCGTTGGCGTCCGGGCTCAGGGAGACGGTTCCGTTGTCATTGGGGCTGATGGCATTGTCGAGAAGGAGTTTCGACAAGTCGACCGACACCGTGCCAGCGTTCGGGTCGATCGTCACTGCCCCGTCGCTCGTTGTGCCGGTCAGGCTCGGATCCACCGCTGCATTGAGGTTGATCGGCACGCTCGCGTTGACGCTGCCGTTGGGACCCCACAGGTTCAGGAGGTGATTGATCGAGAGGACGCTGTTGTTCACGGCACCGGCGACCTGGCCGTGCGAGCCGTTCAGCTGCCCCAGTCGAGAACCGATCGGCCCGAGCGATGCGTGAACCGCTGGGCTGATGTTCGAAAGCTCCGGCACGTTGACCGTGAGCGAATTGCCGTCCGAAGACAGCACACCCGAACCGCCGTCCAGCAGCGAAATGGCGTCCGAACTGGTTCCGTCTGCTTGCCCGGTTACGGCCGCGCCCGCCGGCGCGAACCGTGCGTTCAGCAGCGCTGTCAGTTGGCCTGCAGTCAGCAGGGGGGTCTGCCCGTTGCTGCCAAGATTCACCGAGATGGCGGAAGTTGGCGTGGGCGAGGCGAAAGCGGTGAGTGGCGTAGCGAGCGCGAACGCAGCTCCTACGGCGACGACGGCAACTCCGGCCGTGGCGAGGACACCCTTGCTCGGAGCTGCGCGGTGAGCGCGTCCGGCGGGTTGTCCGGTTTTGATGGACATGACACTTGCCTTCCTAATCCTGACAAACGGGCGAGGAAGCATCATTCAGGTCGTCGTCGACCCTCAACTCGGTTGAGTGAGGCGAGCAACAGCAGCCATGATCTTTCAGCTTCGCTACGCCAGTGCTTGTGGAGCGTGTGGTTATTTGTGGTTATGTGTGGTTACTGATCGGGATTGGTTAGACCCCTCTCACCAGAAGAGACAACAGACCTGTCTATCTATGACGCGAATGTGTCTCGCAATTTCGACTGGCCCATGACCTGTTCGCATCAGTTCATCGGGATGAGTTCGGTGAAAGTCTCCGTGTGCGCGTTGCCATTGCGGCAGGTTTGATACAGGAGGGCGTACCCGCGAGGGATATTGCTGGTGTGCGTCACGTAGGCGTTCAGCACCGCAACGACAGGGCCGACACGGTAAACACCGGAGATCACTCCACTGAGGCGCACGATTGCGCCCTGGTGGGGAAACCGTGCGACGCCGCACTGCCACTCCTCGCCAATCACCCTCACGGGGAGTTTTCTCTCAGGCAGGGGCCATTTAATGCGGCTATCCTGAGAATATGCCCGTGATGATGACTCTCTTGAGTCGATGCGAGGGGTCCCTTCTCAGAGTGTTGAACGTCGTGCCACCTCCTGCAAAACTACTGGGAGTATAAACATCGCACGAGTTTATGTTCTATGCCTCCGTTGTTTAGGGTTTTCTCTCTCCATTGCCCGTGCATTTTGAAAAGCTCATGCACCGCGAGGGGGTTTCGGAGGAGCAAAGAATCGCAGAAGGCTTCACGGAGGTAGTAGAGATCGTGGCGGCAGCGATTCATCAGCTTCCACCTCTTTCCGAGTTGCTTGAGTTGGCGTCTTCCTCCTCTTCCTTTTGTTCCTCTCGTTCGGCCATGGCAGAGTAATCCCCCGCTGCTGAGGAGCAGGAAGTCGATCAGTGCAGGGGAAGCCTGGTGCCGCAGTCCGGGCATCCTATGCGCTGTGAGTTGAGTGAGGCTAAAGTGAAGACAATGGAGGGGCACTTCAGGCTGCCGTGATAGTATTATTTCTCCCCATCTCAACCTCACGAGTCTAGTCTAGATACTCGTTCAGGCCTCTTCTGCACTTTCTTCTTGGTTTGGAAGTGCGGGTTTCATCTGCCTCTCCACCACTTCGTCATCCAGCAACTTCAATCTTACCAACTGGCTCTTGTCCAGTTGGTTTTCAACTGGTATACTTTTTATCTTCTCCATCATCTTTCTCTATCGCTCGTATGGGCTTAACGCTTCGCTGGACCTCTTCCATTCCTTTTTTGAGTTGAAGGATCAAACCGATGCAGGCAAGGGCTTCTTCTATCTCCAGGCGAAGAGGGGAAGGAGTTGTGTGACGCTTTTCGCCAAAGATTCTTCTCACAAATGGTGGAAGACCCAATTCTTCTACGTGGGCTCGTCGAAGGGTGGCGTCTCTTGGGGTTTCCCGACGAAGCCCAACTTTCATCAGTCTATCCCCCTGAAGTAGGTGGCGGTTTCCCTGGAGCTAGAAGAGGAGATCAGGATTCTCCAGGAGCATCGCCGATCGACCGTCGAACTGATGACAGTGGCAAACATCAAGGAATATCCTTCCCGGACATTGTCCAAGCAAGGTAAGAACCTTAGTGATCCACATTATGCTTCTGGGTCGGGCAGGTGGGTCTCCTTCTAAGGATTTGGCTTTCGTTGCTTAGATTTGAGGCAGATGGCTGATGAGGGGGAGCAGTCATTGGAGCAAGGGATCGCTGATTTTGAGGAGACGCCCATTTTGAGTGAGCCCTGAAGGTTCGGGATGACATCCTCGACCGCTATAAGGGCAAGCAGAAGGCAAGCAGAAGGCTCGGGATGACGTCCACTTCGAGTGAGCTCGAGTGACCACTATAAGGGCGGATGCCCGCTTCGAGTGAGCTCCCATGACATCTATAAGGGCAAGCAGAAGGCTCAGGATGACGTCCCCGACCGCTGTGGGTCCAAACATAAGGAACCTGGCGAGCCATTACTATTGTGTTCCATGAAGGCTCTGCTCGCGGAGAAGAAGCGATCGAAGAAGGCAGGGGCTGCCCTTCCGGTCGAGGAGTAGGCCCACCCGGTTGAGGGGGCCTCAGTCGAGGAGGTCTGCCGCCCAGATCTCCCACCCATCGGGCCAAAGGCTGCTGCCTCTAGTGGGGAAGCTACCGCAGAGCCTGCAAGACAGCATGCAGATGTGGTTGGTCCCAGAGTCCCAGCCGGGGGCGAGGGGGCGCAAGGCGAGGCATCGACCTAGCCCGAGCCAAGTGAAGCTATCTAGAGAATGGGGATGCTCGGAGGGGACGCTCCGATCGCGGCTCGCCCAGAGAGGACTCTCCCCCCTTTGGCTGGTGCCCTAGCCTTCTGGGCTCCCCTATACCAGAGGTGCCGATCCTTGGTGCCGTCACTGGTTCAGGAGGAGTTCAGGTGGGGTCCCCCCTCCCTGCTGTTCGAGAAGGTGATGGAGGGCGGCTTGATCATGGCCCAGCTAGGGGCCGAGATAGCCGATTACTTTGGACGGTTGGAAAGTGAGGAGAGGTCCCTCTCTTGGGCCCGCGTCGAGTCTGATCGTAGGATCGAGCAACTGTCTTCTGAGCTCGAAGTTCTTCTGCGGGAGGCAACATCATTTCAAGCATAGGCTCAGTCGAGCCAGGAGGAGGCTCAGATATTAGTTTAGCAGCTGGCCCAAGCTCGTTATGGCCGACCTGAAGAGCAATCTCCTGGAGGAAGAGTGCCAGGCTCAGGTCGAGCGTTACGAGTAGTGGAAGGCCGAGTGGGAGGAGCTCAATAGCCAGGCTCGAGAGGCCGAGCGAGTGCGTGGGGAGGCCGAGGTTTCACGGGTCGAGGCTGAGGCGAGGCTGTCCACGACCGAGATGAAGTTGCTCGAAGCCGAGCAGAGGGTGGTCGAGCTCGAGGAGAAAGCGGAGCACGTTGGGGCAGAGGCAATCGATTGATATAGGAGCTCAGAGGGCTATCACACAGCTCTCTAGAAGGACATCTTCTCGTATTACGAGCCAAGACACTGACGGGGCCTACGAAAAGGGTTCGCCCAAGGCTTCCATCGAGCGGTCATCGCAACCCAGCAACAGGTGTTCGATGAGCTCATTTTTCCTTCCGGGCAACGCTACGACTCAGACGAAGATGTCACAGATTCTTCCTCTCCGACGTCGAGTGAAGGGGGGAGTAGGGATGCTACCGACCTAAATATGGAGTTTGGTCGACCTAAATTTTCAGTGCTAAAAGTTTCAGAAAGTTTCAGAGTTCGGTTGATCGACCAAAGAATTCGGTCGACCGAACCCTTCGAAGCCACCAATTTTGGCTTTGTTTTCACCAACGTGTTCAAGACTCTCTTGTGGACTTTTCAGTCCTCTAGCCTTCAAATTCGCCAGAAAATGTGGATCTATGTCTAGGGATGCTCCTTGACCAACCCAAGACTTATAAGAAAACCTCTTTGGGAAAATAAACCCAAAGGACAAAAGGAATCAAGGGGACGCTACCAAGGGGAGAAGGAGAGCTACTGCAAGAAGTCTGTGAATAGTGATTCCTCCACTAATTCTTCATCCATGTTCAAGATTTTCAAGATCAAGCTGAGGCAAATCAAGTGAAAATCAAGTAGAGATTCAAGCTTCATTCAAGATCTGCATTATATACTCAGGGGGAGCCTAAACCAGAAGTCTTTGTCTTGTGTTTCATCCTCTAAAGTGTTTTGGGTTTCATGTTTGTGTTACTTGTAATTTGTAAAGATCCGTGTATGTGTGGATCAACTCAGATCCATGGTTTTATGTGTTGTTTCATTCAGATTTGTATGTGTGCATGGTTCTATTCAGATCTGCGTGTGTGTGTGGATCTATCTAGATTGGGGTTTTCTTGTTTGTAGTGTGTTGCATCTATTGCAGTGTATGTATGCATTGTTGATCTGGTCATCGGATCGTGTTGGAGACTCTGTCTCCGTGTGTATGTGTGTGTGTCTGAGAGTTTCATCTCGTGTGTGTGTACAGGTGTCACCCTGTGTGTGTGTTTGGAGCTTGTCTTCATGTTGGGGATGTTGTGCCCCTGTGGTTATTGGTCATTTGTATCTCATAATTGCGGGACTTTAGTTATATTCTCTTGTGTTCACTCTTTATGTATGGATGATATTGCGCTCTGATTATATTACTAGTTTGAGACATATTGTCGACTGCTCACATCCCCGGTTTACTTCTGCTGTACATATATCTTGAGACATGACAGTTTTGCAGGAGCACGGGAGTCATGGGAGCTGCGATACGAGACAGTGGTATTACCGCAGTTTGCTCCTCATCCCATCAACCACATGGATCCAGGCACCACCCAAGTGACCACCATTGTCCCGCAAGAGGCCATCATTCTACCCCCGATGTGCCTGTTGTATCCGCTGCTTGCGGCGCTTCCAGTGGAGGGTCTGTCTACTATGCCTGTGGCTAGCGTTGGGTTGAGTGCTCAGTTGTAAGATTCCATGGAGATGGTCAATTCACCTGAGGTAGATTTGGCCATGCTAGGTGGTTCTCACATCCAGGTGAACCTTGAAGAGGTTGTGGAGTTGGACAAGCAATGTCGACAGAAGAAGAGGATGACACAAGCGATCGAGGTGAGCCGCAGGGTCCCTACACCCCCTCGGCCTATAAGTCCATCAGCATCGATGCCCGCTAAAGAGTTTGTTCCTACTCTGACCCCGCCAGCTCCTGTCCTTGCAAGGGATGCTCCTGACAAGGGCAAGGTTCCTGCCCAATACGGCCAGGCACTCAGCGTGGAGGAGGCGAAGGCTCCCCTTTTGCTGCTTGTCGTTCCATCAGGCCGCCACTTCATGTCGCCAGATGAGCTTGCCTTCAAGTCTGTTATTTGGGCAGAGGCGGTTGCCTTCATGAGCAAGGTTCTGCAACCATGGGATTGGATCGGAGAATTCGGCCTCGAGGCCCATGATGAGCTGGTCGACCTAGTGGTGAAGAACTTGGTCTCGGTTGCCACGGCGTTTGGCTTGTGGTGGTACCATTTCTCTGGCATTGCACAGGAACTGGAAGTCGGCTAGGTCGTGCGGGCGAGACTGGCTACTCAGTGTGGCAAGCTTAGAGAGTGGCAAGTGGCACACGAGGCTGAGGTCGCCAGGCTTCGAGAGTAGCTCGAGCAGGGGGAGCAGGCCTTGGCCGAGGCAGAGCAAGATCAGAACTTCTTCCGCATTCAGGCCCAACCGCTGGTGGGGTATCAGCGTGACGCGATTAACCAGGCTGAGGCGGCTGAAGCTTGATCCTCCAGGCTGGGGACCCTAGCTAACGACACCGAACTCCAGGCGTGGGAGGCAGAGGCACAGGTCGAAAACCAGTGCTCATCGATGCTCGCCATTGGCGTGGAGGTAGTGGAGAGCTTCCATTCATCCTTGGCCTATCAGGATGAGCTAAATGAGGTGGCCATCAAGATTAATGGTTCGGCTAGGGTCTAAGGCTTCTAGGAGGGTTGGCCGGCTGCTCTCCAGGTCGCTACTAAGAGCTTGGGTGTCTCGGTGCCTCCCTTGCATCCCCCGTTGATGCCATTTGGCACCGAGGCTAGTGATGGCGAGGAGGAACATGGCGAGGGAGAGCCGCATACTAAGGAGCAGGTGGTGGAGCCGAGCATCAGCGGGCACTGAGCTAAGGGTGGTTCGTCCATGGAGGAGAACCTGGTTGACTTGATTGATGACCCACCCCTTGGAGACCGTGGTTGGAATCACGCCCAGAGTCCAAGACCAAAGGCCACAAGACGCGGCTACTGGGGCGAGCACTTGAGCGAGTGCTCGCTAGTATCTTTTCCTTCTTTTTATTTTCTTCCCATACTTGCTGACCATCGATGAACTGATCGGATTAACCAACCAAAGTTGGCCTCAGTCATTATGTATTGAACAGAGGTTTTTCTGAATTTATGAAATTTCAAACTAAAAATCAGATTTGAGGAAATTTATTGATTTCCTTTTTCTTTTCATTTCTTAACCTCCTCTCTCCCCTCGCGTTTCTCTCATTTCTCTCCCTCCGTTCTCTCTCCTCGTTTCTCCTCTCCCCCAGGCGTGTGACTGTGGTGGAGCTGGGTGAGGTGGCGATGGTGTGGAGTTGACCTAAGGGGTGATGGAGCGAAGATCGGAGCGTGGTGTTGGCGCGATCCCATTCGTGGATTCAAAGCCGGCGTGGATTGCTCGTGCGATTATTTTCGACATGGATTGTCATTTCGATACGTGAGATCTTTGGTGGAGGTAGGGGGATAGATGCTCGATTCTTTTCCTGCATTTCCTCACGATTTGGAGAGTGAGTTTTGCTTCATTTAGGGCGATGCATGCTTCGGGGGGTGTGAGCTGAGTTCGCCATTTTAGGTGATAGTTTTCAGTTTAGTTGCTTTCATTCGAACCCCTAGCATGTCTGGATGCCATCCCCGCTGATTTCATGGCGATTGGCCAAGATTTGGGGCCGATAGGAGTCCCGTTTTCCACATGAGTTGTATTGGGTTGATTTGTGGAAAATCACCCATTTCGTGTCATTTTGTGTATGGTTTGATCCCTTTCGACTTGTGGAAGGATGATAGTGTGATTTCGGATGTTTCCTCGTCGTTCTGGAGATGATTGGGGCATGGAAGGGCATTTTTCCACTGATTTTTCTAGTTCTCGGGTTCGACATATTAACGCGGAGCTCCCAGGGGGTGAGTCTATTAACACGCTATATCGTTCGACCGCATTCATCTAAGAAGATGAATAGTGGGGCGGTAAAGGATGTGGTCCAAGTGTTTGACGCAATTCTGAAGAATGCGACCAAGGTGTCAGCCACGATCTTCATTAACGTGCTCGAGTCTTTAGTCGCGTTCTTTGCTTAACGCACTCAAGGCTATGGCCATGTCTATTAACGTGACCCTAGTGTGTGCCGCGTCAACGCGTTGACATGCTGTAAGCATTGGACGCGTTCGCTTGGCATCGCGACGCATCCTTTGGACGCATTCACCATTGTGACGTAGGCTTGCACCGCGTTAATGGTCTTCTATTTTTGGGATTTTATGTGAGTTGTCTCGGGCTCTGGTGAACCTAGTGTTCAATGTCTTGTTGGCGTTTGACTCGATGGATGCCTCGGGTGTTCCATAAGAGTCATATCTGTGTGTCGAGGGATCCCAGAAGAGTGGTCTCATCCCGAGCAGTGTTCGGTGTTTTCTCCGTGTTAATTGGCTTGACTTCGACCCCATGGTTAGCCTATTGTATGCCGATGTCATGGACGTCCTATGAGGGCTGTGACCATGTTATAGGGTATTCGAATGTGCCATTTCATTAAGTAGTGTTTTGTGTATTTTGAGGGTTATTATGATTTCTGGTCAGCTCGGTTGTGACCCAGTGGTTGACATGTGACCTCGTGAGTGTCTCAGTTATCTTGTATGGATCGAGACTCTGGTTTTAGGCGCTTGGAGGTGTCATCTTACCTCAATTTGCATGCCTATATGGTTTGAGGGCAGTGATGTTTCCTCATGTGCCGTGATTTGTGTTATATGGAGTCGAGAGTCCTATGTGCAGCCCTGGGACTGGGGACTTGTGTTTTATCGTGTTTTTAGCTTAAGGACTAGGCTGATTAATGGTATGTTGCCGTGATATGTGATGATCTTGACCTGAGTCGTGTGACTCAAGGATCATTGTATGTAGGTCTAGTTGTCCATCCTAAGTCAGGCAGCAGTTTGGTGTGCTGCCTTGTGTTTCGTAGTGCGTGCGACAGGTGAGTATTTACCCTGTCCACACTTCGAAGTTTCTTTTGGAGAGTCTCTGTGTCCAGTGAGCCTCCACTAGTCGTAACCTGACGACACTTGGTGCCGGCCGACCTGGGAGTGGTGGCGGGGCAAGTTCCCGAGATACGATTTTTAGGCTAATTTTCATGGGTTCCCTTGCTTTGCAGTAGCATCCTATTGAGGGATAAAACTAGGTAGAGGTCTGGCTCAAGGCATTGGGCTTGTGTGTGCACACATGGTCTGGGGCGTTTGGACAAGCGCCGATAGACGTGACCCTAACTAGTCACTCGTTACTGTTGTTCCTTGCACTTGGTACAATGTCTCATTCATCATGTTCGAGACGAGTGTGAGATGCTTGAGGCCCAGTGTAAGACGTCAATGGATGCATCTAACTTTGCTTCTTGTGAGGAGGTGCTTCTATCATATGACACGTGACTTGTGATTTTGTGATCGGTTCTCTATCATGGTTGACGTAGTGCTTCTGGTAGCTTGTCTCTGGCTTTACTGTGGCTTGTGTAGCGGACACAACGGTGAGGTCGTGTGTGCGCCTATGTTTTGGTTAGTGTTATGTGGAGCCTACACGTCTGTTGTAGTATGACGTGTTCTAGCAATGTAATCGGATTTTCTTGAGATTAGTCTGGCAACTCCCTACCAGGTGTGTGGGAAGTTATGCCTTTCCTGATTAGGAGTAGTGTAGAGGGCCGAGGTTTAATCGACTGTCGTGATTCGTTTAGTATGACTTTTCCTCTTTTACTTTCATGTTGTTACTCCTGCTCCTGTTACTCTTACTGTTGTTGCTCTTGTTGTTGTTACTACTATTACCGCTTTGATTTCTTGGTGGGGATCTGTGGGACCCCTACCAGTTTAAAGCAGTAAAACGTACCACATGCCAAGTGAACACTCGACCCGACGAGCTGACAACTAAGAACCTCCACGCAACGCCCTTGAACCTCGAGGAAGAACCGCCACATCTGAAAACTAGGGATGAGCCTCCTATCACAAGCTCAGTAGGGGTCTCGCAGAACCCCAACCGAAAACAACAGTGGTAGCAGAAAGTAGCAACTACAGCTAAAACAACAACAACAACAGCAAGAACAACAGCAACAGCAAAAGTGGCTACAACAACAACGATAGAAAGCGCAGCTATATATGTACCCCCAAAACACGACAGCCAATAAAACTACGGCTCTGCAACTACTCTTATCGGAAAGAAAACCAACACCCTGATCCTATAATCGGGGGACCACCAGACTACGAACCACCCTAGCCACGCCACTAGGAAAATGCCACGACACCTAGGTCATGGAGGCCTATGCTCACACACGAAGGTCGACACCAAAACCATACATAAAATCTCATCTCGTAGATGAGAAACGGGACCTCGAGTCACGATAAACTCACGTCATGTGATGGGAGTACCTGCCCACCAGAAGCAAGGCTGGGTGTATCGACTGACGACTTAGTCCGCAGCCTCAGTTGTCTCACTACTACTCCCTAAGCGGAGACTGAGACACTGTAGAGTAACCAGGAACATAGAACAAGGACTAGCTAGGGTCGTGCTCAACAACGCAGGTCTAACGCCCCCAACCACGTGTGCACACACAGACCATGCGCCCTAGGTTAGGCCCTCTAGCTGATTCTTCCCCCGAAGCCCAGACTCAGGCTATGCGTAGGGGGCCCTATGGTAACCAGCCTAACAAATGTCTCACTCGGGTCACGCTCTCCACCACTCCCAAGTGGGTCTGCACACGTGTGCACAGAAAAGCTACGACTAGTGGGGGCTCACTAAACATGAACACTGAAAGCCACGCATGCACCCATCGCGAGGAACGCGAAGTAACAGGTGGCCCGAGGCCACCAGACTCTGGATGGCCCACTAGACCTAATAACCCAACGGTCCTTGAGTCACGAGACTCGGGTCAAGATCGTCGCACGTGATGACATAACACTGTCGATCTAGCCTAATCCCTAGGTCTGAAATCACGGTGACCCGATTCTCAAGGTAGCTCACCAGTTGTCGAGTTGATCCCTTATCCAGGGGACACACGGGAAACCTCCAGTCCCAGGCTGGTTAACTAGACTCACAGTCCAAGGCCAACCACATGGCCCACGTAGAAAGCACTTTCTGGAGAAACCCACGCCATGCGAGAAAGACCCAATGACTGGTGCCGGCTCACGACGACTTGATCTAACGTAAACATGAAAGCTCAGAACACACACGGGGTCACCTGGACCCCCAAGACCCATGACATGCTAATTGAGAGAACTTGGTACCTCCGAACACCCCTAAAAATAAGAACACAGAACCCCAGGGTGTTTGTGACTCTCACAAGACCAAAGGTCAACCACTGGGTCACAATCAGGTTGACCGGAGGCCATCACAGTGCGAAATAGATACGACAAACATGAAAAATTGCATGGTGGTCCTCCCTGGACCATCACAGCACCTAGCAGTCTCCTCCGGACCGCAAGGCCTGGCCTAGCGGTCCAGCCAGGACGGCATGGACCCAAAGACTCTTGAACCTCAAGCGGTCTCCTCTCGGACTGCCAAGCAAGGTGGCGGTCCTTGGCCTGACCGCTGGCCGTCGGCTGGTGGTCAATCGCCAGGCCGCTACCCCACCCGACGTCGAATCGACCAAGAAATGAAAAATGGTCATGCCCTGACTGCAAGGCACACCCTAGCAGTCTCCTAGAGACCGCAAAGCTCGGTAGCGGTCCATCACGTGACCGCAAGGCTCGAACTGACGTAGGGGGACCTTGGCGGTCTCCACATGACTGCCTTACCCCTTAGCGGTCCCTGGAACGACCGCTACGTCATCCCGAGTTTGAAAATGGTGAATCACACAGAAAATCCCATTCCACGCACCATAGACACCCATGTGAAAGAAAAAACACGGGGAAACTAGTCCCCAACCTCACTAGCACCGAGAGGACCCATTTAAACCCCAAAAACTCGATCAAAATGTAAGATCCGACTTACACCTCAGAACATGCTCTTGTTGTTGTGCCCTTTGGGCTTTGATGATGGTGTGTTGTTTTGATGATAGCAACCTTCTGAGTCACCACATAAGATTGCATGTGCATTTATAGTTGTTCTACATATGCTTAAGATGAATGGCATTGTTACATTATTACTATTGTTCATTCATAGTTGACGCATATTATCTTGCTTGCTATATTAGGTCTGTGCATGTCTTCATAAGTGTTCATGCATATGGGCTATCCAGTAGATAGCTTGTTCAGTATTTGCTTGGGTAGGAAAAGGGTCAACCCGTTGGGATGACACTTTCCTCCAGGGGTATGCGTGGCTTAGACTCAAACAGAACACTTCGGTAGAAGGGTCGACCCCATGGGTCGACACGTTCACCCTGGGTGGTGATTTTGTCTGCATATAGGTTCATGCAATCTTTCACTTAACTGCATATGAGCCTGTGCATATTAGCTTTTGTTTTATAAGCCCGTGCATGTTTTGGTAAGACTGTGCTTGCTTGTTAACTTGCTTGTCAAGTCCGTGCATAATGTTCATGCAAGTCCTTGCATGTCATGTTCTATGAAGACCTTGTGACCCTTCACCTTCCACTATAAAACCCCCCCTTTGGGAGCCCAAGAGGCATGGAAAATCAACGAACATCAACAACCAGCCAGCATCAAGGAGCAAGGACACGCTAAGGAGATTTGTGTGTGTGTTTGCTAGGCTCACACCGAGGGCATGCCACTTGGGCATCCCTCACACGGCGTCTAGCCCAAACACCCATCTCCAGGAGATTTGTGTGTGTGTTTACTAGGCTCACGCCGAGGGCATGCCGCATGGGCATCCCTCATACGTCGTCGAGCCCAAACACCCACCTCCGAAAAGGCAGCCCCCCAGTGGTGATGAACGTATGCCATCTCGATAATCATGTGCGACCCCAGATCTTGCTTGGTGAAAACACTCCGCCTGAGTCCTACCTCGATAGCCGTGCATGACCTGATGTCGCTTGGTGAAAGCACTCTGCTTGAGCCTTGTCTTGATAATCATGCGCCCCCAGACGTTGCTCGACAGGGATGGCCCTCTCGACCATGCCTCAACCTTCGTGCATGACCCACATGCCACTTCATGAGAGCACCTTTCCCAGTCCCTGCCTCAATGAGTGCGCACTATCCAACGTTGCTCGATCGAGGCAACCTGCCAGATCTCTATCTCGACGTTCATGCACGACACGGACATTGTTCGATGAGAGCACCCTATCCAGTCTCTTTCCCAAGGGTCACACACCATCAGACATGACTCAATCGAGGCACCTGGCCTGGTTCCCCGCCTTGACGATCATGTCACTTCAGTGTTACCTCGATAAATGTGCCCTCAGTGCTGTTACCCAGACAATGGGCATACTTCACAAGTCCCGGCGTAAGATGAAGCGCCAGGCCCCTGCCTCTATCAACGGCCCTTAGCACGTGGATCAAGGTCCAGTGTCGCCCATCAACTACAGTCACAACGGTGCCCCCGGCACCTGACTGCCAGCCACTTCAGCCACAATGGTGCCCCTGGCACCCGATCGCTCAACAACTCAGTCACAACGGTGCCCCTGGCACCCGACTGCCAACCACTTCAGTCACAACGGTGCCCCCGGCACCCGACTGCCAGCCACTTCAGCCACAACGGTGCCCCCGGCACCCGACTGCCAGTCACTTCAACCACAACGGTGCCCCCGCCACCCGATTGTCAACCACTTCAGTCACAATGGTGCCCCTAGCACCTGACTATCAATGACTCAGTCACAACGGTACCCCCGACACCCAACTGCTAGCCACTCCAGCCACAACGGTGCCCCTGGCACCCGACTATCAACGACTCAGTCACAACGGTGCCCCCAACACCCGACTGCCAGCCACTCCAGCCACAACGGTGCCCTCGGCATTGAATGCCAACTACTTCAGTCACAATGGTGCCCCCGGCACCCAACTGCCAGCCACTTCAGCCACAACGGTGCCCCCGGCACCCGACTGTCAACCACTTCAGTCACAACGGTGCCCCGGCACCTGGCTGCCAGCCACTTTAGTCACAAAAGTGCCCCCAGCACCCGATCGCTCAACAACTCAGTCACAACAGTGCCCCGGCACCTGACTACTCACTACAGCAATCACATCGGGTTCCACAAAGCCCGATCACTCAATAACTCCAATCCCACCGCGGCCCACGACACCCGACAATCACGAGCTCAACGGCTTTTAGTCGCTCCAGTCATGGTGATGCTCACGCTGTTCAACCACTCAAGTCTCGACAGCGCCCGGCCGCTCTAGCGACAAGTGGTGCCTATGTCATTTGGTCACCTCGGCCTTGGTGACACCCAAGTACCCCAGCATAATGGTGCCTACAGCACCCCTACTTCTCTGACCTCGACACTGTCGCATGATGAGAAGACATTGTGACGCCCCTCGGGTGGTACCCTGCTAAGTCATAGGTCCTCTGACGGGAACTATGTATGGATACAGAACTACCCACATAACAACGTAATGACCCGGGGACTGTCACCAATGGCGAAATTGTCCCGTGGCTTGTAAACACTTGTAATTGGGCTCTCACGCCCCATATAAATACTTTTCACAGCACATAAGTCATGTAATCCAGTTGGGGAAAGGATCCCCCTCCTCATCGGAACCAGTCTCTCTACCCCCAGTTGTCCCTGTCGTGTTGCTGTTGCCCTATTGTTGTTGTATGGACTAAGCCCTCCCGACGTCACGGCGTCTAGGGTCCCTGACTCTCTCTTTGGCAGTAGAAACAAAGGTGTTCGGGTTCTACCTGATGTAAAATAAACACCGATTGCTTGCAGTCGATGGGGAAATATGTCAAGTACACGACTCCCTACAATCGCCTGCGCACTCGCACCTGTGGAAACCTCCCGCCTCTCCACGTGTTGCCTATCTCCTGAGCTCACGTGCCGCGTCTTGGCAACGCATCCCCCGTTAAACATTTGGTTCCACAGGTGATCATCGAGAAATTGACTGGCACGCCCGCATTCCATCCAGCCATCCCTGTTCCAGTCTTCCAGAACGATTAACCATACGACACTCCCTCCAGTGTGTTCCTATCATTCTTTCCACCTTCATTTCAACACCCTTGGAATTCCCAGGTGCCAAGTCAGCCTATCTCGACCTTCCATAAAAGGCGAGTGTACACCCCCGTCACGAGGAAAAGAACCACAAAGGGAAATTTCCCGCGATCGCAAACAAAGCTCATAGGGGGTTTTCTTATGGATGGGTCTTACCATGGCCCTGCATCGGCTACAATGTCTTTATAGGCCAGCCGCCCAGCTTCTAGTCCCAGCATCGACTACAACGCCTTTACAGGCCAGCCGCCAACTTCCAATTCCAGCATCGGCTACAACGCCTTTACAGGCCAGCTACCCAGCTTCCAGTCCCAATATCGGCTACAATGCCTTTATAGGCCAACCGCCCAGCTTCCAGTCCCAGCATCGGCTACAACGCCTTTACAGGCTAGCCACCAAGCTTCCAATTCTAGCATCAGCTACAACGCCTTTACAGGCCAGCCGCCCAGCTTCCAGTCCTAGCATCGACTGCAACGCCTTTATAGGCCAGCCGCCCAGCTTCTAGTTCCAGCATCGGCTATAACACCTTTATAGGCCAGCCGCCCAGCTTCCAGTCCAAGCATCAGCTACAACACCTTTACAGGCGAGCCGCCCAGCTTCCAGTCCCAGCATTAGCTACAACGCCTCTATAGGCTAGCCACCCAGCTCCAATCCCAACTTCCAGTCTCAGCATTGGCTACAATGCCTCTACAGGCCAGTCGCCCAGCTTCCAATTCCAGCATAGGCTACAACGCCTCTACAGGCCAGCCACGCCACTTCCAGTTCCAGTACAGGCTACAACACCTTCACAGGCTAGCTGCCCAGCTTCAGCACCAATTCCCACATCCAGCCCTCTGGCTATAATGCCTTTATGGGCTAGCCATCCCATCCCAGTTCCAGTCCCCAGCTCTAGTGGCAATTCCAATCCCAACGCTAGTCTTAGCCCTAGATTCGGCTACGACCTCCAGTTCTTGCCCTAACCTCAATTCTTAGCCACTATGCCTCCTGGGGCCATTCGGCCAGTGCGGCCTCAGTTTCTCAGACTAATATGAATCATATTTCCGGCTAACAACATGACGCTAGCCAATAAGTGCCCTGTCATTGGCATATAATTGACACACTCCGGAACCACCTCCGTGACCCTAACTGCGTGGACCATCCCGTCCCCATGGGTCTACACCAACCTCACACAATATGGGCTTTCACCTTTCGGGGGACTGACTCCTAATACCAAGTCATTCTCTTCACTTCCCAGTACCCAGGACTCAACTCCCCATGTTTAATACCCAGTTACAGCATTCCCCATACCCAGTCCCCTGTCTCAATGTGTGAAATTAGACAGGCCCAATCCTTTGTCCCTCACACTAGTGTGCAATAAAAGAACCAAGCATGACTCATAGTAAAGGGGTCATTGGTCTATGCATCCAACCCTATTCCATAAAAAGGGAAAGTAGGACAACTCAGCAGATAATAACACCAAAATCTGGAGTTTGTCATTGATACTCTGTGAAAAAGGGCCCAAGACTTGCCCTTGGGGTAACAAAAGACATACATTCTGGATAGCAAAAAAAGAAGCGAAAGAAAAAGGGGCAGTACAATCAAATCCTAGGCTCGCTCCTCTCCAGTGCTGCCAGGTGAGACTCAACAGCTACAAGCTCTGCCTCCAAAGTCGACGCAAGCTGTACGCTAGCCTTGGCCGTGGTCTAGGTAGCCCGCCACTTAGCTCTAGTGAGCTCCACTGCTACTCCAAGGCCTTCTGCAAAGCCTCGGCCCTCCCCTCCGCCTCGCTTAGATGCATGGAACGGTCTTGGGAAAATGACACAGTCTCATCGGCGTGTCCCCTCTGCTCGACCGCAGCTGACGTAAGCTGGGCTAGTTGCTCTTGTGACTCTCAGATGGCTACCAGCCACTGGGCCTTTTGCTCCTGGACCTCTCGAAGTCATAGATACTCTGCCCAGATGCCAGCCAAACCAGACATCCAAAGCTCGCGGGGAAAGCCAAGGGTATGATAGCCCTGGGTGCACTCTCTCAACCGCTCCCTAAGCTCCTCAGGGGAAGGCAGAGGGTCACTTTGCAAGTAGCCTCGGGCTTGCTAGAGCAGGGCGGCACCTACACTCATGTCCAACAGCGGCTCTAGCGGAGAAGCGGACATAGGCCACTTGACCCCTAGGCTTAGGGAAGAGTCGCTCACTGTGACCAACACACCAACGGGGCTTGCGCAATTTCACCAAACACAAAGGGAAATTAGCAATACATTTAGAATTTCCCGTGACAAGACAAGGTGAAAAACCTGATAAAGGTCTCAGCCCATACCCACTCTGGCTTCTGCCATGCCTCTGGCATCTTCCGCTAGTGTCGAGGAGAGCAACCTCTCCCCTACATTTGCAACGTCACTGGCTGGGGTTGGAGAGGGCAAGGATTTCGTAGTGACCCGGTCATCCTCGGTGACCATGGGTGAGACGAAAGGATCCTCCTAGTCACTCTCGCCAAGAGCCGCCTCATGCTCCTCTTCAGACTCCAGTCTTGTTTACAACACAACAACATCAACCACCCGGTCATAAGATCAAAACCAAAGCCAACAAGGAGGAGAGAAGGATTCCTATATACCTTCTAAAGCTGCCTCTATCTCGACATCCCCGACAAAAGAGGCCTTGGAAGTGGAAGAGCTCGAGCATGAGCTCTCATCCGTCTCCATCGCCGTGCTGCCACTACCCGAAGAATCAGATAAAGTCTCAGACAAGCTTCCAGATGCGGGCGAGTTTGGGGCACCTGTAGATCAATAGATCAACACTGGGTCACCAGACAGTTCGACCCTATATGAAGGCAACTTTCTCTGAAGGAGTTTCAAATAAGGGACTCACCAACAGGGCTACCCCCTTCAGAAACGATCTAGTTATTTCAACCCCTCTTGGGAATGAATCCGAAATTACACACTATTATCTAAATTGTGAAGTCATGGTGAAAGGGGAGAATCTACTTAATATGCATGGACATGAAGGACTATGATGTCATATTAGGAGCCAATTGACTATCCAAATATCAGGCAACCGTTGATTGCTGTAACAGCTAGGTAACTTCTAAAGAGTTCCCGGAACTTATCTACACTAGCCCTAAGAGTCAGAGCAAGTCACCTCTTATTTTGGCTCTCTGAGCTAGTAAGCTAATAAGGAAAGGGTGCATATCATTCCTTACTTTTGTCACCATAAAAGAAACTAAGGAGTCCAAGATTGAAGACATCCCAATAGTTCGGGAGTTTCCTAACGTATTTCCAGATGACCTGCCTGGACAACCCCTACAAAGAGAAGTGGCCTTCGCCATCGACCTGGTCCCTGGTGCTGGTCCAATTTCCAAGGCACCTTATAGGACGTGCCCTGTCGAGCTCAAGAAGTTAAAAGAATAACTGATGGTGCTTTTGAAGAAGGGATTTATCAGACCGAGTACATCCCCGTGGAGAGCACTCGTATTATTTCTAAGGAAGAAGGATGGATCGATGAGGCTATGCATCGACTATCGACAACTGAATCACCTCACTATTAAGAACAAGTATCCACTGCCGAGGATCGATGAATTATGTGATCAGATATCTAGATTAAAGTATTTCTCGAAGTTTGATCTCAGGTCAGGATATCACCAATTGAGAATCAAAGATGAGGATATTCATAAGACTGCATTTAGGAGTAGGTATGGGCACTACGAATTTGTAGTTATGCCTTTTGGACTAATAAATGTCCCATGCAGCCTTTATGCAGTTAATGAATAACATATTTCGACCTCATCTGGATCAATTTGTAGTGGTCTTCATTGATGATATATTAATTTATTCCAAGACCAAGGTGGAACATGAAGAGCATTTGAGGATTGCATTACAAATATTAAGGATGAATCAACTATATGCAAAGCTCAGCAAATGCGAGTTCTGGCTTGAAGAAGTGTCCTTCTTAGGACATGTAATCTCCAAGGATGGGATATCAGTAGATCCATCAAAAGTAGAAGCTGTAAAGAATTGGGAAATACTAAACAATGCTAGCGAGATCCAAAGTTTCTTAGGTCTTGCAGGCTACTACAGGTGATTCATTAAGGACTTCTCTAAGATCGCCATGCCTCTTACTAGGCTAACTCGCAAGGAGGTTCGTTATGAATGGAGTGAAGATTGCGAAGGAAGTTTTCAAGCTCTAAAAGATCAGTTAACTACTACCCCAGTCTTGGCCTTACCAGTTGAAGGAGTGAAGTTTGAGGTATATACCGATGCATCCGGCATTGGCCTCGAGTGTGTCTTGATGCAACAAGGGAGAGTTATAGCTTACTCTTCCCGACAGTTAAAGAAGCATGAGGATAACTACCCAGTCCATGTCTAGAGTTGGCCGTGATAGTGTTTGCATTAAAGATCTGGAGACACTATCTCTGTGGAGAATAGTTCACCGTGTACTCCAATCACAAGAGTCTCAAGTATCTCTTCTCTCAAAAGGAATTGAATATGAGATAAAGACGTTGGCTGGAATATCTCAAGAACTTTGACTTCACAATACAATATCATCCTGGGAAGGGTAATCCTGTAGCTGATGCCCTTAGTCGAAAGCCAAGAGCCATACTAGCCAACTATATGATTCAAGAGTGGAAGTTATTAGAGCAATTATCTAAACTTAATATAAGTATGGACAAGGAGAACAGGTATATTACTCTATCCCATCTGAGGATACAACTGGATTTACTTTCTAAAATCTAAGGACTCCAAGACAATGATCCCGTGTTGGTAGAAATCAAGAGCAAGATGGAAGAACGACCTGATTTCAAGCTAGCACCAGATGGAAGGTTATTGTTCAGAGAGAGAACTTGTGTACTGGATTGTCCAGAACTAAAGAAGAAGATATTATATGAAGCTCATAGATCAAGGTACACGATTCATCCTGGATCTACCAAAATGTACTAAGAATTGAAAAGGACCTTTTGGTGGCCCAACATGAAAAGAGAAGTTGCAGACTTCGTATCACGATGTCTCACGTGTCAGCAAGTCAAGGAGGAACACCAAAAGCCTGCCGATAAGCTATATCCTCTAAATATTCCCAAGTGAAAGTGGGAGGATATCGGCATGGACTTCATTATGGGTCTGTCTAAATCTAAAGGAGGACATGATGAAATATGGGTCATCATAGACCGATTGACCAAGTCGGCATATTTCTTGCCAATCAATAGTCAATGGTCAGTTGATGTTCTTGCTGCCTTGTACATCAAAGAAATAGTCAGACTACATGGAGTACCTGTTTCAATCATGTCTGACTGAGACCCGTGCTTCACCTCACACTTTTGGAAGGGTCTACAACATTCGTTAGGGACAAGACTCAACTTTAGTACAACCTTTCATCCTCAGACAGATGGTCAGATTGAAAAAACGAATCAGGTAGTAGAAGACATGCTCAGAGCTTGTATCATCGATTTTGGTGGAAGTTGGCATGATCACTTGCCTCTGGTCGAGTTTGCATATAACAATAGTTACCAGGCAAGTATACAGATGGCACCTTTTGAAGCTTTGTATGGAAGAAGTTGCCGATCACCTTTGTGCTGGGATGAAGTTGGCAAGAAACAACTAAAATTACACGACTCGACTCAGAAAAATATGACGGACACAATGGAGCCATGCTGGCAAGCAACCGGGGTCTTGAAAATTATGAAGGGCGAGAGATGCCCCCATCAACATGGCCCTGCTATACGCACTGCATGAGAGATGGGATGCAGTCAGTCGAGCATTCCTTTTCTCGTGGGGTCACATGATCCCCACGCTCGAGGATGTGGCATGGATTATGAGGCTTCGAGTACACGGAGCACCAGTGAAGGGGACGACCTACGTCGACTACTGAGAGATGGCGAGGGAGCTACTTGATTTGGAGTTAACACGACCTGGACAGCACTCGTCGATGCTAGCGAGGGCGACGCTCTAGGAGAGCCTAGGACTAAGGGGAGTGGTGATAGCCGTAGGTAAGCTACCTGAGGAGCATCTGGGCTGACTGACAGACTGAGCCAAGAGGAGAGTAGCCGCTGGACCGAGACCGGAGGGAGACATAGTACTGCATTACTTCCTGATGCTATTGTTCGGGAAGCTACTATTCGCGACGAGGGCAGATGGAGTGACCTACAAGCTCCTTCCGCTGCTAAGGGACTTAGATGGAGTTGGAGAGTACGCCTGGGGAGCTACTGTACTGGCATTCCTCTTCGACTCACTCAGCACGACCGACCGGCAGACGATGCTGGGCGGCTTCACACCTCTACTCCAGGTAAAATGCTTATCTCTAAATGCTTATGCTTCTGCTATGATTTTGCTGATTATCGCTATATGCTGAGACTCGACTTTATGCAGGTATGGAGCTACTTGTACCTCCCTGGCCTAGGGCGAGGGAAGGAGGTACATCCGGACCGAATACCCATCGCGAGGCGGTGGATAGTGGCTCGGGACATGGGATCGCTATAGCGCCTATCGTGGGTGATTCAGGATGACATGGACACGTTTCCTTATGGATCGGTAAGCTTCTAGACTTAATCTCTCTAAATGCACTGAAATGCCTATTAAATGTTGATCTAGATGCTGACACTTGACTCACTTGCCCTCTCAGGTGCGCTGGACACCCTATCGTGACGAGGGTCATGAGGGACAGCCCTGGGTGGACGTGGCCCAGGCGTACGTAGTGCGAGAGATCTGACTCCACTACATGAACATTATCGAGCCTCTCCATCACTGCCTAATCATGAGGACGAGGGGTGTCCATCAGTCAGAGGTAGAGTTCCCCGTGCGAGAGGATGAGCTCTTCGGGCGGTCCTCGAAGGGACTCAGTGGTGAGATCGATTGGATCACCTGGGTGATCGATCAGGTGCGTGACTGGTCGCGTAGAGGTCGGGAGGTGAAGGCCCGAGCTACCAGCGATGAGGCCTACCCGAAGGCCTACGCTCGGAGGTACGGAGACCAGGTCTTCTGTGGCGTCTGACGACTAGTACAACTCTTTAAACTCATGTTTTCTAGTGATTCCTAATGCACTGACACCTTGACTTTGCTATATGCATCTAGACACCTAGGGACGGATAGCATAGCTCCAGGGTCTTCTCCACTCCACTGTGCAACAAAGGGATGAGTTCCAGCATGTGTTGGAGCTTCTGGTGAGTTTTACTAAACCTTAGACTTATTTATGCTGATGCTTATGAGTTTGACAGACTTTGACTTATAAAATGCAGCGAGCTGAGGGAGAGTAGTAGTGTGGACCAGATGCTCTACCCTCTTCTTCCCAACCTGCGAGAGGCTGAGTCGAGCGGGATGCAGACTTTGCTCGGACGATTGCTCGGGCCGAGGAGGCCGAGGCCACTCTCGCGGGGAGGGTAAGCAAACCAACCGATTTCCCTTTGACTTAAATGCTTATGCAATGTAAATGCCCAACTGTGATGAATGCCTTATGCAGGCAAGAGAGCTGACCACAGCACTTACCAAGGCGGAGCATGCCAGAGCGGAGGTAGAGTGACTCTAGGTAGAGCTTGAGTAGGCACGAGCCAGGACGGAGTGCTTCCATGTAGAGGCGAAGCGGCTTCGCATAGGAGCGGTGGACCTTGAGTGCTATCGGACCGAGGCGAGGGAGGCGAGGCGCCAGGCCTTCGAGTTGAAGATCGAGCTACTGGCCGTAGAGTGGACGGTCCGGATGATAGGCCGAGGACCCAAGAGGAGTGCATCACAGAGCGGCGCACGGAGCAGTACGTTCCTAGACTTCCTTACTAGCTCTTTCGGCCAGCGGAGGAATGACGAGGCGGAGAGGAGACGACGATGAGAGGAGGGGAGCACAGCCATGGGCCCGCTAGAGAAACAACATGAGGGCACTGATGACCGTGGCGGTCCAGGAGAGGGACCGGCCGAGTGACTTATACTTTCCTTTTCTTTTCCTTTTGTTATGGACACACATGTACATGACTCTTGTTATAGTGGAATGAGATCTTTTTGTCTTTTATGAAGATGCAAATGAATGAATGTGCATGCTGACTTACTAACTAACAGCCTCTAGGACTGACAGCAAGAGTGAGAGAGAGGGAGAGAATGCGAGAGAGGGAGAGCGAGACAGGACTGACGATCAAGTGAGAAGAGAGAGGACCAAAACCGGATAGAAAGTGAAAAATGGTCTCCTGGAAGATCGCATGGGTAAGGAAACGATCTCACTCATGACCATTAGGGGGTGAGGAGTAAGGCGGCCAATGAAAGGGGGAAAACGGTCACTTAACGATCATTTGGGGAAGACTAGCAGTCGCCCGATAGACTGCGTCCACACGAGCCACTCCTCATAATTTTCCCATGAATTTAGAAATTTTCTAGCCCCCCATAAAAATTCCTGCAAATCCCAATTTCTGTCTGTCCAGAGTGTTCCAGACCCGACCCCCTGTCCACTATAAATTTCACCAAAATTCCATACCTCCATAAAAGCCTACATAAAAAATACCCTCATTCTCTTGACTCCCAGATCTACAACTTTTGTGAAGAGCACAACACCTAAATCTGCCACTACACCCCCAGTCAACTCATGTTCTCAGACAAGTCTAGTTCTGCCCTCCTAGATCTGGTTCTGTGAACCAGCATCTTGGGAATTCTACAAAGGCCACCTCTAAGATGTTCTGAAGTGCTGCAATGACTAAAGATTGTAGCTCTTTGAAAGAGCTTTCCAATGCCGCTAGTCTCGTCTCGATCCGACGTCGACACTGATCGCAACAGCAGTTTTAGTCGGGTCGCGCGCTGTAAAATAGCAGGTTTTGGTTCGTGGACGACATCCGACGATCGCCCTTGAGGCGACCCCCTCACCTTCCGTGATGCCGACCGGCACGCCTCTGCACCCAGGACCGCCCAACCAGGAGCTACCAATGCAGTAGTAACCTCTCGGCATTCTCGGCCAGCCAGTTAGGACGTGGGCCCCACGAGCGCTAGTACTTGCCATCATCAAAGCGGCCCCGAGTGCTGCCCGTCAACCCGAATGCGATACTCCCGGATCCTGTGTGTAGCCCTTTACATCCCTGTGTGGAGTGGGTAGAAAGATTCATTGCTGTAATTAATATTAATTATTGTACCAGGAGTACGGGTTCGGTCGGGATCATCTTGCCCACGCCCGACGCATGGAGGTACACTCGACACCCCTTGTAGTCGTAGTTGCTTTCCTAGCATATGCTTTTACTGTCGCTGCATGTGAGTAGTTAGAATCTAGCTCTTTGATATATTTACTTCACCACTGCGAGAGAGAGCGATACCGTCCCGTGGCTTACCCCGGGCACGAAGTTGTGAGTTGACCACCCTTGACTCGCTGCCAGTTCCTCAATCGTGCAGGTCCGGACGCTTCCCTCGCTAGGGGCGAGTGCGAGCTTGCTAGAGTCCCAGGTTGCATATCCAACTCGGTGTCGAGTCCTCGTCTCGTCCCGCATTAATTATCATCATCGTAGCCGGATCAGGCATAGAGGTGCTAGAAGCATGACCTTACCCTTCCGATGGAATATTTGAAGCAGGCGCTGGTCCCTTGTCATCATCTTCAGCGGTGATCACATTTACAGTCATCATGATTAGATCTACGTTGGGCTCTTCAATGCGAGCTTGCGATGTCTTAGATACAACCTCTTCTCTTCTGGTAGTAGGCTCCGGCCCTTCGGCGAGCCTGGTGACCTCATCATAATTTGGGGGCGAAACCCCATAGTGGCCGGTCACTCTAGCCATGTTGCAAGCGAAGACTTGGATGCTTCCATTCTTCACTATTCTTCTAGTGAATGGTCTCCGGAGGACAGCTAGCCTCTCGAAGACTGAAATTCTTGCCCCCAGCCTCTGTGGAGGCGAAGAGATGTTGCAGCGGCATCGATGGCCCGTCGACCCTACTCCCAGCGGAGTATACAATTCACGGTGGTAGGACACCTCCCCCGGCTAGGCATGAGTGGCAGATGCCGACGAGGGATGAACTAGGACCTTCATCTCAGCCCGTACATCTTTCTTTGGTCCTCTTTGGAGGACCCTTTTAGATTCACCCCGTATGGCAGGGAAAGCATGGGTCCTCTTTGGCACCCAGATCTGCTTGAGCTTGGTTGGCTTTGGGGCCAACCCTCCCTTTGTCTTGGACTCATAATGGTCCATCTTGATTTGGGCCAGTGCTTTAAAGGAATTACGTGCCGACACTATTGCAACCACTGAGTCGGGTGTAATTCTGGCCTGGCGGCCATTCAGAAATACTCAAACTCCTCCTATGAGTACAGACTTTCCCAAAGTAGACAGTCGAGTTTGTAGTGTGCCGGCATTCCTCTTGGCCGCCCTCCTGGCAGCCGGTGTGCACTTCTAGTTGGCGGAGGTGTGAGAGTAAATGTGGTGAACATAGCAGTCCACCGCAGCAGCATCAGCTGAGGTCACCTCTACAATGGCGATCGACTCCATCTCCTTGACATCCAGGAGCTCCACGAAGGCTACCCCTAGGAAATTAGGGAAGCCGACGACAGGAGGGAAGCTCTCGAAGATGATGGGAATGGCCAGGTATCCATTCCTGGCGTGGCTCTCGATGACTAGTGGTCCGAATGTAACTGCCATCGAAGTCGTCCGAATGCAACCTGCAAATGTAGATCAAACAATTAGTATTTCAAGAAGGGGCCATTGGGCCCTTAGTCCTGGCGAGGAGATGAAGGGTGATTTTGGTCCCACCAGGCGTGCCAGACTTGTGGATGCACTAAAATTATGTCTATTTATTTATTTATTTTATTAATTTATTTCGTTAGTTTACTTTGTTTAATTTATGTAGTGCGTGGGCGTGTCAGTCACAATGTGACGATTTATTCGGGCTCCGAAGAAGCCACTGGTGTGCGTCGTCTGACTAATCAGACGAAAGTGAATATCGTGTCGAGACTAAAACCCATCGTGCTGTAAAGGTCACGACGTTAATTACATCTTTCTGAATGGGAGAAAACCCTTGATTAGTCGCCAAAAAAGGGGCCCTAAAGACTAGAAAGATATATATGCGAATATGTTAGTCATTAATTCTGTCAGATGACATAATGAATATATAAGAATGACTGATGTACAGTAAGAACAAGTTCTGAAGGTGAATCAAAAAGTCAACATTGGTCAACAAGGTCAACGAGGTCAACGCCACTAATTTGGTCAACAATGTGAGTCAGATCGTGAAAGGTAAGGTGAATACACATCTTAGTCTATTACAGACCGTGAAAGGTAAGGTTAGTGCATGTTCTTAAAGTTTGTGCATGTTTCAGTTTGATACAATGAGGTTGGTGCACTTATTGTTCATGCATTAGGAGGTCTGTGCATATCACTACTCAGTCATACATAGCAAGGTCAATGTCACTTTGTCTGTGTGCATAACCAAGTCCGTGTAGATTTACATCACACATATAGGTCGGTGCACATTACTATTCATGCATATAGAGGGTCTGTGCACATCACTGTTTACAAGCATGATTAAGGTCGGTGCATGTCTCTCACTTCAATACATAAGGTCAGTACAAGTTCTTGCATCATACACATAAGGTCGGTGCACATTCCTATAGTAGCGCATAGAAGGTCGGTGCACATTTCTATAGCAACGCATAGAAGGTCGGTGCAGTTTATTGTTCACATCGATGCTAGTTGCACCTTGCGCCTATTAAGGTCGGTGCAGTTTACTATTCACGTTGATGCTAGTTGCACCTTGCGCATACTAAGGTCGGTGCAGTTTACTGTTCAACCACGTATAAGGTCGGTGCATTGCTTGCCTTCTGCATTTAACCTCAGTGCACTTTACTGTTTAACCACGTATAAGGTCGCTGCATTGCTTGCTTTGTGCATATAACCTTGGTGCATGTCACTGTTCACATGCATACTAGGTCGATGCACTTATTAGTTTCATATTATAAGGTCGGTGCATCTTTTGTTTCATGCATACACGATCAGTGCAAGTTGTCTCATGCACGCATTAGTCGGTGTAGTTTTTACCTTGCGCATCTAAGGTCAGTGCAGGTTCTGCACTGAGCACATATGGGTTGGTGCATATCTTGACATACGCACATATAGGTCCGTACATGTTCCTTATATTGCTATATCAAAGTCGATGCACATCCATTTGGACTGAACCAAGATCAGTGCTAGTTTTTGCTTCATGCCATATGAAGTCAGTGCACATTTGAGCTCACATGGTCATAGGGTCGGTGTTAGTTCATGTTTCATGCGCATAAAGTCTGTGTTAGTATGCAGGGTCGTGCATCTGAGGTCGGTGTTAGTGTGAAGTCTTGTGCATAAGGTCAATGCTAGTTTGCATCTTGCATAGCCAAGGTTTGAGCATATGTACATGGTTTCACCACTACAGGTCTATGCACGTGTTGTATCAAGTTCATGCAAGGTCTATGCACGTTTTCCCCAATGCACATGCAAGGTCTATGCAACTCATCATATAGGTCTAAGCATGATTGCATTTCACGTGATGAGGTCTGTGCATGTTATTTTCATGTCTGGGCATATGCATTAAGCCTATCATAGTCAGAGCACATTGACTATTTACTTATGACAATAAGGAGTTTGACTAAATGCCTTTTGCCTTTACTGATAGGATTAAGGCAAGCACGTGAGCTCGTATTGAGGATGGGGGCGCGTGATCCCAAAAATGGCTGGAAGTTGGCACGTGTCCCAGGAAGCTTATGTTTGGGCACCTATTCCAAAGCTCTATGGAAGAGGAACAGTCTCATCCCCGCCACATAGGCCAATGGGGTTTCACTAAGTCTTTTCTACCTCATCCATACGGAGGCTCTGTTTTGAGTATAAATAGGGAGTTTCATCCTCCTAGTAAGCCAGCGATAAGAAAAGTAGTGCAAGCAAGAAGAATGAAGAATAAGTGAGCAGAGATTGAATAGAGAAGAGAGAGCAGACAACAAAGGTAATAAAGGCAGGAGAAGAAGCAAGTGTAGAGGAGAGAATCAGAGAGTAGTGGATCTGTGTGAAGAGAGAGCCAACTCAGTCAAAGAGAGAAATAGGGATCTAAGAGAGAAGAAGAAGAATTCAGAGATGAAGATCGTGAGATCGAGAAAAGAGATTGAGAGAGAGTGAAGATTTGTTCAACTGGCCCTTGGATCAGATCCAAGCCGGTCTGCTCCTGCGAGAGTTACATTCTATTTGCTTTCATTTCTAGCTTTCCGGTGCTGCATTTATATCCTTTGTTTCTTCTCATTTCTTATCTTATCAAGCTGTGAATTAGTAGAGCCAAGCTGTAATGCTCAGCAGGCGAGGTATGTACCTCGGACAGCAAGCTGTGATGCTCAGCGGGTCAGGAAGCTGTGATGCTCAGCGAGTTAGCAAGCTGTGATGCTCAGTGGATGTAAGCCAAGTTGTAATGCTCAGCAAACGCAAGCTGTAAGGCGCAGCGGTTCAAGCTGTTAGACAGCAGTAAGTCTCACTCTAGTAAGAGTTGGGGGATGGATGTAGGTCTGTGGGCAGCAGACTGAACCATCTAAAAATCATCTGTGCAGTGGTTTGCTTGCTTGTTTCTCAAATTCACCATAGATGTATGCTTAGGCTCATCGCCTCTGTTTAGTTTAGATCAAGCTGAGTTCACTGTGTGTTTCAATCTTCTACAGTTTGATTCCAACTGAGTGTCTAAGTAAGCTGGCTGGTTGTGCATGTTAAGTGTTCGAGTGAGATTCACATAAGATTAACAGGTTAAGTCCCCGTCGCCCCTTTCTGCTAGCTTCATGTCTATCATTTGTTCCAGCATCAACCGACTGACTACTACCGGGTCGACTGGGCTTGGATAGAAATGGGCGGGCTGCACAGCCAGGGTGGTCAGCACAGTCGCCTGAGGGGCCATGGGAGACCCCTGGGGAGGTGAGATCTGCGGTGGGGCCAGTGCCGAGTATTGTGCTTGTTGCAGGGGCATTCCCTCAGGGAAGCTGGGGGTTGGTGGGAATGGCGCAGCCTGCAGAGTTGCTTCAAAAGATTGCCCGTTGCCTCCGAGCGCCTCCAATAGAACCTCGATCAGCTCGGATGTCGAGGGCTGTGTATTCCTCTCGTTTAGTTGTCTCTTCAGCAATTCAATCTCCTGCTGGTACTGTTGTATCATGTATAGCATAGTGGGGTCAGATGTGAAGGGAGAGGGCATGCCCCTTGTCTCTTCGGCCGGGTCATCCTCGGATGATGTGGAGGGTCCGCCACTCGTCCCCCGATGGTGACAACATTGACTGCCAGGGTCATTGAAGGTCCTTCGGAGAAAGTCTCTTTGATGCTCGCCTACGTCACTTCACCTGCCGCTCTCCCTCTCCTGGTGAAGGGACCGGGCCTGGCGGCGAGCCTGGCCACTTCTTCGGGGTCAGTAGGCAAAGCCGCAAACCCACTAGGGACTCCTGCCATGTTGCAGGTGAAAATTCTCCAATTCCTATTTCTTTTTGCCATCCTCCTTGACGGCTTATTTGGGAACACCAGTCTGTTGAAAACCGACCATCGGGGCGGCGCTTCCTCCCTCACAGGGGATTGGCATCGTTCCTCCGACCTGTTTCTTGATTCTACACTAGGCACAGGTTGGACTTCTTCTTCCTCTCGAAAGGTGGAGGCCACTGCCCCTAGCAGTCTCTGATGACCCATAGGGGTGCTACCCGGGCCTCGGAGGTAGTTTCTCATGGCTTGCTCGATCCCTTCCCACTCCTGGTCGGGGAGAGCAGTCGGTAGTTGCGTGTCGGTGGCGACAACAGGATGAGTGTAAGTTACGAATGCCGGGTGGTCAGCATGGTGACGACGCTTGCGACGTTGGCGGCGGGCATTTTCGGGCAGCACTGGTGTAGCGACTGCCGGTTGGTGGGTCATAGCTATCGCCTCGGCCCCTTCATCTCTTCACCCCTTTTTGTGGTGGGTGTAGCTGGGCCCCGCCTGGGTAGGTGCAGCGGGCTGGGCTTCCATGGGAACCCAAATTTGCTTTAGTTTGGCCGGCTTGTGAGCCAGCGTGTCTTTTGGTGCCGTGGCCGGAATGGCGGGCGCCATCTTTTCCTTCATCTTTTCCAGTCCCTGAAAGGAGTTACGGACTGGAATAGCCGGCACGATGCAGTCCTAGACCACTTCGGACCTCTGTCCATTCAAATGGACTCAGATGGTCCCGACAGTCATAGACTTGCCGGTGCTGGAGATTCGGCGCCCTGTGGCAGCACCAGCGTTACCCCTTCGGAGCCTCCTCCTATGGGATGCCGACCCCTGGTGTGATAGACCAGCAGCCTGGTGTGCATGGTGCATGTTGCAGCTCAACGTCCTTGTCGGGACGTTGTTGCTATTCTTGGCCACAGCTCGGCCGGTAGTGGCTCCTGGGATGGGAGTGTTGGATTCGGGCTCGTCGGACGACTCTACGTCCAGGATGTTGATGAAGGCTACCCCAAGGAAGTTGGGGAAGCCCACGACCAGAGGGAAGCTCCCGAAGCAAAGCGGGACGGTGAAGTAGCCTCCTTGGACGTGGCTTTCCACGACTTGCGGGGCAAAGGAGACTGCCATTCTTGAGGTTGAAATGTAATTTTCCTGCATTTGCAAAAATGGAACAATTAGCATTACATGAAGGGGGCCGCAGGGTCCCTAATTTCGGCAAAGAGATGAAGGGTGGATGGGTCCCACCGGACGTGTCAGACTTGTGGATGCACTAAAATTCACTCAGATATTTCGTTCGTTCGTTAGAGTGTTTTATTTATCTATTTAGTGCGAGGGCGTGCGAGTCACGAAGTGACGATTTATTCGGGCTTCATGGAAGCCCATGATGCACTCTATCTGACTTCGTCAGGTGATTGTGTGGTTCAGGTCGGGATCTAATCCCGTCGTGCCATAAAGGTCACGACGTCATTTACATCCCCTATACGAGGGAACACCCTTTATTAATTGCTGAAACTAGGGGCCCTGCGGCCAAAAGAATTAATGCTAATTGTAAAAGAGAGAGGCAGGCATGAATCACACAGGAGCCTGTGCCGAGACACAGGCAATCAGACATATCGGTCAGTCATAGACCCATTCATATTTGGACAGGAGTCAGTGGCGAGAATGCGGTGAAAACTGAGATAAATCCGTTCAGATGTCTGCCGAGCACGCGACAATTTTGATGGTGATCTGGCAAGAATCCAGTTTGGCAAACGAGTCCGGTCTAGTCATAATGTCGGCCTAAGGTAAGGCCGAGTCCTGGCCATTTTGGGCTAATTCCCGAGACTCAGGCCTGGCTTATAAGGGGCAACGTTATTGTTCCATCAACATCGGGTCATGGGGAGAAACGGAGCTACAGTGTGAGTTTTAATATATATCTTACTTGGGGTTTTCTGTTTATATTTTTTTATTGTTTTATTTTACTTTTCTTTTTATGGATTCTCTTTCTTGGTGGGTGGCTTTGCTATTTTCCCCTTTTTTATGTGTCATTGGTGGTCGCGTCATCCAATGAGTCATGTCGTCCCCTAGAGTCCCAGATTTGCATCAAATTGGTCTTGAGTTGCTCATATCATCCTGTATCAAATTGCTATCAGAGCATGGTTGTACCAAGGTCCATCTTGTGCTTTAGGCATTGCATTCCCCATATCCGAGTCCACTCATGTCAGAGCTAAGTTGAGTTTAAGAAGTCTTGTCCTAGGTGTTGCAACCCATTCCTATGTCCGATATATTAAAAGGTATTACTGGAAACATAGATTAAGCCTATTGAGAAGGTGACAGCCTTGCGCGAGTTTGGTCTTCGAATCAAAATCTCCACCACGTATCGGATATCGGTTAAGTCTAGGTTCTTCATTTCACATTAGTTAGTGCATTCCAACCTCTATGTCGTTGCATGCCAACTCGTAGAGGTACCCAATACTCACCACCACCACCACCTATGGCCGATCCCCGAGTCCGTAGTCCCGATGAGCCTTCTGTGCCTGACATGTTTCGATCTATTATGGAAAGATTCGATACACATATGGATGGGCTGAGTACACATGTAGATGGCTTAGGCACACGTTTAGAAGGAAGAATGAACGCCTTAGAGGATCGGGCCGAAGAATTGGACCAGTCTATTCAAGGCCTGGTGGGGAGAATTGCTATCCTCGAGAGAGCCCCAGTTGAGGCGCATCCCGCATCGACGAATGGTCAACAAGAGTTGGCTCAGCAACCTACTGCGCCAAGGGCTCAAGGGGTAGATGATAGGAGGCATTGAGTCCCCAAGGTGGATGACTATGCATCCGATAATGAACATGGGGGTTATGGTCGTGACTGTTGAGTCCAATGATAGAATCATGATTACGATGATGACGACTGCATTCTTAGGAACGTGTGTGTGGACCCTCCCCTTTTTGATGGGTCCTTAGACCCAAAGGTCTATTTAGATTAGGAGGCCGACATGGATCGATATTTCAAGTGGTTTGAGATGACAGACTATCAAAGAGTTTGCTACACAAAGGCGAAGTTGCAAGGATAGGCGTAAACCTATTGGACTAATGTGGAGAGCCTGTTGATGCAGCGACGTCAACCCCAGATCGATACCTATGATGAGATGGAAATCAAATTGAGGCAAAAGTAACTTTATGCCACATACCGCCAGCGTCTCATAGACAAATGGCAGAGTCTCACACAAGGAAATCGGTCCGTGACTGAGTACACCATCGAGTTTGATGAGTACTATTTACGGTGTGGAGTTATGGAAGAGAGCACCATGATCATCTCGCGCTTTCGAAGAGGTTTGCGACCACACTATCAATATGAATTTTTTCGCTACAATGTGACCACTTTGGAATAAGTGTATAAGGTTGCTCTCGAGTTGGAGCAGTTCGAGGCAGAGTTCGAGTCTACCCAACAGTTGGGCCCCTTCCCTAATTGTGGTGCTGAGCTCCATAGCTCTTCAGGCCCATATCAGAGGGCCCCCATGGCTCGACCTTAGGAGCCCGCCCGTCAGGAGCTATTCGCTCCAAGGTCTCACCCTTCCCCGCTGAGGGATCTTCCTCCTCGACCCCAACCAACTACACCCATTGCCCGTCCACCGGCACCCACACCTCTTGCTCATCCCCTGTTGCCTACACCTCCTATCTGTTAGGAGGATAAGGGTGAGGGACCAATTATCGGGGAGTCTAGTGGAACACGGCAATAGTGTTATCACTGCAATAGGTTTGGCCACTTTGTAAGCCAGTGTCCCACACGTCAATCTCTAGTCATTGGGGACACGCAGGTCAGAGAAGCCTCATCTTCAGGGCTTGTGTTTGTCAACTATGAGACAGAGCAGGAATTAGCTGACGAATTCTTTTGTGAGAATGAAGATGTTAGAGGAGATCCTACAGATGTCCAAGATGCTCAGTATCCAGATGATGTCCAGTTGGGGGTCGTTAGGTGTATCCTCACCCAGCCACAGACTAGTGATGACTGGTGTCGGACCACCATCTTTCATACATACTGTTGGCTGGGCGGAAAAGTTTGTAAGGTGATTGTCGATAGTGGGAGTTGTATCAATGTAATCTCGATAGGCCCTATCTCTCGTCTTGGTCTTACTCCCGTGGATCATCCTTGCCCCTATCGAGTATCATGGGTAGATTTTACCTCCATTCCAATCAGGTTGTGGTGCTTGGTCCCACTGCAGTTCCACGCCTATCGTGACGAGATCTAGTGTGATGTCCTCCCCATGGAGGTGGGTAGTATTATTCTTTGTAGGCCGTGGTTATTTGACCGGGACGCCACACTCCATGGCCGGTCGAACACCTGTACCTTCGACCATGGTGGCCAACGGATTATCCTCCACCCCTCTCAGTCCAAGAGGCCTTCAGTTAGGGGTCCTACTGGTCCTAGTACTCCGGGGCCTTCCGTCCCTGGACCCAGTACCCCATCCCCAGCTAGGGCCATGACCATTACGTCAAGCACAGGCGAGCCCTCGACTAGTAGTTGATGATGATTAGCTCCCAAGAAATGGAGCGGGAGGCTAGTAGGGGCAGCCCTGTGTTTGCTATTACGATCCGAGAGGTGGAGCAAAAGTCTGAGGGTGAGCTCCAACCCGATGTCATTCCCATCCTGTAGGAGTTTGCTGATATCTTTCCCGAGGAGCTTCCTGAGGGACTCCCACCCATGCGGGATATTCAGCATGCTATCGACCTGATCCCCCTATTACAATCCAAATAAAACCAAATAAGCACACATTACACACAAATAAAGTCTCAATAAATACTATAAATACTAGGACTCAAGAGGGAGAATCCAGACTATTTTCGAGCCAGAGGGAAGCCGATGTAGCTCGAGTGGTTCTACACATGCGGTATCGACGACTCGCTGTGTCGTATCTCTCGTTAGCTCTGGTGTCCGCACCATACCCCAACTAAGGAAAGTGTTGCCAGCTGAGCCCAACGATGGTGGCTTCTAAGCCTCCAAGAGGCGAGCACACATGCTCCCTCAGAAACGATGGTGGCTTCTAAGCCTCCAAGAGGCGAGTACTCATGCTCCTTCAGAAATAATGGTGGCTTCCGAGCCTCCAAGAGGCGAGCACTCATGCTCCCTCAGAAATGATGGTAGCTTCTAAACCTCCAAGAGGTGAGCACTCATACTCCCTCAGAAATGATGGTGGCTTCCGAGCCTCTAAGAAGCGAGCACGCATGCTCCTTCGAAAATAATGATGGCTTCTGAGCCCCCAAGAAGCAAGCACTAATGCTTCTTCGAAAACAATGGTAGCTTCTGAGCTCCCAAGGGGCGAGCACTCATGCTCCCTCAGAAATGACGAGCAATAATCTTTTTCCACCTAGGAAGGACGTATGCTTCCCAAGAATTGTTCAAGAGTGGTGCCTAAGCCCTCAAGAGGAGGAAAGAGTCCTGGTCTCCATAAGAGGCGTGACGTATATCTAGTCAAAGGCAAGTAAGAGTCCCCTCCTACTTTGGGAAAATGGGTGTGCACTTGCCTACCATCACAATGTGACAGGGCAATCCCCTAAGACAAGTAAGAGTCCTGGTCTTCCTAGGGAACAGGACATGCGTTCGCATCAGAGGTGGATTTGAATGATGATTCTACCTACTCTCACAAACTTGTCACACACAGAAGCTTCTTTGCCAAGAAACACGCACAGTGAAGGCATGGAACAAAACAAGAAGCCCACACATTTAGTCGTCACACAAAGAGCCAAACTCTAGTACTGTATATCCACTTGGCCAAGGCAGATTGCCAGGAAATGAGTGGGGCAAACCAAGGCCATGATAGCATTAGTACCGTCGAGGTAACCGGCCATCCAGCCATGTTCATAATTGCTACTTAGGTCAAGCAGCTCATGGATGATGACTGGAGAAGAAGCAATGGCGACCTTTTCCCTCGGCGCCGCTGTGGCAACCAAAGTTGGTGTCACTGGAGCATCGTCCACCCTCGCGCTAGCACCAGGAGGAGAGCTTGGAGCCTTTTCCTCTTTTGCCACAGCCTTGGGGGAATGCTGAGCCATCGCAATGGCGTAAGGAAGATGGAGACGGGTAGCAGACACATCTACAAATCCTACTATTTATAGAAGAGGAACACTTCATCTCCCTTACCAGTAGCAGAAGGTGTCCTTCCACTCATGCATGCATCGAAAGAAGGTATGGGCTCATTGAACGGCAAGCACATCGTATGAAAGGCAAGCACACACCACAATGTGAAGAAAAATTAGAGAAAGGAGATTATATTGATAAGCGGGAGAGGTACAAAAAAGGTTACTCGTCCTCCTTGGGATAGAACCTGTCAGGTTAGAGGCTCAACACCCCCTTGTTACAGTAGAGGCGGGCCACCTTCCCCAATGTGTCCCGCCACCCCTATAGGTATCACTGCTTGTAGTCCTCCGATACGCCGCCGCTACTACTCTCCCCCTCTGGCGGCCCAGGCATAGGCAGAGCCTCCTTCTGGAAGCACAGGTGCTTGTAGGGAGCCTCGTCTGGTGAGGAACTTGACTTGTCCGATGACATCTTTGAGGGTATTCTCCTAACCACCCAGCAGACCCAGGATGGTGTTAGGGTTCACTACAGGGATGGGGAGAGGACGAAGCCCCCAGAATGGGGAGAGGAGTCTGTGGACGCACTCGATGTTTTATATATTGTTTTGAAATCATTGTATAGTTTATCAATTTATCATTTTATCAAGTGCGGGGGCATGCCAGTCACACATGTGACAAAGTGTTCGGGCTTCAAGACTAGAGTGGTTTGAAGCTCATAATGCGCTCCGTCTGACTGACCAGATGATCATGTATATTGTGTCGGGACCAGAGACTCACCGTGTCGTAAAGGTCACGGCGTTAATTACATCCCCTCAGAGAGAGAAAAATCTCTGATTAATCGCCCAGAAAAGGGGCTGTATGGCCTAACGATCAATCTTCGTTAATGAATGAATTGTTGTTGGGATGAAATCATTAAGAATCCCCTATGTTAGGGTGCCAGATGGTATTCAAAGTCACATTGGTCACATACTGACCTTTTCATATTCAAACGAGGATCCAACTTAAAGATATCCCAAGTATATATAATACTGGTACAAATGTATGCCAGGGTACGACAAAATTAATGTCCGCTAAGTGAAGTGATCTCAATAAATCTTAGTCAAGGCAGTTAAAAATCAATGGATTATCGGCCTGGCATGAGATCGGGCCACGTTCATAATGGGGATAACCCCCAGGGCGAAGCCTGACCTGCATAGGCATCATCAATGTTCCCGACACTAAGAGTCGGTAGGGAGATACTCCGGACAAGATGCCGTTGAATTATTATGTCTTATTTTATTATTATTATTATTATTATTATTATTATTATTATTACCTTTCTAATATTTTCGACGCTTCTACTTTTTTGTTACAGTTCATGTTAGCAAGCTGTGAAGCTCAGCGGATCAAGCTGTTAGTCAACGGGTGTAGGGATTCGTCCCCAAAGCTGTGGATCAACGGTCAAGCTATGAGTCAGTAGAAGCCACACTCAGGTTTGAGTGTGGGGTGGATGTAGGTCTTAAGATTAAGACTAAACCACCTAAAACTCTTTGCCTCTTATGTGATCGTTTGTCTGGGTATTGCTCCGATAGATGCATGTTTAGGACCGATGTTGATTAGCTTTCAATTTAGAATGTAATTACGGTCTAATGATCTGAGTGTCTCATCAACCAATCAGTATATCAAAAGGCGTGACAGGAAGGGTTGGTCAGACCTATCTGGAATGTCACCTCTTGCGTGAGGAGATCTTAGATCAAACCTCCGCCAAGTACTTTAACTGGTTGATTGAGCACTTTCTTCATCAGAGTGATAGTTGCTGGTTTTCTCTGTGAGTAGAACACTGCTAATTGTGTTAGTTCAGTAAGAATAGCTTTAATTATTTAATTCTGTAAAAATTTCTCATTGGGATCCATTCAGCCCCCTTTGGATCTCAGCCGTGCATACTCTAATCTCTTTATCTATAATCAGAGCGGATCACCAATCTCCCCATTAGGTAAGGGCGGTGGTTCAGCATAAAATGTCCCTCCATAGGATGGGGGCACCCATGATGGTGGGCGGACTTCGTGCCTTGAGGGCACGGGGCTCGCTCCTCACGGCCACTCGTGATCCGGGAGCCACGGGGTCGGGCACTCTCTATCTCACCGACTGAGCTCAGATATGATACTAAATGAACAGGTAAAACCAGGGAGGGTTCAATGAATAACTAATCGGCGTGAAGACACCGATCCTGAGCTGGAGATGTGGGTGAGCGGGGAAGCGTGGGCTCGCAACCTGCATACTGCACCGATGCCGCTTGACCTGCGATGATGAATTACAAAACTGCTCCTCACGCAGGTGGGTGGATCACGGGGCAAGGATAAACCAATTACAATCCAACACTACCTCCACAAAGGGAGGGACGCTAAGCTGGCAAGGTGGGGAGGGGATTTGGTGGCGGGGGAGGTGGCCGGAATACCAGCCTGCACAGTCACTGGTGCAGTTAGTCTGCTCTGGTACCAGTAACTTGTCGGGGATGATGCTCTCGGTCCAGATGTCCGATGAAGGCGTGGTCAGCGCCGCTGGAACGCTGCTCAACTTTTGGAACACCAGGAAGGAGAACTGGCCCGATCGGAATGCGGACGAGATAGGGATGCCGATTCCTGCGGGACTATACATGATGCACTTTCTGTAGACCATAGGGCTCTTGATCAGGACAGTGCTCTCGACTGGGAAGTCGGATCGAGCCGGGACTAGGTTTGTTGGAAGAAGGGTCGACTCTAGTTACCCTCCACCAAGAATCTCCATGGAACTCGATCCAAAGACTCAGTGGCAGCTCTTGAACGCTGGCAGGGTCGAACTGAGTGCAGGAACAGGAAACTAAAACTGACTCACCAGGGCTGTATCTTGCTGGTCTGATGCTGGATTGGGACGGGGCAAGACTCGTCGCGAAGAGAGACACTTCAGGAATGATCCGGAGTTGGAATGGACACGATCTGAGGCAAGGAGCATCGACACCAGTTGTTATCACAAGGCTGCGCAGTCTGGGTCACAAATAGGATAGGGGATCCTTGTCAGGGTTGGTCCTCTTAGCCTCATTGCTGGATGGAGCCGAAACCACTGCCTTTGTGAAGAGGAGAGCTAGTCGTCAAACTACACCAAAGGGGCGGAGTTGGGGATGTCGGATGGGGTGGTGGCAGTTTCTGCAATCTGACTAGTCCGAAGCTCCTAGAGCAGGGGGGAGCAGACTGCGCACTCCTGGGAAGACAGTCGTACTGAGGTGCTCCTGTGGTCGAATGAATCCCTTCTTCTTGGAGGTGAAAGAGGATGCTCAGGGGAACACCCTGTCCGAAGGCCACGGCCAGACTCCTGAGGAAGAAGGCGAGAGGACTTCTGCAACTCATTTCTATCTACAGTCGGAGTCGAGTTGCGCAGCCTAATGGAAACAGTTCTCCCGCCCAGCTCCGACCTCAGATAAGGGTGATCTATCACTCATTGCGAAGCTACTTTGGAGTGGATTCTTTAAATGTTGGGCTGGTCACTAGGAACGGTGTAGGGACAGCAGGGGCGACGCTGCAACAGGCAGGTTCATCTACTTCTGCAACTACCTGGGTGGCAATGGGTAAAAGGGGTGGGAAATGGGGAGATGAGAGGGGGAAAACGAAGTAGGAAGTGTTTGATGGTTAAGAGAGGATCTAGAGGGGGGGTGAATAGATCCGGGTTCACAATGAGCGTTTCTGAGCTTTGATCAAAACTGAACAACGTTTGAACCAGAACCAAAGTGCAGAACTGAACTGAAAACACTAAGTTAGTCAGCGGAATGAACGAGCTATGAGCTAGGAGAACCTGTGAATGGGGGTAGGAGAAATGGATTATATGCATCACACCATAACACAAGTTTTTTAGGTGGTTTGGCTGTCCCTAGATAAGCCTACGTCCACCCCCCTCCCAACAAGGAGAGGATACCACTCTTTGGCTAAAAGATGGTAAGCCACACACACATGCTGTCGTAGCAGCTAAACATGGGGGCAAGCCCCACACGAGGAGCAAGGTCCTCACCACACACACGGGGACAAGCCCCACACAACAGGTTTGCTTAAATGCATAATTACGAAATTATATGCACATAAAATGGTGTACATGCGATGAATTATGCATAGAAAATGGACACTTATCAGACATCTCGGGCTATTTGGTAGGCATGCTCTAAGGTGGTCACATCACGCATGAAGAGCTCCTTTTTGATGTGGAATTGGAGCCCATTCCTAAACCGGGATAGAGTGACGGCATGGTCCTCCTGAACTCCGCACTTGAGAAGATAATAATCAAACTTCTCGATGTACTCCGTCACGGGCTTCCCCTCTTGGGTTAGGCTTTGCCATTCATTTAGAAGGGTTTGGTGGTAGGAAGGAGGAATATATTTGATCCTAAGTTTCCCTTTCATTTCATCCCATGTAGCAATGGGAGCTTGCCTTCTAACTGCCCTCACTCCCTCAACATTCAACCAATGGGTCTTGGCTAACTTAGTGAGTTGCATTTTGGCTAACCAGATTCTCCTCTCATCGGACATGGGGTACCAATCAAGGTATTGGTCCATGGAAGCCTCCTAGTCTAGATATACACTAGGATTTTGGGATCCATCGAAGGTGGGGGCATCGACTTTCATGAGCTTCAAGAGGTGGTCATCCAAATTGTCCTGAGGGTAACTATCATTCCACCTAGGGTGTGGATCCCTTCCATACTCAAGTGGATGGTCATGATTTAAGTCTCTCATTGCTGGTTCATCTTGACGGGGGGGTGCCCTCCTATCATTTGCCCGTGGTGCGGGCCCATTTCTCCTAAGTTGGTCGAGCTGGACAGTTATATCATCAAGTCGCCCTAAGACAGTGGTGAGGGCCTCCATAAGGAAGTTGACATGGCCTTAGAGGCCATCCTCATTGGCAGCGGGGTTACCTTGGTGATTGGGATCCATTGGGAAAGTTGAAGAAGAGGGATCGGGTTGGTAAAGGGTCCCCCTACGTGTAGTCATGCAATAATGGATTGGCTATGCACGGGAGTGAGCCTATTTGCGACCTAGTGTAAGGGTGCCCTAGCACTAGACTTGTGAGAACAAGCCTATAACTTGCTCTAATATCACTTGATGTGGCATAGCCTAGTATGCCATGGGGTGACAAGATGTGCCTTGGACATATACTCATAAGTACACTGACAAGTGATAACGAACTCAATTTTGGCGGTTCTACTCGCACGGCGAACACTTCACCCGGAGATGACTTGGGATGATCGTGAGGGTCTAGGGTGGGACCTCGCTATTCTGATGTCTTGGCAATGCTAGGGCTGACACCCTTGAGGGGTTGGGGCTTCCACGTTCGTGGGCCGCCAGCATGTCGAGGGCATGGGTTAGTGGGTGGCCTCTCAACTCCCTCCATGGTGGGACACACAAACAAGTGGCAATGGGTTCGGGCACTCACTCTCCGACCGACAGGAAGTAAGATATGATACTAAAAATGCAAATTAGAGGTCAAGAAGGGTACCAAGTGCTCACTTGATCGGTTTGAAAAAATCGATCCTGGCCGGAGACGAGGGTGAGCGGGGAAGCATAGGATACGCCACCCCATGCTGCGTCAGGGAAGCTTGATCGACCCAGTTTAGTACAACGTGTGACACCTCTCACTGGAGGGCCGACTTTGGAATTAGGAATAAGAATTACAACCAACATTACCTCCATGTAGAGAGGGGCTTTAAGCCAGCCAGGCGAGGGGGAGAGGGAAGCGACGATGGAAATCAAGCCTTCAGTCCTCACAGCCTCACGCGCTGCCTGCACAATTTGGCACCAGCAACTTATTGGTGGTGGTGCTCCCTGCTCAGACCCATGATGAGGCTAAATTTTGTATAGAAGGAAAGATGCTCGTCTTGGGAAGATGCATGAAGAAGAATTAGTCTTTTTTGAGGTCGGTAGTGCTAGAATCGGCTATTCTTGTGGGACAGCACCAACGCCCAAAGTTCTATCCTGAGTAGACGTTGTAAGATAGAGATCAACTTCTTCAATCACCACGAGCTCCACAGGTCGGTGCTGATGATGGGGCTGGTGTCAAATCATCTGCAGCTAAGCCTTCTTCGTGTTGTCACAAGAGCAGGTCCATTCGACGCCGTATGGGCCTGGTTCTGGTCGATTGGAGATCGAGCAGACAAGTTGACCCTATAGATTCAAGCAGACAAATGCAATGAACCCAGGGTACTACTAGCTACTCCGATCACAGAAGTGGGCAGGGCCAGAGTCAAACTGACCGTCGGAGCGTCCGCTATGTGTGGTAGAAGGGGCTGGCCAGCTCGAGGTCTGAGGTGGTAGCAGAAACCAAAATAGTAGAGTGTTGTCCAACCTGAGCAGGGGGTGAGATACCTGCGCACACCAGGGAACAGGTTTGTTCTGGGGTGCTTCGGTGGCCAAATGGATCCCTTCTTATTGGTGCTAGAAGAGGACTCATAGGAGAAGACCTCGGTGAAAGGGCATGTCCAGAATCTCAGCGTGGCGGTCATGAGAGTCTATGTAGCTTGTCTCTGGTTACCCACCGGAGTCAGTTTGCATAGTCAGACCGGAATAGCACTCCCGTTTAGCTTCGATGTCGGATGAGGGTGCTTGAACTCTCGTTGTAAAGCCGGTTCTGTTGGGGGAACAGAACTGCTCTGATACCAAGTGTTGGGATCAGAATAGCTCTGATATCACGTGTTGGGTTACACGGTGCTATGGATTCAGAGGGGGGGTGAATGAATCGCCCTATTAAAAATTTTATCTCTACTGTAGATCTAGGTGCAGTAGTCAATATACTCTCCTACCGTATCTACCAGAAATACTATTTTGATGTTCACCTCACCAAAGTCGGAGATACGCGAATCATTGGCTTCAATCAAAAATTTGAGGTCCCGCTGGAAGTGGCAGAGTTTACCCTCACAATGGCCGATATCACCACAAGGGTGTAGTTTCATGTTATCAATTCTAGCACTTCATACGAGGTGTTGCTTGGCCAGCCATGGCTACATGAAAATCTGGTGGTACCTTCTACTCTGCATCAGTGCATCAAGTACAACCAAGATGGGAAGGAGGAGAGGATATTTGCTGACCTCCACCTATTCGAAGTATTTGAATGTCATCTGTTAGATACTTCTCTCTACATGGAGCATTCCCGGGAGCTCGCTAGGCCAATGGCTCCCGCAAAAATAGCAAAAGAAGCCTCGAGTGATGGCTGGTTTCCACCACCGCCGCCTAGTTATGCAAGCTCTCGGGTTGTATCCCACATCGCCAGCATTAGAGATGTCAGCAGAGCTACACCTCCTGCTATCTATCCCCAGGCGAATGAAGTTAGGGTTGAGGAACTCCATGGACATACCAAGGTCCCTGACGAGCTCATTAAACCAATAGCGAGTCTTGACAGTTCAACAGTTGAGTCTCATAAAATTTTGGAGGTGGCTCATCCAACAGGCCCCACCAGCATATTCTATGAAGCAAGCGAGCATCTTGTACAACAAGATGATGACTGCCATATTCCTGAGGACCTAGATAATCCAATGGTCCCAATTTAGGGCTTGGAGTTCACAACAGGGAGAGTAGCCGAGCTATCTAAGAAGATGCATATTCCCTCTTTTCAGTCCCGTGAAGAAAGGGAGTCCTTCAAGAAGCTTTGGTACCTTGCCAATCTGCATAATGAGCTAAAGCACATCTCTCAGAACCCCGGGCTAGGGTTCACCCTTGAAGAATACGACTATGGGGAGTGCTATGAGGTGGATGTAATCTTTGCCTTTGTCCCACCAGCTGAAGGCCTACCGGGAGCAACCTATGATGATTATCCGGTAGAACATGAGTGTGCGGAGTCACCTCATCAACTATTAGGATTATTTTTGCCATGTCAGCATGAACGCCAAAAGTCAAAAACCTCAACCATGTGTAGATGTTGGGAAGAGGTCTTCCACGAAGAAATGGCATTTCAATCCAAATTTGATATAGCCAGCAATAGCAGGGCTGAAAATTTGGAGCAAGGAGGGAGCTGCTCCAGTCATTGCTCATCCCCTGTTATACCCCTGGTGCAACCATAACTGATCATGGAAGTGCCCGGTGAATATGATCAAATTATATCTCCTATGGAAGCTATATCTAAAAAAGAGCAGGCCACTCCCACCGAAGATTCGGACCTGAGTCCTCCTACCCTCGGGCCTGCCCTGAATACACTAGCTGAAGTCAGAAGCTCAGATTGCTCGTCAGTCGAGCAGTTTGCACCATTACAATGAGCCATGTCAGAGGCTCTTCCGGAAGGTCGGGGGGAATGCAAGGAAGAGCTGGAAGTCCTGGAAGCTGAAGATGATAATGAAGACTTCATCGACCTATAGCCAGCACCTCTAGAAATTGAAGACGGTGGCCAAGCCATGGTCGACGAATTAATAGAGGTAAATTTGGGGAGTGAAGATGATCCCAGGCCTACATTCCTAAGCGCCCAGCGCTCTTCAGAAGAACGGAAGTTGTACAAACAGCTACTACAAGAATTCTGAGACTGTTTCGCCTGAAATTATCATGAAATGCTGGGACTCAGCCCTGTAGTGTCACAACATATCCTGTCTATAGACCCAAAGGTCGAACCTATGAAGCAGCCACCCCGACGCATGAGACTGGAGCAGGTCACGCAAATATGTAAGGAAGTTGACAAGCTCATTGATGTGGGCTTTATTGAAAAAAATCAATACACTACTTGACTAGCCAATATTATGCCTATCAAGAAGAAAAATGGGCAGACCTAGATATGCGTAAATTTCTGGGATTTGAATAAGACATGTCCAAAAGATGACTTCCCGGTGCCGATAACAGAAGTCATGATCGATGCTACAACCAGTCACGAAGCTTTGTCATTTATGGATGAGTCATCTGGTTATAATCAGATATGGATCACGGAGTAGGACCAGATCCATACTGCTTTTGAATCCCCAAGGGCATCTTCCACTACAAGCGGATACCGTTCAGGCTAAAGAATGCTACTGCAACTTATCAGTGGGCCATGACTAAGATATTTGATGAGCTCCCCTATGACAAGGTTGAATGTTACATAGATGACCTGGTGGTCAAAACCATAAAGAAAGAAAATCATCTGCAGGACTTCCAAGTTATATTCCAAAGGCTAAGGCAGTGTGAACTAAAGATGAACCTTATGAAGTGTGCTTTTGGGATTTCCAGCGGTAAATTTCCAAGCTTCGTCGTCAGGTACAGGGGGATTGAGACAGACCCTAGAAAGATCAAAGCTATATAGGAGTTGTCTCCGGCTAGAAATTTGACAGAGCTCTGCTCTTTGCAAGGCCGTCTGGCATATATCTGATGGTTCATCTCCAATTTATCAAGTCATTGCCACCCCTTTCATAAACTGATGACAAAGAATGCACCGTTCCAGTGGAACGAAGAATGTCAACAAGCCTTTCAAAAGCTAAAAGACTACTTGAAGGCATCGATGGTTTTGGCAGCACTGGTAAAGGGACGACCTCTCATTCTATACGTGGCTGCTATTGAATATTTATTAGGGGCAATGTTAGCCCATAATAATGATGAAGGAAAAGAATAGGCCCTTTACTACCTTAGTAGAAGATTAGTAAGGACTACAGAGAACTATTCCCCCATTGAAAAGACCTATCTGGCTTTGGTGTTTATTGCAAAGAAGCTAAGGCATTATATGCTGTCACACGAGGTCCGGTTAATGTCCAAAGCGGACCCAATAAAATACATTCTTTCTCAGCCAGTTATCAAGGGCCATTTAGGCAAATGGGCCATGCTGCTAGTGGAGTTTGACATAACGTATGTGCCATAGAAGGCTATCAAGGGACAAGTCATTGTGGATTTCTTCGCCACACACCCTGTCCCTGAAGACTCACCTTTGACCACTGAACTCCCTGAAGATGAAACCCTAGAGGTAGACCAGGTTCAGCCTGCTATATGGTAGCTATATTTTGATGGGGCATCCTGAACTGAAGTGTCGACGACTGGGTCAATCAAAGTCTGAGCTAGAGCAGGCGTCATCTAGAAGTCTCCTGAAGGGAAAGTTACATATACTTCTTGCTCAATAAACAAGCCCTTCACAAATAATGAAGCAGAAGATGAAGCTTTGATAATCGGTCTCTGAATCACTCTATCCATGGAGATCCAGATGCTGGAAGCATTTGGAGATTCGATGCTAGTCGTAAAGCAAGTGGAACAGCAATTTGATGTATGGAAACCATAACTCCTCCCGTACCACCAGCAGGTGCTGAGCCTGATGGCAAAATTTTACCACATTGAAGTGAAGCATGTCAATTGAGGACAAAATACCCAGGCTGATACCCTCGCAAAATTGGCTAGCTCCCTAGCTATCCCACGGAATGAAACTCTAAATATAGTTGTCATCAACAAATAGGAGATTTCAATGCCATCCTTTCAGATGATGAGAAAGCTGGGGGCAGACATCCTCACATTATTAGTTCTTCTGATTTTCATGACTACATCTCTTCTCTGGGCCTTTAGGATGCAGGATTCAATGGCAGCAGATTCACTTGGCACAATGGGCAGCAAGGTGGAAATGCCATATGGGCCAGACTTGACAGAGTATTGCTCAATTCTTCTTGGATTTCACAATACCCCACTATTGTCACTCACCTTTCTAGAGAGGCTTCGGATCATGCTCCCCTCTTGGTTTCTCTACCTTCTGATCAGCAGCACTTTCAATCTAGATTCATCTTCTAGAAAATGTGGCTTTCACATGAGGGGTTTATGGAGGCAGCTCAGAGATGCTGGGGGGCTGCGCCCATTTCTTATTCCCCTCTGCTAACTTTGCAGCTTAAACTCAAATCCGTGAAGTCTATGCTCCGAGAGTGGAATAAAAAGGTTTTTGGTAACATCTTCACCAACATTTCTGAGGCAGAGGATAAAGTGAGCAAAGCTCAAGTTTCTTATGATAGTGATCCATCAAGTAACAATTATGCAAGCCTTGAAATTGAAAGAGCTGCCCTCTCTAAATTATATGTTCAAGAAGAAGTTTTCTGGAAGCAAAAGTCTCATGTCCAATGGCTTAAAGAAGGGGATTGCAACACTAAGTATTTCCATGCAGCAATGATTAATAAAAGGAGGCGTAATCCGGTAACTGGTCTCAAGGATGACAATGGCAATATCATCACTAATGAGGCTACCCTCCAATCTATGGCTGTTGATCACTTTGAACAAGCTTTCACCTCTCAACCACATGTTATTTCCCACCAACTTCTTCAATATCTATGCAGGAAAATGATCTCTCATGTGCTATTCCTGAAGAGGAGGAAATCAAGAAGGCTATCTTCTCCCTATCTCCTGACAGCGCCCCTGGCCCTGATGGTTTCATAGGGTATTTTTACCAATGCTGCTGGCCCTTTATCAAGAATGACTTATGCTTGACTAACAGAGAATTTTTCTTAGGAAGTGATATTCCCCGGGCAATGTCAGCAACTATTATTGCTCTCATCCCTAAAATACCCTAACCTGAGACCTTTAAGGACTTTAGACCCATAAGCCTCTGCAATTTTTCTTTCAAGATCATATCAAAAATCCTGGATGATAGAATTACAGTGATACTACCCTCTATTATATCTGTGGAACAAGGAGCTTTTGTTAAGGGTAGATTTATCAGGGAGAATATTCTCCTAGCTAAGGAGATCATCAATGATATTGGCAGGAAATCTAGAGGAGAGAATGTGGTCTTCAAGCTTGATATGGCCAAGGCATATGACAGGTTGGAGTGGAACTTTCTGATTGCTGTTATGAGCAAATTTGGATTTTCTGATATGTTCAACAACATTATTTTCAGGCTCATCTCCAATTCATGGTTCTCCATCTTGCTGAATGGGAATTTGGCTGGCTTCTTTAAATTGACTAGGGGAGTCAGGCAAGGTGACCCCATTGCCCCAACACTACTTATTTTGGCTGAAGAGGCTTTAAGTAGGGGCCTCACTAATCTATTTCTCTCAAATAAAGTGGGTTTCGTCTATACTCCCTGAGGCTTCCCAAGAATTTCACACTTATTATTTGTAGATGATACCTTAGTATTTGCTAATGGATGCAAATCTTCTTTGAAGAATCTGATAGATTTTCTGCACTCCTATGAAGACTCTTTGGGACAGCTCATCAAGATTTCCAAAAGCTCATATTATACTCACAGTAAAGCTTCTTCCTCTCTCAAACAGAGACTTCTAACCATCACTGGTATTGAGCACAATAAATTCCCATTCAGATATCTTAGTCTACCTCTTTTCCCTGGGAGAGCCAAAATTAATTTTTTTCACCCCCATGATCACCAAAATTCAAGCTAGAATTCAAAGCTAGAGTTCTACCTTTTTGATGTGACATCACTCCTTGGACCTAAATTGCAAGCAAACAACCGAGTCGGCGGACCCACTCTAGCGGGCTCACTCGCGAAGCGCACACTCGTGCCCGTAGGCGAACCGGCGATGGGGATGAGGGTCGATCGACCCCAGGGGTCTGGTCGATCGAAATGCAGAGTTTGGGCTATTTTGGGTCCCGGTCAGTCCGATTGAGATCCAATGACCGACCTTTAGCCCCGCGAGTGTCCGGGCCCCTCGTGGGGACCGTGACCATATTTTTGGGTGTCCGAAGGTATCGCGTTACCTCGGTTAGCATGCTCGTGAGTCCTGAGGTCTGAGTGACCCCGTGTGTGTTTCGAGTTCCGAGGGGGCCGTATGTATGGCCTTGGACTGTGAGTCCAGTTGACCAGCCTGAGGTTGGAGTTTTTTCGTGTGTCACCGTGATTTCAGACCTAGGGATTAGGCTAGATTGACGGCACTGTGCCGTCACGTGCGACGATCTTGACCCGAGTCTCGTGACTCAAGGACCGTTGAATTTAATAGGTCTAGTGGGTTATCTAGAGTCCAGTGGCCGCAAGCCACTTCTTCCTTCGTGTTACTCACGATGGGTGCGTGCGTAATTTTCTGTGTTCACCTTCTGTGAGCCCCCACTAGTCGTAGCCTTCATAAGGCATGCACGTGCTGACCCACCTGGGAGTGGTGGAGCGGCATACCCGAGAGAGACGATTGTTAGGTTGGTTACCGTAGGGTCCCCACGTACAGCCGAGTCTAGGCTTAGGGGGAATAACCAGTTAGAGGACAGTCCTAGGGCGTATGGTCTGAGTGTGCACACGAGGCTGAGGGTGTCAGACCTGCACTGACAAGCGCGACCTCAGCTAGTCCTTATTTTGTGTTCCTGGTCACTTTAGTGTCTTTGTCTCCGCCTGGAGCGTCGTAGCGAGACACGGGGGCATGGTGTAAAATGTCAGGGGACGCATCCGATCTATTCTTCTGGTGGGCGGTACTCCCGTCACGTGACGTGAGTTGTCATGTCCCGATTTTTCATTTCTCGTCTGCGAGACGGAGTTTCGGGTGTTATTTTCGAGAGCGTTCCCGTAGCCGAGGTCTAGGGTTTTCAGTGAGCATCACCGAGGGCTTTTTCCTAGACGGCGTGGAATTCACGACAACGAGGTCGTGATTGTGTTTTCGGACTGTGTAGTTTCAGCTTGGGCCCTGCTGTGAGGGCAGGTTTTCGCGACTGAGGCGTCGTGGCGTTTTCCTAGTAGCGTGACTAGGATGGTTCATGTCTGGTTGTCCCCCGACTGTGGGATCGGAATGTCGGGTGTGTGACTTGGTTGTCCCCCGACGGGAGATCGGGTCATGTTTTCTGGTACAGTAGGAGTAGCTGTAGAGCCGAGATTTTACTGACCGTAGTAGTTACCGTTCCTATTGTTGATATTGTTCTAGCTGTAGTTACTACTTTTCGTACCGCCGTTATTCTCGGTTGGGGTTCCACGGGATCCCTACTGAGCCAGTGATTGGAGGCTCACCCCTGATTTTCAGGTGTGGCAGTTCTTCCTCGAAGTTCGAGGGCGTTGCATGGAAGTTCCTAGTTGCCAACTTGTCGGGCCGAGTGTTCACTTGGCATGTGGTACGTTTTACTACTTTAGACTATACTTTTGTTGGACTGGACTCTATTATAGTTAGATTGTTTATATCTGTTGTCCTGCTTTATTTCTTATTTCTATGTACACCACACCTATCCTTTTAACCCTTCCGAGCCCCCCCGCTCATGGGCGGCGGTTCGGGATTCGAATGGTATCGGGTCTTCCCGGTATCCAGATCTCGGGTCGCTATAGTTGGTATCAGAGCTATGGTTGTGGAAGTACATGATAATTCGAGATATTACAGTGATCAGAGTCCGTAACGTCCGGTACAGTCGACAACTGGCATAGGATTTCATGCTAATTTTTTGCTTGGTTTCTCGCGTGAGAGCGTGAGTGCGCGACATTGGCGCTGTGAAAGTGGTTGCTATCGTCGTCGGAGTGCCGGCATGGGGTCTAAGGATCGAGGTCGAGAGCTTCTCCCTCATCGATGGTGGCCCCAGTTGTGCTGCGTTCGGCAGAGGTTGCCAGCAGGTGTGCCACTGCGATGCTGTGTTCGAGGAATCTGCAGCGAGGTCAGGTGACTGGCGAGGATTGTTCATGGTTAAGTGGCCGTGAGTGTGCTCTGAGAGGGCTATTATCGATTGGCCACTCTAGCTTGAGGTTCATCCAGCCCCTGTGGTGTTGAGATCGTGGTTCGAGGTGACAGAGCGGCGCTCTGGTCGAGATGTGCTCAGATGAGCGGAGGATCTTATTGGATTGGGCTGTGGTTGCCCTAGATCTGGTTCGAGATGTGAAGGCTCAGTGGCGAGCTTGCGGCTCAAGAATGAGCATTGGCGGGTGCCGGTTATGGCTCGTGTTGTGGCTCGAGACATGGTGTGTTGTGGTTCGAGGAGTCACAACGATGGTGCATCGAGAGGTGTTGTAATCGTGGTCTGACAAGATACTTGGTGAGTGTGTCGGAGGTGTCGACCTGACGGAAGTGATGGTTTTTCCGGTGCTGGAAGGTGCTATTCCCAGCGTGTGCAAGGTTCAAGGTTAGGTCGAGCACGGGGACCCTTCCGTTGGTCGGAGGAGTATTGAGTTTTTCCCTTAGTTGGAGGAGATCGCGTTGGGTTAAGGTTTATTGTCTTGCATCATATGTTCGGATCGGTTGGCCATCGTGTGCCATGAAATCTGTGCGAGACACGTTCTGTATGTTGGCAAGGTGGTTGCCTGTGAGAAGCGTTGCCCATTCCCTGATGTGTAAGGGTGTGCTTGGCCTGCTTGGAGAGCGCTTAGGGGCTTGGAGAGCACTTCTGGGAGAGTGTTCGGCTTGCTTGGAGAGCACTTCTGGGAGAGTGTTCGGCTTGCTTGGAGAGCACTTGGAGGTATAGAGAGCACTTCTGCAAGCATGGAGAGCACTTATAGGCCTGGAGAGTACTTTTGGGGAGAGTGCTCGGTAGGCTTGGAGAGCACCTAGAGGCATGGAGAGCACTTCTATGCATGGAGAGAACTTTTGGGGAGAGTGCTCGATAGGCATGGAGAGCACTTGTAGGCCTAGAGAGCACCTCTAGGATAGCGCTTGGTAGGCTAGGAGAGTACCTGGAGGCATGGAGAGCACTTCTGCCGGCATGAAGAGCACTTATAAGCCTAGAGAGCACTTCTGGATGAGTGCTTGGTAGGCTTGGAGAGCACTTCTAGGAGAGTGCTTGGAAGGCTTGGAGAGCTCTTTGAGGCCTGGAGAGCACTTCTAGGGAGAGTGCTTGGTAGGCCTAGAGAGCACTTGGAGGCCTGGAGAGCACTTCCCAGGAGAGTGCTTGGTAGGCCTCCTCCTGGTGGGGCTCTATTGGCAAGAGTATGCTCCTTGCTCTCTCCATGTATCTCTGTCTCTGTACTTGTGTCACAATCCCTCCACCTTCCTCCTTGGTGTAGAGCTCAAGTAGCACAAAGATGCCTCTCTCTCTCCTTCCGTGTCTTTGCAAGACTATGCCTATCGAGGTGCCTCTATTGGTTTTCTCCCTCCTTCTCTGGATGCAGTGGGGACCTATTTATATAGGCCTTGGTAGTGCTGGTTGTTCCTTAGCTGGGAATTGACGTAGATTGCAGAGTGACATTTCCTTGATCATAGGGGTTGCCCATTGTATGCTCGCCCTAATGTGACACTACTTATGAATTGTAGCAACTAGATCGACGGTCCTTGGACCTACCACGCAAACACAATGCACAAGAGCAGAGAATCTCGAAAGTTGCCGAACCACCATTGTGCACACGAGTCCCGAGGGGACTCGGCGATGCCGAGTGGAGGTAGTGGAACAAGACCCTTGCTGGTAGAGGACCAGCAAGGCTAGGGTTGCCCTCCCAATGGTACGGTGCCCACACTCAAGGGGCTGGCTGGGTGCCAATTGGGGCACTAGGTCACTCTCTCTCTCACACACTATTCCACGGTGACCACACGAAAGCTGGGTGCTCTTGGGTTAGGCGCTCTCTCACCACTAGCGGAGTAATTCTACAGATATTAAATGAACAAGAACTGAAATGAGAGTAAGGAGTTAGAGCTTACCCAGTCGGTGTGAAGACACCAACCCGGTTCGGAGACATGGGCGAGCGGGGAAGTGTGGGTTCCCCGCACACTGTGTCGGTGAAGCTTCTCCCTGTTTAAAGGTTACATGAACTACTCCCCATGCAGGAGGGATAGACTAGGGGTGGAGAAATAGAGATTACATTCAAACACTACCTCCACGCAGGGAGGGACGCTAAGCCGGCCAGGCGAGGAAGGGGAAAATTTAGCTAAACTAGTGCCGAATGGGTACTCCTCAGGTTCTGTCCACTTCTTGAACAGCTGGACCGGTAGCCTCTGTAGATGCTACCATGCTCTCTGCAGAACTTGGAGGTCACCGAAACTGGTGCCAAAACGTCGCAGATGGACCCAGGTAGGCTCCTGAATTTTTGTGGGAGCTCCCGATGTTGTCAAAGGCCGGGGAAGGCTCTGGAGCTGGACCTCGGCGTTATGGCTCAGACTTGTCCCAGAGTACTGCAGCAGGAAGATGAAGCTGCCACGACCACTCCCAAAGTCTGAACAAGGCAGGACCAAAACAAGCGCGGACGTGGTCAAAACCTCTTCAAGCAGCAATCAGGAAGAACACTAGAGGATGTCGGGGCAAAGAGATAGAGCTCATTGAGTGAAGGGGTGTCAGTTTAGGTCCTGACTGGACTGATCTGTGCACCTGGGGGGAGAAAATTGCAATGGGAGGCTCCGGACTTCAATCGGGGCCCCGCTTGCTGCGTTGGAAAGAGGACTGGTAGTATTCGTCCCGGTCAAATGACGGACCCAGGAGAGCAGGGATGAGGTCACAGTAGCTTCTGCATTGCGGTTCTATCTTCCACTCGGATGCCGATTGCGCGATCTGATGAGAACAATCCTCCAGGATAGCTCCGGACTCAGATCAAGGCGGGATAACCTTGGTGACGAATCTGACTGAAAGGGCTTTCCATAAAGGTAAGGTGGGCCTCCTAGAACTTGGAGGTGGCATCTGGGCAGGCTATAATACCAATGGATCTTCAGCTCCCAGCAACCTGAAAACTGTGTGTTGGAGGAGAGTGTGTGTGGGATGAAGAAGGAGATGAAGCTTGCAGGGGGGGCTAATGGAGGTTGTGGAAGAGGAATGGAGGGAGAGGGGGGGTGATGGTGGCTGGTGGAGGACCATGGGGGGCAGCACAGGGTGTGTGGAGGAGGTTGAGAGGTGGGGGCGCAGGTTGGTCTTAGTGGTGAGGGGTGGGGGGCGCAAGGTCTAGGAGAGAGAGGGAGGTGTGGAGGATTCTCTCCAAGGGTTTGAAAGGGGGTTAATGGAGGGGTTAATGGTAGTCTTGGGGATAGGAAGGGTTGTCTTGGGTATGTGAAGGGGTGCTTGGGAGATGGGATTCCTCCCTTGGGAGAGGGAAAGGTGTCTTGGGGAGTGCTAAGGGTCACCTAATAAAAGAAATCATTAAATCGAATGCAAAGAAAGGATAAAATATAAAATACTCGATAATAGTATTGCTAGACTGGGGCAATCAGGGTCAGGATGCTATTCGCAACCACAGTGTGCGAGATAGAACCATCGTTCCTCAACTTTCCCAACCTAATGACCTATCCGCTGATTAAACACATGCACTTAGATCATCATCATTTTTGTTAAAGGGAAACATCAGATCCCGGAACATGCGAGCAACCAGATGGTTCTCGAGATAATATAGCTTAGATACCATATAGTAATGCAATAAAGGCTATAGGGATCGGAATACTTACCTGACTTGCCTGACGAAGACGAAAGGCAAGTGAAAGCTGATGCTGCAAATAAAATCATTAACAAGACTTGCAATATATCATGAAATAGCCAAATAATCAATTAATCACAAGATGCAGCAACAAAGGAGTTTAGACATACGAATGGTTAATAAGAGGCCGCCCATCATCAAGAATGGCTATTGCCAAGCCGTGCATCAGCAGAGAGTTTAAATGTTTAATAAGAAGAAGGATGGCTCATTTAAAACCACCCAATATTGGACGGTCATAATGATGGCTGTGCACATACAACATACTGTTAAGGGAAGAACGGCTATAAAATAACCATTTCCTGGTTGGACGGCCTTACGATAGACTGCTCATCCTTGGGGTTTTTAAAACGTTAAAACCCCTTCGCCTCCCTCCTCCCCACCGTGACCGACGGAGGGAGAAGGGAGAACGAAGGCACCAAAGCACCCCCCATTCCCCCCTCTCACACTCTCATCCTCTCTCCCTCTCACCCTCTCATCCTCTCGCCCCCGCATGCGCTCTAAACACCAACCATGACGCCCCTCGATGGCCGAAGAAGAAGAGCTGCCGCCATCGGCCGTGGCGGTGACCATGGAAGAAGAAGGGGCGGCGGCGCCAGCCACCGCCGAAGAGGAAGCCCCACTAGTGCCAGAATGAGCAGTGGCGGAGGAAGGAGGGGATGTGCCCGTCGACGCCAGAGAAGGAGTACCGACGGCGGAGACGGCCACCGCGGCGGCCAAACCCATGAAGGACCCCGAGGTAGGCCTAAAACCCTGGGTAATTTTAATTTTAATTTATGCATGTTAGTGATAGGGGGAATAAGAGGGGCATGTAACCCCTTCAGGACCGGTTTGGGGGCCATGGTGGTTGCTACAGCCAGTGGGGAGGGGTTCGCCGTCGTCGGGGAAGATGACAGATTAACGGTTCCCACGAACCGCACATCCAAAAGACATGTGGCTCATATAGAGCCACCCAAAATAAATACAGCCCATGGGTGGCCGTCCAACTGCAGAAAACAAAGGGGAAGAATAGTGAGGGGGTCACCGTGCAATAGATGAACGGGCCAGATGGGTCTGTTCGAATACGAAAGGGGTGAGAACCAAACGACCCATATAGGCCCGTGCAATAGGAAGTGTGGTCCATGGGGAACCACCCTTCTGACAAAATGTGACATTTTATTGTTTTCATTTATTCGTGGAATGAAATGTTTAAATCTCTTATTAAATGCACGCAATGAATGAATGAGTGCAGGGGAAGCATAGGACCCACATCTCATGGCTGCAGGTCTAGGCGGTGTATTTAGCACTTCCTGACTTCCAGCGAGAGCGGCTGACAGCCCTGGGGCTCACCCCATTCCTGAGTATGAAGGTGAGTCGATTCAACACCGATCTCCTTTATGCACTGCACGACTGCTGGGACCCAGTGAGTCATACGTTCCTCTTTCTGTGGGGGCATATGGTCCCTACGTTGGAGGACGTGGCCAGACTTACTGGCTTGCGAGTGCACGGGACTCCGGTTAGTGGGAGCATGTATCCCAACTACTGTGAGATGGCCCAGGAGCTCCTGGGACTGGACTTGCGGCACCCTGAGCGGCAGTCCACCCTCCTTACTCGGGCGAGGCTGCAGGATAGGCTCGGGCTACGATGAGCGGGGATAGCGATGGGGGAGCAGTCGGAGCAGCACCTCCAGAGACTAGTGGACCTGGCCAGACCAAGAGTCACGGCAGAGCCAGGAGCGGAGGTGGACAGAGTGTTGAAGAGATTCTTGATGCTGCTGTTTGGATGACTTCTCTTCTCGACACGTGCAGACGTGATGAGTTGCCGACTACTTCCACTCCTCGAGGACCTCGACCACGTGGGCGACTACGCGTGGGGAGCTGCGGTCCTTGCCTTCTTGTTCGACACTCTGAGTTCGACCAGCTATCAAACCATGCTCGGGGGCTTCTCCCCTCTTCTCCAGGTACAACCCAACCCTTAGACTTGATTATGCAATTTCTAGAGGCTTCTACATGCTGACATGTGATGTGATGCAGGTTTGGGGCTACGTCAGGTTACGAGGGTTGGGGAGAGGGGAGGAGGCCCACCCAGACTTGCTGCCTATTGCTCGGAGGTGGATCGCACCTCGAGAGATGGGAGCTCTCAGGAGACAGGTCCAGGATATTCAGGATGATCTGGACACTCTACCGTGCACCTCGATATGATCCTAAACTTAGACTCTTAATTAAATGCAATTCTATATGATGATGCTGATGATGTTTCCTATCTTGTAGGTACGGTGGACACCTTAGGCAGAGGAGGGACAGGAGGGCCAGCCCTGGGTGGTAGGGGCCCTCGCCTTCTCTGGACGGGATGTGTGGCTTCACTGTATGAATGTGGTAGCGGCACACTGCTGGTTGCCCCTAGCGGCACACCCCCAGGTGCCTCACTCGGCACACCCACCGCATGTCCTACCCGGCACACCCCCCCATCCTACCTTGGCCGGCACACCCAAGTTGCCCTCTCAGTGGCACGCTCCTACGTCGCCTTCCAGCGGCACACTATAGAAGCCCCTTCGACGGCACCCCTTCTGGGTTCTTTAGCGGTACGCCATTCCAGCCCTCCAGTAGGACACTTTTCCAGCCCCTCAGCGGCACACCCTTCCAGTCTTCCCACGAAACAACTGCCCAGCCTTCCAGGGACACATTGTGGCTTGTTCTTCACCTGGTGCAGCCGGCAACCAAATCTCACGCCACGACCTACGATCCTTGGCGTGCAGTGGAGATCGTGCAGGCCGAGTTGAGGTGTCGTCCGGGGACGAGGGCACGCAAGCTACCCCCTACCATCGACGATGATGAAGTCAAATCCTGTTTAATGCCGGTCACGTTCCTGCCATTACCGCGTCGGCCCGGACGCTCCCGCTACTAGGGTATAAAAACCCCCTTCTCCACGGTGAACAGACAGACAGATAGAGGCAGACACGAAAAGAAGAGAAGAAGAAGAAGAAGAAGAGAGAAGAGGAAGAAGGGGGCTCGGGCGCTGAAGGCCCCCCACGGGCTACTGAGAGAGAGAGAGTAAGAAAAGAGCGAAAGGGAGGGAGAGAACCTGTATAACAAGGAGAGTGGAGGGAGAGCTAAGAGCCGTCGCCCTTGCTCTACCCCAACTCTCCCTCCGCTTCTACTTCCTCTATTCTTCTCTCTTGCTTCATCCTACTTGTCTTCAGTTTTAGCTTGAATGTACTCTACAACATTTATGGCTGGCCATGGTTATCTCCTTTTGTGAATAAAAATCACCCTCCTTGGGTTTCTTGTTGTTTCCGTTGGTTTGTATTATCATGTGCTTGGTTGTCTATTTCTTCTCCTTTCTCCGGTGTTTTCTTTGGCTCCTCATGTCGATGGCTTCCCTCGATGCTACGCCACCTTGGGTGGTCTGGGGTCGTGAACCCCACCATGCAAAGCCCTTCCATGTTGTAACTTCCTGGCAGAAGCCCTGCAAGCCCAGCGCCTGCCCTTCAACACCTCTGCAACTCCTCCCTTTTGATTCCTCCTAATCGGAGTCCCCCCTTTTCGACTGGCCAACTCCATCTCCCCCCCTGGCCTATTCCTTACCTTCGCCCTCATCTCTCTGAGTCAGCCCCCGGCCAGTGCACCCCTAGCCACCCCAGCCCGGTGCACCAGACCCTCCTTCTGTCCGGTACAGCCTCCCCAGCTCTTATCCGGCATGGTCCCTCACCCAACCTACCCGGCACACACCCTGAGCTTTTCCACCCGGCACGCTTGCTACTTCATCTTAGCCGGCACACCCCCTGCCCGCCTAGCCCGACACGCCCTGGTGCCAGCCAGCCCGGCACACCTCTTTAGCCCCTTGGCCGGCCCACCTGTCACCACTTCTCACCCGGTGCCCCCGGCCAGCCTTAGAAGCATCTCTCGTTTGTTGGTTCCCCCCAGATTTTCTGAAGTTTTATCAAAGGTGCGGTCGCCCTTGGCACGCATCTCAGATTGTCGGGTTCCGCCACTCCATGTGGGAGCGTTCTCTTTACTTCCCTTACCACCCGGGTCAAGGGGAGATGCTGCCAAATTTTTGTCAAAAATAATAAACATGTTAAAAGATAAAAAGAAGCAACAAACAAATAAAATGAACAATGGTAAAGTGCTTCAACTAAGACAAGAGAACTATGGACAACATGAAGAGAACTGGATTGGGCATCAATCATGTAAACTTGAACATTAGCTATACAAATAAGGAAAACAAGGCAGAAGACCAAAAGAAAAGGGGGAAAAGGGTCACATGCATCGCCTAGAATCGAAAGAGACAAGAGGAAGAAAAGATACAAGAAGAAGAAGAGAAACTCTACCGGACCTCACCCAGTGCACCCCTCACGGGCCTTGCCCGGCACAACCCAACTGCTCTCCAGCCCGGCACACTTCAGCCATGTTCTCCCCGACACGGTCTCAGACTCACCCTGGCTGGCACACCCCAGCCCAGCCTTCTCCGGCATAACCCAGCTCAGCCTTCCTCGGCACGGTCTGACCCAGCCACCCCTGCCCAGTACACCTCAGCTGCCATCCATACCCGGCACACCCCACTGCAGCCTTACCCGGCACACCCTAGCTCAGCCCCAGCCCGGTACACCCATCCAAGCCCAGTCCGACACGCTCCTCAGGCGCTTCCCCGACACGCTCAGCCTTCTCACCCTGTGCCCTGTCCGGTACAATCCCAAGCTTGTATGAATCTCCTCCCTTTGCCCAGCCTACCCCGCACATACCCTAGACCTCCTCTGTGCGGACTTGGCTTCCCACTGCACAGACCCAAAGCTCAGTTGCACAGACTCAGCCCAGGCCTTGCACAGACTTGATCCTCCCCTGCAAGGACTCAGCCCCCTACTGTACCAAGCCAGTTCCCCCTTTGCACCGACCTTGCTCAGGCATTGCACGGACCTCTTCCCAGCCTCCGATGGCCCCTTTCCTCCACATATACCCCAAGTAAAAATAAGAGTAATGCGATGATAACGATGATTAAAATAAATATATATATATATATATATATACAAGACACAATAAAAGGAATAAATAAATCTGTATATCTAAATATGTAATAACTTTCCTATTATTCCTTTTCACCCTCTCTCCTCCCTCATTCTCACCCTCTCTTTCTCTCTCTCGTTCGCTCTCCTCTATGGTCCTCTTGATGCGGGGCGCGTGACCGTGGCGACCTAGCTGAGGCGGGAACGCGATGGAGTGAACCTGGGGCATGATGGAGTGAAGGATGAAGCATAGCACGGCATGATCCCTCGGTCGATTCAAAGCTGGCGCGGTTCGTTTGTTTGACGATTTTCGACGTGATTTAGTCGCTTTGGCACTCAAAATCTTTGGTGGAGGTAGGGAGATGGATCGCCTACTTCTCCTCTGTGTTTTCTGGCGGTTTAGAGCCGAACGGTGCGCGAACGAGTGGGTTTCGCTCAGTTTCAGGAAAAGTTTACTCGGGGGGTGTGCATCGGGTTCGCCAAAAAATGGCAACAGTTTTTCATCTAGTTAGTATCATTGTGACCCCCATCATGTTAGTGTTCTAGATCCGCTGATTTCATTGTGATTGGTCGTCATTTGGGGCTGGTATGAGCCCAGGAACCCCGGTGACCCAATTAGGGTTGATTCGGTGGAATCGCCCGTTTCTTGTGGTTTAGTTGTTGCATGGATCCCTTCCGGGCTGTGGAAGGTTATTTTCATTGATTAGGATTGTTTCCCCATCGTTTAGACATGATTGGGGTGTGTAACGATCAGATCCGGCCATTCCCATGGTTTTCCCACCGTATCGTGCTAGCGGTCATTCCGGAGACCATTTCTTGTCTCTGGTGGCCCCACGATAGACCGCCACACTCCATAGTGTGTCGATTAGTCTTAAGTCAGTTCAGGTCATAGCGGTCTTATGATAGACCATCTATTTGGGTTAGTGGCCCATGATTGGACCGCTATACCTTGTGCAGCGGCCCATTAGTCGACCGCTAGACTGTGTTCGTGGGTCGGTTTTGCTGAGCGGTCTTACGATAGACCGTTAAGCTCTCCTTAGCGGCCCTAAAGTGGAGCGCTAAAATTTGTTGACCTTAGTCAATAGGTCTATGTCAGTTTGGTCTGGTGGCTCAAGCTTTGACCGCCTATGTCTTGTAGCGGTCCATTCTATGACTGCCACTGTTCGTTTGACCGAGTCAACATTTTAAGTCAGTTGGCCTTGGCAGACCAACCTTTGACTGTCTATTTGTTGTAGTCGCCCAAGTTATGACCGCTACAGTCTCTTTGACATAGGTCAATAGGTTAAGGTGGTTAGTGTAGCAGTTCATTCTTAGACCGCGTAGTCCATGTACCGCGTCTAGTATAGACTGCTAGGTGGTTGACTGGGTATGTCGGTTCGTGGGTTAACTAGCTCTAGTGGCCTATTATGTGACCGCTACAGTAATATTGCGGTATAGTCTATGACCGCTTTAGTTTCCTCGTGGCCCTACCTATGACCGCCAGAGTCTGGGTTTCTGTGTGGAGGAGCGGCTCTTTTCCTGACTGCTTGGCTTACCTAGCGGGGAAGCGATCGACTGCTTATCCCCGGAGTGCTACTTTATCGATGTTTTAGCTTCCAATGTTCTTGGCTTGACCTTGTGATTTGCCCGTTGTCCCGCGGATGTCTCTTGATATCCTATGAGGGCTATGACCATGTTAGAAGATAGCTAGGAGTGTCTTTCTATCGAGCGGTCTTCCGTACTACTTTGGGTTCTGGTTAACCCGGTGAGGTCTGGTGGTTGACACATGACCTTGTGAGTGTCTTGACAATTCGGGCTAGATCGAGACATGGTTCTAGACGCTTTGAGGTGTTGTCCTACCTCGATTTACATGTCCAGGTGCTTTGAGGGTCTTGGTGTTCCCTCAGGTCTCCGTGATTCATCTTCTACAGATGTGTCATTTTCTCTGACTTAGGATTAGGCCGATTGGCGGCTTGTTACTGCTTTGTACGACGATCTTGACCTGGAGTCGTGAGACTCAAGTATCGTTGAGTCGGCAGGTCTAGTTGCCTTGTCCTGAGTCTGGCGGTAGTTTGGTGTGCTACCTTGTGTTTTGTATCTGGTGCTTAGTAGTACGTGGGACAGTGCGTGCTAGCCGATCTGTACTCTAGCACTCATGTTTCAGAGTCTCTGTGTCTAGTGAGCCTCCACTAGTCGTAGCCCGACGACCTCAAGTGTCGGCCCACCTGGGAGTGGTGGTGGGGAAGTTCCCAACTCAGACGATTTTTAGGCTAGTTTTCGTGGGCTCCCTTGCTTGGCAGTAGCATCCTACTGGAGGAGAAAACTAGCTAGAGGCCTGGCTCAAGGCATTGAGCTTGTGTGTGCACATGTGGTCAGGGGCGTTTGGACGAATGCCGATGGGCGTGACCCTAACTAGTCACTCGTTACTGTAGTTCCTGGTTCCGTTCAGTGAGTATCTCAGTCTACACCATCTTTGGCATCCACAGCGAGATACTAGTGGCGCAGTGTAAGACGTCAGTGGACGTGTCTGGATGTTCTTCTAGTGAGGAGGTGCTTCCATCACGTGACGTGTGACTCCTGTATTTCTCATACTTCGTGTCATGACCTTCCCAACGTAGTCTTCTCTTGGCCTGACCCGAGGTCAACTTAGGATTACGTGCACGACACTCTAGTCGTGTGTGTGTTAGTGTCCCATGTCTGTCTCGGTTTGTTCTAGGCTTTTGCCTTTTCCTTGTAGGCTTTAGCTTTGCCTGATGCTTGGTCGACGGATTGGTAACTCCTGACTCTGTGAGACAACGTTGGTGTTCCTGTTCGTGACAGGACCTCTTCTTTCTTTTTCTTTCCAGTGCAACACCCAGTTCGTCCCTTCCTCTCCCCCCACGGCCCTTCCCACGCCACTGGCGGCCCTCCTACTAGAATTTCTTCACACCATTATGGCTCTTTGCTCATTTCCCACAGACGGCGCCAGATGAAGAGGCGTGATCTCGTGCTGATTCTGAGTCGTGGGATCACAGAGGAATCCTTGATCACGATCTCCATGTGTGTATGACCTGCAAGGTAGGAAAATAGATCAGGGGTGCCCAGGGATGAATCCCTGGGGAAGACTCTCCGATGCTTAAGTCAACGAATATAGTAGAGCACAGATGCAAGGGGAGGTGGTGGGAGAAGAAAGGGCGCGAGATTGCTCTCCACCAAGAAATGTGGTGGTTCTTACTCAGGATCGTTGCTTACCTCTTCGGAGGGTCCCTCTGGGGTTTATATAGTGATCTGTTTAACGTATGAGTCCAGGGAGTCGAGGAGATTTCAGGGGGGTTACGTCCTTGTTATAGGCTCTTTATGGCACAAGGACTCTTGCTCTCCCCTATCCCATGGAGTTCTCCGCTCTTTAAGGGTGCGTAACAGATGCTTGGATAAGCTTCCAATAGTCGGTCGGAGCTTGGGGCACTTGCTGGGAGTCCTCCCGAGCGATGGGCGCATAGCTCAGACAGGTTACAGTGGGTCCCCGTAGGGGCCTTCCCGACCGATCCATCGCTCAGACTTCCGGACCCAGGGGTCACCTAGGAAGTGCTGGTCTGAGTGAGTTTTGGGCTTGGAGTAAGTGGACCCAAAATGGGGCTGTCACTTTGTGGAGCTGGGCCTAGTTCGGTCAAATTAGACCTAGTTGGGTCGCACTCTCGGGCGGTGGATTTTTCCCCTCTCCACTTGTCCCCCCTACTCCCGAGCCAAAATCGGGCTCGGAAGAGTAACATTCATGGGGATGGCATTAGTGGCTCAAATTGGGTGGGGAATTTTCTCTGGTAGGGGCCATTTAATGCGGCTGTCTTGGGAATACGCCCGTGATGATGACTCTTTCGAGTTGAAGCGATGAGTCCCTTTTTCAGAGTTTGAAACGTCGCGTCGCCTCCCGCCAAACCTCTAGGAGTATGAACATCACGCGGTCTTGCATTCCACGCCTCTTTCGTTTAGGGTTCTATCTCTCCACCACTTCGGTAAAAAAGGCTCGTGCGCCGCGAGGGGAGTCAGGAGGAGCAAAGAATCGCGGAGGCCTTTGCGGAGTTAACAGAGATCACGACGACGGCGGTCCAACAGCATCCACCTCCTCCTGAGTTGCCTGAGTCAGTGCCCCTCTCCTCGTCCTCCTATTCCTCTTGTCCTGCCATGGCGGAGCAATCCCCCGCAACTGAGTCCTAGGAGGCCGATCAGGACATAGGGAGCTTGGCACCGCAGCCTGAGCACCCTATGCGCAGCGAGTTAGGCGAAGCTGACGTGAAGAAGATGGAGAGGTGCTATGGGCTACTGTGGCAATATTATTTTTCTCCGCCCAAACCTCACGAGTCTAGTCTAGACACTCATTCGGTCTCTTCTGTACTTTTCTCTTGGTTTGGAAATATGGGTTTCTCCTGCCTCTCCATCCCTTCATCGTGCAGTTGCTTTAGTCTTACCAACTGGCTCCTGTCCAGTTGGTCTCCAACTCTTATACCTTCATTTTCTCCTTCATCTTTCTTTGCCGTTCATGCGGGCTTCGCACTTCATTGGACCTTTTCTATTCCTTCTTTGAGTTGAAGGAGTAGACCCATGTGGGCAAGGGCTTCTTCTATCTTCAGGTGAAGAGGGGGAGGAGCTGCATGTCTCTCTCTGCTAGAGACTGTTCTCATAAAGGGTGGAAGACCCAATTTCTTTGGGTGGGCTCGTCGAAAGGCGATGTCTCTTGGGGCTTCCTGACGGAGCCTAACTTCCATCTGTCTCTCCCGTTGATGCAAATGGTGATTTCTCCAGAGTTAGAGGAGATCAGAATTCTTCAGGAGAATCGCCAGTCGACTGTCGAATTGATGACGGTGGCTAATATTGAGGATTATCCCTCCCGGGCAGTGCCACAGCAAGGTAAGAACCTTAGGGTCTTGCATTATGCCTCTGGGTCAGGCAGGCAGGCCTCCTTCTGAGGGTTTAATTTCTGTTGCTCAGATTCGAGGCGAACGGATGACGAGGGGGAGCAACCGTTGGAGCTGGAGACCACAGACTTGGAGGAGGCACCTGCTCCGAGTGAGCCCCAATCCTTAGGGGTCCCCTCCAGCACCTGAGATAAGGGCAAGTAGAAGGCTCGAGATGATGTCCCCGAGCACCGTGGGGCCAAATGCAAGGACCCTGGGGAGCGGCTGCTGTTGTCCTCCATGAAGGCCCTGATGGCCGAGAAGAAGAGGTTGAAGAAAGCAGAGGTTTTTTGCCTGGTTGAGGAGGGTGTCCGCCTGGTTGAGGGGCCATCAGCTGAGGAAATCCACCCTCCAGATCTCCCATCCACCAGGCCAAAGACGGCTACAGTTGGCGAGAGAACTGCTGCCGAGACTAAGAGGCAGTAGGTAGAGGCGGTCGGTCCTGAAGTCCCGGCCGAGGCTGAGGGGGCGTGGGGTGAGGCAACGACCCATCCCGAGCCGAGCGTTGCTGTAACCTTATTTTAGTGGATCCTTAGCAGTCCGGGTCTAGAATTTATTCTGTTTGGGCCAAAAATCAGATTTCACAAATATTAATAATACTTTTTATTTTCTTTTCCTTTTAACCCTCACCTCAGCCCTCTCTCTCCCCACCATCGCCCACTCTCTCCCCCTTCGTTCTCTCTCCTCTCTTCCCCTCTCCCTTGGGTGGCCGATTGTGGCGGAGGTGGACAAGGCGGGAACTCTATGGAGATGACGAGTTGCGTGATGGTGCGAGGATCGGGGCGTGGCGTTGGTGCGATCCCATTCATGGATTCGAAGTGCCAGTGGGATTCGTGTGATGGTTTCATCATTTTTGGCACGAAAGATCATCGAACGAGGTAAGGGGATGGATTCCTTGCCTTCTGTTCTGCGTTTCCCTTGAATTGCATGCCGATTAGCACGAGTTAGAGTGGGTTTTCATTTTTGGGGAATTAAATACATGTTTTGAGGGTGTAAGATGAAATCACCATTTCAGGCAATGATTTCTAGTTTAAATGGTATATCTCGAACCTCTGGCTTGTCGGGATTCGATTCCCATCAGTTTGACTATATTTATGTCAGATTTGGGGCCGGTATGAGGCCGGATGCCCATGTGTGTCATTTTGGGTCGATCTGAGGAAATCGCTCCTTTTGAAGTCATTTTGTGGTTTGTTTGGTCCCTTCTGGCTTGTGGAAGGCTTGTAGGGGATTTGTGATTATTTCCCCATCATTATGGGACGATTGGGGTGTGAAATGATCGAGTTTTCCTCGATTTTACGATTTTCGGACCGAAAGTAAGTGGCGATCATACCAGAAACCGCCACCTGTGAAGGCGGCCCTTGGGAGACCGCCATTTGATCGTTAAGTTGGTTTAAGTCAGTTTGCAAGTAGCGGTCAAGTGACTGACCGCCATATGAAGGAGGCGGTTAGGGGGAGACCGCCACTTGGTGAGGTCAACGAGATTTTCGGGGCAGCGTGCAGATGACAGTCTGGCCCTGACTGCCACCTGCAAGAGGCGGCCATGAGGGGAACACCTTATGAAAGTTGCGGCCTCCTGAGAGACCACCTTCTAGTTGTTCTCTGTTTGTCTTCTGTGGTTGGGGTCTCTGAAGATGGCAGTCTGGCCATGACCGCCACCTTCAGGAGGCGGCCCTGTGAGGATCACCATCAGCAAGAGGCGGCCCTGGCAAGACCGCCTCTTGCATGTTCATGCCCTGCATGTAGCAGCCTTGTTATGACTACCACTATTAGGTAGCGGCTATGGGATGACTGCCACCTATTCTGGGTGTTCTTTTTACGTCAGTTTGGCTTCCAGGTGACTTGGTTTCGACCCCTTGGTTAGCCCTTGGTCACGTGGATGTCTTAGATGTCCCGTGAGGGTTGTGTCCGTGCGTTTGGGTGTCCGAAAGTGCCGTAATATAGAGTAGGGCACCTGTGTTGTTTTACGAGTTGTCATGGTCTCCGATCAACCCGGTTGTGACCCAGTGGTTGACTTCTGACCTCGTCAGCATCTCGATTCTCCCATGGGGATCGAGACTGTATTTTGGATTTGCGAGGTATCGTGTTACCTCAGTTTGCATGTCTGTGTGGTTTGAGGGCTCGAGTGACCCCTCATATTTTGTGTTTTCTCATTATGTGGAATTGTGAGTCTGACGAGCGACCTAGGGGCTGAGGACTTATGTTTCGTAGTAGTATTTGACCTCGGGACTAGGTTGATTTGACCGCATGATTGCCACTTTACACAACGATCTTGACTCGAGTTGTGTGACTCAAGGATCGTTGTTTTAGTAGGTCTAGTTGACTTTCCTAAGTCTGGTGGCTGTATGTTGTCTTGTGTTCAATGATACGTGTGATAGGTACGTGCGTGGCCTATTTGTACTTCAGAGTTTTCTTTGGAGAGTCTCTGTGTCTAGTGAGCCTCCACTAGTCGTAGCCTGACGACACTTCGTGTTGGCCCACCCAGGAGTGGTGGCGGGGCAGTCTCAGTAGAGATGATTTTTAGGCTAGTTACTGAGGCCCCCTTTGCCTTGCCGTTAGAGTCCGACGGTAGGGGAAAACTAAGTAGAGGACTAGCTTAAGACATTGAGCTTGTGTGTGCACATGTGGTCGGAGACGTCATACCCACACTGACGAGCGTGACCTTGGCTAGTCACTTGCTTACTTGGTTACTTGTTACGGTATATCAATTACCGCATTCAAGGTGAGTGGGAGATGCCCAAGGTGCACTGCGAGATGTCAGTCGATGTGTCTAGCCTTACTTCTAGTGAGAGAGTACTTCTTTCACATGACACTTAATTCTCGGGACTTGTATGGTTCTCGTGGAGCATGAGCTTCTTGATGTGGTTCTTCGGGTCGTCTGTGTTTGACTTTACCCATGGTCTGTGCAGTGTACACGATAGTGAGGTCGTGTATGCATCACTACTCTTAGACCCTGTGGTCTTGAGTTGGGCTTTCATCAGTGTAGATGAGTCTGCACGACTGAGATGTCATGGCATGTCCTGGATGTGTAGCCAGAGTTTCCGTTACGTCAGTTTGGCAATCCCCGACGTGAGATCGGGCTTGGTTGCTTGTGTTTCTTCCTGATAGGTGTCACGCCCCGAGTGCGGAAGGAACCCAGGATTTGCGTGATGAGTTTATATCAATCATGTCAATCAAAGCACAAGAAAATTTTACAAAAAGACAGAGTGTGCTACAAAGAATAATAACCAAATACATAATTACATTTATCCAACTAGAACTTCTTATTTACTGTTCTTCACTTCTCCTCTTTGATTTGGTATAATTTATACGGATTTTCTCTTCTTTTCTATCAATCATTTCACTTCTTCCTCTCTTACAGAATAAATGTTTGGGTTGCTTAGTTGAGATTCAGTCCGGTTCTTTTCATACTGTCTGCAGTTCCTCGGCTTTAGATGAAGCATTTCGTTGTTGTTTATTTCATTGGTTTATTGTTTCCTTTTGTCGTTTAACTTACTACCACCCATTTGTTTGTTGCTCCATCTTGCCTTTATCATGTTACTACTTTCCAACAAAATTTCGATAGCATCTCCCCTTGACCCGAGCGTAAGGGAGATATAGGGAACGCGCCCACATGGAGTGACAGAACCCGATAATTGGAGGTAGGTGGCTGAGAGCGGCAACACCTTTAATAAAACCTCGAAAAACTCGGAGGGAATGGCCAGTGGAAGACGATTCTAGGACTGGCTATAGGTCCCTCGGTAGGGGACAGGGTCTAGTGACTAGTATGCCAGGCTGGGAGCCTATAAGGGCTGGATAGGTGCACCGGGCTGGCAAGGCAGCAGGGGGGGTGTCGGAAAGGTAGGCTGGGGGTGTACCGGGCTGGAGCCTCAAGGGCGTACTGGGCTGGGTTCTTGAGAGTGTGTCGGGGAAGGCTTAAAGGGGTTGAAGGTGCATCGGCCAGGGGCTGCGCCGATGAGGGGGCGTGCTGGTGGAGAAGGCACGGGCATGCCGGGCAAGGGTAGAAAGGGTGCACCGGCCAGGGAGGCTGTGCCGGTGAAGGGGGGTGATCTGGGGGTTGTGCCGAGAAGGTTTGGCCTAGGGAATGCACTGGCCAGGGGGCTGTGCCGGGCTAAAGGGACCAAGGGTGTGCCGGTCAGGTGTTGGTATTGCGTGCACCGGCTAAAAGAGGCACGAGTGCATCGGGATGGGGTCCTCTAGGGGGAAGAAGGCTGAAGGCTAGCTAAGTGGGTTGTAGCTGGAGAGGGGAAGAGGACCACGAGGTATTGGCCTGACCGATCTGAAGGGGGAGGAAAGCTTCAGTGAGAGAAGGGAAAGGTGGGTCTGAGGGCTCAGAGAAGCAGGAACCAATTCATGATCAAGGAGCCCATCGGCGGTGGATACCAAGGAGGGGATGCAGACGACCTCCAAGGGAAGGAAACGTCGACATGGAGGGGAGAAATCAACGGAGGAAGGAGGAAGAAGATGATCAAACACGTGCGAAGACCCAAACAAACGGAGACGGTGAGCAATTCAAAGAAAAAGGGATTTTTTTCATGAAAGATAGGGGCCACAATCGGCCATGTACACTTCAGAACACCGGGGTTGAAGATATAGGTAGTGGGAAGAAGAAAAGGGGCATGGAGAAGAGGAAGTGGGGGGAGTTAAGGTCAAGTAGGGGTGACAGCTCCCTGCTCTTCTCCCTCCCCTGCACTACATTCACACTCACACTCTCCCCCTCTCTTTCCTTCTTACTCTCTTTCATCATCGGTGGTCGCCGGAGGGCCTTCCCTCTTCCTCTCTTCTTATTCTCTTCCTCTTCTTCCAGAGGTGGTTCTATATTGCTCCTCTCCCTGTGCGATCTCTCTGTTTTTCTTCTATACCTGTCTGTTTGTTCACCGGGGAGAGGGGGGCTTTTATACACCCAGCGGAGGGAGTCTTCGAATGCCAACAGTGGCTGCGAGAAATGGTGGGCATTAATGGGGATTTGATTTTCCTCCGTCCCAGTTGGCAGAGGAGTAGCCTGCGTGCCCTCCTCTCAGGGCGACACCTCAGATAGCCCACTACGTGCCAAGGATCTCTAGGGTGTGGGCATAAGATCTTGTCTACCGGGGACACCGGGTAAGGGAGTTTCGGGCGTGCCGCTGAGGAGCCAGCAGGCTGTGCCGCTGGAAGACTAGAGAAGTGTGCCGCTGAGGGGCTGGCAACGTGTGCCTTCGGAAGGCCGCTAACGCGTGCCGTTGAGGGAGCTTGCAGGCGTGCCGTTGAGGTCCTCTACATGGCAAGCAGTTAAAGGGGTACGCAAGGGTGTGTACCGCTGAAGACACCCAAACTGGGTGTGCCGGCGGTGGGCTCTGGCCGAGCGTGCTGCTGGAGGGTCACCAGAGGGGTGTGCCGCTGGAGGGCCAGGGGAGGGTGCCGCTGAACGGGGCGCGGGAGCGTGCCGCCGAGCGGGTGTGCCGCTGAGGGGGGGTGTGCCGCTGAGGGGCAGCAGGGTGTGCCACTGAGGGGCGACAGGGTGTGCCGCTGGAAGGCCGCATTGAGCGTGCCGCTGAAGAGGCATGGGTGTGTGCCGTTGAAGGCAGTAGGAGTGTACCGTTGAGATAGACTTGAGCCCGTTTCGAGCCCGATTAACGGTCCACAGTTCTCTTCGGGGCCCACGGGTTGTGAGCTTCCTGGGGGTTGGTTTCTCTTCGATGTCGTGACTCCGGAGACGGCTTCACGGAAGTGTGCGTTTATTCGGAGTGTCCGGATGGCCCGTTTTCTCCGTAGTTTCTTCAGTTGGAGTTGTTGTTGATACTGGACTGGTCGGGACATATGGACGTGTAATTTTACATGCCCACAGGCCATCGCTGTTGTTGCTGTTGGTGGTGGTGCGTAGCAGGAACGGAGAAGGGCGCAGAAGCGCGAATAGCTCTCAGATGAGTAGAGAGATGTATACCCTCCTCTTCCTATCCTGTAAAAGGAAGAGGAGGGAAATCCCCAGTAAGAAACCAAAGTGGTAACAGCAGTAACAGCAGGAGTAGGAACAATAGTAAAAGTAAAGAGGAAACCCGTACTGAAGAGAAACACGTCAGCCGATAAAACATCAGCCCTCTAAACTACTCCTAATCGGTAAGAACATGGATCCTTAGACACACAATCAGGAATCACCAACCGATACACAGACGCCCAGGCTTGTTCTCAAAGACCAAAGCCCGACACAAGACCACACGGTCTAAAAGCACTAACTCATACATGATCTCACCATCGTATACGCTACATTGATCACGGGTAAAGCCAAACATAGACTACTCGGAGCACTACATGAAGGAGCTCACACTACACGAGAAATATGCGAATCATGAGAATCACAAGAGTCAGTGTCCTGTGATAGAAGTACCTCCTCACTAGAAGAAAAGTCAGATGCATCCACTGATGTCTGACACTATGCCTCAAGTGACTTCCACTCACCTCGAACGCAGTAATTGAGACACTGAACCAAGTACCAAGGAATAATAGTAATAAGTGACTAGTCAGGGTCACGCCTGATGGCGCTTGTCCAACGCCCCTAATCACATGTGCAAACACAAGTCTAATGTCTTGAGCCAGGCCTCTACCTAGTTTTCCCCTCCTGTCGAACTCTAACGGCTAGACAAAGGGGCTCACGGCAACCAACCTATGAACCGTCTCTACTGGGAACTCTCCCCACCACCACTCCCAGGTCGGCCGACACCCAAAGTGTCATCAGGCTACGACTAGTGGAGGCTCACTAGACACAGAGACTCAAAACAGAAACATTGAAGTAAAGATAGGCTAAACACGCACCTGTCACACGTACTGCGAAGCACAAAGCAGCACACAGAACTGTCGCCAGACTCAGGACAGTCAACTAGACCTGCTAACACAATAATCCTTGAGTCACACGACTCGGGTCAAGATTGTCACACATCACCGCAACATACCATTAATCAACCTAGTCCCTAAGCCAAATCACGGTAAAACACAAGTCCTTGGCCCCAAGGCCGCACAACGGACTCACAATTCTGCATAACACGAAACATGGAACATGAGGGGATATCGAAGCCCTCAAACTAGATAGGCATGTAAATCGAGGTAAGATGATACCTCCAAGCATTGAAAACTAGAGTCTCGATCCTCACTGGATAGTCGAGCGACTCACAAGATCACGTGTCAACCTCTAGGTCACAACCGGGTTGACTGGAGATCAATTAATCCTCAAACCAATTCTCGAGATACACGACACATGCTTCGAAATTATGGCACTTTCGAACACCCAATAACACGTTCATAGCCCTCATAGGACGTCCACGACATCCATGGAACAATGGGCTAACCAAGGGGTCGAAGCCAATCCAACCAGAAGGTAAACCAATGCAAAAGAAACTCCCAGACAAATGGTGGTCTTACCCATGGCCGCTAATATGCTTTGGCAATATTACCAGGGCTGCTATTCACAGGGTTAAACAGGTAGGAAAACAGTCTACTCAAGGCCGTCTTTTGGGAATAACGGTCCTCCTAGGGCCGTTTATCTATATTGGTGGTCATGGCAAGACCGCCAACTCCAAATCGCCTTGAAAACTTCTCGAAAAAGCCATCCTTCTGGCGGTCCTTTGCCTGACCGTTTCTTCATAAGGCGGTTACTCGCAAGGCCGCTAATAGGAACCGACATAAACAAATAACAGTCTCCCTGGGACCGTTTCTAGGGAATGGCAGTCATCCTAAGGCCCCCAAACCAAGCTGCGATAGGGAGCTAGACCGCTAGCCCTAAGTGACTTGAACCGACTTAAAACGCTAAATAGCGGTCGCCCTAGGGCCGCTAATACTGGGTTGCAGTCGATCGCAAGACCGCTAAATGGAAATTGACCTTGGAACCCAAATAACGGTCTCTAGAGGGCAGCCTCTACAAATGGCGGTCATTGGTAGGACCGCTAAACCGTTCCAGCGAGAAAACTGTGGGACTACCCAAAACTCGATCTTTCCACGCCCCAATCGCTCCTAAATGATGGGGAAACATTCCTTGACATGATATCAACCTTCCACAAGCCGGAAGGGATCAAACCATCCACACAACGGAAAGAAACGGGCGATTTCCACAAATCCACCCAAAACGACTCACGAGGGTAACTGGCCTCCTATCGGCCCCAAATCACAACCAAACACAGTTAAACTGACGGGAATGAAATCCCAACATGCCAAGGGTTCAAATGAGACCATTTACACCGAAAATCGTCACCTGGAACGGCAAACTCGGCTCACACCCCCAAAGTATGATTTCGCCCTTAAAATAGGAAAACCCGCTCAAACTTACCCCGTTCAGCCCCAAACCGCAAGGGAAAGTAGGAAAAGAGTAGGGCATCCATCCCCCTACCTCCACCGAAGATCTCGCGCACCAAAACGGCCGATCCATGCCGAAAACCACCACACGAACCCCACCTATGCTTCGAATCCACAGAACGGGATCGCACCAAGCCCCACGCTCCATTCCTCGCACATTCACACTCCACAACGCCTCCACGTCATCACCACCTCGTCCCCGAAGCTTCCTCCATCTGTAGCCAGAGCAGAGGGGGAAAGAGGAGTGAGAACTAAGAGGGAGAGAGTGAGCACGATGGAGAGAGGAGAGAGGGTGAGAGATTAAAAAGAAAAATAGGAAATTATCAAATTATCCTAAAATACCGCCTCTAGTGGTCGAGAGGCTTCAGCTTTTCTTAGGAAAAAATCTCCTGGCTGGAAGCGCCTATCTTGGACTGTGGCGTTGTAGTATTGAACGAGGAGTCTTTGGTATTCTGTAGCTCAGATACCCGCGATCTCTCAGATCTCGCTCACCATGTCGAGGTTCTTGAGCAACCTCTAGTTGTTCGCCTCGGGCAAGAAGCTGATGACTCAGAGAGAGGGGTTGCCGACTTCCAGCAGAATCACAGCTTCGGTGCCATACACCAGCTGAAAGGTTGTTTCACCGGTGGCCATTCTAGGAGGAGTTCGGTGTGACCAAAGTACGCTCGGTAATTCCTCCAGCTTCCCTTGGCCTTGCCGAGTCTAGTTTTTATGCCTTTTAGTATGGCCCTGTTGACATTTTCAACTAGCCCATTGGCCTGAGGGTGGGCTACTGAAGTGAAGTGGTTACGAATATTTAGGCCGGCACATCTATCTCTGAAGTAATGAGAATCAAATTGTTGATCGTTATCGCTCACGATCACTTGGGGGATACTGAAACGATAGATGATCAATTTCCACACGAAGCTCCAAATGACCGTCTCGGTGATTCTAGTAGTAGCTTCAGCTTCAATACACTTTGTAAAATAGTCGATGGCGATGATGATGAACTTCTTCTGGGCCTAAGCCGTGGGGAATGGCCCCGGGATGTCGATTCTCCACTGAGCAAAGGGATATGGCTCGGTAAGAGTAACGAGCTCCGAGGCAGCTGGTGGACCAGATGGTTGAAGCGTTGACATCGGTCGCACTTCTGTACGTATATTGAATAGTCACACTGAAGGGTGGGCCACCAATAACCTTGCCAAAGCAAGATTCTGGCGAGTGATCTTCCTCCCTGGTGTGCGCTGCAGATGCCTTCATGGACCTCTTGAACTACTTGGCTGGCTTCCTCGGCACTGAGGCACTTAAGTAGCGGGCCGGAGAAAGATCTGCGGTATAGGATGTCGCCTAAGATGATGAAGCATCAGGCTTGATACTTCAACCTCTGAGCTTCCCGAGGGTCGGAGGGTTCTTGAGAATCTCGGAGCCAGGACACGTACGGGGTCCGCCAGTCGCTCGGGGTGGCCAGGTCAACGATCATGAGCTCGGATTCGATGCTCGGTTGTTCTAACTGTTCTAGGAAGATCGAACGAGTACCTTTCGATTTGAGGGAGGAGGCCAGGCAAGAGAGGGCATCTGCTCAGGAGTTTTCCTCCCGAGCTATTCAGACTGTCTCGAAACTCTCGAATAGTTGGGCTAACCCTCGGACCATTTGAAGGTACTTAATCATTGGTGCATCCCGAGCTTCGTAATCACTATTGACCTGGTTGGCGACTAGCTGGGAGTCAGTGTAGATTCTGACTCGCTCGGCCCCTAGTCTTTGCGCCATCCTGGCTCCAGAGATGAGGGCTTCGTACTCAGAAGTGTTATTGGATGCCTGGAAGTTGAACTTCAAGGCGTACTGTAACTCCGCTCCTTCGGGAGATTTGAGGAGGACACCGGCACCGCTACCAGTAGAGTTGGATGACCCGCCCACGAACAATTCCCAGATGGGTCCTTGTACGGGCGAAGATTCTTCCTCGATCGGGACGGTGCTCTCTGCGATGAAGTTTGCAAGGGCTTGTCCCTTGATGGCTGCACGGGGGTGATAAGAGATGTCGTAGGCCCTAAGCATGATGGCCCATTTGACGAGGCACCCCGAGGCTTCGGGGTGAGAGAGGATCTTCTTCAAGGGTTCGTCGGTCAACACGACGATGGAATGACCTTGGAAGTAAGGTCGGAGGCGCTTGGCTGAGGTAACCAGTGCTAGCATGAGTTTGTCGGTTGCAGGGTACCTTCTTTCGACCTCGTTGAGCACCCTGTTGGTGTAGTAGACCGATCTCTCAATTCTCACGTCGTTTCAAACTAAGACCGAGCTTACGGTGGAGGGAGTCGCTGAGAGATACAGGTGTAATGCTTCACCCAGAACTGGCTTTGATAGTATCGGGGGCAAGGCCAGGAATTCCTTGAGATCTTCAAAGGCCTTTTGACATTCCTCATCCCAGGCGAATGTGGCAGATGCCATTTTGGGTCCCCTCAACAGCTTGAAGAAGGGCAGGCATCATTCGACTGCCCGAGATAGGAAATGGTTGAGCGCAGCGATACAGCCAGTAAGACGCTGGACGTCCTTGATGCATGTGGGTCGTCGCATGTTCAGGATGGCCTGAACCTTGTCAGGGTTTGCCTCGATCCCACGCTGAGTTACCAAGAAGCCTAGGAATTTTCCTGATCTGACTCCGAAGGCGCACTTGGCGGGGTTGAGCTTCATGTTGTACTTGAGGAGAGTGCCGAAGGTCTCGGCTAGGTCGGAAAGATGGTCTTTGGCCTTCGACGTCTTGACGAGCATGTCATCGATGTAGGCCTCGATGTTCCAACCGAGTTGTCCCTTGAAGATTTGGTTGACCAGCCTCTGATATGTTGCCCCGGTGTTCTTTAACCCGAAAGGCATCCGAGTATAGCAGTGCACGCCGAAGTCAGTGATGAAGGCTGTCTTCTCGACATCTTCTGGGTCCATCCGGATCTGGTGGTAGCCAGAGTAGGCATCTAGGAAGATGAGTAGTTTGTTACCGGAGGTTGAATCGATGAGTTGGTCGATGCTCGGTAGTGGGTAGCAGTCCTTCGGGGTGGCTTTGTTAAGGTCGGTGAAGTCCACACACATTCGCCACTTTCCTGAAGCTTTGGGTACCAGGACGACATTGGCGAGCCACATTGGGTAGAGGACTGGACGAAAGAGACCCGTCTCCTTCCCTTTGGCGAGTTGCTCCTTGATGATCGTTTGTTTCTCCGGGGCGTGTTTTCTCCTGTGCTGTTGGACAGGCTTCACCGTAGGGTCGAGGTTGAGCTTGTGCATTACAATCTCTCCGGGAATCCCAGGAAGTTGCTCATCAGACCACGCGAAGACTGGCATATACTCAGCAAGAAAATTTTTATATTGCTCCTGAACATTAGATGGGAGATCAGCTCCAATCTTGACTCCTAGGGTAGGTTTGTCCTTTAGGAAGATCATTAGCAACTCGCCACCAAGCTCGGATGTTGCTGGTCCTTCCTCGGTCTCCCTGATCCCTTTATTCTTTCCTTCCGGCCTTATGGCTTTGACCGAGATATTATAGCACCTTCTAGCCAATGCCTGGTTACCTCGAACTTCCCCCACGCCATTTTTGGTGAAAAACTTCATTTTTTGGTGATAGGTGGAGGGCACCACCTTCGTTCGGCTGAGGATGCCTCTGCCGAAGATGGCGTTGTATGCCGTCATTCCCTTGATCAAGATGAAGTCTACCATAACCGTAACGATTCTGGGCGGGGTGCCGATGGTAACTGGCAGGCTTAGGGCTCCCTCGGGATAGGTTGCCAGACAGTTGAACCCACAAAGCGGGGTTTGGATCGGGCGGAGTCTAGACGGATTCTCACCCATCTTGACGAAACAATCGTAAGAAAGTACATCATGGGCACTACCATTGTCGACTAATATCCTGTCTACATTACAATGGTTTATTACAGCCGATACAACTAGGGCGTCATCGTGCGGGGTTGTTAACACTTCCAGGTCTTGGTCGGAAAATACCAAGGCCTGTTGTTTGCTCGCCTGCGGGGCCTTAGGGGGCTCGGAGGCCCGGCTCGCCCGCTCGGAGTGACGTTTCCTTCCTCGGTTGCTATCTCCGCCTGATGCTCCTCCTCCAGTGATGACGTTGATGTGGACCCCGTGAGGGAGGTTGTCGATTTCCTCGGGGGTGCCACGGTCCTCCTTTTGCCCGGACAGGTACCGGGACAAGTGCCCCTGTCGGATGAGACGCTCGATCTAATCCTAGAGCTGATGGCAGTCATCGGTGTGATGTCTGTGGTCACTGTGGAATAGGCAATGCTTGTGGCGGTTGCGATGCTTTGCCTTCATAGGCTCAGGTTGTCGGAGGAGGCCCGAGCCTTTGATGTCTTCGTAAATTTCATAGACGGGAGCGGTCAAAGGGGTGTACCACTCGTACTTCCAGGGGTGTTCTTTGTGGTCCCCATCCCAATTCTGCCACTTTCCTTGACTGGAGCCTTGCTCGGATGATCGCTTCTTGTCCCCCTCCTGACCCGAGCCCGTCGTGCCGCGACAGGCGGTGAGGACTTCCTCCCACTCGGCATGTCGCAGAGCCAAGGTAACTAACTCAGCGAGGGAGGTGGGAGGGTAGAGGACGAGTTCGCACCGGAGATTCTCATCGCGGGTGCCTCTGGTCAGTGCGGTTATGGCCGAGGCTACATCCAGGCGGGGGATCTACAGGGCCTCTAATTTAAATCGGTTGACGTAGGCCCAGAGCTTCTCCCCCTGTTCCTATTTGAGAGCCAGCAGACCCGCTACCGACTTGGGAGGGCCGCTGCCGGTGAAGCTCTCCTTGAAGATTCGCCCAAATTACTTGAAGTCGCGGATGCTGCCCGGGGCGAGGGCTCTGAACCAAGCCTGAGCGCCTTGGACCAGAGTGGTCATGAACACTCGGCACTTGATGGCGTCAGATGCCCCGTGGAGAGTCATGAGGGCATCGAAACTATCATAATGATTGGCCGGGTCTCCCTGGCCTTCGTACGCCTTGAAGGTCGGAAGTGAGATCCTAGGGGAGACCTCTACCTTCAAGACATGGTCGGAGAACGGGGATTGCTCCTCGTCCTCCGGGGTGGAGGCCTTTTGTAGGGTGCGCTCTTGCTCTACGAAATGCCTCTTAAAGTCTCACAGTCAGAGGGACAGCTCTGGTTGTCACTGGGTCGAGGGGATGCGAGGTCACTCTTGTATGCTATCTTGACGCCTCTCGAGGATCTCGATCTCTGGGGGTGGCTGACGCGCTCCAGATTTCTCTCTCCTCAGAGTGGAGGAGGCTTCTTGCCCCGGGGGAGGGGCTTGCGATGGTCCTCTTGACCTGTTGTGAATTATTCGTCGTCCCCGGAGGGTGAAACAGCCCCCTGCAGTTTGCAGGGGGGCTTTCCCGGGGAAGTCGTGAACGCTCCTCCCTGGCCGCCTGGGTTCTCATCAGATCGATGAGGCTATATAGTTTTGCGTTGAGGGTTTGGAGGGGGTCTGCGCTTCCAGTAGGGGTTTGTCCCTCCACGACAGATGGGGGGTTTTCGCTGGCCCAGTCGCTAGTGCATGGTGGGGGGTTCCCCGTGGGATGGGAAGGTGCACCTTCCTCCATTGCCACGACCTTCCCCTTGTCGCCGGCGGTCCTCCTACTTGTGCTCCGTCACACCATGTTGGCTCTTCGTTCCTTTCCCACAGATGGTGCCAGATGAAAAGGGGTTATCTCGCATGGTTCCTGAGCTGAGGAAGATGACCACGATTGATGCGGGACGGACACACGCCCTAAGACTCTAGCTCTCGGGCGTCCCTAGCGAGGGATGCGTGGGACCATGCGCGGTTGAGAAATCGGCAGTGAGTCAGGTAGTCAGCTCTTCCGTGCTCGGATCAAGACACGGGATGGGTCACTCACTCACTCTCACAGCGGTGATAAAAATATACGGGCTAAGAATCCTAACACTCGCAGTGGCATATACAAATAGATACGAGTAAAGCAAATGCGAAAGGGAGACAGAGCGGATTTACCTCTATGCGCCGGGCATGGGGAAGATGATCCCGGCCAAGTCAGTAACTCCCGGTACGGTAAATATTTAAATCTTAACTAGACCCACTAGCTATCTCGGCCTTTTGGGCCCAATTAACTGACCCATTAAGAACTAAATGCTAATAAAAGGAAAATTACATCATAATAAAAAGAGAAAAGCCCAAAAATAGACGGGCCCGGCCTAGTGGGCCATAGATGGTAGCGACCTGTCTACCAACGTGGCCGGTCCACTTAAGTCCCCACTTTGATGTCCCCATTAGTGTCGTTCTCCTCACTCTAGAGGGAGTGACGGTTCCTCTTTTGTATCAACTCTCTTTTCCTACCACCAACAATACTGCTGAGTACGAAGCCCTCCTAGATGGATTGAAGCATGCCTATATCTTGGGTGCGTGTTATTTGAATATCATAGGTGACTCCCAACTGGTGCTGAGCCAAATTCTTTCTACCTATCGCACCTGTGACCCGAAGCTTAAGTCATATCAAGATTTGGTCACTCTCTTGGCTAAGTAATTTTACAAATTGATCTACATTCATACTCCTCGATCTCAGAACATTCTCGCTAATGTGCTGACATCACTTGCCTCCTCCTTAACTTTTCCTCTAAATCGGTCTACTGAGACTATCGTGGTCCAGAGACTGGGCGCCCCATCCCTTCAGGATCTTTGGTTTGATAACCTTAGGAAGTCTGTAGAGGAGAAGGCCAAAAAGAAGGATTTGTAGGAGGTATCCCTAGTAGAGTTAGAAGAGATCTTGGAAGAAGAGGAATTGCCATGGTATCATGAAATTGAGCAATATTTCAAGGAGGGGTCATTCCCAAAAATGGCAAATGTCAAGCAGCATAGGGCCATTAGAAAGGCCGCCTCAACATACACTATCATTGCTGGTGAACTATATAGGCGTGCTCTGAATGGAGTTCTTATGAGGTGTCTAGATGATGATGAGGCATGGCAGATTATTGAAGTAGCTTATTCTAGTGAGTGTGGAGGGCATGTTAATGGCCAATTGTTAGCAAAGAAGATCCTTAGGTAGGGTTATTATTGGCCAACTCTAGAAGAAGATTATTCCACCTTTGTCCGTAGGTGCCTCAAGTGCCAACTCCATGTAGATAAGATTCATGCTCCTGCTTCAGCTCTTCATCATCTCTCTGCTCCTTGGCCATTCTCCATGTGGGATTTTGATATTGTAGGCCCACTAGGTGATCCTAATTCTCAATCCAAAGAGAAATCTTTCATCATTACCACCACTGAGTGCTTCACCAAGTGGGTTAAAGCTGAAGCATATGCAGAGATCAAAGCTACCACGGTATGCCGCTTTATCATGAGGAATATCATTTCGCGGTTTGGCATGTCTAGCAACATCGTCACCGATAATGGGCCTCAATTCATGTCGCAAGAGCTTCGGGATCTCTATAAGAAATTCATTACTGCATTGCATCATTCATATCCTTATTATCCCCAAGGCAATGGTCAAGCTGAGGCCACTAACAAAACCCTTCTTAAAATCATAAAGAAAACATGTGAATCGCATACATTTTCTGATTGGCTTGAATGATTGGTAGCAACTCTATGGGCTTATCGTACCTCTGTCCGTACTCCTACGGGACAGACCCTGTATGCACTCACCTACGGGATGGCGGTGGTACTCTCATACGAGAGTTTAATCCCTTCTGTAAGGGTGTAGCTTGATAAGGAACTCAATCTCGATGAACGTTGAGAGACATTACTAGTTCAGCTGGAACTCTTAGATGAGAAGAGGCTAAATGCGGCTGACCATGTTTCTATTTATCAAAGGCAAATCTCATGTTATTTTCAAAAGAAGGTAATTGAATGCAAATTTCAAGTGAGTGATATGATTTTGAAGTGTAAATTCATTAGATCAGGAGGTCCTAGGTCTATGTCACAGCCAAATTAGGAAGGTCTGTTTGTCATTAAGGAGGCTTATCCAGGGAACGCCTATTGTTTGGTTAACGCGGAGGGTGAGGAGTTGTCTCAAGCATGGAATGGGTTGTACCTTAAGTGTTTTTATCCTTATAGTTAGGCTAATGATGGCCTGGTAGCGAGATGTCCCTCTCCTTGATGATCAAGGATGATCCCATGCATGGTACTCGCATACTACATGACTGTTAGTTTAGGTGCACCGGATTCAGAGGGGGGATGAATGAATCCTTCTCTAAAAATCTTGACCAATTAAAAATAATCTAACTAACAAGAATGCAGAATTAAAACGAACTAATCTGACTTCTAACTTACTCACCGAAATCAAACAACCGATGTGTACCAGACCCGCTAGGTAAACAGGAAGAACAGGTTGATCGGCCTAAACATTCATCTAGCGAAAACAAGTAAGACAGTCAACCACAGTGCACAAGGAACTTTTAGGTGGTTCGGTTCTCCAGACCTACGTCCACCCCACACTCAACCCGAGTGTGGCTTCACTGCTGCGCAACATAGCTTGCGTCTGCTGGGCACCATAGCTTGCCTACAAATCGCTGAGTAACACAGCTTGCTATCCAGAGGATACCACACCTCTGCCCGTTGGGGATTATAGCTTCACCCGTCCAGAGGAATCCTCCTCTGCCCGCTAAGCCTCACAGCTTGCTCTGCTGACAAACAGCTTGAAGAAAGGATGAAAAGAAAAACAAGAATGGGAAAAACATAACAATCGGAAAGCTGTAAATGATAAAGCACAACTATGGCTCTTGATGAGCTGACTGGCCTGGATTTGATCCACGGTCCAGTATAGACTGAGCTCCTGGACTTGCCTGACGATCAACAGTGAGTCGCCAAATACTTGCAGCACCTTGATCTCCATCTGCAGGGTAACTTGGAGGCCAATAATCAGAGCTTCATACTTTGCTTCATTATTTGTGCAAGGCTTGCTGATGCAGCACGAAGTGTGCACTACTTCTTCATCCACAGACTTGAGAATGATGCCAACTCCAGCCCGTAGCTTGGTATGCCCGGACGGGGTTGTTTCTGTTCTCGAGGCCACGTCAAAGTATAGCTGCCAGACGGCTTGCTGGACTTGGTCGACCTCCAGGGTTTCATCTTTGGGTAATTCTATAACTAGCAGGGAATCTTCAGGCACAGGGTGTGCTGCGAAGAAATCCGCAACGACCTGCCCTTTAATCGCCTTCTGTGGCACGTACGTGATGTCAAACTCCATCAGCAGTATGGCCCACTTGCCAAGGCACTCCTTCGAGACAGGCTGGGAGAGAATGTGCTTGACAGGATCAGCCCTGGATATTAGGCTTACTTCATGGGACAACATGTAATGCCTCAGCTTCTTGACTGCGAAGACCAAGACAAGGTAAACTTTCTTGATCGGAGTGTACTTGGCTTCCACTCCCACCAGTCTTCGGCTGAGGTAGTAGAGAGCGCGCTCCTTCCCTTCATAATTATTCTGGGTGAGCATTGCCCCCAGCGAATATGGGGTAGCTGCTATATAAAGGATGGGTGGTCTACCTTTGACAGGTGCCCCTAGCACGGGCGGGGTCTTCAAATAGTCCTTCAACTGGTCGAAGGCATGCTGACATTTGTGACCCCAGCTGAATGATGCATTCTTCATCATCAGCTTGTGAAACGGCTAGCAACGTCCCGATAGGTTGGAGATGAACCTGCGGATGTAAGCTAGCCGACCTTGCAGGGATCTCAACTCTCCAAAATTCTTCGGAGGGGGCAACTCCTGAATAGCCTTTATCTTAAAGGGGTCGATCTCGATCCCCCTGTGTCGGACGATGAAGCTGAGGAATTTTTTGCTGGAGATGTCGAAGGCACACTTCTTCGGGTTCATCTTCAGCTCGTACTGTCGGAGCCTCTGGAAGATGGCTTTGAGGTCGCTCAGATGATCTCCCCTCCTCTTTATCTTGACGACCAAATCATCAATGTACCATTTGACCTTGCTATATAGCAGCTCATCGAATATCTTGGTCATCGCCTATTGGTATGTGGCGCTGGTGTTCTTAAGGCCAAAGGGCATCCTTTTGTAATGGAATATACCTTGGGTGACCTGGAGGCTGTATGGATCCGGTCATGCTCAACTATCTAGATTTGGTTGTAGCTGAATGATTTATACATAAAAGACAGGGCCTCATGGCCAGTGGTCGCATCAATCGTCACTTTGGTGATGGGCACCAGGAAGTCATCTTTTCGGCAGACTTTATTCAGGTCACAGAAGTCCACGCAAATCCTGATCTGTCCATTCTTCTTCTTCACCGGCACGATGTTGGCTAACCAAGTGGTGTATTGGTTTTCCGCCATGAAGTCGACATCTATGAACTTGTCAACTTCTTTGCAAATTTGGTTTATCAGCTCGAGCCTCATGTGCTGAGGGGACTACTTTACCAGCTCCATCTTAGGATCAATGGCCAGAATATGCTGAGTAACTTCGGGGCTAAAACCGGGCATCTCCATGTAGTTCCAGGCAAAACAGTCTCGGAACTTCTGCAACAGCTTCACATATTGCTCCCTTTCATGTGGGGGTATAGGAACACTCAGAAAGGTTGGCATGGGATCACTTTCCATGCCAAGGTTGATTTCAACAAGCTCGTCGACAGTAGCCTGGACACCATCCTCAATTTCCAGCGGCACCGGCAGTAGGTCGACAAAGTTTTGATCTTCGCCATCTTTGGCTTCGAGGACGCTACATGCCTCTTCTTGTTCTGCCTTGTCGGATGCAGAGGCCTCATTCACCTCGCTCTCCCCTTGGATCGTGACTGGCGGGCCTTGATAAATAGTGCGGAAGGTGAGCTAGAAGGGGACGGGTTGAATAGATCACCCCAATTAAAAAATCTCAAGAAAACCAACCATCGAAAGCGCTGAGTGTAGAAGAGGAATCCCCTTAATCCTATTGCAAAACAACTGAGTGATCAGAGAAAAGGTGAGAAGACGAACTAAGCCACAGAAGATTGAGCGATAAATATGCATAGGTTGCAATAGAAGAACGAAATAGGCAAACCACCAATAAGAGACAGAAGATTTTTAAGGTGGTTCGATTGCAATCCGCAATCTACGTCCACCCCTTACTCCATGGAGTAAGACTGTCTTGCACTAAGTAATGATGAAAACCGCAAACTCAGTCTGCTAACAACCGCTGAATAACAGCTTGCCCCGAGGAACACCTTCCTCGAACTTCTGACAATCAGGGGCACCAACTGGAGGACCAACGTCCCTTCCTTTGTAACCTGCAAAGGGAACCCCGTAAGCTGCTCCCTACAACTTACAAACCAGAGGAACATTCCTCTCTTCCTCCAAGCATAATGGAGGGAAACTGGAGAATAACTCCCTTCCTTCGAGAGACCTCAGAGGGTAACAAAATGCAGTAGAATAAACTCAAAAGTGTTAAAAGAAAATAAACAAAAACCATACGATCAAAAACGATCACAATATAGCTTCCGTAGAAGCAAAAGTTCAAACTATGTTCACAACGATCGATCTAACAAGCTCTCTACATTGTAGAGTCTAGGGATTACGACCACTCTGGGAGTTGGAGGTCCAGGGGCACTCCTCCTATCTGAGCCGATATGAAACCTCCGATTAATGTCGAGGAGCGCAAGAAGGTGAATGCCATCCTCCGATACCCCCTCGTCGATGCAGACTTCGTCCTGACTCTGAAGTTACTCCGGGAGCTGGGGTTGAGTCCTCCGTTGCCGCATGGTACTGGTCTTGGTTCTCTGTTGGGTTGTACCGGTGGCGATATGCGCTTAACCAGCTTTGTTCTATTTTTAGGGGTGCCGGAGGTCTCACCGTGGAGCTACGAGATTGTCAGGTTACCGCGGTGTGCTCCCCGCCCTGTGGATCACTTCGTGGCAGGGGCTGGTCAGGTGACCATTGTTGCCCCTCAGGTCGAAGCTGCATTTGCTCCGGGGAGAGACTTCATCATCTGGTCACTGCGGGCATTCCCTTGGTAAGTTCGGCTACAGCTTCTGCGGCCTGTGGAGGGTCCAGCCCCCGGAAAGCTGCTTCTGAAGGGGCGACCAGTGTCGAAGGAGGGGAATCCGCCATGGCTGGGGGTAGCTTCCCCCCGCTGTTCGTAGATGAGTTGGCGGTGCTGGACAGCCAGTGGCGCTCAAGGAAGAGAGGCAGGGCCTCCACTCCACCTCAGGGTCGAGTCCCACCACCGTCGTCCGAGTTGCCTCCTACGGCTCCGCCGCCACCGCCGATCATGGAATTGGCCACTCCTCTCCCCACGCCTGCTTCTGTAGAGTGAAGGCGTGACAAGGGCAAGGCCCCCGCGGCGATGGATGCTAGCCATCTTCCTCCTCCGGAGGTCCCTCCGCGCGGCCAGCCTTCGCCGCCTGAAGAGGCGATGTCAGGGCTGGCGGGGATCTCAACGGTTGTCGATCTCATGGGGAGAAGCATTCGGTGGTATGAGCGCCTGGGGGAGCCTGGCCCCCACATTGAGAAAGAGCTGACGGCCCTAGCTGCGAGGGGCGTGTGCTCGGTCATTAGTGCCCTCGGATTGTGGAGGCACCACTGTAGAGGCCTTGCTCGAGAACTGGAGGCTAGCCAAGCTGTTCAGGCGGAGCTCTCAGCCAACTGCGAGGTGCTTGAAGATCGCCCAAAGGCGTTGAAGGCCGCTAACGTCGGGATCCGCGATCAGCTGGCCCAGGAGGGATTGGTCCTCTCTGGGATGGAGCAGGACCGAGACTTCTTCCAGCTCCGGGCTGACATGACCGAAGCCCGTGTGATCAAACTGGGGGTACACATCCAAGCTTTGGAGGCTCAAGTCAACAAGGTCGAGGAAGAACTTGCCAGGCTGCGTTCGTCAATGGCTACTGTTGGCGATGAGACAGTGGAGAGCTTCCGTGCTTCTCCGGCCTACCGGGACGAGCTGACCATGGCGGCCTTGGAGATCTTTGGTCCTGCTCGCGATCGAGGATTCCGGGAGGGCTAGAGCGCTACCGTCGTGGCTTCGGCCGAGCACCTTGGCCTTACAGTGCCGCCTCTTCCTCCTCCATCGACACCCTTTAGCCTGGAAGACGGTGATGGCGAGGAGGAGATGGGCGGTGAAGAGACCAGGGCTGAGGAGTTGGTGCTGGGGCCGAGCACTGGCGAGCGGGCACCCGCTATCCCCCCAGCGGCAGAAGATAGTGCAGGGGAGTCGGTTGAAGATTTACCTCCATCTAGTTAGGCCGTTACCTCATGTGAGCCTGGAGAGTTTGGGGCACGTGATGATGTCGCTGAGGCGAACCCTTAGGAGGGCGCCTCTTGTTGTTTTTCTTTCTTTATTTTATGTGGGCGACTGCCCTTCCTCTGTAAGCTTTTTGTCTTGAAAATAGAAACATTTCCTTCGCTTTACAAATCTTGTGTACTTTCCTCCCTTCCGAATGGCTCTGAGATTCTATGGGGATACGAAGCGACGTCATTGAAGGTGGCTCTGAAACGACGTGACTTTCGGGATCCGTCGCTTCGATTTCTGTGGATTTACTTGAGGCGGTAGGAGTCCTTGCCCTTCTGGAGATTTCACTTCTTCTTATAAATAATGGTTTTCGGGAGGAACTCACGACCATCTCTGGAGTGGCAAGCTTTGAGGAGGGAGTTCTTCTACAGGATGTCTTCAGGGGAGTCTGGTACTTAGTCGGACGATGACGCTTCGCAGGTTCCTCGTCGACCCCTGATCCTCCGGAGGGAGCCTCCACCGGCTCCTTGGCGGCCGTGGCCGGAGCCGAGGGTGAATGGCCCCATTTCTGAAGAGTATCAGAATGGGTACTTGGATGGCTGGCATGAGGCCTTGGAGAATGTCAATCGCTTGTATGCCGGCAGGGGAGTCTTGCTCCTCAAGCTGGACAGGTTTCATCCTGAAGGAGACGGAGAATGCCCTTGTACTCGCCCTCCTTACTTTTCGATGTCGTTTCTCCTGCCGTCTTCCTGTCGCATGGCTGTGACTGCTTTTCTTTACGCTTACAGGTGCGTGATGAGGTATTTCCCCGGGCTAAGGGGCGTGCTCCTCTGCCTGAAGATGGCTTTGCTTTCCAGTTTGCAGGCATGGCCAGTGCACTGGGTTGGCTTCCGTAATGGGTGGGCCTCGTTGCTCCAGTGCGCCCCGTCAACGAGGGGTGGATGGATCAACCGGTCTTTACTCCTGGTGCAGGTGAAGACATAGAGAACATATGTTACGCATTTTATAGCAAATGGTATAGTATTAACCAATAATGGAGGGAGGAAAGGATATTTGCTGACCTCCACCCATTTGAAGTGTTCGAGTGTCATCTACTCGATGCTTCTCTATATGCGGAGCCGTCACCAAAGACCTCCAAAGCCGAGGGCCCTGCCAGGGCATCAAAAAGCACCTCCGGTAATGATTGGTTTCCACCACCGCCACTGGGATATGTCATCCCCAAGACAGTCTCGCATATCGCAAGCACGGGAGATGTGGGCAGAGCGGCACCTCCCGCCACCTATCCCGAGGCCAATGAAGCCATGGTCGGTCAATACCATGGCCTTATTGAAATCCCAGAGGGTCTCACCAAGCCAATACTCAGCCTCGATACTGCCACTATCGAGCCTTTCAAAGCATGGGAGGCGGTACAATCTGAAGGCCCCAGTAGCTTGTTCTATACTACTAAGGAACACCCCACCCAGGAAGACGTCGACTGTCATCTCCCTGAAGATATTGAGTACCCGTCAGTCCCCGTTCAAGGGTTGACATTCATTACAAGCCGAATGGCAAAGATGTTCCGGAGCATGTCCCCTTCGGCCAGCCTCGCAAAGAGAAAGAAGCATGCCAAAGGCTCTGGTATCCGGCCAGCATAGACAAAGAGCTGAGACGTGTCTTCCAACATCTAGATTTGGGCTTCAGCGTCGAAGAATACTATTATAGCATGCATTATGAAGTGGACACCATTTCCACCTTCTACCCAGCAGAAGACTGCTCGCCGGGGGCAACCTTTGATGAATACCCGGCGGAGGCTGAACATAATGAACCGATTCAACCAACAGACCCGAAATTAGAAGCCGTACCTCCTTGCAAATGGTGGGAGCAAGTCTACTCTGAAGAGACAACTTTCCAAGCCAAATTTGACATGACCAACAGTAGCAAAGCTAAAGACACTGAGGAAACAAGGCTATCCTCCTCTTATGACCCTCCTTTGATAATGATGTCAGCACCCCTCATGCCGATCAAGGAAGTTTCTGCTAAAATTGACTGGGATATGCCTGCTGCTAGAAAAGAAAAAGCCACCTCTACTGAAGACATGGTGATCCAGGGAGGCAGGGAGACAGAATCATCTTTTGCCAAGAAGTTCCAATACGGCTCTAGCTCAGTAATAAATAACCACCAGTCTTTCAAGACTGCAAACATGTCCGCAGGGATCGAAGCCACTAGCTCATCCCCTAAAACCACAACCATGGTATATCTACCGACATAACAATTCATGCAGCCACCATCAGCTGAATCAAAAACCCCCGTTGAAGTCTGGGTAAAACAGAATGAAGAGGCTAAAGTACTCGAGCTCAAAGGCGATATTATAGACTTTGTTGACCTACAGCCAGGACCTCCGAAAATAGAAGACGGAGGCCAAGCCACGATCGATGAGCAGATTGAAGTCAACTTGGGGGCTGAAGATGACCCTAGGCCGACCTTCCTCAATGCCCAGCTATCTATTTAAGAACAGAAGCTGTATATCTAGCTGCTAAAAGAATACTGGGACTGTTTCGCTTGGACCTATAAGGAGATGCTGGGACTCAGCCCCACAGTTTCACAACATGAGCTGACTATACATCTTAATGCCGAGCCGGTGAAGTAGCCGCCACGACGCATGAGGCTAGAGCTCATCACTCAGATATGCAAAGAAGTGGACAAACTCATTCATGTGGGTTTTGTCAAAGAAAATCAATACACCACGTGGCTGGCTAATATCGTGCCCATGAAGAAGAAGAATGGGTAGATCCGAATATGTGTCGATTTTCGAGATCTGAACAAAGCTTGTCCCAAGGATGACTTTTCGGTACTAATAAAGGAAGTCATGATTGATGCCACAACTGGCCACGAGGCTCTATCATTCATGGACGGGTCTTCCAAATATAACCAAATATGGTTCGCGGAGCATGATTGGGTCCATACTGCCTTTCGAACCCCTAAGGGCATTTATCACTACAAGAGGATACCATTCGGATTGAAGAATATTGGTGCAACTTATCAGCGTGCGATGACTAGAATATTTGATGAGCTGCTCTACCACAAGGTCGAGTGCCACATAGATGACCTGGTTGTGAAATCAGAAGAAAAGAAGACCATCTCTAGGACCTCCGAGTTGTGTTTCAGAGGCTCAGGCAGTATAAACTAAAGATGAACCCTATGAATTGTGCATTCGGAGTGTCGAGTGAAAAGTTCTTGGGCTTCATTGTCAGATATCGGGGGATTGAAATAAACCCTGCAAAGATCAAGGTGATCCAGGAGTTACCCTCACCAAGGAACCTCTCCGAGCTTGGATCTATGCAAGGCCATCTAGCATTCATCCGGCAGTTCATATCCAACCTGTCAGGGTGGTGCTACCCCTTTCATAAGTTGATGATGAAGGATGTCTCCTTCTACTGGGATGAAGAATGCCAAACAGCCTTTGACAAGCTAAAGGACTATTTGAAAACTCCTCCAGTGCTAGGTGCACCGGTGATAGAATGGCCACTAATCTTGTATATAGCAGCCATACATTACTCCCTGGGGGCAATGCTGGCCCAGAATAATGAAGAAGGAAAGGAACAAGCCCTCTACTACCTCAGTCAAAGACTGGTCAGAACTGAGGAGAAATACTCTTTCATTGAGAAAGCCTGCTTGGCGTTGGTCTTCGCAGTCAAGAAGCTCCGGGCTCGTTAATGGGTTTGATGCCAGAGTCATATGCATGTGTCGCTCGGCTGCGGCTCTGACTCGCCTCAACCAATTCCTCTAAATGTGAGTATTTTTTACAGGAGGAATTACAATTGTTTTGTTTAACATTCTTTCTCAATTTTTTGTTTTCCCATTTTACCTTCTTGTATTTGTCAGCAAGCTCATCATATGCAATCAACAGATTATCAAGTGATATGTTTTCAGAATTTGAGTTTTCCTCCGAGGTTGGTCCAATATGTTGATCACTCCCTTGATCATTTGTGCCTGCCACAAGGCATTGGTCTTCATGCTCTTCTTGGAGACCGGTTAAGCCATCCAATATATCCTTCGCGGATCTGCAATGAGAGACAAAGAAAAAATGATTAGAATTAACTGCTGTAGTAAACAACTTTAAAACCAAACAATTTTGATCATGTTTGAGCTTATGATCTTCAGTCCAGAGGGGACCATGTGAGATAAGCTTCCATAGCTTAGGATCATATGAATTGACTAGACAGAGCATTCTTCCTAACCACAAATCAAAATTACAGACATCAAATACTAGTGGAGAATTTAAGGTGTATATGTTGGTAGTCATTGATCTGGATCTCTCTAGATCGTTAGATCTATAATAAATCGAGCCTTAGCTCTGATACCAATTGAAGTCCCATGATCAATGACACCCAAGAGAGTGGTGAATTGGGTGTTTACAAATTTTAAGAAAACTTTTGGCCATTTTAAAGGATATGATAAAACACTGACTAGGAAATTGAAATCTATTTAACTGCAAGTAAGATTACAATATACACTAACAATCTTGTTGAATGGAGGTAGAAGAGAAGGACCAAACCACACAATTCAAATCACAATGCACAGTGATTTTTAAGGTGGTTCGTATGCAACGACAGTAATCCTACGTCCACCCCTCACCAAACCCGGTGAGGTTTCACTCGGGGATAAATCCCTAAACGGAGACGACACTCCAACCATACACGTAGGATGACACCTGCCCACACACATGGGGACGCGCCCCAAAACACACACACATACATGGAGAAGTGGTCTCCAACATGATCCGACAATCGGATCAACAACACATACATATGCTACGATAGGTGCAGTACTCCACACACAAGAATGACCGGATCTAGATAGATTCACACACACACGTAGATCTAGGAAGATCCATGCACCCCCACGAATCAGGACACGACAAGCACACACGATCACGGATCCAAAATGATCCACACACACACTGATGTGACATCATTTATGAGCATGCAACAACTATGCGGAAGATCCTTGGACCTACATCGCAAACACAATGCACAAGAGTGGAGAAACACGTAAATTGCTGAACCACCGTTGCACACATGATTCCTGAGGTGACTCGGTGATGCCGAGTAGAGGTAGTGGAACAAAACCCTTGTTGGTAGAGGGTCAGTAGGGCTAGGGTTGCCCTCCCAAGGGTACGGTGCCCACACTCAAGGGGCTAGCTAGGTGCCAATTGGGGCACTAGGCCGCTCTCTCTCACAATTCCACGGTGACCACACGAAAGCTCGGTGCTCTGGGGTCAGGCGCTCTCTCACCGCCAGCGGAGTAATTATATGAATATTAGATGAACAAGAACTGAAATGAAAGCAAGGAGTTAGAGCTTACCCGATCGGTTTGAAGAAACTGACCCCGTTCGGAGACGAGGGCGAGCGGGGAAGTGTGGGTTCCCCGCACACCGCGTTGGTGAAGCTTCTCCCTGTTTATTAACTTACATGCACTACTCCTCACGCAGGAGGGTTGGATAAGGGGAGGGGATTGTGGATTGCAACAAATACTACCTCCACGCAGGGAGGGGTGCTAAGCCGGCCAGGCGGGGAATGGGAAGGCTTAAATAAACAAATCGGTGAGTGATGTCAGTTCTGCCCGCCTTCTGGAATGGGGGACCGGCTGTTGGAGATGTAGCAGCTGCAGCCACTCCTGAATTTTTTCGGTGATGAGATCAGTTGGATTCTCTTCAGGATTGCCTCTAGATGACGCCTGAATTTTGCCAAATCCCCTGGGCGCCGATGTTGGTCGCGAATGGGTCGCCAACTGGGCCCCAGGTTCCTGGTTCTGACAGCGTAGGTACTTCAGTAGCAGGAAGGATTGGTCACCACGAATGCAGAATTGAACGTGGCTGGGGTCTTTGAAACCGTCTACAAGTCCTCTTCGAAACGGCATCTGTGGGGATGTCGGTGGAGGTCGGAGCAGTCTGGAGCAACCTGAGAGGTGACCGGGTGTCTGTTTAGTCTAGGAACAGATAGAACGGAGCACCTGAGGGATAAAATTTGGAAAATGCTCCTCCGGATGTCGAACGGGATGTCACTTTTTGCTAATGGACGTTGACTGGTCTTGGGAGCTCTCGATCAAGTGGCGCCTCTAGAAGTCGTGGGATGTGGACATGGGAGCTCTAGGAAGTTGCCTTAGGTCACTAGCCGGGCCTGATCTGTGCAGTCGGGGGAGAACGCGTCCTCTAGGCAGTAGGAATGTCGGATGCCGACAGGACCACCATGGCTGCGAAGCTGCCTTGACGAGCTTTCCGACAATGTATGGAATGCCACCTGAAGATGCCCGAAGACTCCAAGGCAGGCTCTACAACTCGTGCCTTCTCTGCTGCCAGCGAATTGAGAACTGTAGGTTGAAGAGGGGAGGTGGGGAATGAGGTAAATGGGAGGGGAAAGGGGGTGGATGAGTGTGGGGGAAACAACGTAGGCATAGCTATTCGGGTTCCCGTGTCGACACCTCCGCCTACAACACCCAAGCCCCTAGGAGGTGGCTGGCCTCGTGTGGATGATGGGCATGCTTGGCCGACGAAGGGTGCTGCTACAGCAGTTGGTTTGGGAGGGCCATGCTCTGTTCCTCCCCACCCTGTCGTGGCACCTTCCTTCTCCCAAGTCGTCCTAAGCTCCTTCACTCTGCCAACTCTTTCGCTATCCGTCCATGCCCCTGCCACCCCCGACTCCAGTGAGCCAGCTGCATTCTTCTCACTGGAAGAGGTCCAACTGACCTGCAGCCCCCTCGCCTTCGCTGTCATAGCCAGAACCCCCAAGGGGAGGCCTGCCTTCACTGACATCCGGGCTCACCTCACCCAGCGATTTCAGTTCAAGTAGGACTTCCTCCTTAGCGCGATGGATCGTCGGCATCTCCTCCTCCGCTTCTCCAACCGGGAAGACTTCCTCAAAGAGTCTTTGCTTGTCCATGGGCACCCCTTCTGGTTCTTCCAGTGGTCACTCGATTTCTCGTCGGAGCTCGACTTGCCGCTCGTCTCGGTCTGGATTGAGCTCCCGGGCCTTCCGGTCAACTTCTACCATGAGGCATCCATCCTTTCCATCGCTGGCAGCATCGGGCCTACCTTGAAGATCGACCGCAATACTCTTTGCCTCACCTAAGCTCATGCCGCGCGAGCCTGTGTCTAGCTGGACATTTCCAGAAAGCTGCCCCACCGTGTGTGGGTTGGCATTGGAGCGGGCGGGTTCTGGCAGTTGGTGTTCATCTCGGACCCCCCGCTCTGGTGCTCCTCTTGCCATCGTCTGGGCCACCTGATGGGTAATTGCAAGGCGAAGGCTCCCCCTCTACCTGCTCGAGGGAATGATACCTCTGCTGCTGGAGGGAGGCGTCGCCCCCAGGTCTCGTCCGCTGCTCCTAGCCCAGTATGGCGGCCCTTCGCTGGTGCCGGGATCCTATCTGTTCCTGGTCCTCCACTGCCATCCAGGGGCACTGCTGGCCATTCTGCCTACCCTGCTCTGCCAGCCGATCACCCCCATCTGCTTGCTACTGAAGGCCATCGTGATGCTCCTCCAACACTTGTTCCTGTCGTGGTTGACCCTGCCCTGGCAGTCGCTCCCAGCGTGGCCGAGGTGAGCCCCCTTGACGTTAGCACTAAGGGGATTGGTTCCCCATCTATGCCTCCCTCCAACTCTGGCATCAGTCCCTTGAATGCTGGCTGACCGTCACCTTCGTCACTTGGTGGGGAACTCCATCCTGCACCTCTACCTGCCCATGCGTCCTCACCGGCGGTGTGCCACCCTGGCATTGCCTTCTTTGAGGATGCCCCGCTGGTTGGCCCCATACCTGCTGCGAAGGTTGCCTCCAGTGCCAAGGAGCTTCCCACTGATGGGTTCCCCTCAGGCACCGGGGGAGCCCTTCCTCTACCTGCTGTGGATTGTTACCTGCCCTCCCAGGCCTCCTTCGTCTACGACCTGGCCCCACCCTCCCTGGAGGGCCCTGCCTCTGTCGTGCCTGGTGGGGTTGTGCCCCCTTTGCCGCGGGTTGTCCCTCTTGTCGCTGACGGTGAGCCCTCGAGGTTGGTAGGTGCCACCCCCGCCCTGCCTCACTCGGAGATCCCCCCTCCTTCATCCGAGGACAAGCCTATTGTGCAAGTCCTCCTGGTGCCAGGGCTGGAACCGGCTTGCCACGCCTCACCTCGACCAACCACCTCTAAGCAGTCTTCCCGACCATCCGGTGCGTGCCCGACCGCCCCGCCTATGCCGCCTCCCCCCGTGCTCTCCGTGGGCTCGTCCCCGCACGCCCCACCAAGCTCCTCCGTCGAGGGGGACGGTCCAGCCGACAGCCTGCCTCCGCAGCGTGCCGCTTCCGTTGTCCTGGGCCTCTCAGCACCCGATGCAATGCAACTGCGATCCACATGCGCTGCTTCTGCTACATCGACAGGCCTCAATGCGGGTGCTCCTGCATGGTTGTCATCTGCCTCCAGCTCCATGGCGTCCCCTTTGCCGGCCTCATCCCAGTCTCTGGACAAGGTCCTGCCCCAATCGCCTCCAGCACCGCGGCTATCCTTCGCTCAAGCCGTGAAGCGAGCGGTGAGACGGGCGGTCCCTGACCCTCGTGATGATGATGGTCCTCCTCCTTCATCCATTCGGCCGTCCGTGCCATCGCCCTTGTCCACTTCTCTATCTCTTGGAGACCGTATCCAGCTGCCAGTGCTCATTGAGCCTCTCAAAATCCCGGGCATTGATCGGCCTCCCGCTGGTCCATTCGACATCGCAGCTCATGTCAACTTCGTCAGCCGTGGTCGCCCGCCGCGCCAGCCTGACTCGGTGGGCCCTCGCCGGTCTCAACGTTACAACCATTCTTCTTCACCGAGCAGTGACTACGTGCCACCTTGAGTTCCTACTCCCTATTGCTTTTGCTTTCGTTTGGGCCTTGTATCTACATGTGTAGGCTGGTGGTCTTGGCCTTGGTTTGCCTATGTTCTCTTTTGCTCGGCCTCGGCTACCCCCTTCCCCGGGGCCTCGTTGTCCTTTGTATCCCCCCTGTGTCCTTCTTGCTTCCTTATATATAAAATTTTCTTGCATGGTGCCAGGGGTCAAGCATCTCCCCTTGGGCCTTGCAAGTATCACTTTAGTTAAAAAAAACACTGTTTATTTTAATTCCACCGTGTTCAAGATCGATGATTTGTTTGACCAGCTTCAGTCAGCTCATGTCTTTTCCCGGATTGATCTTCGATCTGGCTATTATCAATTACAGATCAGGGATGCTGATGTGGAGAAGACTACTTTTAGCATGAGGTATGGTCATTATAAATTTTTTATTATGTCATTTGGGCTAACCAATGCTCCAGCAGTGTTCATGGATATGATGCATCGGGTGTTTCGTCCCTATTTGGACTTTTTGTGGTAGTCTTTGTGGATGACATCCTGATTTATTCTGCTTCTGAGGAAGAGCATGCGCAACATTTGTGTATTGTATTGCAAACTCTGCGAGATCATCGACTTTATGCGAAATTCAGTAAGTGCGAGTTCTGGCTTCAAGAAATTCATTTTCTGGGCCATGTGATTTCTGGTGAGGGAATTATAGTTGACCCAATAAAAATTGAGGCCATCCTTCAATGGCAAAGATCGAGATCCGTGACCGAGGTCAAGAGTTTCTTAGGTCTTGTAGGTTATTACAGGAGATTTATTCAGGACTTTGCACGAATTGTAGCGTCGATGTCTAAATTGACTCAGAAGAATGTGTCATTTGTGTGGACCGAGAACTGCGAGCAGAGTTTCATTGAATTGAAGAAAGTACTCACGACTCCTCCAGTGCTTGTTTTGCCTTCTACTTCTGGTGGTTTTGTTGTGTGTACGGATGTGTCTCGAGTGGGTTTGGGTGCAGTATTAATGCAGCATGTCAGGGTTGTAGCTTATGCATCCCGACAGTTGAAGTAGCATGAAGAAAATTATCCCACTCATGACTTAGAATTGGTAGCTGTGATCTTTGCACTTAAGATCTGGAGACATTATTTATATGGTGAGAAATTTGAGATTTTCACCGATCATCAAAGCTTGAAATATGTCTTCTCTCAAAAAGACTTGAATCTTCGTCAGTGCCGATGGATGGAGTCTATGAAAGATTATGAATTTAATCGATCTTATCAACCTGGCAACATGAATGTGGTGGCAGATGCACTGAGTAGGAAAGTGCAGATTAGTCACTTGATGGTGCAAGAGTGGAAGCTATGGGAGCAAGTTCCAAGCGAGACTTTCAGATTGAAGAATCCCCATGATTTGATGACGGTTGTTCTTGCTAGTCTAGTGATGACTCTAGCTATTTATCGGTAGATCAGGGAGGCATAGCAGGTAGATTCTGAGTTGTCTCGTGTTATGACAATGCCAGATGTGGAGTTATGTGATGATGCGGTGGTCAGATTCAAGGGACGAATCTATGTTCCAGCTGAAGATTCTTTGAGGAATGCTATCTTGTGTGAATCACATGGATCCCGCTATACCATTCATCCTAGAACCACGAAGATGTATAGTAATGTGAAAAGGCAATTCTGGTGGCCAGGTATAAAAAAGGATGTGACAAACTTTATGGCTAAATGTTTAACATGTCAGCACGTGAAAGCCGAGCACTAGAGACCTGGAGGTATACATCAGCCCATGGAAATTCTGATGTGGAAATGGGATCATGTGACTACTGATTTTGTTGTCAGTTTGCCTCGAACACCTGAAGGTTATGATGGCATTTGGTTGTTGGTTGATCGCCTGCTGAAAATAGCTAGATTGTTGCTGATTAAAGTAAAGTGGAATGTTCCAAGATTGGTCAGACTTTATGTTGAAAGGATTGTACCATTCCATAGAATTCCAATATCTATTGTATCAGACTATTACCCACGCTTTACCTCTGGTTTTTGGCAGAGTTTTCAAAAGGCGTTGGGCACGGATTTGGCATTAAGTTCGGCATATCATCCTCAATCTGATGGTCAGTCTGAGAGGACCATTCAGACTTTAGAGGATATGTTGAGGTCTTGTTGTCTCGACTGGTAAGGTTCATGGAGCCGGTACTTGCCCTTGGTAGAATTTGCCTATAATAACAGCTACCATTTTAGCATCGGAATGGCATCGTATGAAGCCTTGTATGGTCGTCCTTGTTGTACACCGTTAGAATAGTTTGAGGTCAGTGACCGGTTAATGATAGGACTAGATTTAGTACAGCAGTGTGTCGAGGTAGTTCATCTGATCAGGTAGAAACTATTGACAGTTCAAAGTCGACAGAAGAGTTATGCCGGTCGACGCAAAAGACCATTGTAGTTTGAGATAGGAGATTTTGTTTTTGTGAGAATTTCTTCGATGAAAGGTGTTATGAGATTCGGTAGGCATCGAAAACTTAGTCCCCGGTATATTGGTCAGTTTCCTATCTTGGAGTGTGTGGGCCAAGTGGCTTATCGTCTTCAATTGCCACCAGCGATGAGAGCAATTCACGATGTATTCTATGTTTCTATGTTGAGGAAATATGTGCCAGATGAGTTACACATTCTTGATGATTCTGTGTGGCCTGAAGTGGCAGTGGATCTATCTACGCCAGAATACTCGATTTGTATTGAGGATCATCATGAACAGCGGCTGAGGAATAAGGTTATTCCGTTGGTTAAGGTAGTATAGCAGTGCCACTCCGGTAATGATGCTACATGGGAATGCGAGGAGGATATGTGCCTGCAGTTCCCGTATCTGTTTGAGTAGGTTTGTCTCTCCTTTTCCTTCCTAGTGATTTCTTTGAATTTTGAGGACAAAATTTTTTTTGGGAGGGAGGGACTGTAAGAACCGTGAATTATGGATTCTTATTAGATTTATAGTTCAAAAAATTTCCATGAAATTGGGCAGGTAAAAACAACTACAAGAAATTTTACATAAATTAGAAAGATGGACCAGTTGACCAAATTGAATGAAAAGTACAAACATGAATCTACTACACTTCAAATGAATTACCTGATGCCATCACACTTTGATATATATGTGGATAGAAGAAAATTGACGAGATTTGATTCCTCAAACAAAATTACAAACCTGAAGTTTCATAAGCCGATGATCTACAAAATGATCTCACAAGCTTGGATACATACAAACCTTCCATCTTCTCATCTCCAACCTGAAAGAAAGAGTCATATTTCAATAGATTGCATGTTATCACATCATTAGAAGAAATCAATGGACCCTGAATTTTGTAATGTACGACAAACAGATAAAAGAAAAGTAAACATAAGAAAGTATGAAACTTTGAAAGCTTAGGCAAGATTTTGAACTGCACAGCTCTCCGGAGAAAGCATCTTGAACCACTTGCACCTCCAAAATTCAAAAGGAAATTACTTCTCTGATTGTCTTGCAACAGGGTTTCAGAAAATTAATGTTTATCTATCAGAAATCAATTCCAACTAGATAGATAGTTAACAGGAACTTCATGTGTTTTTTGGTAGTGGTCAAGAAATATGTCTTAAGCATTGTAAACTTCAATTTGGTGTAGTTGTCTGTGTAATTAGAGATCTTACCTATTTTCCTTTTCTTTCTGAATGATGCATTACCAGCATGACATGAGGGCCATTTTGACTAATCAAGTCATCATGAATTATCGAATCAATTGGGGATGCCCACATCGGCATTTTATCTAATAGATACATCTCTTCAGAAGTTAGGTTTCGGTGCAACTAGTAACTCTAGAATCATTGGCTATCTGACTACCAAGTAGCATCCAGCTAACAAACTATGATTCCCCGATTCACAATTATCTAAATTTCACACTTGATGCCTAAGTCAAACCATAAGAAAGCACGGTTGTGATACACTGCACCCAAGACAAACAAAAGGAAAGTGGGAAAAAAAATAAAAGCTGAGAACTTTCCCAGTTTCCAGAAGCAACACACCACACAATTTGCCGACCATACAGAGGGCACTCGCCTGGAGCAGTGCGTTGACCCCAGAGTCCACCTGGGTGAGGTTGACCAGGAGCATGACAAGCAACCGGGATATGCCGCAGCCATCCTGCGGCTGCCTGTAGAGCACCTCCACGGCAGTCCGGACGGCGGCGTGGGAGACAAGGGAGTCGCCGACACCGGCGTCCTGGGAGAGGTTGACGAGCGCCTCGGCGGCCGGCCTGGCGACTTCCTCCCCTGCGGCGCTATCGCCGAGGAGTCGGCAAAGGGCGGGGAGTGCGAGGTCGGCGCGGGCGGCGAGGGACTGGAGGCCGTCCTGTGAGCCAGTGAGGCCGCTGACGATGTCGACGGCAGCCTTCCTCACCTGCGCCGCAGGAGGAAAAGGAGAGAGAAGGGTGAGGAGGGCTCTAAGAAGGTCGGTGAAACACAGTAGCGTCGGCTTCTGAGTGTGGTGCGGTGGTCGCCCGTGCCTACCTGCGGGGAAGGGGAGGAGAGGAACCCTAGCAGCTCTTCCAGTTTCGTCGCCATGGTTGTCGCCGCCTCGAATGCGCTCGGTGGGTGAAATTGGAACACTGGAAAACTCTATTTTAAAAAATTAGTGAACAAGCGATCACAATTCCGTTGTCGTCTAGTCCGGTTAGGATATCTGGCTTTCACCCAGGCGACCCGGGTTCAAATCCCGGCAACGGAATTTTTTTCTTTCCTCACCTTAAAGGCTTCTTTGGTGGAATTCGTTTGTAATTTATATATACATAATATATTTTATGTTTTAACTTGAAAAAGGATTTTTGAAGGCGGAAGTTGTAAAAGAATATAAATTTCGACGCGTAGATAAACTTTTGAAAATCGTTTTGGGTATGAATGGAAGATTGATTGGTTAATATAAGGTATGGATTCGTGTGTGGATGGGCGTAGGAAGAAATCGAAAAAGGTAACCAGATATTGTTCGTGATGAAAATACAACAATCATGCAAGAAATCAGAACATAAATACATTGGAGGATGTAGACAACACATCAACAATTTTACGTGGCGCTTGTGGTCAAAAGTGGGATACGAAGCGTCCGAGCTTTCATGGCAACCACTACTGGGCCGAGATAAATGGTTTGTTCTGCTGATGGGCAAGAGCTTAGTGGGCTGAATTGTTGCTTATTATTAATCAACCTTGGTTTACAATATATCATCCTCCTTAGTCCAAGAAACACTTAATCCACAGGGCATACTCACAGCATGTTACTTTCTTGCTAAATATGTCACTGCCAAAGGGACCGTATCGCTTACTTACTCGACATGGTACTTTTTTGCTCAATACATCACTTCTAATAAGAGCACTATATCACTCTTTCTCTCAGTACATCACCTCCACGAGCGTTGTATCACTTACTAACTGATACTCAAAATATATCATCAATTCCTTGCTTAGTATAGCACTTTCTAGGGCACTATATCGCTACCAAAGCTACCACTTTGTTGCTCATGTATATGTCACTTCTCTGCTCAGTGTATATCACTTGTAAGAGCGTTGTACCACTCCCAAGAAGCACCACATTGCCTTCTACTTGATACTCAAAAAGATATCACTTCCTTTCTCAATGTATCACTTGCAATAGAACTGCCACTCCTGAGAGCACTACATCACTACCTACTCAATAACAAATCTGCAAGTTCATTATTCTATCCTTTGACATGAGCAAATGTTGGTCTGTAACCATTTCCTATTAAGAAGTCTATAAACTTTAACCAATGTCTTTCACCAAGTCTATTTATTCTAGCTAAGGTAGCATGAGAGACTATATTATTGCAATCAGTTCTTATAGTAAAGGTTTTATAGAGGCAGAAATCTGGTTTTTGTGTCACATACCACCTTCTCTATTTATTGAATGGGGAAGTCGTCCAGCACTCGTGGAAGCGTGCGAGCAGCAGAAAGTAAGAGCGTCAAAAGGAGCCTCGAGTGTTACCCCAGGGGACAACCCTCCGATGGATAAGTTAGCAAGGGATTAATAAGTGACAGAGAAGAACAAAGAAGTGAGCAGAGCATAGGTTGGAATAGGAGGCTGGAGAGTGGAGTAGATCCTTCAGACGAGTGCTCACCGTCTCCAGTGGTCACTCAGAGAGTGCTCACTGGGTGGTAAGATCGTACAGAAGGGTTTCTCTCTCTAGGCGTAGTCAAGCGTGACCTCTCTCCTTTTGTAGCAGAAGTAGTGGCTCTATTCTCTGTGTAGTGAGATGGTAGAATAATCCACCATAGTAGTCACGTGTTTGTTCTCCTCTATTAGCTCTTCACTGGGGTCTCTTTTATAGGGGGTTGTCCTGGTGCAGGCAGCTCATCCCTTGGTAAGGAAGGGTGCTCGTAGTGGGGTAACGTCTCCTGCGATTCAGGTGGGAGTTTCCCATTGAGGGGTGACTATCCTGGCGTCGGCTGGTCCCTAGGCGAGTGTCACGGCACTAGTTGAGCGTGCTCGCCCATTATGGGGCTGAGGTCGGCATCGCGGGGGGAGGATAATGGTTGGTCGTCGGAGGGTCTTCCGACGAACATTACGCTTGGGCCGTCACATTATGTGCATTATGGAATCCGATCACTACAAGAAAATTGACCTATAGGTGAGCGGCTAGCCTGTGAAGGCATTGTAGCTGGTGCTGGAACTGGGAACTGGGATTGGAACTGAGCGGCTGGCCTGTGAAGGCGTTGTAGCCGGTGCTGGAACTGGGAGCTGGGATTGGAACTGAGCGGCTGGCCTGTGAAGGCATTGTAGCTAGTACTGGAACTGGGAGCTAGGATTGGAACTGAGCGACTGGCCTATGAAGGCGTTGTAGCAGGTGCTGGAACTGGGAACTGGGATTGGAACTGAGTGCCTGGCCTGTGAAGGCATTGTAGCCGGTGCTGGAACTGGGAGCTGGGATTAGAACTGAGTGGCTGGCCTGTGAAGACATTGTAGCTAGTGTTGAAACTGGGAGCTGGGACTGGAGCTGGGCGGCTGGCCTGTAAAGGCGTTGTAGCCGATGCTAGAACTGGGAACTGGGCAGTTGGCCTGTAAAGGCGTTGTAACCAATGTTGAGAGTAGAAACTAGGCGGCTGGCCTGTAAAGGCGTTGTAGCCGGTGCTGGGACTGGGGACTGGGCGGCTGGCCTGTGAAGGCGTTGTAGCCAATGCTGAGAGTAGAAACTGGGACTGGAGCTGAGCGACTAGCCTATAGAGGCGTTATAGCCAATGCTGGGACTGGGAACTGGGCGGCTGGCCTGTGAAGGCATTGTAGCCGATGCTGAGATTGGAAACTGGTAGGGCCAACCCGCGAGGGTGTGGCAGCCACTGTTGTTGTAGAGCGATGCTATGGTCACTGCCGGCAAGATGTTGCGATTGACGGCGTTCATCAGCGAGGAGTAGAGGAAGAGAGTTTTTTTCTTCTCTTTACTAGCTCTACCGCCCTTTCAGATATTTGCCAGAGCTGGCCCCTTTTACTTTTTCCAGTGCGCCCTTGCAAGTTTTCACACCGAGGGGTCACCCGATTTTACCTGAGACGCCCTTTCGGGTTTTCACCTCAGCCGGGTTAATGGCAATTTTTACCCTCAATGGTTCCATGGATGGAGCCGCCTGAGGCCATCGGGATATCTCTATTTTTAACCCCATTATGTATGTTTGTATTGTTTTTTTTTGTTTTATTTTTTTTTTAATTTAGGGATTGTTGTCCATAGCGTGTTGCTGCGAAGGGACGTGACCGAAAATCGGGGAATGCAGATCGTCGGGCATGACTCCTACCCCTACCAATGGCTCTTACGAGTCACGGGATCATGGGACTGGGGACCATACTACTGTGGCCGGACACAACTAGGGTTCTGGGTTACGAGGGTATGGAGTACCGGAGCATGTAACGATGGAGTTTTGGGACGTATGGAGACTGGACTTTGCTAGAATAGCAGCCAGAATGTGACGTGAGAACTGGCACTTTTTGGAAGCCGGGGCAAGTGATACAAGGAATAACTGGGGAATGTCAAGCTACTGGTACGGGGATGTGAGTTGATCAATGACCAACACGGGAGAATCTCACGACCTACTGAGGAGTAGGTAAAGATCACCCTAACTGGTGAGGGAGGAGAGACTTTCTCATTATCGACTTCAACGCCCTTTTGGGTTTTCACTGAAGCTGACCCCCTTTAGCTTTTTTCGACGTGCCCTTGCGGGTTTTCGCGCTGAGGGGTTTCCTAATTTTACCTGAGGCACCCTCCCGGGCCTCTACGTCAGCCGGGTTGCTGGCATTTTTGCCCCCGATCGTCTCCTTGCAATGGGGACGACCGGGTTTATCGGGGTATCTCTATTTTTAACCCCATTTTAATTTTTTATTTTTTTTTACTCCCCTGGTCGCCCTCCCCATTCCCCTTGCTCCCCTTGGCCATCCCACCCTCATTCACACAACCCTACACAACCAGCATGTTCCCAGTTCACAAGCAGCAAAGGAGTGTCCAGTTTCAGAGCCTGCAAAGACTCTCTCGCGCATCCTCTGGTGGCGTATCTTACATTTCTGTAAATCTCTTCGAAGCATCTTTCCAAGCGTGGTGGTCTCGCCGTCATCCGACTTCGGGGCTGCCCAGGAGAGCCGTTCTTCTCCGACTGCGCAGGACAAGTCTGGTCTGCAACCTGAAGCAACTTCCAGAAGCTCCCACGGCCACATTCCTGTTCTTCTTGGGCCACCACTTGTCTAAGAGCTTATATGACAAGTCTTCTTCCATTACCAAGAAGCGGCACCCCGTTCGGCATCTGGAGCAGTGATTTCTCAATTTTCTCCCTTGGGTGTGCTGTTCTGTCCACTCTGGGACTGAATAGACATCTGACCACTATTCAAGCTGCTGTTGTCTACTCCGACCTCTTCCGGTGTCCCCACAGGTCTTGTTTCGAAGAGGGCTTGCCAACGATTCGAACGACTCTGGCCACACTTGATTCAGAGCTTGGGAGCAACCGTGGCGGCCTGTCCTTCCAACTGTAATGACCCAGAAGCTATCAGATTCTGAAGCTAGTGGTCCTGTTCACGACCCTTCCCTGGCTGTCGTTGTCATCGAGACAATCTCCAGAAATTCTGACATCCTCCTGGGCCAACCTTGAAGGTTTTTCCGCTAGTTTTGTCAACAACAGAGTTTGGGAGAGCCCATGGCGGTGCCGACAGTGTCTGCCTATCAAGCTGTCCTGAGAGCTAGCAGAACCGATGAGCTCCCTCCATTCGGCTTCTAGCTTAGTTTTTCCCCACCCCGCCTGGCCGGTGACCACCCGTCCTTGTGTGGAGGTAGTTTTGGATATAATTACAATAAGTTCCCACCTCGAGATCCCCCTCCTGCGAGAGGTGTAGTGATGTAACATTTTAAATTTCAAGTCAAAGCTACACCAACGTGGCGTGCGGGTGCATACCCACGCCTCCCCGCTCGCCCTCGTCTCCAGCCGAGATCGGTGTATTCACGCCGATCAGGTGAGCTCCAGAACACTTCTCATTTCTGGGATTTAATTGCTTAGCTTAGTATTGCATTTGGTTGCTCCGTCGGTGGTGAAAGAGTGTTCGGTCCCAAATTGCCATCAAATTGAGTGCTACCGCGGAGTGAGTTGTTAGAGAGACCCTACATCCCATGCCCTCGACGTGCTAGCCGCCTGTCAAATTGTGCATCCCAGACCCTTAGGGGTTCAACCTCAAGCTAGCCGAACCCCGGAACAGCAGGTCCTATCTCGGACCCTCTCCACCATCGCCGGTTGGCCTACGGGTCATTGTGTGCGCCACGTGAGTGCGCTCACCTGAGTGAGTCCGCCATCAAAGTTGCTTGCTTGCGATTGTAAATCTAAGGTGCATCGGTCGAGTGGCTACCACCCCAAGGTGGTGTCACATCAGTCTTCCATTCAAAAGGTGAAAGAGTTACAAAAAGAGGCAACCGCCTCGATATAGCGATAGGGAAAACCTACTCAGAAAAGATTGGAAATCAGCAGGCATCGGCTCAGGCACACGTCCTGGTAGCGTTGTCACTTGACCCGTCGCCCTCAAGCTCATGCGCAATAGCAACTCCCACGGTGGGTGGGTCATCTGCCAAGTCGATCAGACAATCCTCCACCAATGGAGCACACTCGGGTGCTCGCCCGCTAGTGCTCGGCCCCAGCATCTGCTCCTCAGCCCCGGCCTCCTCGCCAAGCTCCTCCTCTCCGCCACTGGCCTCAGCACCACGAGGGAGGAGGAAGAAGAGGCACCAAGGTCCTCGAGCTCTTAGCCATGGCCTGCACGGCAGCCTCCCATCCCTCCTTGAAGCCGCGATCGCGCGTCAGTCCAAAGATCTCCAGGGCCTCCGGGGCCAGCTCATCTTGGTAAGCCGAAGATGAGTGGAAGTTCTCCACTGCCTCCTCAGTGACGGTCGACATCGACGAGCGCAGCTCGGCTAGCTGCGTCTCCACCTCTTGATACCGAAGCTCGATGGCCTTCAACTGCGTCCCCAACTTGGATGCATGGCCCTCGGCCGTCTCAACTCGGACCCGAAAGATGTCACAATCCCGCTCCATCCCAGCGAGGGCTAACCCCACCTGCTCCAACTGCTCCCGGAGCATAGCAGCGTCCACCTAGGACGCCTCCAAGGGTCCCTCAAGCACCTCACATTTGGCCATCAACCCCGCCTGCCTAGCCCGACTGGTCTCCAAATCCCGTGCGACATCGTCAAAGTGGTATTGCCATAAACTAAACGCCCTGGCGAGTGTGACGAAGTTCCTCACCGCCAAGTCCACCAGCTCGTCCTGGGCCCCAAGGCTAAACTCCCCAAATCAGTCCTGGGGATGCATGGTCATGTGGATGGAGGCGAAATCCATCCAAAGGTGAGACTTGTAGATGGGCTCTTCCGGTGGCAGGAAGCGAGGACCCGAAGGAACAGCTGACGATAGGAGGCGAGCCCTCCTCTCCTCCAAGCTGAGCGAATTGTCGTCAAGGGTGAGAGCCTTGCCCTTATATGGTGCCTCCCTCTCAGAAGTAGACACCAGGGGGCGGTTGCAGGTTCTACGGCTAGTGGCAGGAGAGGAGGAACCTCAGGAGGAGGAGGGGGAGCTTTGGAAGGTGACGACGACGCGGCTCAGCCATGAACCAAAGTAGAAGCTCTGCTCCTCTTCTTTCAAAGACGCTGGCTATCCAGCACCGCCAACTTGCCTACATCCAATGGAATGCGACTACCGCCAGGCATGTAGACTCCGCCTCAACAACACTGGCGGCCTCCTTAGAGATTTCCCTCTGAGCACTCGACCCACCAATAACCACGGGCACTGCAGAGGAACCCACTACTGGGACAGCTGCAAGAACCAGATACTGGAGGTGTCTCGAAGCAAAGGTGACTGCGACTTGAGGTGCAACGATGGCCACCTAGCTAGCCCTAGGCTCAACGTGGTCCACGGGACCAGGGGCATGCCGCGACAATCGTACTATCTCGTAGTGCCACTCCGGCACTTCTGGTGCCCCTGCAATCAAACCCAACCTGGTCAGCCCAGTTTGCCACTAATGAAGCCTGATAAGAAACCAAAGTTAGTACCCTGAGGTAACGGGGGGCTCAACCCCAGTTCCTGGAGCACTGCCAAGGTGAGCGTGAAGTCAGCATCAAAGAGGTGGAACTTATGGATAGCCTTTATCTTCTTGGACCCCTCCACAGTGGCCGAAGGCCGTCTATCCAACCAGACAGAGCGGACACCCAGAGCCTCCAACCTTCGAAACAGTCGCAAGCACTCGACTTGGTGATATATACATAACATTGTGCCCAACCTTTGAGGTTGGATGCAGCGGCAGAGACTCGGACGACGTTATGACTGGACTGAGCCTTGAAATATGCATAGGCTGTATCGACCGGACAGCTCTAGAGGCTATAGAATTACCGAAAGAGCTAAACATTTGGCTCCACTGAAGCCTTCCGGCATACAAAAATGAATCCACAAAGAATGTGGTAGGAATTGGGGGATATCTCCCTGGGTGACAACCATGATAATGAAGGACAGACTCGATGAAAGGGTGAACAGGTAGGCGGAAGCCCACCTGAAAGGATGCCACGAGAACCATGATGCCACCCGGAGGCGGGCTCAGTTGATCGTCGTCTACAGTGGGAAAGATAATATCAAAATTAGGCGGAATCTGGAAGGCCTCTTGCAGTCCGTGTACTACCCTATAGGTGACTACTGGTGGGAAACGGGGGCGACTGGTACCTGCGCCCGAAGTACTTGGGGCATCACCATGGCCAGAATCTACCTCCTCGACAGAGGAGGTAGGGCTAACCCTGAGAGTCCTCCTACGGGGCGGCATGGCTACGGGAAAAAGAAGACATAGAGCAAAGAAGAAGACCCTCACCAGACGATGAAGGAAGAAGCCTATGGTGGGCATGTTCGACAAGAGGCAGATCAGGTCCTAGGAAATCTCCAAGGCAGTTCTTATAGCCTTCCAAGGCAGAATGGCCACTTTAGGGCCGTAGAGCAGGTGAAAAGTCACCTATCATTGTCACAATATGGCCGCTAGGCTCAGGAGCCCGTTCGACGCTCACACCCCGAGACAATGAGTCCACATCATGATTACAAGAGTGGCGCTCCTTGCCGTGAGAGGCACCTTGCACACCAAGCAATCGACTGGGTCCACCGGTTCTAATTGCACAAGGAAGCTACCTAGGCAATTGACCCTCTCCTGCTCAACTCTCAACTCCCTGCAAAGTGCTCGGCAACTGAGAGTAGGGCGGCAACTGAGGAGGGTAAATCTGGCTCAGCCCATAATGGACCCGTCTACCGCAAGCCCACATAGGCCAAGGCCTACTAATGCACATAAGGGCCTGAGACAGCTGTAGCCTAGGTAGCGAGGCCCAAAATGACTCAACATTGGATTCGACAGCTATAACAAGGCGGTGGCCCATACGCGATGACCGCCTGAGGATCCTCCGAAGACCGATCGTTATCCCCCACGACGTTGGCTCCTATCCCATAAGAGGCGAGCACGTCCCACGAGCACTGTAAGACTCGCCCAGGGATCGACTTACTCGGGGGTACTCGCCCCTCCATGAAAAACTCCCGTCATAATCGCGAGAGACGTTGCTCCACTACTTACTCCCTTCCCTATTAAGGGATAGGCCTCCAGCTCCAAGACAACCCCATTTAAAAGAGACATCGATAGAGAAGAAAGGTGTAATATCCCGGACCCTTCGGATCCTTATTTTTGGGTCTCGGATCTATTTTCTCGGAGCGTCTGGCTCCGTTGTGTCTGATTGTGCATGTCATACATTTTTTATGTTCGGATCAGCGCGATCCGGAGCTGTTTCAGAGGCCCAGAGGCATTTCGTGACTTTTTTCACGTGTTTTTCGATTCCCGACCCAATTTTTGGTAAATCCTGCGAAACTCCACTGCGAGCGAACTGAGTCGTTCACCCGGGCGTGAGTGGTACCATTGCGATCGGTGCGTTCCGAGGATCGTAAAAACGTGATTTTCTATTTTTTGATATTTTTTGATTTTCTATAAATAGGGGCATTTCTTTAATCTTTTCACATTTTCTTCTTCTTCTTCCTCTTTCCTTCTTCCTCCCCACCATGAGTGCCTCCTCTCTTCCTCTTCTTCATCCGGCGATTGCGGAGGCGCGTCCCCTCAGGCTGCAGACGGCGTGCGACGGCAACGTGGTGATGACAGCGATGGCGAGGTGAGCGTGGCGGCATAAAGCTTGTGGGAGAACATGAAGGGATGAGGGTTTCAAAGCGTCTTCCTTGATTTCGACAATGATTCGACGGAGCTTTCACTCCATTAAGGTAGGGGGACTAATCCCTATGCTCATCCCGTCATTCCCCACGATTTGTAGGCCGAATGGGAGTCAAGAGGGGCGTTTTTGAGCAGGTTAGGGCAAAATCATGATTGGGGGAGAGTTCGCCCGATCTATGGATTTAAGTCGCGATTCGGTGTTTTAATGGCCTAGAATCATACTAGTGGTCCCAAGGGAGCTTCCCCCTTGATTTTTCCCTCTTCCATGGAGGTATTGGGGCGTGGTTAGCATTTTTAGATCTTGTTCACCGTTTCGCCGTTGGAGTGTTGTGGGCCCCTCCCTAACCCTAGATCTGAGGTTAGTTAAGATCTTTTAGCTAGGGTTATAAAACTCTTGTATTTCATTATTTTCATAGAGAATTTTGAAGAAAAATCAGAAGTTGTATTCTTGTGTCATGGGCGCCCCTCTCTCCTCTCTCCTTGCAGCTATGAAGGTTGCCCTCTTGTAAGGTGTGAAGTCTTAATCTTAGTGTGATTTCAAGATCTATCACCTCTACTGGATGCGACTTCCAGCCACTACCGTCACCGCCTCCGTTCGTGCCGCCAACAAGCCACCACAGTCACTTTTTCAATCTACTGTCCAGGATTCCGAGTTGCTGGACAAAAGGTTGAAGATGGATCTATAAGTCCAGATCCAATCGTTGGATCGAGCTGAGATTTTTAGGGTTGGTTCATCTCGTCTTCCCCAATCCCCAATTCAATTTTTACTCCGATCAGATCCCGTTTGAGCCCCCTCCCAGTCACTTCTTTCCACCCCTCACAGTCTACCAATCAGCAGACCTGTAAGATAGTAGTTTGTAGATCTATTTTTCCCACACCTCAAACCATGTCAGCAAATTACAAAAATACTTGTATGTGATCCTCACTTCCCCCCTCTCACCCATAAAATTCCTAAAGTCCAGATCTGCCAACTTCCCTTTGGTCAAAATTCATTCTCAGGCAGATCTCAACCTGTCTTTTCTGTTCTGTGATTTGAGCCAAAGCTAGCATGGGAGAACATGGTTTTTCATTTCAAATCAGACCATTGGAGTAGATGTAAATTTCACATATGTTGTAGATCTTTAAGTTTACTTTCCAAAGGCACTGATCTCATCTCAATCCGACACCGGTTCTAGGCGTGGTGATTGTTCTCGTGGGTGCATGCAGATCTATCCCATGACAAGCCAGCAAGAGCAGTCCACTGGTTAATTCTTCCAGAAATACGCCGGCTGCGATTCAATCGCCGCCGACTTCAGGGTTAGAAGAGGAGCATTCCACCAATGTCCCAGCCAACCGCCTCGACCAAAAGTCAATTGGAAGCCACTGTCCCACTTGCCGAGTTTGCTTGCTGTCCATCGAGTCTGAACAGTGTCAAGTCAGACTAGCAGCCCGCCTTCGGCCCGAAGGTCCTTCCGGCTTGCTGCCCGTCAACCCGAGATCAGTACTCCTGGGTCGCTGTTGTAGCCCTTTACCTCCTTGCATGGAGTGGGCCATAAAATTTATTTCTGTAATTATTTACTTTTACTATACCAGGAGTTACGATTCTTGGCTGGGATCGTGTTCCCCACGCCTGGAGCGTGGAGGTACATTTTTGCTCCTTCATTGTCACATTTGCTTATTTCATATATGTTCGTATGCCGTTGCTTGAGGGATAGGTTTCTAGCTCATTATCATTTTTGATTGCCACTGCAAGAGAGCGAGTGTGACCCATCCCGTGACTTGACCCGAGCACATGAAAAGAGCCGACCACCCTTGACTCACTACCAGTTTCTGAACCGCGCACATCCCCGCGCTTCTCTCGCTTGGGACGAATCATGAGCTAGCAGTTCTTGTTGAGGACACATAATCCCCTTTGGAGCTCTTTGGTGTCTAGTTGGTCCCGTTATCAAATTGGTCGCGTCGTCACCTAGAGTCCCAAGTTCACATCCAAATTGGTCACGAGTCTCTTTCGTCCCACATCAATTTTATAGGGTTGCTCTCCCCTGAAGATGATGTTGTGGTTGGCGGGCCACCCTTATTTTTGGCCTGATCGGGTTGCATGTGTAGCGGTCACAGCTTTGGCCTAGCTTGCCCTGGCTACGGTTGTAAAGCATATTTCCTCCTCATCTTCCTCGTTGGGCAGATTGTAGCGGGCAGACAAGGTGTTGCATAGGAGTACTGTCTCCTTCTTGGTCTTTCAGGCTTTTCTTTTCTTCTTTTACTTTTTCTTGTCTTTGGATGGCGCCTGCCCCCAGAATAGACTGTCATCCTTTTCTATTGCTCCATCGACTTCTTCTTTTTGTTCCAGCGAGAGCTGTTCCAGTTCTTGCCATGGGGCATGGTCCCTTATCAGCAAAGCTTTCAACTCAGGCTGTTCATATTCATCTAGCCCGTTTATGTAGTCTTGAAGCCATCGGACCTCTGGACTAATTTCTTTGACTGCCAGCAACGGAGTCTGTCTCCTCCGGCTATGGGCGTGTAGTCTGATTACTGCAGGCAGGCTGGTCCAGAGTAATGCTGGCGCTGGAGGAGTAGGTCGTGGTGTGATGCCATGGACATGGGCCCCCACCTTCGGGCGAGATATGGCTTTCTTCTTGTCCTTCGCAGGGACCTGCTGTCATTCCTGTTGTTCTTTCATGGGTGTCAGAAAGCATGCCTTATAAGTGTGCTGAGTTCTGGATTCTGCAACTTCTTTAGGCAATACCTGGTATAGAGAAATCATGTTGGCTGTAGGCCTTCTCAGAGGTGCTTCATAGGGTTGCAGAGGGTCCACCTTGTACTCCCCCAGTTCTATTTATTCTTTCCTTATTGTGCCCTCAATGACATCCTTGACCACATAGCAGTCTTCAATTGGGTTCCCCAGCATCTAATGGTAAGGGCAGAACCTCAAACTGTCTCTTCTCTTCAGGTCTTCCGGCCTTTTTGGCTCAGGCAAGGTGACCTTGTTGTACTGGGTGACCCAGTCAAAGAGAACTTTGGTCTTCTCCTTTGGAAAAGAGTAGGCCTTCTTCACTCATCCCCTAATTGCCCCTCCCTAACCCTAGATCTGAGGGTAGTAATGGTCATTTAGTTAGGGCTATAAAACTCATCTATTTTCATTATTTTGGTGGAATTAATGAAGAAAAAAGTATTTGCTCCATAGTGCCATGGGCGCCCCTCCTTCCTCCCTCCTCTAGCAGATGCGATGGCTACCCATTTCAGGGTGTGACTCCCTCCTCCTTGGTGTGATTCCAAGGATTATCATCTCCGCTGGATGCGACTTCCAGCCACCGCCACCGTCGCCTCCGTTCATGCCGCCGTCGAGCCACCACAGCCCGATCTTTGGTGTGCTGTCTAGGATTTTGAGATCCAGGACAGAAGCTCAAAGAAAAGGTTGGTTCTCAAAATTCAGTTATTTGATGATCTTCAAATTTTGACAGATCATCCCCCTTGTTTTTACCTCCTCCCAATTTAAATTTCGTATCAACCCGCCACCGTTTGACTCGTTTTCCTAATTTTTATCTCCACCCGCGCAATCTGCCATTCTGCAGATCTGCGTGACAGTACCTTGTTCATCTGTTTTTCCCACCCCATAAATCATCTCAAAAAATTACCAAAAAAATTGTGCACGTCCCCCACATCCCCATGTATCCCCCATAAACTTCTCAAGATCCAGATCTATCGTTTACCATTCGGTCAAAGGCCATTCTTAGGCAGATCCCAATCTGTCCTGACTATTTGTAATCCAATCCAGAAGCAACAACTGTGGCATAGACTTTTTCATTTCCATTCCAATTGTTGGATGGTTGTGAAATTAATCTATGTTGTAGCCCTTCAAGTCTGCTTCGCAACGACGTTGGTTTCGTTTGGATCTGCCTCCGGATCTGGTCATAAAAACTATTTTTTCCGGGTCACGCAAATCTATGCAGCCACTAGGCTGCGGGAAAGATAAGAAGTGTAAATTCCCCATCGGTACTTCGGCTCTGATTCAGCCACCGCTGACTTCAGGGATCGAAGAGGAACCTCCCACCAACGTCCCAGACAACCACGGCTACTAGAAGACGACCGGAAGCAGACGTCCCACGTGCCGAGTTTGCTTACTGTCCAACAGGTCTGAACCGAGTTTGAACAGTGCTGAGTCGGACCAGCAGCCTGTCCCCAACCCGAAAGCTCTTCTGTCTTGCTGCCCGTCAACCTGAGATCAGTACTCCCGGGTCATTGTTGTCACCTTTTACCCCCCCGCGTGGAGTGGACCGTAAAATTATTTTCGTAATTATTAACATTTACTGTACCGGGAGTTACGGGTCTTGGCCGGGATCATCTTCACCACGCATGCACCCTGTGTGAAAGTCACAAAGAATCAAGTGGCACTAAGCCACTCGACTATGGGCAGTCCTCTAGACACTCTAAATCCAACGGTCCTTGAGTCACAAGACTCGGGGTCAAGACCATTGTACTGAATGTCAATCTGTGCTAACCCTAGGGTCAGAAACCTCAGCACGAATGCTCACAGGCAATTCACAACTGTCGAGACCATTCCCTTAAAAGGGAACTAAGAAAACTTCCAGCCCCAGACTGGTAAATGGGACTCACAATCCATGGGCCACCCACACACACACATAGCCCACACAGAAAATGCAAAAGTATGGTTCCCAAGGTAACTCACAAGTCGCCAAGCTGATTCCCAATCTCAGGAAAAAGTAGGAAAACTCCAACCCCAGGCTGGGTGACTGGACTCACTGTCTAAGGCCTTACGCATGGCCCACTCGAAAACCACCTTCCGAAGAAACTCACAACATACGGGGGAAACCTCACCGTAGTCACACCGATACATGGTGACTCGATCAGGCGCAACACAAAAGCCCAGACCACAATAGGGTCACCCGGACCCTTAGACCCATGGGCACGCTAATCATGGTAACACGGTACTTCTGGACACCCAAAAACACGGTCACGGTCCCCACGGGGTGTCCGGGACACTCACGGGGCCATAGGTCGGTCATTGGGTCTCAACCGGACCGACCGGGGCCAAAAATGGCCCAAAGTCTGCATTTCGGTCGACCAACCCACGGGTGGTCAGTTGACTAGCCAGTTCGGTCGACCGGACTGGGTGGTTCAGTTGACCGAACTGGGCAGAACACCCAGTTCACAGATGACGGAGTTTGGTCGACCGGACCGCCCGATCGGTCGATCGAAAATGGTGAAACCCCAATCCGAACACCATCGTTTGGTGAAGATCCACCCCCAATCACCCCCGGGTGATGGGGAAAACATGGGGAAACCATTCCCCTACCTCTGGACCACCTAGAGGTGCGATTAAAACCCCAAACACGTGGTTAAAATGAAAGATCCATCGCTCACCCCAAAATCGATCATTTTAACCCCTAACATGGAATAAACCCACTCGGCTCACCGCGACCTACCAAAATCGCGGGAAAGGAAGTGCCGAGGTTAAGGAACCATCCCCCTACCTCCACCAAAGATTTCGCGTGCCAAGGACGCCGATTCATCGTGAAATTTTTGGTTAATGTCGACGATTTCACATGAACTCGTGATCTGGCTTCACCACGCGCCACCGCCTTGATCCTCAACTCGTCCTCACCGTCCTCACCCTCGCAGCATCTTCGCCTCACCTGCCATCGCCTCTGTCGGCCACCCGGAGGAGAGGGGAAGAGAAAGAGAAGAGAGAGAGTGAGAATGAGAGAAAGAGAGGGGGTGGGGGGTTCATTTGCTAAAATGTGTTATTCTAGAAAAACTCAGGTTAGGAGTAGGAAAACCTTCACTCATTTGCTCCACCATGCCCGTACCCTCCACTAAGCCTATCATCCATCTACCATCTAAACATGTTAAAGTCTCTACCACCAACACCACGCTTCCACCTCCCACCAAGCCCATCATTCTGTCGTCATCTAAATCTACCACATTTTCTCCTCCCTCCAAACTTGTTATCCTTCCCCAATCCATGTCCATCAAACCTCCCACTAACCCAACCATCATCCACTAGCACAAAACCGAGCCCTTTAGAGCAGGTGCATATTTCATAGGGTCTACCCGTCCACAGCCAAGGGCGATCCCCAATCCTCACTATGGCAAGAAGTGGAGCAAGAGGAGATGGATCCACTCCTGGGCACTCAGTATGACTTGTTACATCACCTGGATCATGTTCCCACAAATATTTTCATCTTGGAGTTGATAAAAAGGTCCAAGGTTCACCGAGATGCTCTCTAAGATTTCTTCCAAAAACTTATGGTGAATGAGGATATGATGACTGATAGTCTACCCTCTGTCTTGGCAACAATCACCAAGGGACCAGCTATCACATTCTCCGAGCCCGAGTTAGCACCTCTCGAAGCTAGGTGGATGCCACTATGCATCTCAATCACAATCAATAAGGTGGCTATCGACGTAGCTTTAGTGGATACGGGTGCCTCTATCAACTTGTGTCCATTAAGCACCCTGCGGGCCTACAACATATTTGAGAAGCATCTCAGACCGACTCCCACTACAATAGCTACCTATGACAATTCCAAGAGGCCATGTCATGGCGTGGTAATAGGCCATTGTCCATGTCTGTGGAATTCTATGTGCTAGACATCCACCTAATGTTCAAGGCCACTCTCGGGTGACTGTGGATTGATAACCTAAATGCCATGCCTTCGACTGCTCACCAATGCCTCAAGTTCTCTTTCCAAGGACAAGTGGTCAAGGCCAAGAGTATCTCCATGGTCCGCACGGTGGAAGTCATCTCGGAGAAAATCTTTCCCACTCTCTGGCCTACCAACAAGCCCACTATTTCTGCTCTAGACCTTAACTTTCCTTAGGCTAATCCATGCCAAGACTCGGAGGCTACACAAGTGGATGTTTTGAAGAGATCCAAGCTGCTAATTAATATCAAGGGTTGGCATATCATGTAAAAGTTGGGGTACCAGCCAGGCAAGGGGTTGGGCACACATCTGCAAGGGTGAATCAAGCTAGTCCCTGACAATAAGCTAGCCGATTGGAGGGGCCCCAGTTACAAAGAGCATTCACATCTCCTCTCACCAAATTGGCAACCGCTTACTTAGATGCTCTTGTTGGCACCTAAAATATTACTGTATGGCGAGCACGTCTTAGCAGTAAAGGAGCACAATTGACCGATGTGTAAAGGCCAAAGGAACCTACAGAATGGTCTATCCAGACTACTGAAGCCTCAGGATACCAAGTGGGATGTCGGGGATCTCATAATCTACCTCTACAATAGCTCGGCCATGCCATATGACAAGCCGAAGTCAGCAAACTTAATAAATCGGTATCAACTCAATTGTACCGAACAAGCCTCACATCCCATCCTGTAAGGATGAAGATACCCCCGGTGGTCCACCGCTTGACGAGAATGCCTCCCGAGCTGAAGAAATTGTCTTTGGCCTTACAACACGGGATTTCGAAGGCAACATCGACAGAAGCACTCGAGTGCCCTGATTAAAGCATGGCACACACTTAAAACCACTCAGTCTAGAGCCCGAACACCGCGAGATCGACCCTCCTGTGTGACTTTCTAAGTCAAGAGCAGTATCAAGCATAAAACACTCTCTTGGGCTCACTTGGAGCCCACCAGGCAGTCAAAGGCCCAATAGATTGCATGAAGGAGCCTTGAACCAGTGCCAAGTGAACTGGCATGAGAACCAACTGGTTGAATCGGCAGGCTTTGAAGCAAGGCTGAACCAGCTTAGGTGGATGAATCGGCCACCCTCTCTTGTGGCTTGAATCGGCGTGCCCGTGGCCAAGTGAATCTGTGTGAGAAGAAGGAGGCACGCAGGTGATCCGGTGCGCGTCTACTCTCGTTGGATCACCTACGACCCCCCATTTTGCCTATAAATAGGCTACTTCTGGGTTTGAAGAAAGGGGAGGAGGGCAATCAAAAAAAATCCAAGAGAAAGGATGAAGCTCCCAGAGAGTTCAAAGGGTTATCAGTCATCATCCTCCAACCCCAGCGTCGTTCCTCGAATCTCTAGAGCTCGAGTGAAGGAAGACTAGTTCTGCTCTGCTGCTTTAGCATCATCTTCTGATGCTTTGTTTTCTGCCTTCGTAAGTGGGGTTCTCACTTTGATTAATGTCCAAGGGCCGATAATCCCTCTGAGTTTCTTATAATTTTCTCTCTTTCAAAATATGTATAGGGCGATGATACTCTGAGCCTGAATGCCCCATTTCTCTCACTATCTCGCAGTGATGAATCCCCTTATCTATTCTTATTTCCTTTGGTAGGATATGAACTGTTTGATTGTAAAAGCCCCTCGGGGCGACAGATATACCATTCTGCTAGCTATATGTAACAAATGATGAGTGAATGAATGCGTCTAGTTATTTGCTGGTCTCCCCTATTCTCTATGCATTTAAATTTCTCTCTGTTGCTCTATGTTATTGTTCCCAAGATCGTCAGAGCTGAACCCTCCTATCAAAGAAAAATTTAAAAATATTTGACTAGTCGAACCAACTTAGGAGAAGAAAAATAAAAGAAATAGCGTTGAAGGTGGATTTGATGATTTCTCTTTGGCTATTGCTGATATTTACTTTGACTTTAGGTAGACCTGCATGATGTTAATTTGATAGCACAGGTGGTCCAAGTTTATTGTGTTATGATAGAATTAGGTCGACCTAGTCTTCCCATTGAGCGGAGGGACCTTACCCTTCCCATTGAGCGGGGAGGCAGGAGTAGTTCAGGAGGTCTTAATAGGCCCCCGTCAACATCTAGAGCTACTCCCGTATTGCGATCAACTCTTAAGCCGCATGGTTTGTTGGAGGTGGATGACGAATCCTGTGAGACTGGGAATCACTCCCTGGGATATCCTGGGATGCCCTTAGGGAGGCAGACTTACTCTGACTATTGCTCACGTTACGGTAGTTCCCTCATAGAGCCATGATTTTATGTACGACTCCTATATACGACGCCAAGAAGTGTAGAGATCGAAAAGTGATCCTTCGAACAACGTACTACACTTCCTAAATTTATTTGTCACGAAATACGAGAAATTTTCTGAGGGAGATATCTGAGAACAAAGGGAAGGATGTCAGAAGGAGTTCCGAGTGTGATCTCAGCAGACAATCCTCCCTGGCCTAAGTCAGACTAGGGCTCGGATAGGGTGAGGAGTTCTCAGACATAGACAGGAGTGCTTGGAGAAAAGGAGCAAAAAGTATTATGGGCATAGTAGCGTAGAATACTTATCCCCTGGTCGTGTGGCCATGGCACTTCTTATAGAGTCTCTCTCCTCGAGCATGTTTCTACCATCCAAACGTTCTAGTTTACTGGAAGAACGGTTGTCCAGGATTGTGAAATTGTGGGATGCTCAGTCTTCCGCCTTGTAGAAGGTGAGAGGACGTGTGTTATCTCTTGATATTCATTACTCTGTCATTATTACGATAATAGTTTTCAAATCGTGTTCCACGTGGATCATGGAATAATTATGTGCACAAGGCATGAGTCTATATCCTGAGCCAGTCACTATTAGGTCTTAATGGGCTTAGGTGGATCCTTCTCTCCTTAGTGCCGATTAGATGGGTCGAATTATCTTTTCAGATGGTTACACAATAATTAAAAAGATAATATTCTTACATGCCCGATCATGAAAATGCCATTACACATATACTTTGTAAGTATGTGCGGAAATATTCCCATGGTTATAAATTATCATCCAAAAACATGTGGATGTCGTATAATGGAGGGTCAATTTGCATTTATATTTATGCAGAAAGAACACTTTTTTACACTAGTTGGTTAGTGCATTAGCAACATTTCATAATTAGAGTTAAATTATAACTCGAATGAGTTACATTTGTCGTTTGCATGTATATTTGCCGAACAAAATTATATATATATATGTTATATATATTAATCAATATATATTTAAGAGCCACACTTCTAAATATGCATGTACTAGATATTTTTGTGATTAAGCTTTTTATTTATATATGTGAGAGTATATAACAATAAAAAGAATATAGAGATATAAGGACAATCTAAAGGAAATTATGACAGCATATACAACTAATTAACCCTTTTAAATGATAAATCCCACATTGCCCTCATCTGATGAACTGGCATACTACCCTTTTGGAGCATGAACGCTATGCTTTAAATTGTAGAAAAAAATTTAAATCCTTTCGATTAATGCCAAGTTTTAAGATTTATATATATATATTTTCAAACCCACACTGGAACTAGGGAAAAACAAAAGACTGAAGGCAAAGTGGGAAGGAAAAACACTTAGCACTACGGCAACTTGCCTTGGAAAGATTGTGGATTTCTGCCTTACCACTTCCCTTCCCTTCCCTTCCCAAGGCGCTAGCAGTCATGAACGAGAGAGCTCCACTTTTCACAAACACACCCTCCCCCAGGGGACGAAGTGGGTGGAGGAAGGCTGTTTGCTTTAAGTGGTGTGCCCACTACGGTCCAGTCCAGGAATTTCCATTTCCCTGGCGAGGAATTCCACGTGCCACGTTTGGTTTGTCGGAAGTGGCTAGAATTCCAGTCTTAAATAAAACCGGGCGCCCTCGAAAGTGGCTTTACAGGGCCCGCCTTCCGCCGCCCCCCTATTCCACTCCCGTAACCAATCATGTGATCCTTGACGAAGGAAGGCACAATTCCCCGTGTTCCTCCATGCTGGGGAAATCGATTCTCCAAACACTACTGGTAAGTCCTTCATGCATTCTTCTATATAACTCTGCTACAATTCCTATCTCTCTCTCTCTCTCCCCCCCCCTCCCCCAAGCCCTCAAGTTGGAGAAACTGAAGAGATAGACCCACATTGGAGGATGGGGGAAACGCCACTATTAAAAGCTACTTGGCCGCCAACCCCACCCTCTTCCCCGACTCGGATGGGGGAAAGGGAAGGGAAGAGAGCCCAGCAAGCTCAACTTTTTTTCTTTGCCCTGCCGCCACCACCACCTGGGAGTGAGATAGCGTAAAATGCGTTTGTTGTTTTGTCACAATGTGGAAAGCATATGAGAGACTCAAAATGAGGTCCATCTCAGTCATCAAAAGTTTTCTAAAGACTGTAGTTAAGAAAAAAAACAGACTCTACTGATGATGATCATGTCTACCTAATATAGATTTTAAATTTTTACATGAAAATTATTATTAGAGATAAATTTTATCGTGCTCGCGGTCGTTTCAGAGACCGTTTCTTACCTCTCGCGGTCCATTAGTCGACCGCTAAGCGTTGAGGTTGCCGGTTAAGTCTTAAGTCAGTTCGGGCCTTAGCGATCTCGCGATAGATCGTTTCTATCGGCTAGCGGCCCATTATTGGACCGCTTAGCTCTGTCCAGCAGCCCATTAGTCGACCACTTGACATTAGTGACAGAATAGTTTGGCTAAGTGGTCTTACGATAGACCATGACGCTTGCGTTGGCAGCCCTATGTTTGATCGCTAAGCATCGTTGACTCTAGTCAATAATTCTAAATCGATTAAGGTAGCGGCCTAAGCTTAGGCTGTCTATAGTCTTTAGCGGACCATCTGTAGACCGCTAATTCCTGTTTGACCGAAGTGAATAGTTTAAGTCGGTTAGGGTCAGTGTCTCTCGCGGCCCATATGTAGACCGCTAAATCCGTGTAGCAGGTCTATTATAGACCGTTTGGTGGTCTGACTGGGTATGTCGGTTCGAGAGTTGAGTTGCTCTAGCGGCCTATTATGCGACCGCTAAAGTCATGTCGCGGTCCATTCTATGGCCACTACAGTCTCCTAGCGGCCCTATCGATGATCACAAGAGTCTGTGTCCCCGTGTGGAGGAGCGGCTCTTTTGCTGACTGCTTGGCTTACCTAGCTGTGAAGCGATCGACTGCTTATCCCCAGAGTATTATTTTCCCATTATTTTGACTTTCCAATTGTCTTGGCTTGACCTTGTGGTTTACCCAATGTCACGTGGATGTCTTTTGATATCTTATGAGGGCTATGACCATGTTATAAGTTAGCTAGGAGTGCCTTTCTATCGAGCGGTCTTCCGTACTGCTTTCATGTCGTTATTGGTGTCTGGTCAACCCGGCATTCAGTTTATGAGCATGTATTGAACATATCTTAATTTTCTGAACTCTGAATCTATGTGTGTCGAACCGTCTGCGTATAGTTGTAGGTTTATTATCCTACGGGTGTTGTAGCTCATGTGTGTGTGTTTTGATCTGTAGTTGGATCATGTAGGAGACGACGTCTCCGTGTGTTTAGAGCGTAAGCTCTGTGTGCTTCAGTTCGAAGTGAGTGGATACTAACCGATTCGGTGAGGGGTGGACGTAGGGAGCCCGTCGTGGTCCCAAACCACCTAAAAAATCTATCTCGCATCTTGTGTGATTGTGGTTTGCTTGTTTATCTTGTTCATATCGATAGTGTGAGAGCAGAGAGTTCGAGAGAACTTGTTCGTGTAGAGCGTAAATTCCATTTCACTATATTTCGTGTTGGTAGTTATTTTTATTCTGTTGCATAAATTTAAAAACTACCATTGCGCTTGGCGGGGACAATTCAACCCCCTCTTCTTGTCTTCGCGTGCATCTAGGGACAACAATCTGGTGTCAGAGCTAGGTCTCTGATTTTTAGGATAACCTTACGATTGTAGAGAAAAGATCTATTGCGATGGCCAACAAGGGAGTGCTCCCCGAGGGACATTCGATACACCAACCACCTTACTTTGATGGGTCAAATTACCCATACTGGAAGAATAGGATGACTGTGTTCCTAAGGGCACAGGAATTTGAGGTGTGGAGAGTAGTGTCCAAAGGTCTGTATGCTTTACCCGAGAATCAGGATGAATGGGAAGATGACCACATTAAGAAGTGTTGTGCAAACTATAAAGCTATGAATATTATTCAATGCGCAATACACCCTAACGAATATTCACGTGTTTCTATATGTTCATTTGCGCAGAAAATGTGGAACAAATTGAAGGTCATTTATGAAGGCACTTCAGAAGTATAGGAGACAAAAGTAAATCTGCTGGTTCGGGAATATGAGCTGTTTACAATGAAGCCCGAGGAGAATATAAGCGAAATGTATACAAGGCTAAGCGAGATTACGAATAGTTTAAAAGCCTTGGGAAAAGAGTATTCAAACCAAGATCTGGTCAGGAAGGTGCTGTAGTCACTCACACCGTCGTGGCACATAAAGGAGACAGTCATCAAAGATTCAAAGGATCTCACCACACTCACGGTGGATCAATTGATCAGGTCACTCATGACGCACGAAATCAATATCATGAAGCCAACTGAGGAGGAAAGTAAGAAGAAAAAGGCGATTACACTGAAAGTATATCCAGGATCATCTGAAGAGAGTGATGCAAGGTCTAGCATCGATGGCAAAGAAGAAGAGCTGATGGCTCTCATCACAAGGAGAGCTAGAAAATAATTTAGAAGAGCAAGAAGAGAAGGAAACTTTCTGAGAAAAATCTTGAGAAGAAATACCAACAAGAAAGGGGAGATGAGCAAGAAAGAAGAAATCATTTGCTATGAGTGTAAGAAGGCTGGCCACATGAGGGGTCAATGCCCCGAGCTCCAGAAGAAGCTGAAAAGAACAAAGGAATGAAAGCAACGTGGAGTGATGAGGACGCAGATAGCTCAAGATCCGAAGGCGAGAAGGATGAGCTGGACAAGCTAGTATGAAGAAAATTCTTAGGTATATTCTGATTCTGAAAACCTCACAGCTGAACATTGGCAGTTAGCTTATGCTGACTTATATCAGAAGTATAAGAGGTCCAAAAATGATGTCAAGAATTTGAAAAAGAAATTTCATGATTTGATTAGTTATACTAATTCATGTGATAGATGTAGCTTCTTTGAAATGTAAATTGAAAATTTTAAAGAAGAAAAAGGAGGATTGAATCAAAAAAGGGGGGAAGATTTAATCAAAAAAAAAGGAAAGAATGACGTAGTAAAAAAAGGTGAAAATTAGGGTAGGCCGACCATTTCGGTCGACCAACGCCCCCATTTCGGTCGACCAAAATCGGTGAACCGGGCCGGTCGAACTGTGTCTGAACTCCTTCTTAAGGGGGCTTTAACCCCCATTCTCTCACCTTTTCACCCCTATTCATGATCCTAACCTCCTCTCAAACCCTATAACAACCAAGTTCACCCATTTTCACCCCAACAACCTCCTCTTTCTTCCATCCACACAAGATCCGACTTATTCGTCATCGTTTCGGGGCAAAATCTCCACGACGATCTGTGCGACCTTGAAGCCATTCCCAGGGTTCTAGATTGTGAAGAAGAGGTTTCCACTGCATTTTGGTGTGTCATCTGGTCTCCATCTTCATCCCAAGGGCAGAGGCCAGCAATCTAAGGGTTTCCACCAAAGTTTTCAAGTCTAGGATGGCACCTCGAAGAAGTTCTTAGTGTTCTACCTAGGGGGAGTCGAGTGCCAGGGGAGGTGAGGCTCCAGCTCTTCCACCACAGTGGGCTCCCGCACCTCCACATGCACTGCCATTATGCCCACGACCCATACTCGAACCACATTTGGTCGATTTTGGTGAGATGCATGAGTTATTTCCACATCTAACTGTTATTTTTGAGGTTCAGAATGGTTGGACTGATTTTGTCCCAAGGTATACCAAATATTTTCCCAACCTTGTACAATAGTTCTATGGGAATCTAACCATGAGAAATGAGGTTCTGTACACTGCTGTCAGAGGAGTTCAAATTCCTATCGATCCGAAACTATTTGAGTGGGCCCTTGGAGTTTCATCTAGGGGTGCAGATATGGTATTTGGCCATGGCCTCGTTGAGGACACTTTTATGCTAATAACCTACAATGAGTACGTGCATGGGGTTAGTAACTTGATCAAGTTGAATGCCAACTATTTCCCTCCACTGCAATACATTTTGCATAATAGGTTTACCACCCTCATATATCCCAAGGGTGGAAGTTGAAATGAAGTCACTGAAGTGTGCCAATTCTTATTTTACCATGTGATGAATGGGGTGACCATCTACATGAGTCACCTTATGACGAGTTTAGTTGGGTCCTGCCATACCCAACGAACACGATCTCTACCTTATGCATCACAACTAACTGGGGCCTTTATTTATGCTGGGATTAGTTTGGCCGATGAAGTTTTCATTCCAGTGCGTCAAGATGATGTTTACAACAAATACAAAATGTTCACAGATTTTGGCTACTATTGGGGTCCTGATGGTGAGCTCCACGGAGATGTGCGGATTTATGAGGAAGAGTCTGAAAATGATGAAGAAGAAGAGGAAGGCCAGCAGGAAGCTCAAGGGCAAGCCCCACCTCCAGTTCAGCCCGAGGAGCAGCCACCTCCTCCTCCACGTGCAGATCCAGACATGCCACCTCCACCGCAGTTTCATTATGGGGTGTCCTCTACTCATGGTGCTAGATAGTCCTCTTGGGCAGACTATGAGGCTTATGATAGGCATCTTTCTGGCTTAGAAACTCATATGGATACCCTTAGGGGGCAATTTTCTGACTTTGGGAATCGCATTGGCACATCTTTTGGCCAACTTGACACCTTCATGGACACCAAGACTTGTCGGCTAGGCACCTTCTCCACAGTTTTGGATTCCCTCTCCACCCAAATGACCAACCTATCCACTCAAGTGACCACTCTCTCCACTAGCCATGATGACTCTCGCAAGGCCTTTCACCTTATGAACTGCACCATTGTCGACATCCAGCACCGTGAACAG